>OX031022.1:6968328-8168328 GCA_943736025.1 Tenthredo mesomela
AATGTGTTCACTTTCATGGCTATTCTCATTCAAAATGGTCGTATGGGGCTAGTTGTGTCATCGAAGTGAGGGCGAGTTGTGACGGCACAACTAGCCCCATACGCCACTCAATCGCGTGACGATCTATCATTTTCAATAAAACGAACTTGGCGGATAGTAAATTACTATATTACGCATTATATATATGAGGTATTCCACGCCGTTTCGAACGGTCAAAAAAATCACCGCTTCCGAAAAAATCGTAATTTGGTCCTCGACCACAACCATATCGAAAGAATTTTTGTGAATTTTTTTAGAATTTTTGGATTGCATTTGTGGATTTTTTCCAAATTCCAGCTTTTTCTACAAACTCCCGTATCTCAAAAGTATAAGATCCTACAAGAAAATTTATGAGACATAAAAGTTGTAGTTTCGAATTAACTTTCTCAACAAATTTTTTTCGGAATTTCCCGAATCCCAAAAATACCAATTTTTATCAAAAATACACAAAAACTGGTTTTTCAATCAATACGTCACTTTTGATTTGCCTCAATAATTTACAGAAAATACTCTCAAGTGTTGACAACAACCGTATATTTTTTTTAAGATGGTTGGCTCAATCGTTTGGAACGTATGCTTTAGTCGTATTTTTTTTTTTTTTTTTTTTTTTTTAAGGTATGCTTTAATAATTCTTTTTTTCGAAAAAAAAAAAAAATAATAATTAATACAGCATACGTTACAAACGATTGAGAAAAAATATACGGTTGTTGTCCACACTTGAGAGTATTTTCTGTAAATTATTGAGGCAAATCGAAAGTGACGTATTGATTGAAAAACCAATTTTTGTGTATTTTTGATAAAAATTGATATTTTTGGGTTTCGAGAAATTCCCAAAAAATGTTGTTCAGAAAGTTGATTTGAAACTGCAACTTTTATGTCGCATAAATTTTCTTGTAGGATCTTAAACCTTTGAGATATGGGAGTTTGTAGAAAAAGCTGAAATTTGGGAAAAAATCCACAAATGCAATCCAAAAATTCTGAAAAAATTCACAAAAATTCTTTCGATACAGTTGTGTTGTGTTGTGTTGTGCCAAATACTAGTCATTATTTCAGAATATTCAGTTAATACAGCCAAAATATCATTGTCACAACCTGCCCCAACCCTGTCACAACTAACCCCTCAGGAGGGGCACGTTGTGCCAAATTCCGTATGGAAGAAAAAAATGTATTCTCGTTTAATCCAATTCACTATAATCTCAACTTACCAACCAATTAAGGGCCATGATATGCTTTGTTTTAACTAAGATTTTAAATGTTTGGGTTTCATAAAGAATTTGGAATAATCCAATGTTTTCTTATTTTGCCACAACTCGCCCCGCCTTCCCCTACTAAAGGTCATTCAAAAATGAGAAAAATCCGTGACATCTAGGTCTTTTTTGGTCCGCTCCGCGTGGAATTCATCATATGGCGTTTATATGGCAAAACAGCTGACGTACATTACCAAAAATTAAAAAGATATCTTTAACCTACATGACCTATGGATATTTTACCATTAGGTATACAATTTAGATAAAAGTAAGCCTGTATAAAATAAATAAATGCTTTTTTGGATTTGGCTGAAGCGTTTGCCACGGTTGATCACGAGATACTTCTTGAGCAATTAGACTATGGAAATCAATCTATAATCAAAGCTTGAAACAAATTATCACTAAACGTTGATAAGAACCGTTTTGTATCTTTTCGACAATATTATTATTGATAATATTATTGTGTACCTAGAAATAAAAATTAATGATAATTTTATCAAAAGAGTAGAATCAGAGTAAATATCATATTTTGGCTATAAGATTTGGGGTGGAGCCTCGGGTGGAGCATTGATTCTACTTCAAGCACTTCAAAATAGGATCTTGAAAATAATAAATAAAAACAAATTCGTACTTGACAAAAATCCATTTAAAGTTGAACAACTTTTCACGCTGGAATCTATACTTTTTTTCTCAACCTTTTGGCCTATCTCCTTCTCAGAATGTAGCCTAGGAATCTATACTATATCACTATGAAGCTTTAAAGAGGAAATATATTGCCGCGAATTGAATAGCAGAACAAGAAACAAAAGTCTAATTTTACCAAAAAATAAAAAAAGAATAAGTAAGAAAAATAGCTATTTTAAAGGGAATGAAATTTTTAAACTTGCTACCAAATGACTTGAAAACGTTGTCCCTCCCTAGAGAAAAACACTAAAAATTGAAATTAAAACATGGATAAAAACTAATTGATCAACAACACTTTATATTTTATGATGTTATATAATATTGGACAAAGAAGCGAAAATCAAATCATTGTTATCCTAGTCAGTGAGCATCATTTAATTTTCTTTCATTCTATAAACCAGTACAGGTTTATAATCCCTATGCGGTTTACTTCTGTGAAATATATTCACTATGTAAATATTACATGGTGAAATATACTACAAAATACTTTTAATACAAATATAGAAACAATTTTGTCTTAATTATTTTCTATGATTATTCTAATCTGAATTCATGTTCCGTTTGTGTTTCAGATCTGCCGGGAATTAGCGCGGACAGGAGATAATTTGTCAGCCTGATTTTGGCGCGTGACACTGCTGAAAATTAAAGGGGGGGAGATTGATGTGGGCCCCCACAAGCCCGCATTTGATGCCCTAAGGTAAATTGTAAAGAATGCAGCATCTATATTATTTTGTACATATCGAGACATCACGAGCAACCGCTCTCCGAAAAATATTGTAAAATTTAAATTAAGTGGGAGAACCGGATGGGAGAAAGTGGTTCCCCATATTACGTCATGTTACATTATTAATAATATATAATTTTATTATGTAGCAGGGGCACGAGGAGAACTAGATTGGCGGCGCCAAGAAACGAGGCATTGTAGTTTTAGTTACATATAAATTAGAAAAGTAATGTTCTTAGATTTTGGCTATCTCTTACGTAAAAATTAAAAATAAGTATACATCAAATAATCATCATTCATATCGATACCCACGTTCTAATATGACGTAACCCACATTTGGAAAATTGTTCAGGAGGCCATGAAAACGCTTCACTATTGCCATTGAGAAGATAGGATTTTACGGATTAGAATATTTATTTAAAAATAGTAAATCAACGATTTGACCGCTAAAACTTAAACATAAGCTGCACAACATTATTATCATTCAATTTTTCAAAAGAAGTCACTTTCTGAAATTTTGTGGGTTACGACGTATTAGAACGTTGGTATCGATATACATAAGTACTAACATCAAAGTGGCATTGAATGCCCTGGCTTCTTGTTATCATCAATGCGTAATGCACTCTACTAATTATTAAAATTAGGGTATTTCCGTCAATTACTAATGCTGCCTTGAAAGGTTTACCAAATCTAAAACTGTTACAACAACTGTTGAAACAATTATTGTTTCGAGCAGATCTACACTGAGAAAAAAGTATTTTTCCTATCAAAATACCAAGTATTACCGAGCGAGTTTAGTTGTAGTCAAAATACGTTTTGTTCTCAGCAAAATACCGGTTATGAGAATAGTACGCTGCGTCGCCGTACGTATAGTTCTGAGCAAAATACAATGTATTGTTAGTAGAGCAATACCAAGTTTTGTTCTCAGAACAATAAATATTGTCAGTGGAAAAATACAGTTTTCTCAGTGTAGGTAATATTGAGAGAGAAAAAAAAAAAAAATGATACAGCTCAACAACTTGGTGGTATTTAGACATCCTAATATGTAAGAAAGGGAAACATGTGTGAACGTATAGTGTAAACTTGTATTCATTTTTCAAAATAAATTGTTATAAAATTAGAAAAAAAAAAATGCCCTTGGTAGTATAGCGTTAATTACGTCCTACTATCTACTACTATATCCTACTACTTACCTACTATATATCAGCAATCTGAAAAAGCTGGATACTAACTAGGGGAGGGCCAAACTCGCTAAAAATTGATTTTGATGGGACTCAGGTATGTTGTAGAGGTATCTGCCCTAAGTACCAGGCTAACGGGAATTTATCCACCACGGCTTGGTTTTCGAGAAAATTCACGGCAAAGTTTCACGCGCGGTATGTCGACTCGATAAGATTGCAAGACGAATACAGTCCCGATTTAAGGGGGGGGTTTACCCAATCAGTTACCGATTTGTCTATTTTCTCCTAAACGGGGTAATCAATCGACTTGTCCTTTCGGCAGCCGATGTTTGACGAGTAATGAGTTCGAACTGGTACGTTTGATCGGATGAAATCAGGATTTTTTTATTTTTTTCGATCGAAAAGTATTGGCGTGCCATTTATTGCGACTTATATCAAAGCCCACGCATCAAAAATGCAAAATCGACTCCCTGAGCCCGATTCTGTGAGAAATTCTGAACATAACCATCCCAAAACATCTTTGTGTTCGACAACGATGAAGGTGGAAGTTGTATTCCACGTTTTTGTGGTAATTTTCGCGATTGTCAGAGGCTGGGGGGCGGCCATTGCCGCTACAGCTGCTGATATAATGCGGTAGTTCCCAGAACACCCGTGAGATGTCACCGTGAAAGTATACTATACTATAGTAAAAGGATGAAGTTCAGATGGGCGCGTGGCGACATCTCACGGGCGTTCTGGAAACCACCGCGTTATATCAGCAGCTGTAGCGGCAATGGCCGCCCCCCAGTCTCTGACAATCGCGAAAATTACCACAAAAACGTGGAATACAACTTCCACCTTCATCGTTGTCGAAAACAAAGATGTTTTGGGATGGTGATGTTCAGAATTTTTCACAGAATCGGGCTCAGGGAGTCGATTTTGCATTTTTGATGCGTGGGCTTTGATATAAGTCGCAATAAATGGCACGCCAATACTTTTCGATCGAAAAAACTAAAAAAATCCTGATTTCATCCGATCAAACGTACCAGTTCGAACTCATTACTCGTCAAACATCGGCTGCCGAAAAGACAAGTCAATTGATTACCCCGTTTAGGAGAAAATAGACAAATCGGTAACTGATTGGGTAAACCCCCCCCCTTAATTGGAATCTGTGAAATCTTTGGCAGTCTTCGGCAGTCTTTTGCGTCGTACTTAGTCGTCCATTGAAATCTATCGTCATATTGCTCGCAATTTCTTGTCTCTCTGTCGCGTCAGACGAGAATTCGGTAAATATTAAAAAAAAAAATAAAAAAATAAAAAAATAAAAAAATAAAAAATAAATAAAGTCTATAGATGTGCTTATTAATAGTTGTGTCTCAATTGTATAAAATTGATTTATTCTTTGCCTTTCTAATCAAATTCAGTTATCATACATTTTCATGTATTGCATAAGTATACTCCAATTAATATGCGAATAAGTACCGTTTTTTAAATGCCCTTTCATTAATTTCCGAGTTAATTTCGCGATTATTCTACGCATTAGTTATTTTCAAATCGCATTTACTATTCATGGCCGAATGCGGCCTAGTATATTACCGAGCGCGAGCGATCGCGGGATTGTCCGTCGATCTACACGGCGCATTCCCTTTGGAATCTCTGGTAATCTTTCGCGTCGTCTGGCGTCGTCTCTCGGCAGTTTCTGTCGCCTTATGTCATCTCTGACAATCTCACTAGGAGATTTTTCAGTGAATAGCCCCTCGCGGTATGTAGGTATACACTGAGAGAATTATATACTAAATATCCGCAAAAAAATATGGTGATTTACTTCATACAGTATAGCTGCGTTGGGATTTCCCTGAAATATGAGAAATTTAAAAATACAGTATAGAAAGAATCCGGACGGGTTTTATAGTATACAGATTATATCATTAAATCTGTGCCTAGTATAATATAAAGAAGCACAGAATATATGTTTATTCGTACTACATCCCTGTATAGTAGATTCTATTATACAGGATGGAAGAAAAATATATACTGGGGTACAGTTTTTGACTATACTGAGTATACGGGATATTCTTATACTCGACTCGAAGGAATCGTTACGCGTAGGTATACTAAATATCAGTATACTGTTCACGAGTGGCACCCGTACAGTATGACAGATATCTGTATACCATAGAGTAGATATTTCAATGCTGCATTGCAATATTCTTGATGCTATAAATATTGTAAATGAAGGAATACACGGAATAGGAATTTCGGAATGTGACTTTTACAATGTAGTATAATGATATGAATTATAATCTGCATGTATCACAGAATTAGTTTTGCAAATAAGACTTCTGTAAAATGTGATACGAATCGTATTCGGTTTATAATTCAATCATTCTCCATTGTAAAATCTGCACGAGAAAATTGCTCAAACACAACACGCTTAATAGTCGTAATAATTTATTTATGGATATAAAGATATCATCAATCATAAGCTTAATTACTATAGGTATATAGTTTGTTTTTACTTATGAAGAAAAATGAACCACTTTCAAATCCATTTCTTATACTTATATAAAAATACTATTATAAGTTATGGGAAAAGTTAATAACCCCTATCATATCAGTGATCTATATAACTATCTGAATTATCCCTGCAGTAATGTACATAGTGCAATGCAAAATTTGTTAAATATTTTTTACGGTGATCAAAACTTTTTCAAATAAATAATTCAAAAAGTATATATGAGGATTTATACCATGTCATTCAAGTATGCAATTTGAAAAAAAAATAATAAAATGTTCATTAAAAATGAAGGTGAAAAGGTACACGGAAAAAACTAGTCTTGAAAATTTATCAATAATTGAAATGTATCAGTAAAATTTAGTAACTAAAATGAATAAACATATTTTTTCTTTTGCTTATTACAAAACGTTAAGTAAAATTTACTAGTAGGCGATTATTATTACTATACGCTGATTTTAAAAAATTCTCACAAGTAATGCATGTATCACTAATACAATTAGATTTTTTGTTACCTAAATCGTAAATTCTATTACAGTTCTTTTAAATAAATACAATCTGTTCGAAAGTATATTTTACAATGCAATATAATAATTTTAGTATTGTTAAGATTTAAACAATTATTCAGCACTTTGTAGAATTTAATACTCGTGAATCACAGTTTACAATATGGATAGCAATTATTACAACGAATTTTCAAAATTTACTATCTACATCAAAGTTTTTATTGAACGCAGTATGTTATTATTGTGGATTTCACAACTACTTACTACGCATTGTAAGATCTACTTATTTCAATATGAATTGTTGGAATATTCCAATGGCGTTTCAAGATTACAATCTAAATTCAGTAATTTTAGTCCATTTTTTTTAAGTAAAAGTTATTATGAATTTTTTTCCGTGTACACTAAATTATATAAATTGATTGAGAAGGGTTAATTCATACAGAAGTAAAACCAATGATACGTTTAGAATTCAAATAGCAAAAGTCTTGTCATTTTTTGCAGCGATTAAAGAATAGCATATCGACATATCATTACGATTAGTGTTTATATTATACTATGCAATGTGTTCATTCAAAATTAGTAGAATAAAAAACGAAACATTAGATACTTTTATCTTTAAAGAATATACAATCAATTTGCTGAAATTAGGCCTTACGGATTATAGATCCCATCTATTATATTATACCTATATATCGACAGCCTAATAACATAGTCACGTAAGCGCCATAATTTTATGTACCTGAAGTTCCGAACGTTCATCTGAACGAAAATTTCGAAAAACTCGAACCACGCCAATTTTGATCTGAAAAATCCCCAAAAATATCGAATACATTGTAGCAGCCAACCCGTAATCTTCAGACTCATCGGAAACCACCCCATGACCCACCCCTTAGTCGCGATATTATATAATCGAAATTACGAGCCTCAGACCACGCCAGTTTTTCCATGAAAATTCGGCAAGAATTATAACTCGAATTTAGAATCCAATCCCTAATCTTCAGACTCATCGGAAACCGCCCCATGACCCACCCCTTAGTCGCGATATTATATAATCGAAATTACGAGCCTCAGACCACGCCAGTTATTCAACGAAAATTCGGCAAGAATTATAACTCGAATTTAGAATCCAATCCCTAATCTTCAGACTCATCGGAAACCACCCCATGACCCACCCCTTAGTCGCGATATTATATAATCGAAATTACGAGCCTCAGACCACGCCAGTTTTTCAATGAAAATTCGGCAAGAATTATAACTCGAATTTAGAATCCAATCCCTAATCTTCAGACTCATCGGAAACCACCCCATGACCCACCCCTTAGTCGCGATATTATATAATCGAAATTACGAGCCTCAGACCACGCCAGTTTTTCAACGAAAATTCGGCAAGAATTATAACTCGAATTTAGAATCCAATCCCTAATCTTCAGACTCATCGGAAACCGCCCCATGACCCACCCCTTAGTCGCGATATTATATAATCGAAATTACGAGCCTCAGACCACGCCAGTTTTTCAATGAAAATTCGGCAAGAATTATAACTCGAATTTAGAATCCAATCCCTAATCTTCAGACTCATCGGAAACCACCCCATGACCCACCCCTTAGTCGCGATATTATATAATCGAAATTACGAGCCTCAGACCACGCCAGTTTTTCAACGAAAATTCGGCAAGAATTATAACTCGAATTTAGAATCCAATCCCTAATCTTCAGACTCATCGGAAACCGCCCCATGACCCACCCCTTAGTCGCGATATTATATAATCGAAATTACGAGCCTCAGACCACGCCAGTTTTTCAATGAAAATTCGGCAAGAATTATAACTCGAATTTAGAATCCAATCCCTAATCTTCAGACTCATCGGAAACCACCCCATGACCCACCCCTTAGTCGCGATATTATATAATTGAAATTACGAGCCTCAGACCACGCCAGTTATTCAACGAAAATTCGGCAAGAATTATAACTCGAATTTAGAATCCAATCCCTAATCTTCAGACTCATCGGAAACCACCCCATGACCCACCCCTTAGTCGCGATATTATATAATCGAAATTACGAGCCTCAGACCACGCCAGTTTTTCAATGAAAATTCGGCAAGAATTATAACTCGAATTTAGAATCCAATCCCTAATCTTCAGACTCATCGGAAACCACCCCATGACCCACCCCTTAGTCGCGATATTATATAATCGAAATTACGAGCCTCAGACCACGCCAGTTATTCAACGAAAATTCGGCAAGAATTATAACTCGAATTTAGAATCCAATCCCTAATCTTCAGACTCATCGGAAACCGCCCCATGACCCACCCCTTAGTCGCGATATTATATAATCGAAATTACGAGCCTCAGACCACGCCAGTTTTTCAATGAAAATTCGGCAAGAATTATAACTCGAATTTAGAATCCAATCCCTAATCTTCAGACTCATCGGAAACCACCCCATGACCCACCCCTTAGTCGCGATATTATATAATTGAAATTACGAGCCTCAGACCACGCCAGTTATTCAACGAAAATTCGGCAAGAATTATAACTCGAATTTAGAATCCAATCCCTAATCTTCAGACTCATCGGAAACCACCCCATGACCCACCCCTTAGTCGCGATATTATATAATCGAAATTACGAGCCTCAGACCACGCCAGTTTTTCAATGAAAATTCGGCAAGAATTATAACTCGAATTTAGAATCCAATCCCTAATCTTCAGACTCATCGGAAACCACCCCATGACCCACCCCTTAGTCGCGATATTATATAATCGAAATTACGAGCCTCAGACCACGCCAGTTATTCAACGAAAATTCGGCAAGAATTATAACTCGAATTTAGAATCCAATCCCTAATCTTCAGACTCATCGGAAACCACCCCATGACCCACCCCTTAGTCGCGATATTATATAATCGAAATTACGAGCCTCAGACCACGCCAGTTTTTCAATGAAAATTCGGCAAGAATTATAACTCGAATTTAGAATCCAATCCCTAATCTTCAGACTCATCGGAAACCACCCCATGACCCACCCCTTAGTCGCGATATTATATAATCGAAATTACGAGCCTCAGACCACGCCAGTTTTTCAACGAAAATTCGGCAAGAATTATAACTCGAATTTAGAATCCAATCCCTAATCTTCAGACTCATCGGAAACCGCCCCATGACCCACCCCTTAGTCGCGATATTATATAATCGAAATTACGAGCCTCAGACCACGCCAGTTTTTCAATGAAAATTCGGCAAGAATTATAACTCGAATTTAGAATCCAATCCCTAATCTTCAGACTCATCGGAAACCACCCCATGACCCACCCCTTAGTCGCGATATTATATAATTGAAATTACGAGCCTCAGACCACGCCAGTTATTCAACGAAAATTCGGCAAGAATTATAACTCGAATTTAGAATCCAATCCCTAATCTTCAGACTCATCGGAAACCACCCCATGACCCACCCCTTAGTCGCGATATTATATAATCGAAATTACGAGCCTCAGACCACGCCAGTTATTCAACGAAAATTCGGCAAGAATTATAACTCGAATTTAGAATCCAATCCCTAATCTTCAGACTCATCGGAAACCACCCCATGACCCACCCCTTAGTCGCGATATTATATAATCGAAATTACGAGCCTCAGACCACGCCAGTTTTTCAACGAAAATTCGGCAAGAATTATAACTCGAATTTAGAATCCAATCCCTAATCTTCAGACTCATCGGAAACCGCCCCATGACCCACCCCTTAGTCGCGATATTATATAATCGAAATTACGAGCCTCAGACCACGCCAGTTTTTCAATGAAAATTCGGCAAGAATTATAACTCGAATTTAGAATCCAATCCCTAATCTTCAGACTCATCGGAAACCACCCCATGACCCACCCCTTAGTCGCGATATTATATAATCGAAATTACGAGCCTCAGACCACGCCAGTTTTTTAATGAAAATTCGGCAAGAATTATAACTCGAATTTAGAAGCCAATCCCCGATATTATATAATCAAAATTACGAGCCTCAAACCACGCTAGAATTTTTTTTTTTTTTCGCACATCACTTGTCGATTGGGGAAGAAGACAAGGCTACAATAGTCTATCTCTCAATAGAGTGAATTTACGTTACAAAAGGAAAAAAAGGGAATAATAGTTATAAGCGAAAGTACGGTTAGGGTGACCACTTAGTGGCGAACAAGGGAAAGGACTTGCAACACAATTAGTTATTTGTTCATTTGTTTATTTTCATTTTTATTAATTTTTTCGTCCGGCTGGCTTAGACAGCCTGTACATTCACACCGTAAGGCCAGGAGAACCAACGATATGGCTAGAAGTTCAACAGCAACCTCCTACTTATTCTAATTTTAAGTTCAATTTTAATCTCAAGTTTAATTTTCAGAGATTTTCTAATATATAAGTCACAAGTCAGGGAGAGAAAGGATAAAATGTGAGATTTAAGGTGATGTAGCACTTATCATCGGGAATTAAAATTGCAGAATACGCCTTTACTTAAAAATGGAAGCTCGGATCGAATTTTCACTTAGTCATTCAACTTGTCGCACAGTTTGGTATTGTTGTAGACCAAGAAACCAGTGAACCAGTGACCACGTATGCTTGGATAATAAACAGTACATACGGCGTTGTCGTCCGAGCCGTCATCACGAGGCCTCTGCGTGGTGCTGTCACGCAGAGACATAATTAACGAAATAGAATTTATTTTTTCGAATTTCTCGGGTTTTTTGGTCTACAACAATACCTAACTGTGTAACAAGTCGAATGACCAACTGAAAATTCGATCCGAGCTTCCATTTTAAAATAAAGGCGTATTCTGCAATTTTAATTCCCGGTGATAAGTGCTACATCACCTTAAGGGAAATGTATATAATTATAATCAAAACAGCAAAGTGCGAGTAGTATAGAAAAGTAAGCAATAAAGTTATTCAAGCCCTGTAATATAATATAATAATAAATCATGTAAGGTTACTTAGTTGAGGGTACCTAGTCAGACCTGAAGAATGGGTGATGACGAAAGAAGGGAGATAATAAGAAAAAACGAAATTCACCAGGTGAACAATAAAAACAGCTACTAGAATTCTGGATGTAAAATCATCCAAGTTGACTCGAAGCCTAAAATTTTATGAATAGAATTCTAGGTGTAACAATAAAAAAATAGAAACCTAGGTACAAAATGGGATGGGGCAAACGGACCGGCGGGACAAAATGGACCAGTTAAAATAAAAATAAAATGGTTGATTAAAAAACTTTAAACCTTAATGACAGAAAACATTAAAATAAAGAAAAAAAAAGCAGGGGTCCATTTTGCCCTCCCCGCCCCTATGAATAAAACCCTGCGTATGAAATTGTAAGCAGCGACCTGTAACAAATCCAACTTCTATAATAACATTATATCAAAATTTTTGCTTGACGAATCTTTTGCATAGTCGACAAGTGTAAGAATAAATGTTGGAATATTGCTTTAGATCTTTTTTTCTCATGCCCGCTGTGGTAATCTTGTTATGGTTCATCACACTTACTTTTTCTTCGTCTTCTGTGTCTAAACTATTCTGGTCAATACATTTTGTATGTAACAGACGTTGACATCTGGTGCACATAATTTCATTTTCCTTGGTGAGAAATTCGTCGAAGCATTGAACGCATTTATTTCCAATATGCTCAGATTTCAAAATCAAGGTGTCTACGACCTTTCTTCGATACTCCGTTGGAACAATATCAATATCATAGCAGATTTTCTCACCTATGCATTGAATGTAATGTATAACAAATATTCCGCAATTGGAACCATCGTTATAATCTTGATACGGCCTTTTTTTTTCGACTTTCAATTTCCATTTTTTTGTCCGTAATGCGTACAAAGTGGACTCCTTGTTACATTCGTTCAAGTACTTCTTGAACGCCTTCATTACTCGTTCCGTATCGCTACTTTTCTCGTACGGGTCCAGTAGGGTAAAGGTTTCAGCTTTGATGTCTATTACAAGTAAACGCCAATGTCCTTCGAAAGCATAAGGCATTAATAATGTATTGTATAACTGCGTTTTTATGTTATATACTTTTAATGCCGCGTTTTTTCTTTTTTCCCAGAAATTGCCTATTACTGTGCACCCAATATCTGTCGGTAAATAAGTGACGTCATTCCATTTGTCCATGTGCACCGCAGTAAAGGCGTCGATGATCTGACCATCGATCCAACCATTTGTGTGGACCACACTTGTAAATTCCTTTGCAGAGATGTTGAATTTCGTGAATACTAAACATTTATCGGAATTGGCAGAATAGAGTCCTATTTTTATGGCATTTGATCTAGATCCCATATAATATAAAATACTGTCAATCAGCCCGTTATCCAGCACATCTAGTTTCTCATCGGTGGTATGAAAATCTACGAAGTCCATATCTACGTTGCTGTCCACTGGTATTTGGTCTTGCAACTGTAGTTGATTACCTTCCTGAACATCTGCGAAACCAACCTTGTTTTCAATTTTTGTTCGTAAATCATGTCTTTCGTCCATATCTACGTTGCTGTCCACTGGTGTTTGGTCTTGCAACTGTAGTTCGTTACCTTCCTGAACATCTGCGAAACCAACCTTGTTTTTAATTTTTTTTCGTAAATCATGTCTTTTGTCGATCATTTTTTCTTCTTTGGTTTGTGCCTTGGGTTCCTCGGTACTTTCTATTGCGTCGATTTTCTTCTCAAGCTTGATTCTTTTGCCGATTTTGATTAGTTCTCTACCTTCCATATAAGTGTTTCTTTGTCTTTTCGGCTTCTGATCTACCAAATCCTTTTTTTTTCTGCCCCATTTTTCCATTTCAAACGGATTGGAAGCCGCCTCTGGATATATCGGACGATTCCTGATTTTAATTCTTCCTTTAGTTTGCGCATCTATTTGTTCTTCTTTCACCAGGCATTCATTGTGCTCTTGAAGCAGGCGACATACTTCAGCGATGGTGAAATTTTTTTTGCCCTGCAGTACTGTGTATTTGTAAGATTTCATATAGGATTCCGCATATGCGTTAGTAACACGTGAAATTTCCGAATCGACCAGATTAAGCATCATACCACTCCAAAGGGGACAATAGGGCATAAACATCTTCGTTAAATATTCCGCAAACTTTGGAGCATAATATTTGTTTGTCACTTCGTTAATGGTCTCTTCTTTTTCCGCAATCGCATCTTTAGCAAATATCAATTTTTTCCAGTAGTGTTCATAAAATGGTGAATTAGCATACACAGCCGTGCTTTTGCCGTACAATTCCACAAATTCATCTCCTATACTGAGTTCTTTCTGTTCCAGATTATCCGTGTCAGTGAACATAGTCTTTATATCTTTCTCTTGTCTTTGTTTTCTACCGCTTAGGAACAGTAAAGCAGATTCAACTCTGGATTCTTCTTTCGTCAGTATGACATCTAAAATATCGGTGAATACCATATCTAATTCATCCAGATTCCGACTGAGGATCATCAACGCCATGCACTCCATCAGGAATGGCTTGATTCTCAATAACTCTGGAAAATCTTTCTTAATTGTTTTAGAAACACGGTGCATAACGTGTGCACAGCAACTTAAAATCACGGTCATTTCTCGAGGTCTTTCATTCTTTGTAACGTAATTGAAAGCAATTTTCAAGTAGGTATTAATTGTCATGTGGTTCCATTCAAATAGTAAGCTATTCATGAACACCCAACTCCAATCGATAACTACAGCATTGACGAAAGGCCATTTGTTCCAAGTCTTCTCGTCGAAGGCTCTATATTTTTTTAAAAATACCGAAATTGATGTAATATCATGCTCTGAGGTCAACATTTCGCATATAGGTATTGTTGACTTACTCGCTCTGTAAACTAAACTGTAATAAAAAATTTTGCTGGAATGTAGAAATTGTGGTTTCCTAGTATTCGCTCCTGTCGCATCTAGGTGCAGTACCGCGGGTTTGATTCTATTTATGACGTTCAATTGTTTTTCTGTAAATAATAATATTTGTAACGGCAAGGAAAACTGTCTAACGAATGGATCCCTCATCGCGTGACTCTTCAAGTATAATTGGACAGCATCTTCAATATCTCGCGACTTCAGTTGTAATCTACTCTGACACCTTTCTTCGGATTTAATTTTGTGTAAAGTCGATAGACTTGCCACATTTTGCGTGTGTCCGTCGGCAAATAATTCTTCGTCACATTCGCGAATCGTTTCCAGTTGGTAAGTTCTGGCAGAACGGTACTTCAAAAGCTTCTTCATTTCCCTTCGTTTTGTACCCCTAATCGGTCGAAATTTCTTCTCTTCACTCTGATCATGCTTAAATGGAACGTTCCTATCGCTCGATACATTGATTTCAATAAAATTGTCATCAATTTCCAAAATATCAAATCTGAACGAAGCTCTATGACTGACAACAAGACACCTGGCATAGGCCACGTAACCTGTATTGTTACCACGAACACCACCATAAAATCCTAGAGGACAAGAACAACTGAATTCGTTCCTCATTGCGGAATCGATCGTATCGCGAAGTAATGTATCGTTTAAGTAACCATCATTTGATGCAATTTTTGCCGTGATTGTTCTCGTTCTACCCACAAAGATTTTATAAATGTTTTTTTTCTTTTTCCTGCTTATCTTGTCATCCGTCTTTGATCGTATGTCCAAATCCGTCACATCTGTATCGGTATCGTCACTGTCAATTGGAGTAGTGGAAGTACTGTAATCAATGTCTTTTGTCTGTGCTTTGAGATTATTGTTAGAATCTGAAGAAATATTCTCGCCTCCACATTCTTCAGTACGAGAATCACTAAAACTATAATTGTTGAAATCGTAGAGGTCACTGGCAAGATTACTTTTGGGTTGTGCCCCAAAGTTTGATATGTTGAAGTTGTGTTCAGAGGCGTCAGAATTATCAATTGATTTGAAGTTTTGGCCACAACCAATTGAGTAGTCAGCTTCGTCATATTCATTTTTCGTTTCGTTTTCATCAACTGTTTCATCCCTGATGCTAACACTTTTTTTTTCATTGTCCAAATCGCCTGCTGTACATTTGAATACTTCTGCACTGTTTTGGCGGACCGAGTCAATATCATTGATATTGTTCCGTTCATCTATAATAGGGGAATTGATTTTGTTGTATAGTCATGATGAGGCTGAGACTAGCAGCCAGAGCTGGCTGCCGCGCACATTTTCAGGTTGAGAGTCACCGTAGCTCGCGTCGCGCCGCGCTGAGCGGTGAACGCCCATGCGGTTTATGGAATAAAAGCTTACAACTGTCGCATAGACTTAAAGAAATAACTTACCTTCATATATCAGAGATTCCTAATCCATTGTTTCGAAATCCCCATTTTCCCTGAATTAGGTGGTAAAGAAATTATTGAAAAATTATGGAAAAACTGGGAAAAAAATCACCGTTCTGAAATTCGCATGCGGAAAAAAGTTACGACACGTCGTAGTGCTGAGTTTGTCGTACCCGTACCGGCGCAATCTTGTTCATTTGCCATAATTTTTCAATAATTTCTTTATTACCTAATTCAGGGAAAATGGGGATTTCGAAACAATTGATTAGGAATCTCTGATATATGAAGGTAAGTTATAATTCTTTGAGTCTATGCGACAGTTGTAAGCTTTTATTCCTTATACCGCACGGGCGTCCACTGCTCAGCGCGGCGCGACATGAGCTGCAGTGACTCTCAACGATGCTGTACGCGGCCGCCAGCTCTGGCCGCTAGTTTCAACTTATCATGTAGTCATGTGCGTCACGTGCGTCACAATTATTAGAGATTTTATTGTCATAGTCACAATACAGATTGCAATTGGAATTATCAATACTAGAAATAAATAAATAAATAAATCATCAACTACACAATCTGTAATATTACCGTCGTTGATCGTAGTATTTCGCAAATATTCATGATCTTTTTCTAATCCTGTTGTGACCTTTTCCTTCAATATTTCGAAATGGCCAGATCTCTGATATCCACTAAAGAATAAGTTGATATAGTCGTGTTCATTTCCGTTGATCTCATCAACTTTTAGTGTGGCGATACAAACGTACTTCTGTTCTACTTTACGGAAAAGTTTGACTGGCTTTTTAAATACTCTGGTGAATATCGCGACTTCGAAATCCGTTCCGTACGTATAATTCAGTCCCATGTACATCCTGTACTGTGTCGAATTCTTGTACTCACACTCTTCACAAGTAGCATTGAGCAAATCCACGTTCTCGTCCCAATGATTCATTACATACTCTACTATTTGTTTGCGCACTTGCGCGTAAAATGTTACTGTGCCATACACAGCATATGACAAACAATAGAATAAACAATTTCCGTCACCTTTAATGGGAATTACTTCGAATTCCAAACATGAAGTTGGTGTCGTTTCAACTGCAATATCGCGAGGGGAAGCGTGCCTCGATCGCAAAAGAGCTGCTACTTGTTCTCTCAGAGGTCCCTGCTTCCAGAGCAATCGTAGCTGATTGCGAAGTTTCGTATCGCACTTTTTTTTCCACGTTTGAGCGACCTGTTAAATTGTAAGATGGGGCCGGTTCAAAGTTCCGAATCTTCAAGGCTCCGAACAGTCAAATTTCCGAATTTTAATGCAACGAACTCACAGTTATCAGAAAGGGTATTTCACCGAAAGTCTATGTAACGAATTTAAAAAATTCCGAATCGCAGCACACCGAAGGTTCAAAATTCCGAAAGCTAAAGATCCGGAAGGTCAAACCTCCAAAAGCTCAAGATCCGAAAGGCCAAAACTTCGAAACTTGAACCAGCTGTCGCGCGTCGTTTCATCGACACGTTAAGAACACGTTCGATCTTTCGGGATTTTCAACTTTCGGAATTTTGGACTTTCGGAACATCGGACTGTCGGAGTCTTGAGCTATCTGCATTTAGACCATTCGAAATTTTAATTTTCTAAACCTTGGTCTTTCTGGAAATTTTGAAATCGTTTAGAATAAATTCGGAAATTTGACCGTTCGGAGCTTTGAAGATTCGAAACTCCGAACCGGCCCCAATTTTGGAAATTAAAAAAAAAACATAATTTCTAAACCATTGAAGTCCCCGTCTTCGTAGTATGCCTCAAAAATTTGGCTTTCTCGATTGAATGGTAGAAAGAAAAAAAAAAAAAAAAAAAATGAAAAGAAAAAAAAAATGCCCGAATCATCGATACATCAGTTTTTCGCTTTTAAATGAGTTTCCAGCAGCTGGGACGGTATCGCGAAATTCCGAAATATTTTTTTTAAGAAAGTTGAAATCAATACGAATCCATTGACGACCCGGTTTCTATTGATATGAATCTCTAATCTCAAGATATCATCGTTCAAAAATTATAAGATTTCATAAAATGACAAATTTCCACTCTTCAAGCCTCCGAGACGGGGGTTCGACAAATTCTGAAAAAAATTGAGGTTTCAATTTGTACCGTGAGTGAAGCAAAAAAAAAAAAAAAGTTTCACTCGAATCCGAGGGGATCAGGTCCGAAAGGTGGTCGAGATGAGCTGAAATCCCCCATAGAGTATCAATCGAAACATGAACTCTATTTTTTCGGCCTTCATTGCCAATTGTGACTATTCGAGAATAGTATTTTTCGTACCTAGGCCGTAAAGTGGGATTTTACGGCCGAGTGAGGATGACGCGTCCGAGGACCAGCGAGGCCGAGGCGAGCCGTCCGAGGAACGCACAATCCTCACGAGGCGGTAAAATCATACGGCCGAGGTGCGAACAACATTTTTTGATCGAGAATCCATAATAAGTACGCGTTTTCGGTCGTGTTTCGCGGCCGTAAAGTCCTTTACAGCCGCAAAACACGACCGAAAAGGCGTACTTTACGGATACTCGATCGAAAAATGATTAATAGTATATTGTGAAGCTAAGGGGGGGATGGCCATCCTCCCTAATTGCACACTGTATTTTGTATAATAAGGGCACGAAATGGGCCTTCTTTGATGCGCGTCGATCGGATTGAGAATATAGCGCTGGGGCAGGAGGGAAGGGGCGCCGCAGCCGAAGCTGTTCAAACTTTAATAAATTATTATAATAAAATCAATATAACATCAAATTCAAATAATAATGAAAAATAAATTTAAATAAAAAATAATAAATCCCATTCAGAAAGAATGAAGTTTTAATAATTTATGAATTAAAAAATAAATAAAAAAAAAGTTATTGTATAAATTGATTATTGATTTTTTTTTTTTTTTTTTTCATATAATAATATCTACCGCTGGGGCGGGAGGGGAAGTACAATTCCTCTCGCTGAGTGGATATTCCAGACTCACGTTCGAAACACGTGATATCTCCCACGCCCCACAAGCATGAAAGAAGGCTCATTTCATGCCCGTGTTAAGAAAAGTGATTTCCTTGGACTTCTAAACATTTTTCCACTCCTTTGCGGAAAGATTGTCGCACTGCGGCCAATATTTCGAGTGTTATCTTAGCACAAGATTGGATAGAATGAAAAAATTCCTGTGGGAGTCCAAGGGAATCATTTCAAACATCTTCTTAAATAGTCACAATTGGCAACGACGGTCAGATTTGTTTAGTTATCATTTTGGTAGTATCCGCTGATGATGCGTATTTCTGCGTTATTACAAAGTTTCCCGATCTTGAATGACCTTGAGTTTCTAGATTCATATGGAGTGTACTATTCTTACTATGTGAATAAAATGTTATGTCGCCATTTAAGAAAATCACGATGATCTTGATATTCCTGAGGTGCTGTAGTCTGTTGAAATTTCATGAAGCCCGCTCTCTAAATTTGAATCAGTGAAAACTACTGACAATCAGTGAATATTCACTGATTCAAATTTAGAGAGCGGATAAAGGCCCTTTTCATATGCCATTGATCTATCGTATATCATTTTCTTCAACAACTCGAACCGTTCTCGAGGTCGCTTGTAACACTTTAAGGAGGTTCGAGCGAATCTCATGCAAAACGAATTTTCCAAGTCTAAGATTTGAAACTTCGTACACTATATATAAATGAATACTTAATTGATGTATTCTCAGTATTTGAGAACGATCTACCGTCTAGTTTCTTAGAAAAATAGTTTTGAATATGACGTTTTTAAAGTTCTTATACACAGACTCTTATGGCTGATAAGCTACCAATGACTTGATTTATTATTTTCAATATTGATCTCCCAAGTTTATTGAATAAAAAACCGCACGCAATAAGCTTGAAAACTCGTAAAATATTATAACATTTTAACAATATATCGTTACCGTTGTAATTATTGAAATAATTGAAGTTGAACTTGATTTTTCATTCTCATTCATCGACAGTGATACATATTACTGAAAGTTTGGCAACGTCGCGGGGGCAGCTGAGAGAAAAGATAAAGATAGAAATTTAATGAAAAACAAAGACGAGATAAGAAATTAATTTTTCCATTTTGCTACATTTTTTTAAAAAAATTTCTCTTTATATCTGCAATGCATGTGTATCCGAATGTCTTATACATAGACACATAACAGCGCGCTGTTGCCACATCTTTTTATCAAACCATATGAGTCAAAAATAACGAAGTCATTCCACTACTTTCTGTTATTCTATAAGTAACAATGATCAATTTATGAATTATTCTAAATAAAAATAATGAATTTGAATAACTATGAGAACACTACTTTGACTCATTAGTTTCGCTCGAACCTCCTTAAAAAGTCAACCCTGTATACTTACTTTGAAACATAATGAGCCGTCGCATATTTTGTCGAAAGCAACTTCATTTACTGACGATACACTTGCGGCGATGGTTTCTGCAGCCGTGTCGTATTTTCTGTGACTATTCATTGTTGAAATCAAAATGATGAACGAACGAGAGAAATATTATCTCAACGGAACGTAAGAGAATCAGACGTTGAACTGGTATAAACGTAAAAAAAAACTAAAGTCGAACTGATGATTTAGACGGAATCAGGAAAAAATACATGAAACTATAAAACAGCAGATTGGAAATAAATCTGAACTAGTAAATTCAATGTAAAAAACAACAAGTCGAAAT
Organism: Tenthredo mesomela; assembly: GCA_943736025.1. Taxonomy (NCBI): domain Eukaryota; kingdom Metazoa; phylum Arthropoda; class Insecta; order Hymenoptera; family Tenthredinidae; genus Tenthredo; species Tenthredo mesomela. The sequence goes on from OX031022.1 coordinate 6,989,206, forward strand.
CTTAAATTATCAAATATGTATTGGTGACTTCGCACACAACACGTAAACAATAGCTCATTGACCTGAACGAGTCGAGCGATCCCTCAACACTGAAGCATAAATGCAAGATACTCCCACGGCGCATGCGCAACGCCGCGAGCGCTGCAATGAAAGAAAGATGCCGGCCGCCCAGTACACACGACGTTGTCTCTTGTTAGGAGAGTGTACCTATTGGTAACTGTACGCAAGGTACTTTTTTGTAACACCGTATGGAAAGTTCTTACTTTGTATACCGAAAAATGTATCAGGGCGAATCATCTACAGTAGTACTGGTTTTGACCACGAGGTGGCTAAGCCTAAGATACAGATTACCAATACACCATAAAAATATGATTTGTTTTAAATTGCTCGTACGCTTTGGAGAATTATTTTATTATCTTAGTTTTTCCACAGGTGAATACTAGTATTTTTACCCATTATTTAACATTATTTTATTATTATTTAATTCTTGCTGAATTTTCGTTGAAAAACTGGCGTGGTCTGAGGCTCGTAATTTCGATATTATAATATCGCGACTAAGGGGTGGGTCATGGGGTGGTTTCCGATGAGTCTGAAGATTGGGGATTGGATTCTAAATTCGAGTTATAATTCTTGCCGAATTTTCATTGAAAAACTGGCGTGGTCTGAGGCTCGTAATTTCAATTATATAATATCGCGACTAAGGGGTGGGTCATGGGGTGGTTTCCGATGAGTCTGAAGATTAGGGATTGGATTCTAAATTCGAGTTATAATTCTTGCCGAATTTTCATGGAAAAACTGGCGTGGTCTGAGGCTCGTAATTTCGATTATATAATATCGCGACTAAGGGGTGGGTCATGGGGTGGTTTCCGATGAGTCTGAAGATTAGGGATTGGATTCTAAATTCGAGTTATAATTCTTGCCGAATTTTCATGGAAAAACTGGCGTGGTCTGAGGCTCGTAATTTCGATTATATAATATCGCGACTAAGGGGTGGGTCATGGGGTGGTTTCCGATGAGTCTGAAGATTAGGGATTGGATTCTAAATTCGAGTTATAATTCTTGCCGAATTTTCGTTGAATAACTGGCGTGGTCTGAGGCTCGTAATTTCGATTATATAATATCGCGACTAAGGGGTGGGTCATGGGGCGGTTTCCGATGAGTCTGAAGATTAGGGATTGGATTCTAAATTCGAGTTATAATTCTTGCCGAATTTTCATGGAAAAACTGGCGTGGTCTGAGGCTCGTAATTTCGATTATATAATATCGCGACTAAGGGGTGGGTCATGGGGTGGTTTCCGATGAGTCTGAAGATTAGGGATTGGATTCTAAATTCGAGTTATAATTCTTGCCGAATTTTCATGGAAAAACTGGCGTGGTCTGAGGCTCGTAATTTCGATTATATAATATCGCGACTAAGGGGTGGGTCATGGGGTGGTTTCCGATGAGTCTGAAGATTAGGGATTGGATTCTAAATTCGAGTTATAATTCTTGCCGAATTTTCATGGAAAAACTGGCGTGGTCTGAGGCTCGTAATTTCGATTATATAATATCGCGACTAAGGGGTGGGTCATGGGGTGGTTTCCGATGAGTCTGAAGATTAGGGATTGGATTCTAAATTCGAGTTATAATTCTTGCCGAATTTTCGTTGAATAACTGGCGTGGTCTGAGGCTCGTAATTTCGATTATATAATATCGCGACTAAGGGGTGGGTCATGGGGCGGTTTCCGATGAGTCTGAAGATTAGGGATTGGATTCTAAATTCGAGTTATAATTCTTGCCGAATTTTCATGGAAAAACTGGCGTGGTCTGAGGCTCGTAATTTCGATTATATAATATCGCGACTAAGGGGTGGGTCATGGGGTGGTTTCCGATGAGTCTGAAGATTGGGGATTGGATTCTAAATTCGAGTTATAATTCTTGCCGAATTTTCATTGAAAAACTGGCGTGGTCTGAGGCTCGTAATTTCAATTATATAATATCGCGACTAAGGGGTGGGTCATGGGGTGGTTTCCGATGAGTCTGAAGATTAGGGATTGGATTCTAAATTCGAGTTATAATTCTTGCCGAATTTTCATGGAAAAACTGGCGTGGTCTGAGGCTCGTAATTTCGATTATATAATATCGCGACTAAGGGGTGGGTCATGGGGTGGTTTCCGATGAGTCTGAAGATTGGGGATTGGATTCTAAATTCGAGTTATAATTCTTGCCGAATTTTCATTGAAAAACTGGCGTGGTCTGAGGCTCGTAATTTCAATTATATAATATCGCGACTAAGGGGTGGGTCATGGGGTGGTTTCCGATGAGTCTGAAGATTAGGGATTGGATTCTAAATTCGAGTTATAATTCTTGCCGAATTTTCATTGAAAAACTGGCGTGGTCTGAGGCTCGTAATTTCGATTATATAATATCGCGACTAAGGGGTGGGTCATGGGGTGGTTTCCGATGAGTCTGAAGATTAGGGATTGGATTCTAAATTCGAGTTATAATTCTTGCCGAATTTTCGTTGAATAACTGGCGTGGTCTGAGGCTCGTAATTTCGATTATATAATATCGCGACTAAGGGGTGGGTCATGGGGCGGTTTCCGATGAGTCTGAAGATTAGGGATTGGATTCTAAATTCGAGTTATAATTCTTGCCGAATTTTCATGGAAAAACTGGCGTGGTCTGAGGCTCGTAATTTCGATTATATAATATCGCGACTAAGGGGTGGGTCATGGGGTGGTTTCCGATGAGTCTGAAGATTAGGGATTGGATTCTAAATTCGAGTTATAATTCTTGCCGAATTTTCATGGAAAAACTGGCGTGGTCTGAGGCTCGTAATTTCGATTATATAATATCGCGACTAAGGGGTGGGTCATGGGGTGGTTTCCGATGAGTCTGAAGATTAGGGATTGGATTCTAAATTCGAGTTATAATTCTTGCCGAATTTTCGTTGAATAACTGGCGTGGTCTGAGGCTCGTAATTTCGATTATATAATATCGCGACTAAGGGGTGGGTCATGGGGCGGTTTCCGATGAGTCTGAAGATTAGGGATTGGATTCTAAATTCGAGTTATAATTCTTGCCGAATTTTCATGGAAAAACTGGCGTGGTCTGAGGCTCGTAATTTCGATTATATAATATCGCGACTAAGGGGTGGGTCATGGGGTGGTTTCCGATGAGTCTGAAGATTAGGGATTGGATTCTAAATTCGAGTTATAATTCTTGCCGAATTTTCATGGAAAAACTGGCGTGGTCTGAGGCTCGTAATTTCGATTATATAATATCGCGACTAAGGGGTGGGTCATGGGGTGGTTTCCGATGAGTCTGAAGATTAGGGATTGGATTCTAAATTCGAGTTATAATTCTTGCCGAATTTTCATGGAAAAACTGGCGTGGTCTGAGGCTCGTAATTTCGATTATATAATATCGCGACTAAGGGGTGGGTCATGGGGTGGTTTCCGATGAGTCTGAAGATTAGGGATTGGATTCTAAATTCGAGTTATAATTCTTGCCGAATTTTCGTTGAATAACTGGCGTGGTCTGAGGCTCGTAATTTCGATTATATAATATCGCGACTAAGGGGTGGGTCATGGGGCGGTTTCCGATGAGTCTGAAGATTAGGGATTGGATTCTAAATTCGAGTTATAATTCTTGCCGAATTTTCATGGAAAAACTGGCGTGGTCTGAGGCTCGTAATTTCGATTATATAATATCGCGACTAAGGGGTGGGTCATGGGGTGGTTTCCGATGAGTCTGAAGATTGGGGATTGGATTCTAAATTCGAGTTATAATTCTTGCCGAATTTTCATTGAAAAACTGGCGTGGTCTGAGGCTCGTAATTTCAATTATATAATATCGCGACTAAGGGGTGGGTCATGGGGTGGTTTCCGATGAGTCTGAAGATTAGGGATTGGATTCTAAATTCGAGTTATAATTCTTGCCGAATTTTCATGGAAAAACTGGCGTGGTCTGAGGCTCGTAATTTCGATTATATAATATCGCGACTAAGGGGTGGGTCATGGGGTGGTTTCCGATGAGTCTGAAGATTGGGGATTGGATTCTAAATTCGAGTTATAATTCTTGCCGAATTTTCATTGAAAAACTGGCGTGGTCTGAGGCTCGTAATTTCAATTATATAATATCGCGACTAAGGGGTGGGTCATGGGGTGGTTTCCGATGAGTCTGAAGATTAGGGATTGGATTCTAAATTCGAGTTATAATTCTTGCCGAATTTTCATTGAAAAACTGGCGTGGTCTGAGGCTCGTAATTTCGATTATATAATATCGCGACTAAGGGGTGGGTCATGGGGTGGTTTCCGATGAGTCTGAAGATTAGGGATTGGATTCTAAATTCGAGTTATAATTCTTGCCGAATTTTCGTTGAATAACTGGCGTGGTCTGAGGCTCGTAATTTCGATTATATAATATCGCGACTAAGGGGTGGGTCATGGGGCGGTTTCCGATGAGTCTGAAGATTAGGGATTGGATTCTAAATTCGAGTTATAATTCTTGCCGAATTTTCATGGAAAAACTGGCGTGGTCTGAGGCTCGTAATTTCGATTATATAATATCGCGACTAAGGGGTGGGTCATGGGGTGGTTTCCGATGAGTCTGAAGATTAGGGATTGGATTCTAAATTCGAGTTATAATTCTTGCCGAATTTTCATGGAAAAACTGGCGTGGTCTGAGGCTCGTAATTTCGATTATATAATATCGCGACTAAGGGGTGGGTCATGGGGTGGTTTCCGATGAGTCTGAAGATTAGGGATTGGATTCTAAATTCGAGTTATAATTCTTGCCGAATTTTCGTTGAATAACTGGCGTGGTCTGAGGCTCGTAATTTCGATTATATAATATCGCGACTAAGGGGTGGGTCATGGGGCGGTTTCCGATGAGTCTGAAGATTAGGGATTGGATTCTAAATTCGAGTTATAATTCTTGCCGAATTTTCATGGAAAAACTGGCGTGGTCTGAGGCTCGTAATTTCGATTATATAATATCGCGACTAAGGGGTGGGTCATGGGGTGGTTTCCGATGAGTCTGAAGATTGGGGATTGGATTCTAAATTCGAGTTATAATTCTTGCCGAATTTTCATTGAAAAACTGGCGTGGTCTGAGGCTCGTAATTTCAATTATATAATATCGCGACTAAGGGGTGGGTCATGGGGTGGTTTCCGATGAGTCTGAAGATTAGGGATTGGATTCTAAATTCGAGTTATAATTCTTGCCGAATTTTCATGGAAAAACTGGCGTGGTCTGAGGCTCGTAATTTCGATTATATAATATCGCGACTAAGGGGTGGGTCATGGGGTGGTTTCCGATGAGTCTGAAGATTGGGGATTGGATTCTAAATTCGAGTTATAATTCTTGCCGAATTTTCATTGAAAAACTGGCGTGGTCTGAGGCTCGTAATTTCAATTATATAATATCGCGACTAAGGGGTGGGTCATGGGGTGGTTTCCGATGAGTCTGAAGATTAGGGATTGGATTCTAAATTCGAGTTATAATTCTTGCCGAATTTTCATGGAAAAACTGGCGTGGTCTGAGGCTCGTAATTTCGATTATATAATATCGCGACTAAGGGGTGGGTCATGGGGTGGTTTCCGATGAGTCTGAAGATTGGGGATTGGATTCTAAATTCGAGTTATAATTCTTGCCGAATTTTCATTGAAAAACTGGCGTGGTCTGAGGCTCGTAATTTCAATTATATAATATCGCGACTAAGGGGTGGGTCATGGGGTGGTTTCCGATGAGTCTGAAGATTAGGGATTGGATTCTAAATTCGAGTTATAATTCTTGCCGAATTTTCATGGAAAAACTGGCGTGGTCTGAGGCTCGTAATTTCGATTATATAATATCGCGACTAAGGGGTGGGTCATGGGGTGGTTTCCGATGAGTCTGAAGATTAGGGATTGGATTCTAAATTCGAGTTATAATTCTTGCCGAATTTTCGTTGAATAACTGGCGTGGTCTGAGGCTCGTAATTTCGATTATATAATATCGCGACTAAGGGGTGGGTCATGGGGCGGTTTCCGATGAGTCTGAAGATTAGGGATTGGATTCTAAATTCGAGTTATAATTCTTGCCGAATTTTCATGGAAAAACTGGCGTGGTCTGAGGCTCGTAATTTCGATTATATAATATCGCGACTAAGGGGTGGGTCATGGGGTGGTTTCCGATGAGTCTGAAGATTGGGGATTGGATTCTAAATTCGAGTTATAATTCTTGCCGAATTTTCATTGAAAAACTGGCGTGGTCTGAGGCTCGTAATTTCAATTATATAATATCGCGACTAAGGGGTGGGTCATGGGGTGGTTTCCGATGAGTCTGAAGATTAGGGATTGGATTCTAAATTCGAGTTATAATTCTTGCCGAATTTTCATGGAAAAACTGGCGTGGTCTGAGGCTCGTAATTTCGATTATATAATATCGCGACTAAGGGGTGGGTCATGGGGTGGTTTCCGATGAGTCTGAAGATTGGGGATTGGATTCTAAATTCGAGTTATAATTCTTGCCGAATTTTCATTGAAAAACTGGCGTGGTCTGAGGCTCGTAATTTCAATTATATAATATCGCGACTAAGGGGTGGGTCATGGGGTGGTTTCCGATGAGTCTGAAGATTAGGGATTGGATTCTAAATTCGAGTTATAATTCTTGCCGAATTTTCATTGAAAAACTGGCGTGGTCTGAGGCTCGTAATTTCGATTATATAATATCGCGACTAAGGGGTGGGTCATGGGGTGGTTTCCGATGAGTCTGAAGATTAGGGATTGGATTCTAAATTCGAGTTATAATTCTTGCCGAATTTTCGTTGAATAACTGGCGTGGTCTGAGGCTCGTAATTTCGATTATATAATATCGCGACTAAGGGGTGGGTCATGGGGCGGTTTCCGATGAGTCTGAAGATTAGGGATTGGATTCTAAATTCGAGTTATAATTCTTGCCGAATTTTCATGGAAAAACTGGCGTGGTCTGAGGCTCGTAATTTCGATTATATAATATCGCGACTAAGGGGTGGGTCATGGGGTGGTTTCCGATGAGTCTGAAGATTAGGGATTGGATTCTAAATTCGAGTTATAATTCTTGCCGAATTTTCATTGAAAAACTGGCGTGGTCTGAGGCTCGTAATTTCAATTATATAATATCGCGACTAAGGGGTGGGTCATGGGGTGGTTTCCGATGAGTCTGAAGATTAGGGATTGGATTCTAAATTCGAGTTATAATTCTTGCCGAATTTTCATGGAAAAACTGGCGTGGTCTGAGGCTCGTAATTTCGATTATATAATATCGCGACTAAGGGGTGGGTCATGGGGTGGTTTCCGATGAGTCTGAAGATTGGGGATTGGATTCTAAATTCGAGTTATAATTCTTGCCGAATTTTCATTGAAAAACTGGCGTGGTCTGAGGCTCGTAATTTCAATTATATAATATCGCGACTAAGGGGTGGGTCATGGGGTGGTTTCCGATGAGTCTGAAGATTAGGGATTGGATTCTAAATTCGAGTTATAATTCTTGCCGAATTTTCATTGAAAAACTGGCGTGGTCTGAGGCTCGTAATTTCGATTATATAATATCGCGACTAAGGGGTGGGTCATGGGGTGGTTTCCGATGAGTCTGAAGATTAGGGATTGGATTCTAAATTCGAGTTATAATTCTTGCCGAATTTTCGTTGAATAACTGGCGTGGTCTGAGGCTCGTAATTTCGATTATATAATATCGCGACTAAGGGGTGGGTCATGGGGCGGTTTCCGATGAGTCTGAAGATTAGGGATTGGATTCTAAATTCGAGTTATAATTCTTGCCGAATTTTCATGGAAAAACTGGCGTGGTCTGAGGCTCGTAATTTCGATTATATAATATCGCGACTAAGGGGTGGGTCATGGGGTGGTTTCCGATGAGTCTGAAGATTAGGGATTGGATTCTAAATTCGAGTTATAATTCTTGCCGAATTTTCATGGAAAAACTGGCGTGGTCTGAGGCTCGTAATTTCGATTATATAATATCGCGACTAAGGGGTGGGTCATGGGGTGGTTTCCGATGAGTCTGAAGATTAGGGATTGGATTCTAAATTCGAGTTATAATTCTTGCCGAATTTTCGTTGAATAACTGGCGTGGTCTGAGGCTCGTAATTTCGATTATATAATATCGCGACTAAGGGGTGGGTCATGGGGCGGTTTCCGATGAGTCTGAAGATTAGGGATTGGATTCTAAATTCGAGTTATAATTCTTGCCGAATTTTCATGGAAAAACTGGCGTGGTCTGAGGCTCGTAATTTCGATTATATAATATCGCGACTAAGGGGTGGGTCATGGGGTGGTTTCCGATGAGTCTGAAGATTGGGGATTGGATTCTAAATTCGAGTTATAATTCTTGCCGAATTTTCATTGAAAAACTGGCGTGGTCTGAGGCTCGTAATTTCAATTATATAATATCGCGACTAAGGGGTGGGTCATGGGGTGGTTTCCGATGAGTCTGAAGATTAGGGATTGGATTCTAAATTCGAGTTATAATTCTTGCCGAATTTTCATGGAAAAACTGGCGTGGTCTGAGGCTCGTAATTTCGATTATATAATATCGCGACTAAGGGGTGGGTCATGGGGTGGTTTCCGATGAGTCTGAAGATTGGGGATTGGATTCTAAATTCGAGTTATAATTCTTGCCGAATTTTCATTGAAAAACTGGCGTGGTCTGAGGCTCGTAATTTCAATTATATAATATCGCGACTAAGGGGTGGGTCATGGGGTGGTTTCCGATGAGTCTGAAGATTAGGGATTGGATTCTAAATTCGAGTTATAATTCTTGCCGAATTTTCATGGAAAAACTGGCGTGGTCTGAGGCTCGTAATTTCGATTATATAATATCGCGACTAAGGGGTGGGTCATGGGGTGGTTTCCGATGAGTCTGAAGATTGGGGATTGGATTCTAAATTCGAGTTATAATTCTTGCCGAATTTTCATTGAAAAACTGGCGTGGTCTGAGGCTCGTAATTTCAATTATATAATATCGCGACTAAGGGGTGGGTCATGGGGTGGTTTCCGATGAGTCTGAAGATTAGGGATTGGATTCTAAATTCGAGTTATAATTCTTGCCGAATTTTCATGGAAAAACTGGCGTGGTCTGAGGCTCGTAATTTCGATTATATAATATCGCGACTAAGGGGTGGGTCATGGGGTGGTTTCCGATGAGTCTGAAGATTAGGGATTGGATTCTAAATTCGAGTTATAATTCTTGCCGAATTTTCGTTGAATAACTGGCGTGGTCTGAGGCTCGTAATTTCGATTATATAATATCGCGACTAAGGGGTGGGTCATGGGGCGGTTTCCGATGAGTCTGAAGATTAGGGATTGGATTCTAAATTCGAGTTATAATTCTTGCCGAATTTTCATGGAAAAACTGGCGTGGTCTGAGGCTCGTAATTTCGATTATATAATATCGCGACTAAGGGGTGGGTCATGGGGTGGTTTCCGATGAGTCTGAAGATTGGGGATTGGATTCTAAATTCGAGTTATAATTCTTGCCGAATTTTCATTGAAAAACTGGCGTGGTCTGAGGCTCGTAATTTCAATTATATAATATCGCGACTAAGGGGTGGGTCATGGGGTGGTTTCCGATGAGTCTGAAGATTAGGGATTGGATTCTAAATTCGAGTTATAATTCTTGCCGAATTTTCATGGAAAAACTGGCGTGGTCTGAGGCTCGTAATTTCGATTATATAATATCGCGACTAAGGGGTGGGTCATGGGGTGGTTTCCGATGAGTCTGAAGATTGGGGATTGGATTCTAAATTCGAGTTATAATTCTTGCCGAATTTTCATTGAAAAACTGGCGTGGTCTGAGGCTCGTAATTTCAATTATATAATATCGCGACTAAGGGGTGGGTCATGGGGTGGTTTCCGATGAGTCTGAAGATTAGGGATTGGATTCTAAATTCGAGTTATAATTCTTGCCGAATTTTCATTGAAAAACTGGCGTGGTCTGAGGCTCGTAATTTCGATTATATAATATCGCGACTAAGGGGTGGGTCATGGGGTGGTTTCCGATGAGTCTGAAGATTAGGGATTGGATTCTAAATTCGAGTTATAATTCTTGCCGAATTTTCGTTGAATAACTGGCGTGGTCTGAGGCTCGTAATTTCGATTATATAATATCGCGACTAAGGGGTGGGTCATGGGGCGGTTTCCGATGAGTCTGAAGATTAGGGATTGGATTCTAAATTCGAGTTATAATTCTTGCCGAATTTTCATGGAAAAACTGGCGTGGTCTGAGGCTCGTAATTTCGATTATATAATATCGCGACTAAGGGGTGGGTCATGGGGTGGTTTCCGATGAGTCTGAAGATTAGGGATTGGATTCTAAATTCGAGTTATAATTCTTGCCGAATTTTCATGGAAAAACTGGCGTGGTCTGAGGCTCGTAATTTCGATTATATAATATCGCGACTAAGGGGTGGGTCATGGGGTGGTTTCCGATGAGTCTGAAGATTAGGGATTGGATTCTAAATTCGAGTTATAATTCTTGCCGAATTTTCATGGAAAAACTGGCGTGGTCTGAGGCTCGTAATTTCGATTATATAATATCGCGACTAAGGGGTGGGTCATGGGGTGGTTTCCGATGAGTCTGAAGATTAGGGATTGGATTCTAAATTCGAGTTATAATTCTTGCCGAATTTTCGTTGAATAACTGGCGTGGTCTGAGGCTCGTAATTTCGATTATATAATATCGCGACTAAGGGGTGGGTCATGGGGCGGTTTCCGATGAGTCTGAAGATTAGGGATTGGATTCTAAATTCGAGTTATAATTCTTGCCGAATTTTCGTTGAATAACTGGCGTGGTCTGAGGCTCGTAATTTCGATTATATAATATCGCGACTAAGGGGTGGGTCATGGGGCGGTTTCCGATGAGTCTGAAGATTAGGGATTGGATTCTAAATTCGAGTTATAATTCTTGCCGAATTTTCATGGAAAAACTGGCGTGGTCTGAGGCTCGTAATTTCGATTATATAATATCGCGACTAAGGGGTGGGTCATGGGGTGGTTTCCGATGAGTCTGAAGATTACGGGTTGGCTGCTACAATGTATTCGATATTTTTGGGGATTTTTCAGATCAAAATTGGCGTGGTTCGAGTTTTTCGAAATTTTCGTTCAGATGAACGTTCGGAACTTCAGGTACATATAATTTTGGCCTTTTTTTATATTTATGTGATAGAAACGTATCTCCATTTTTCTTTCATTTTCGCACTCGTCAATGTATTTGAAACATTTTCGCGGTATAAATAAAAATTTGAAACACAGAAGCGTAAGTGCCATTTTTTTGTGTGAAACAGACGTATGTACAGTCCGGTTTGGTAACAGAAGAACGTATCTCCACAAAAAAATGGAGATACGTTACTATGTTACAAATCATTTGACACTCGGAAAAGTTGAGACCACGTAAGTGTGGAGTTACGACTGTGTCACACAAAAAAACGTGGAGATACGACTGTGTCACACAAAAAACGTGGAGATACGTCACTATCACACCGAATTATGGATGATGGCTCTATGCATTCATCAAAGGATTTCCAATGCAGAGAACCATTTTTTTGGAGATACGTTTGTCTGACCTCGAAAAAGTCCATTTTTGGCGCTTACGTGACTATGTTATTAGGCTGTCGATATCATCTATTCTTAACAATCAATGGGTAATTTCCCATCAATCCCATCTTTCTATACTTGATCTAAATTGAGGTTAACCTAACCCAAATCATATAGGTAAAACTACTTCTAACATCTATCGCTCAATAATCTTACGCATTGAGCACTTTGGATTGTCAATTTTATAAGCGATTCTTTACCACGCTATAAAATAGACGTGATAGACTACTTTGTCCGAGTATATCACGATTATTTAACTTTTCATAACACGGGCATGAAATGGGCCTTCTTTCATGCTTGTCGAGAGGGGGGGAAATCACGTGTTTCGACCGTGAGTACCGAATATCCAACAGCGGGAGGGAATATACATTCCCTCCCGCTCCAACGACAAATCTTGGATCTTTATTTTTTCATAAATAAATTATTATTAATTATTAATAATTTTTTTTTTTTTATTTGTTAATTTTTTTTTTTTTAATTTTTTTTTTTTTTTTTAATTTTTTTTTTTTTTTCAATTTTTTTCAATTTTTATTTAATTCAAACATCTATAAGTGTGTGGTACACGACTCAACATGCGCCATTCCCCATCCGATCGACGCGCATCAAAGAAGGCCCATATCGTGCCCTTATTATAAAAAGTACAGTGTGCATCTAGGGGGGGATGGCCATTTATACCTCGGGTGGGACGTTTTTAGCACTCGTCTTTGTCTCGGGCGCCTTCGGCGCCCTCTACTACGACTCGCGCTAAAAACGTCTCACCCTCGCTCGAAATGGCCATTTTCCCCCCCTAGATACACAATATACTATTTCATCTAGTTAGAAATCTCATTACGATTGAATCGCGTTTGTCACGACTACAATTTGGCAAAATACCTAAAAACATCAGCTTCGCGCATGCGCACTGCGAGTTTATTTTCCTTATATCACTGTATCACCGCGTGATAAAAAGTCAGAACAAGGCCCCAGGCTCCATCTTGGAGGTTGGAATTTGTATCGAATTCTACCTTTTTTTTTTTTTTTTTTTTTTCTTTTTCTTTTATTTCATTTCTTCATATCTCGATTCTGGATTCGAGAGTGATGACATATCGATAATATGAAGGCCGGGTGAGGCTGGATTTTCATGTGCAGCAAGTTGCTGCAGCAGCAGATTGATGCTGCAACGCTATTCGTTGTTGAGTGTTTTTGACCTGCAACCATGTGATCAAAAACACTCAACAACGAATAGTGTTGCAGCAGCAATCTGCTGCTGCAGCAGCAATCTGCTGCTGCAGCAACTTGCTGCACATGAAAATCCAGCCTGAGGTCGCCACTTTCAGACTGTGTCTAACGGTGTTCCTAAACGCACTCGAGCTGATTTATATACATCGTCGGCGTGACGTCATTATATGCCGATACACACTGTCTGTGTGACGTCACTTCTCCGTATCTTCTTACCGACATACACAGTCTGCATTTGTGCGTAATAAAGTTTGAGTTGAGTTGATAAGGTAGAAAGTTACTAAAAATTATAATTAATTGTTCAAAATGTTGAACAATTATTTTTAAATGCAAAACAAAAGATATACCGAGAATATTCGGTGAAGGTAGACAGCCCCCTTCCTACGCCAAAACCAACACAGGCGCGCACCGCGTGCGTGAGGCCCGGCGGGCGGGGCTATTCGGCCAGTGATGCTTCTATACTCCGTTCACGGAGAGACGATTCAGAGATCGAAACAGAACTCGTCCGGTTCGGTCAGATCCCGCCTAACGCTCCGCCCATTTTACCCTCTCCATGTCGCCAAGCGGGTCGTAGAGCTGAGCAGACCCGGCTACAGCCAACAAAGGGGCCCCGAGTCAATTTCGAACATTCGAATACTAACTGTGGCGAAGCGCCACAGTGCCGGAGGGACAAAACGTATGATATTTAGATACGGCGCTGAGTTGCGAGCCCCACTACCCCCACCCGACTCTCAGGCCGTTCGAAGCTGCGTGACGGCTGGATCGTCTCTCCGTGAACGAAGTATACACAATCTTCCGCGCTATGCCGACTCCGCATAGCCCATCCGCGCTAACTCGATAAATACTTAACTTAAAAAGCAATCATCACACTGAACACGGAAAAGAATGAACGCGAATAAAATGAATTCTCGCCTGATGTGAATATTTATTTTCAAAATTAATCAACGAATTTAAAATCAAATATCAATTAATTGGATTTAAGTATTGATTATCAGTGTCTAGAATCGATATTTGAGACGAAATGGAACAGGTAAGTGCAGGGTGAATCATAGAAGACAAAAATTGGTTTATTTATTGATTTCTTTATTTATTCATTTTTCAGAACTCGATTTTATTCAAAACATCTGTTCGGAATACCAGTATTCAATCTAATGAAAATTAAGAATTCGTGAGAAAGTTTTCAGTGTTTGTGTCAACTTTAGTTTAGTAATAACATAATGAATCATTTGATCAGACTACAATGCAGAGAATGGAGTCATCGAGGATAAGGTTGCCACCCACAGACCACGTCCTTAGGTCTGAAACAGAAAAATCAAATTTATCATTGAAGAAAGGCAACCGATGAGCCACTGTCGAACGTAGTACACTTTTACTGAAACCATTTTCGTCTCTCAACGATTACTTCTATCGGAGAACCGAGTGCTGACACGTACCTCAGCGAGGATTCATAGCGTGCGGAGGGGCTTTGTCGCAGGAGTTTGTCGTGCGACGAGGCAGCGTACGAGGAACTTCGGTGCAAGGGTTCGTAGCACGTCGAAGATATCCATCGAACATTTCTTACTCGTCTGACGACCATTCAACGTTCATATCTCATAGCAGGCGAAGGAGCTTCGTCGCAGATGATCCTAGTGCGATGAGGCGGCGTACGAGGAGCTTCGTTGCAAGGTTTCGTGGCACGTCGACGATATCCATTGAACATTTCTTACTCTAACAAGCATTCAACGTTCATGTCTCGTAGCAGGCGAAGGAGCTTCGTCGCAGATGATCCTAGTGCGATGAGACAGCATACAAGGAGCTTCGTTGCAAGGGTTCGTAACACGTCGACGATATGCAGTCCTTCTCTGGACTCTGGCAAAGCCTCGCCGAACAAAAATTTAATAGAATGTGCTCGCCGACGCACTGCGAAATCTGACAACAAAGCTCCACTGTAAGCTACCAACGCGGTACGAACACCTATGACGGAGAGAGACCTCCTCCGCAAGATGCGAAACATGAACGTTGAATGCTCGTCAGACAAGTAAGAAATGTTCGATGAATATCGTCGACATGCTACGAACCCTTGCAATGAAGCTCCTTGTACGTTGTCTCAACGCACCACGAACATCTGCGACGAAGCTCCTCCGCCTTCTACGAGACATGAACGTTGAATGCTCGTCAGACGAGTAGAAAATGTCTGCTGAGATCGACAACGCACTTACCAACTCCTGCAACGAAGCTACTCCGCACGCTATGATGCCTCGCTGAGGTACATCTCAGCACTCGGTTCTCCGATAGAAGTCATCGTTGAGAGACGAAAATGGTTTGAGTAAAAGTGTACTGCGTTCGACAATGGCTCATCGGTAGCCTTCTTTCGATTCCCAAGCATTCAATCTCTGATAAGTTTGTGTGTACACCATAATTCAACAGCAATGAATCCCTCGATTAACCAATAATCGTTGATAAATTTCATTTTTCTGTTTCAGACTGTTTTTTCAATTTCAGTTTTCTGTTTTAAAAATAAGATGTTCTGAAAATAAATGAATAAATAAATAAATCAATAAACAAACCAATTTTTGACCGTGTTGTCTTCAATGATTCACCCTCCACTTACCTGTTCAACTTCGTCTCAAATATCGATCCTCAACACTGATAATCAATACTTAAATCCAATTAATTGATATTTTATTTTAAATTCGTTGATAAATTTTGAAAATAAATATTCACATCAGGCGAATTCATTTTATTCGTGTTCATTCTTTACCGTGTTCGGTGTGATGATTGCTTTTTAAGTTAAGTATTTATCGAGTTAGCGCGGATGGGCTATAGTATTTATCGAGTTAGCGCGCATGGGCTATGCGGAGTCGGCATAGCGCGGAAGATTGTGTAGAAGCATCACTGGCCGAATAGTCCCGCCCGCCGAGCCTCACGCACGCGGTGCGCGCCTGTGTTGGTTTTCGCGTAGGAAGGGGGCTGTCTACCTTCACCGAATATTCTCGGTAGGTATGCACGCAGGTAAACCGATGCAGAATAAATTGACGTCATTTCTTGGCATATGATTTATGCCGCAGAATTTATATAAAAATATGCGAATTCAAGCATTGGAAATTAATTGAAAATTCATGTAGTTTTTTTTATCGTGAAATCATTTAATGATATTTATGTATTCAAGACAATAGAATTGAAAAAAAAAATAAAAATCCATGAGTAGGTCTCGAACCAGGAAACCAGAGAATAAGGAGCTGAAATACTATCTAACCGTGAACCAACCACCAACGTAACGACGTGGATATCATTGAAATGTATTTTTGTAGATACATGGGTAGTTCTACAGATCAGGGAATTTTGAGAGGCTCACTTCGTAGCTCCTCAATTTAGCAATTAAAGTTATTTATCACGACATATTAATTAAGTTTAACTCGGCTTGTAGCTGGGCACTGAAATTCAACTCGTTTGAATAAAAAATTTTCAGACAAAAATGATCTCAAATAGGGAAAATTATCACTTCCCTGTGGGGCGAATTCTCAGAATTTGCGACCTAAGTCACAATAAAAGTGTATAAAAGGTTGATTAGTAGAAAATACCACTGAAATAAAAGTTACGATAAGTGTTGCTTGAATTTAACCTAAATAATCATGTTGAAATTCCATATTTTTATCACTTTATTCATTACTGAATATAGGCGAACAAATTTTGTATCACTTCCCTGCCGGTTACGAATACGTTAAAATCACCCCCAAAATGAATAGTACGCGACCTTACTGTTCTCACTTATCAAAGTACGAAGTTAAGTTAGCCTAATGAAACTCGTGTTTCGGCCAACTCGTCAAGCGGTTGGTCAGGGCTGTGCGGTCATTGCCGGTTATCGAGTCTGGGCCAGACAAATTCTCACTCCCCTGGTATCCATTTATATAAACAATATTGAATATGTTTTACATATTATTACACAATATTGTTAGGTTAGCTTGCATGCATTAATTCAATAACATTAAATTTGATTTAAAATATATTTATTTAGTGATTTTGCCGAAATACATCGAAAATATCACTTCCCTGTGTATCACTTCCCTGTGCATCATCCCTTTACGTAGACAGGGAAGTGAGAATTTTTTTTTTTTTCTTTGCTTCAACCAAAGAAAAAGTCTCAAAGTAGAGAAGTAATATTAGAAAAAAGCGCAAGAGTGAAAGAGATTGTTTTATGAATTTCACTTCTCTGGATAGGTTATCATTTCCCTGGCAGCTACAATAAACAAATCCCTATATATTTTTTGATTTCAAGTTGGTTTATGAAATACATTGTGCTCAAAATATAATAATACTACTTTAAACACCGACTTAATATACAACTTTCGATTTAATTTCCACTTCCCTTCACATTTTCTCACTTCCCTGTCCATCGAAAATCGAAAAACAGCTATAAAATTGATATTCGCCGTAATTTTGTCTGGCCCGTTTGAGATTGGTTATTTTATAGTACATCCTTGACCTCTACATACTTTTCGTCTCAATTATCGACAAAAAATGAGATTCACATAATTGTCGTGTTTTATTCCACCGTCTGTAGAACTACCCACATATATCTGATCGCATGAAATTTCTTGTTCGATTTTTTTTTTTTTTTTATAACGCCGCGAGCATACATAATTAAATATTGTCCTGGAGGAACTATCAAGATTGTAATAAAGTTTGAAAAACATTAGCGAGAGCAGACTTTGACTATATACCGAAGAATTTTGTATAAAATCGGAAAAATCAGTGAGCTAGAAAACAGTTTCATTTTTTCATGGAATTGATGGAATCACCGAGATCACACATATAAAATATATTTGAAAATAATTCAACTAGATTTTTGCATGTATTTGTAAATATTTCTTCTTTTATTCTGTGTGAGAACTTACCTTTTCACACGGCTTCTCACCTTATCCTTTCGGTATATAATTATAGTAGATCATCAAAACTGTAGCAGACAGCTGACTTCGATGTGTACTACATATCATTACTATTGTTACATGGAATTAATATTATAATATTTGTACGATTTGTTTCTTTTTATTTTGTTCATTTATTTATTTTTTCAATTTTTTTATTTATCTATACGTATATGGGCAAATCCACAGAACTTTCAACCCCCAGCGAGGCGTGATAAAATTAAGAATATTTGTTAAGATAACAATACTTCGCACTTGTAGGTTTTTTAGCCTAGTTCTACATAGTATTAGACACGTATTTGCATAATTAAATCTACTTAAATATATATAGTGAAGTTGCAGCAAACTTTGAAGAAGAAGAAAATGTCGAAATCGCATGCGAGGCTAGCGAAATATTTTGAACCTTCAATGATATTCTACGAGCGCCCTTCCAGTTTTCATTTTAATTGAATGTGTTTTAGTTTCTCCATCATACACCAAAACATCACCCGCTCTGCCTTAGATGTGCTCCTCTCGCAAAAAAAATTATTTAGCTACAAAAATGTGAGGATGAATTAAATTTTTTCATTTTTTCTGCAAAGTTAATTCCTTCACATGTACGCGCTCTGATGTATCGATAAATGAGCAATGCTGACACATCTGCAATTAAAAGAGGCATTTTTTGCGAGGTGTCGCATAACTGTGTCATCAATAGTTTCCATGCAGTAACAATTCGAAAATGATCATCAGAAACGTAAACTGTGTATAAAATTCAGTTTTTACATCGGCACGTCAGAAATGTTTCTTGGTTTCACATTTTCACAATTGTAAACTACAGTTTTTCATCCGTATTAACTGAAAAAAATAGTGGCGTCACTAATCTGCGTATGAATCGAATATGAAGTCATCAACCCTAGAACGGTACATACACTGTACAAAAAAATTCGGCGTGGACTCGTATAGACCACACGTTGGTGTCAATTTAATACGATCTGAAAGTCTGAAAGTCAATCCCACACCGTCTGAGATTTTTTGACACCCATAGGTGTTGAATTTTTGGATCGATTTTTTTTTTTTTTTTTTTTTAATTCGATAACTTGGACACCGTTGATCTTCGGAATTTCTCGGAAATGAATTTTTGTCTTAGATCTCGACCAGGATTCTACTCACTAACGGGGATAGAGAAATTTTAGAAAAATTTTCATGTGAAAATCGTTTTTTTTACAATGTTACTACCATAGTTATCACGCCCCTGCCTGTAAATAGTTAACGGACGTAAATTATTTGTCTCATGAGTCATTCGAAAACATACACCAAACCTGAGATGTGTGCTCGCAAAATGGAAAAAAAAAAAAAATCTATCAAAGTTAAAAGTTCTGTGGATTTGCCCATATGCAACATCTATATTTGTATACGTCAGTTGCACATTTTTTCATTCGAACAATATATAATATTACATAATATACACTTTTACCTTTAATTTTGAAACGTACATTTATCATCATCATCATTATTATCATTACATTGTCATCGAAAATTAAGATTTTTTTTAATAAAAAATATATGAAAATATATAATGTAATATTTATCATGTTATGATTAAAGATAATTGTTTAACATTTTTTCATCTTTAATGAAAAGCTTTGAAACTTGAGCTATTTAAACTTTAATAAATTATTGTGATCATAAAATAAATATGTAACATCGAAATAAAATATTTAAAATAATGAATAAATTCTATTCTATAAGCATAAATTTTCAATAATTCAAAGAAAACCCTATACTATAAATTATGCATATTGTTTATATCCTTTTATGTCTATACCTTTCGGTTTTACATATTTTTTACATTTTCTCTCTTTATTTTCTGTCCTTATCTCTACTTAAACTAATTAAAACTACTTAAATCTTTATTTATTCTTTTTCCTATCTATCCCTGATCGCTCTTTTAACCCTTTGATGCATACATTTTTCAGATAACTTTTGGTATTTGTTAATTGAAAATGATGATGATCTAGGTGGGATGGTAAACATCCCACCGTGCATGTAAGGGTTAACTCAAAACATACGTGTAGAACTGACCTATCTACACGCATTTTACCTTATCCTTTCGGTACGATTAGAGATCATAAAAACATTAACAGACAACTGACTTTGACGTTTGATAAAACTTGCTAGGTGTACGTAGATAATGACACTGTGTGGGTGGTTCTTCGGTTTTCGGAGGGGATAATGACAATGGTATAAAGCAGTTTTTTTTCCGCTGCTTCATTCACTCAAGTTTCAAAACTCAAAATAAGTAAACCGAATACATAGAACGTTTAAATAATTTCAGACTGCGCGCGTCATATATGAATCTTGTTGAGTTGTTTCAATCTTTTGTCGGCTTTTTGTACATAATAATGTACGAATTGAAGAGAAAGGATCGAGAAATAAAAATATTCAAAGACGTAATCTAATCGAAAGACCTGCACCTGGTGTATTTCACACAATAATTTTTATATACAAGAGCCTTTTTAGTCTATCTCTTATTAGTCATACCGTGAGAGAGAGTTCTGCTGAAATAACGCAGAACGACTGGTTCTACCGCTAAGCAGCGTGAAGCGTACGCCTGACAGCAGGCAACAAGTTGACACCTCGAGCCGGTGTTGAGCTGACGAGTTGGTCACTCGAAAAGTGACGCTCGCAGGACCAATGAGATAATTAATAAGTCCTGATGGGTTCCCCACCCTTGAACTACCGCACTGCGAGCCGAAGCACCGAATTACCGCGGACTGATCTTCACTTCTACATTCAGCAATTTAGAAAACCAGACGTGCCGACTCTGCTCTCACGCTATAATATTAATATAATAGTTTTCTATTGGGGCAGTGATCTTTGGAATCATAGGGGAGAGATGCTCTTTGATATCATATTAGACACCAACCTTAATATCCTAATATAATAGTTTTCGCCAAGTAAAGTTAGAAATTAGTATAGTAAATTCGAGTCAGTAAAGTTTGTGCTACAACTGCCGCTCTTCATAAGGTAAGGTCTTTATATTATGATCAGTGAATTGCTATTAGCCAAATTACTTTTTCGTCTTGCATAGAGTCCCTCGAATTAATTATTGAGTTCTTTTATCGCCGAATAATTATTAATATCGCTAGCGTGTCGTTATTAGAAAATTTGCTTCCAGTATCGTATCGCTCGGTGATACGCAGCCGGAAAAGTAGTATAGCTTGTATTATATCGCCTCTATACGGCGTTCGCTAGCTAACCGGCGTGTTTACATTATTCTTTGATATACCGCTGCGTCGCAATAAGGCCCATCCCTAATCGCCCACCTCCTTTTGGCGAAATGTGTCACATTTTGATTATTATCCGAGCCCAGGCGTCAAAAACGCAAAAAAGACCGTTTTAGCGAAAATTCTATTTCAATTCCGAACACATACGTAAAAAAAAAAAAAAATGTTCGTTTCGTGCGAAAATAGAGGCTATAAACCGATTTTATAGTACATTGTGTCGAATGTTCAAAAATTCGACATTGCGCATTGTAAATTAGATCACAGAAAGTCGTGAAATCTAGACGTAAAGCCCTGCGCACACGACGCTTGTTTCAATGCTGGATTGCCTGCTTGATCTCACTGCTGGGTTCCAAGTGAGCTGTTCTGCTGGACGTTGTGATGGCTCCTCTGCTATGTTGGCTGCACACGATATGTGTTGCTGGGTTAGGTCTGTAGGTGGCTTCTATGCATGCGAAGTGACCGTTCAAAAACAGACTTCCGAAATTCAAGCCTAGGTTGTGGAGTGGTCCGTGGCTCCGTACACTAATGACTAATAGAAGGATTTCTTAACTGTTAATAACTACGTTTATTTGGAAACATTTTTTTATTTTTTAAATATAAATAAATATTTTCTAACATTTAACAAATAAACCAAATTGATTAATAAAATAAATCAATTTTGTGCACAACAAATATTTATTAACAGTTAACAGATATTTATTAAGTATACGTGTTAATAGATCATTTGTTAAATATGAATAAATCCTATTGAATATTAACAAATCCTTCTATCAGTGTAGTCCTGGTAGCCATATATATATCCACGTGACACAACCCGACGTTCGCATTGGTCAACACCGATATCCCAGAGAAACCAGCACGAAAAATACGACATGATCTATCACGGAATTCCAGCACGCGTTCAAGTAAGGGAGCACGCACTGACGTCATTTTCCATCACGGCAGCCATCACGGTTGCCATCACAGTGCCCTGCAGGCAATCCAGCATTGAAACAAGCGTCGTGTGCGCAGGGCTTAAGTCTCCACAAGTTGAGGGTGTCTTTCAATTGGTCATACAAACCTGTACATATACGGCGATTCGTCTTTGAAATAGAAAACGATTTTTGGTAGCGAAATATTTCTGAGAGCAATGGTTCTCCAGCAATAGCAATAAATAGATAAGACAATCAACAGCCAGTTCAGCGTACAAATAAAGATAGGTACTAATAGCGTTTTTGACTGGGGCTGTTGATTGGCTTATCTATGTATTGCTATTGCTGCAGAACTATTGCTCTCGAAAATATTTCGCGACGATAAATCGTTACCTATTCCAAAGACGAATCGATCTATATATAGGTTTGTACGACCAATTAAAAGACACCCCAATATAGTCATACGTATGTAATACATACATTCAACTATGCTGTCGTCATCGTCATCATCATCATATAATCGTTCTCATGATCATTTTATTTACTGATTTTCTGTGTTTCCCAAACAGTCGAAAAAATATGATGCCCAACGATCCGGAACCATTTTGGATGGGTGTCTGCTTGGTGTGCGCGGAATTGAGTGCCGAACATTGTTTCGGCGGGGACTTGTAATCGTTCTTGCAAAATGAGCGAATTTGTAAGTTGTAAAATGAATTATGCGATAACTATTGGAGATATCGCTACCAAATTTTGCATACGCTCTTAAGTTATCAAAAAGTCGTTAATTATACAAATTCAAGTCGATCGGATGTTTTGATCCTATAAATTCAGCACCCTAGATATTTACAAGTTAATTTTGCAATATTTTCGCAATAAAAAGTAAATTATTGAAAAATTAAGTTTTGTAATACTTGAACTTCGAAGATAAACTCATTCTGAACCAATCCTTGCGTAAAGATAAATGCGATAAGATCGATATTTGAGGAGTTATTCTTGAAAAACCACAATATGAGCTATGTCGCATCGTAATCGGAAGTTAAAACACTAATCACCTACTTCTCATGATATATTTACTGGACTAATGGCGATTACGAACAACTCTTAGACCGTACACTGTTGAAAATAATTGTGAATTTACAACACATTTACTACACAAAAGCTTTGCAAAATTACAAATGTGGTGTAACAAAGTAAACTGCTAAGCTTGTTCTATAAATTTACAAACAAATTCTTGATGTTACTGAACTTTCGTGGGAAAAACAAAAACACAAAATTGTTTTTGAATTCGCTAAATTGTTTAGTAAATTTGAAATATTTGTAAATGAATTTCAATGAAATATCTTGTAAATTTACTACTCATGTTTGCGAAAATAACTTCCAATCAAATTTTGGAAGTTCACAATAAAATTTTAAACAGTGTAGGCGGTGTAACTAGGTGGCGTATGGAATGTGTAACTTTTCAGTGTATTCCTGTTTATTGAGGGGAAGTGGCTGTAGGTGTATGTGTAACATTTCAGAAGTTGAAAGTTATCATTTTTGTTTTATTGTTGAGTGAAAAAATTGATTTTTTTCCGTTTTTTATAGCATGGATCCTTTGGCAAGGTCAGCAATTGATGTCCAGCTCTTGGAAAATCAAGTGAGAGAGAAAGATGTAAGTCAGATTTCATCAATTCATTGGTATAACAAATCATTGTAATTATGTCTATTATGAATAATTAATATACATACCATCTATTATTTTTTTCCAGAAAGAAATTCGAGAACTAAAAAAAAAATTGGAGGAACTGTAAGTTTCTAAATTCAAAATAATAATTTTGCTGTGCGAAATGACGTGGTTGAAATATAAAATTGTCTTTCATTTCTGTCACAGACAATATCGCTACGTAAATAATATCTGCGAAAAGTGCGGCCAAGAACAGCAGGCGGCTGCCGGCGTGGAAGAGGCTGCCGGCGGCGAGCAGTTGGAAATTCCGGCTGCCCCTGCACAAACACGATCGCCGTACGTAAAAAAACAATCAATAACACCTTAAAAATAATGTCATTAAAATCACTGCTCTTGTACGTATACAAGCGTACAGCGCACGTTCATATCGTTCGTCGAAACTTTTTCAAATTTGGAGTAACATTTTTCACACCCACCCCCCTCCCGACTCGTTTGTCTTATTTCATTCAATTTAACAGGTCACTCTTTTATTAAGTAGTATATAATGTTTGAATGTTTCATTGAAAAATATTCATTACGGAAATTTTACAGGCGGCGGGGCTTCTCTGAGGAGGAGGATCAGGCAATGGCGGAGTGGCTGGTCAAGAACGACCTAGTCCAGAACCGCCACGTTAGGAGTTCCTATATTTGGGAAATGATGGCGGCCGACGTCGACGTAAGTGTTCTTACTCGTTATTCTTTCAAGTAACAAGTTATTCTGAATAAAAAATTGAATCGTATTGGCGACGAAAGTCAGCATTGCCGCGAATAGGACGGGAGATTGGCGGAATAGAACGGATAGAACCGAATAGAATTGAATAGACGAATTGAAACGAATAGATTGTGATTAGAATAACCTTCGTTTCAATTCGTTTCAATACTTTTTCGTTTGTTATCGGAAGGAAGGAAGACTTTTCATGTTAAATGAAGTTATAGATGAAACAAAAAAAAAAAAAAAAAAAAAACTATTAAAATGCCAGAGCTCAATCCAAAAAGAATTCTTATCAGGCCTACAAAATTGAAATTAACAATATTATTACAAAACCTGAAATAACAACCGCAGCAGGTAAAGCGATACAAATAGAGAAGGAATGGGAATGTGGAGGGGTGGATCTAGCTACGCACAAAGGAACGACAATTGTGGAACTATGGAGCGAGGAAGACAAGAGGGAAGTACTAAAAGGGAGAATAAAAGCTGAAATCAGTGAAAAAGTAACGATAGAAGAGGACATGACATACAAGGAGAGGGAGAGAAGGTGGAGAATTAAAGCTAAGGCAGCGGAAGATAGATACAAGAAGAATTGCGAATTGAAGGAAATCGCAGAAAGGGAGAAAATACAAGCGGCTAAGGAAGAAAAAGAAAGGGAGGAAAAAGCAAAGGAAAGCACAGAGGAGAAAGGCAAGAAAGAAAAAGAGAAAGAAGAACAGGCAAAAGCAACAAAGGGAGAGAAGGAAAGGAAAAAAACAGACAGAGAAAAGAGAAACAAGAAATTATTAGAAAAACTAACAGAACTGATGAACGAGGTGAGGGGCGACGAGGAAGAAGAAATGCAAGAAGAAGAAAAAGAATAAGAAGGCGGAAAAAGAAAAGATTATGCCCACGGAACACAACAAAGCAGAAAAGGATAGGAAAGGATGGGGACCATAAAGGAGAAGAGACAAAACAAAGATTTAAGAGGCTGAACACAAAATAAATAAAGTACAAAAGATAGATATATTTACTGTAAAGTAGGCATAAGGAAAAAGAAAAGAACTAACCTAGAATAAGAAAACATTAATTAGAAGTAAGAAGAGAAATGTATTAGAGTAAGAAACAAACATGTAATACCCGAAAGGGGAAGCAATAAACAAACATACATACAAAACCTGAAATAAAAAAGGGTAGAAATTTCTGGATATATTGTGATAATCAAAAAATTATTATATTTTAAATTTATGTTCATAAGTGTGTGCTACAAGCCGCATCAATAAGGTAAGGTCTCTATGATCCGTAATTGCTAAGAAATCCGCAAAAGAATATCGCTGAATTCTTATTATTAGTCCATTTATAGTATATTTTTGTGTATCGCGAGCCTATACCCGTGCAGAAATTTGAACTGGAATGCCAGGCTACTGTCCAGCGCCTGAAGAGATTCACTGCCTAGCGTGATCTCTACAGGCTCTGCCTCGGCGCTGGCTAGTTTTGCCAATTCCGCCTTCCATGGCCAGTGCCAGGTCTGGCCAGGTCTGGCCAGGGGGTGAAACGTCCTGATATGGGGCGGTCAGTCCTGTGTTTTAGTTCCTACTGAAACTGGGTCATAGGGCTGGGGGCGCTGATGGTTGACCGACAACGGGTGGGGGACGACGCGAGACGACGCCGATTCTAGTCGCCATACTTTTTTCGTATAGAATTGTTGACGTGGACTTGTGAAATTTGGTACTTGCCTCGAGCTCTGGCTCAAGAGAATATAACCATACATGAAGAAGAAGAAGAAGAAGAAGGACTTGTGAAATAATATCTGAAGCATTGAATCTCCAAAATTCCACTTGTGCTTCGAGTGAAATATTCATCAACTTTATATATTTAGGCTTTAAAGTGAATTTTATTCTAATCTTGATAATAAAAGTACAATAATATTTAAGTTAAATTCAGAAATCGTATCGGTATAAAGCTTGTAGATTGGTCACGTAATTCTGGCTTGACACTTTCGATATTAGATATATTATTGACCATGTCAAATAAGAGATTTGGTATCAATAATAAGGAGGTTAGTACACGTAATTGTAGCTTTATAATTCACTTATTGAATATAGCATTAAAATCTCAAGGTGGATATTCAGCATGACATTGATAGGTCGGTTAACGTGAGCTTAGCTCTACACTTCGGATATTGAATACAGTATTAGACATTTTAAATTAGAGATCTAGTATTAGATAACATATTACTTAGGGTTAGGCAAAATTTTGTTCTTAATAGAGTCTTATAGGATAGTTGTGTAAGGTAGGTTTTATATATTTATAGAATATACATTGACGCAAATGAAGAAAGGCCAAGCTTGTATTGTACGTGGGTACAAAAGTACGAAGCGCAGTGTTAGACACCGCTTCGTCACATCGATATAGGACTCTGCAATTCGTCAAAGCACCAAGGTTATTAATATGTCAGATGATAAATGATAAATCATTTTAATAAAATGAAGAAAATAATGACTAGAAATTGATTATAATATTTATTATAAATGATGAGGATTTGTACAAATTATTTAATAATAATAAAAACATGCATTCATTGCCAAATACTTGTACTGCATTTTCTTTTTCATAATTATGTGAATAGCTAATTTCAAGAATTTTGGCCAGACCCCAGTCAGATCCTCTGGCTAGCGCCTAGTCAGATCCGCTGGCTAGGCATTGCAGAGACTTTTGTTACAGGCCAGGCATGGCTCAGGCCAGCTAGTCTGGCCATAGCCAGTCCAGATTCATGGCAAACTGGGCAGGCGCTGGGTCGCGCCAGAATTCAATTTCTGCACGGGTACGGGCTACGCAAGTCGAGTTTGAGTTAGAAGAATTCAGCGAAAGCGCTTCATAGCTTTAACTGTAGCCATCTTGAGTACCTTTTCGCAAAAATATATTTCGCTAATTAGTCTGATTTCTATGATTGCTTGCTTATGATTTGCTAACGCTATTTGATTACTTATTCTTGCTTTATTACATTTGATATGAGGCTGGTTAAGCGAAGTATTATGGTTATATGTTATTTCTAGGATCTGTATTTCAATTTATATTTGCTAACTTATACACGATTCCCCTGGGATACCTCATTTATGAATGACGCTGAAGTTAGCCGCCGGTTTCAGCCGCAGAGCGCGTAAAACCAGGGACGAATAGGCACCGGGGGCCCCCGACCTTAAAATTTTCATCTCCGCGTTCTAGCGTGTATAACGCAGTATTATTAGTTGAAAGGGCACTCAAATAAGAAAATATCAATACTCATGTGCAGATACTACCAGCTAACGGAGCGAGAACTTATCTTCATACATCGATGCTAATATTCCAGTTGAACGGAGATTGTTGACAATAATTTTACAAGTATTGGATTCGCGTTCCCCGACCAAACTTGGTTGACTATTTCAGAAACCGAAAATAGTATTTTTCAGATTTTTTACAACCCCTTCCGAGCTTTCCGCGACACGGCCGCGCAATTAAAACTTAGAAATATTCTAAAAAATACTCATATTATTTTTTT
This sequence comes from Tenthredo mesomela, assembly GCA_943736025.1. NCBI lineage: Eukaryota > Metazoa > Arthropoda > Insecta > Hymenoptera > Tenthredinidae > Tenthredo > Tenthredo mesomela. The sequence goes on from OX031022.1 coordinate 7,017,048, forward strand.
TCTCGAAAACCTTTACGCGTTCCCCGACCAAACTTGGTTCACTATTTCAGAAACCGAAAATAATATTTTTCAGATTTTTTACAACCCCTTCCGAGCTTTCCGCGACTCGGCCGCGCAATTAAAACTTGGAAATATTAAAAAAAATACGCAAATTATCTTCTATCTCGAAAACCTTTACGCGTTCCCCGACCAAACTTGGTTGACTATTTCAGAAACCGAAAATAGTATTTTTCAGATTTTTTACAACCCCTTCCGAGCTTTCCGCGACTCGGCCGCGCAATTAAAACTTAGAAATATTCTAAAAATACTCATATTATTTTTTTTCTCGAAAACCTTTACGCGTTCCCCGACCAAACTTGGTTCACTATTTCAGAAACCGAAAATAATATTTTTCAGATTTTTTACAACCCCTTCCGAGCTTTCCGCGACTCGGCCGCGCAATTAAGGTTGTTGTCGTGCGACAGTCCGACCCAAAACTTAAAACCCATAATATTCGTACTAGTCAGCGACAATGTATGGCTCTGTGAGAGTGAGAGCCAGGAGATATTCACTCGAGAGCAAGAGAGATACGCGCCGCTTCATGTTTCAGTTTTAACTATAAAATCCAAACGAGACGGTCGAAAATGCTGAATGATGAATCAAACGATTCAGAAGATGACAATTTACCACTAGATATTTTTTTTTTTCAAAAAATTTCGAGTTGTTCGTTTTTTAATAATTAAAACCGGTGAATTTGCATTTAAACACATTAAAATTCGAAAAAATTCAAAGCTTTTTATCTCGAGTTTGAGACGGTCAATTGCGATCATCCTAGGCTTATTTTGTAGCTAATTATTGGAGCTATTTACGATAAAAAATTCAAAAAACATTGTCGAAAAAAAAAGTTACAGGCCAACAACCTTAAAACTTGGAAATATTAAAAAAAATACGCAAATTATCTTCTATCTCGAAAACCTTTACGCGTTCCCCGACCAAACTTGGTTGACTATTTCAGAAACCGAAAATAGTATTTTTCAGATTTTTTAAAACCCCTTCCGAGCTTTCCGCGACTCGGCCGCGCAATTATAACTTAGAAATATTCAAAAAAAAATACGCAAATTATCTTCTATCTCGAAAACCTTTACGCGTTCCCCGACCAAACTTGGTTTACTATTTCAGAAACCGAAAGTATGCACTGGTACATTTTTTCAATTTACCGAAAAAGACATGCCAGCGGTGAGAAAAGCAATCGCGAGAATCATTGTTGATAACAATAAGAACAATATATTAGAAACCCCAACGACTAGCCTGCGACATATTATTTTAGATAATAACGAGCCATTAGTACTAAAGCCAGACAATAAAAAACATAACATCCGAAAAATTAAGAAGATTCCAATGGATTCCGACAGTACGTACGAATACTGTTCATCTATACATAAATTAGTCTAATCGCACGGAGACAGCATTCACTTACGATTAAAGCTACGGTGTCGATTTCGAATTTCATCAAGAGCGTGCTAAGTCAGTCTTTACTAATCAAGATACACATTTTTAAATTTTCGAGAATAACCTCGAAACAGCTTGATAAAAATGTTAAAAGCAAGGAAAAAATGAAAAAAAAAAAACAAAAAAAAAAATGAAAAAAAATTAAAAAATTCAACAAAAACAAAAACGCCTTTGGGAAGATTTTGATTAATCTTTGCATTCAGAGCATGCTATAGTAGTAGTATTACCGTAGTAGTATTAGTATTTAACGATCGCAATATGCATTTTTAGTTTTTAGAGAATAACTTTGAAACCGCTTGATACAAATTTTTTAAAAAATGAAAAGAAAATGAAAAAAAATTTTGAAATTGAAAAAAAATAGGGTAGACGTACCATTTGTGGCCACTGTACCTTTTGTGGCCATGCTTGACAAATGCTTCGCTCCTTTCTGGCACTATAAATATCTATTCAATTATTGAATTGATTACGAAAACATAACCCACAGCAAATATTAGACCTAATTTTTCCAGTACTTGATTGTTTGAAAATTAATTTTCGATAATTAGGGCTGTCAAGATGGTTTTGTAGGTACCGGTTGTGGCCAGGCCTTGATTCACATGGTAAAAGTATTGCCACAAATGAAGCAAGTGATGGCCACAAACGGTACTCAGGGCGCCAGAAACGGTACTTCTACCGACCTTTAAGAAGATTTCAAATGATCTCAAATTTCGCGGCCGAGTCGCGGAAAGCTGGGAAGGGGTTGTAAAAAATCTGAAAAATATTATTTTCGGTTTCTGAAATAGTGAACCAAGTTTGGTCGGGGAACGCGTAAAGGTTTTCGAGAAAAAAAATAATATGAGTATTTTTTAGAATATTTCTAAGTTTTAATTGCGCGGCCGAGTCGCGGAAAGCTCGGAAGGGGTTGTAAAAAATCTGAAAAATACTATTTTCGGTTTCTGAAATAGTCAACCAAGTTTGGTCGGGGAACGCGAATCCAATACTTGTAAAATTATTGTCAACAATCTCCGTTCAACTGGAATATTAGCATCGATGTATGAAGATAAGTTCTCGCTCCGTTAGCTGGTAGTATCTGCACATGGGTATTGATATTTTCTTATTTGAGTGCCCTTTCAACTAATAATACTGCGTTATACACGCTAGAACGCGGAGATGAAAATTTTAAGGTCGGGGGCCCCCGGTGCCTATTCGTCCCTGGTTTTACGCGCTCTGCGGCTGAAACCGGCGGCTAACTTCAGCGTCATCATTTATGATTCTTTTATTTTCCACCTGAAAAGAAGATGAATCTCACTGAATAATCGAGAATATGAATTTTTTGCCAGCGATTGACCATGAAATGAAATTTAGTATGAAATATAGTGAATAAGCATGTTTTTTTAATCATTTGACAATTCCCGCTCAAATAGGGAGACTAGGGGAATAAGATAAAAATCTGGAAAAATTATAGAATTTTTTTTTCATCATTTGGAGCTGATTTGGGGGGATCCAACATGAATTTTTTTTTTTTTTGACCCCATCTAAGGACCACCCTAACGTACATACTCACAATTAGAGGAACCGAAAGTTATCAAGATTAATCCAATTTTTTTTCCGTCTTTAGACTACAATCTGTGTTTGCCAACGTCGGGCAACTCACCGCCACGGTTGCCCAGTCCAGGACGTTGGCAAACCATTTATTCGAAACGGAGACGTCGGATGATCTTAGAACTGCTGCCTATAGGGCCCTGTGGTCGGCGAAAGACTATCCAGACGCCGAGCGGGTAATTCACGATTTAGTCATACCCGATGATGATATCGCTTCACTGCTCCAATTCTTGAAAGATTGCGTGTAAGTAGGAATATATTGATTATTTTTTTACCGTATAGATCGCCATTTATTGAAACAATAATCCGTCATTTATTCATTCAATCATGCTTACAGTTTATTGAGAATGCGCCAACTGGCTGCCAAAAACTATACTCGGTCGGAGAGGCCAGCCCAACCTAACCAAAGCGGGGACGACCAGGATATCTCCTCCAGGGTAGCACAACCGAGTCAAACGAGTGCCGGACTGCAGGCAATGCTGCAGGCACTCAAGGTGCGCGAGCACGCGGTCGCGCAGCGGGAGAAAACTAGTAGAGACAAAGGTCCATCGTGCCCCCAACGACAACTACTTACTCGTACGGGACTCGGCGACTAATGAGTCCTATAAGATTCGTCGAATGCAACGTGTTGAAAAAAGTTTAATGAATGCTAAAAAAACATTTGAGCACATTTCCTCCGACGGATCTTGTAGATATTGGGTGATATGAATGAAGCGAAGCATACTGTAGACAAGTTTATTGTACACAAGTGTACAGTAAATGCACACAAAAGTATGAGCATATACTCGTACTCAGTTTTATTCATATCACCCACTATCGCCACAACTAAGTGCAATAAATGATAGGGGTAATAGAGGGGGTCGAGCTGAGTAAATTGACCTGAAGAACATGTGGTCTATAACGAGACAGGGGGCGTTGACTAATGTATGCCATCTATAGTGTATAAGCATCACTCTTTGTATATAACTCATAGAATATAGACACGTTTATTATATCTTTTCTCTATATCTTCTGTACGATATCATTTATTCAATATCCCATCCCATCAGATACGATCGGTTAAAAAATCACGTTGGGCGCCGGCATATAGGCAACCATGGACACAGCAGACAGTTGACAATCTTTTTTATAAGCGCGTTCGACTTCTGATGCGAGTCACAACACTTTTGAGATTGAGTTTTCGCAAAAAAAAAAAAAAAAAAGAAAAAAAAAATTGACATCAAAGGTACCTATCTAAAAAAAAAAGAATCATGTTGGATCCCCCCAAATCAGCTCCAAATAATGAAAAAACAACACTGGAAAACATCTATAATGCGGACGAGACAGGGTTAGCGTGGAAGTTATTGCCACGGAAAACATTGGCAGCAGGGCATGAAAAAGAAGTGGCTGGTCGAAAAGTACTGAATGACCGAGTAACAGTGATGGCGTGTTGTAATGCGTCTGGCACACACCGTGTACCGTTGTTGGTGATTGGAAAATCACAAAACCCCAGATGTTTCAAGAACGTCAAAGAATTACCAATTCACTACGGTGGACAACGCAGCAGTGCGTGGATTGATACAGATATTTTCTGACTGGTACAAAACAATTTTTCTACCAGCCATTAAGAGGAGAAACAATGGGGACGGTGAGAAGTTCCTTTTGCTACTGGATAATGCACCTTCGCATCCATCTGCGAAGGATCTAAACTCTATAGACGAATCCTGTAGAGTGGTCTTTCTACCCCCAAATGTTACCGCTCTAATACAACTAATAATTGTATTCTGAGTTAGAAAAAAAAGTGTTCATTAAATGAACAAACTTTTATATTGCACAATTGTAATTGTTATAACAATTGTTACCAACAATTGGAATGTGATATAATAATTTTCTTCCTTTTTCTTCGTCATGACCGCTCTAATGAACATTATTTTTTCTGAACTCGAAATACAATCCCTATGGTCTCGAATTTTTCTTTCCAAAAAGTTAATCATAGACGTTATTTGGCAGTTACAACTAGAAACGTCCAATGAGCGGCAGCTTCCGTTCAATCTATTGAGCGCGGTCAGATTTTTTTCTATATGAAAACTGAACTTTTTACGTTTCGGAATATGTAAAATCGATTTTTTTTTTTTTTTTTATCAAACATCTTTCATGGTCTAATTCTACTATTTTATTGACTCATCAATAGTGCACTCAGAGAGAGGAACCATTGGATGAACTCAATGCGTCAAAACGAATACTCAGTTATGCAAATAAATATTCTATCGCGACAACGAAGTATAATATTGCAATAACCGAATATTCATTTTGCTGCATTCGTGCTTTTTTATAGTTAATATAAAACGAAAACTCAGGATGAATAATAATAATGATACTACATAATTAAATTTTCAACAGCTGTCATTTTATAAATATGGGCAGGTCCACCAATTATAGGTAAACGATCCGGGGTCAAAATTTCGATTTGTTTGCCATTTAGATATCTTATAGTGTGTATTGAGATGTAAAAATCCACCAAGTTTTAAACCTCTAAGCCTTATCGGTCAGGAGAGACGCGCTGATTAGTCTTTCAACTTTGAGCACATTGACTTTTACATTCAAATTTTTATCCCATCTCTATCGCAAAAAAGAGAATTTGATCAAGCGTGTTTTTTATGTAAAAATGTCTGATCTTTTCGAATATTGAATTCATTTCAAGCTAGATTCTCAAAAATGGTGAAAAAAACACGTTTTTTTTTTGAAAAAAAAAAAAAAAAGGGTACCGTAATGCGGGGGAAGATTATTGTTTTTATGATAATTTTAGTCGTTTTCACCTTCTAAACCCAGCAGGATCATTTTTCGGCGATTTCTTAATTTTTTTTTTTTTTTTTTTTCGAATTTCGTTGCGTTCCAACGATGCAAACTTCAATGTCATAATTTGGCTGTCGTGTATTCCTAAACACCAAAAATTAAATTTTTTTCACACAAACAGAAATTCAATTGTAATTATTTTGAATCGGTAATGACTCTTAGATAATTAATTGATATTGAAAGCATTGCAAATAATAAATTTGCATGAAATATCCTTAATATTTCGCAAGTTAAGGGCCCAGGGTCGTTAAAGCACGGCCCTGAGTACAAGAAACGCGGTCTGATGGTGGGGGTAGAGGGAGTCGAGTAGCTGAAGGTCGACGAAGCGGGGTCCGAGTGTATTTTCGGTGGGTGCAGATTTTACCCGCAGTTTTAAAAAAAGCGAGCCATTCATGTGAAATCAAGTCGCGAGGGCGAAATTCACAAAATTAAAGTTATTGTGAAGAATACGATAACATGCATTGTTTTTAATGTTCAAAATTAAAAAAAAATACTATTATACGTTTTTTTTTGTGATTTTTTTCAGGTGAGGAAAAGCTTAAAAAATGAGGCAGCCGCTGAAGAGTTGGTGGCAGTGGCGTCAAAGCTATACGTACATTTACACAAGTCTCAAACGTCAAAGTAAGTAAACCGAATAGATTGTTTTAATTATCTCTGAGCGCACGCGACACATTTTGTTAAATTGTTGTATATTTTCGTCCGTTCTTTACACAGAATGGATGCAAATCAAAAATTAATAACAGAGAAGAGAACCGCATCCTGAGGGCGGACAATAAAATTATTGGTGCAGCTACTCTGCTCCAAAAAAACATAGGTCAGATTTTGTCTATAAATAACCTACAGGGTGGAACGAAATTACGTATCATAGCTTGGCCTAAGGTTTCAAACTCGAAGAGTAAGATTTTTATAAATAATATAAAAAAAAATAAAATTTGTACATTTCAAGGGAAATCAGACAGGGAAAAAGTTTTTATAAATCTTCATAGATCTCGAACTAGAAAATCGCTTGGCCAAACTATGACACCTGATTTATTTACATCTGCATTCTTACATCTAATATCGATAACACAACTCAACATACGAAAAAAAGAAAAATATATATTGGGAACCTTAGAACCTCGATACGCCAACTAGTGGCAGAAAATAGAACTACTCAAAGAAGGCTCCAGTAACCAATGAGAGGGCTTAGAACCTCGATACGCCAACTAGTGACGAAAATAGAACTACTCAAAGAAGGCTAAAATTTCAAAGCCACGCCCATTCCAAGGATCCCAATATATATTATATTTGTTGCCCTTTGCTATCTCTACGGATTTTTATGACTAAGGAATACACAACTCACATATAAAGTCATGAATGTACTATAGATTGGCTCTAGTTTCGATGTTATTGGGTCTAGAAGTACTGATAATATTCATAATTTCAAAATTAAAAAATGAATATAATTAATAGTGTTTTTTAATAAACTTTTCATATTCAAAAATGATATCAAATATTTTTCTCTCAAATATTACTTTTCATAGTTTAATACATGAATGTTGATTATTCGGAAAAAAAAAAAAAAAAAAAACTTGAGCCAATCCTTGAAAATCATTCGTAGTTTCATAATTGTAATCCTAAAATCATTCTAGAACCACTTTTATATCAAGGGCAACAAAGTCACTGTTAACCAGTGGTTACGTGTTACTTATTTTAATTTTCTACCATAAACAAATAAAAGAGCTGAAGGCGTTGATTGTCGAAGATCTTAAGGAGATTCATCGGGTACAAAGGAAGTCAACAAAAGAGATTTGCTGTAGACACTCTACTGACTAGAGCAGTAAAGCTTCAAGATTTGGTAATGCTGCTTACTCATATACCTACACCTATACACAAGATGAATAATTGATATGAAATGTTATTTGAATATTTAAATAAACAACTAAATTATTGTTCTTAATTTTGTTTTTTTCTACATCTCATTCTGTTAGCAATAATTCCATGACGCTGAAGCTAGCAGCCGATTCACAGCAGCGGATTCAGCAAACCAGTGGATCTCATGCAGACTGACTTGCGACCGTTTGAAAGTTTTTTTCAAGAGTAAATATTCGCGTTACGTAATGAAATTCATACCACCGTTTTGGGGGTGCAGAAGAAGCATTCCTATTTTTTTTCAGATTTTTTACACCTTTCCGAGTCACTAGCTGTCGATTCGAACTTTGAAAATGATTTTTTTTTTTTTCATTTTTGAGAGTAAATATTCGCGTTACGTAATGAAATTCATACCACCGTTTTAGGGGTGCAGAAGAGGCATTCCTATTTTTTTTCAGATTTTTTACACCTTTCCGAGTCACTAGCTGCCGATTCGAACTTTGAAAGTGATTTTTTTTTTTCATTTTTGAGAGTAAATATTCGCGTTACGTAATGAAATTCATACCACCGTTTTAGGGGTGCAGAAGAAGCATTCCTATTTTTCTTCAGATTTTTTACACCTTTCCGAGTCACTAGCTGCCGATTCGAACTTTGAAAATGATTTTTTTTTTTCATTTTTGAGAGTAAATATTCGCGTTACGTAATGAAATTCATACCACCGTTTTAGGGGTGCAGAAGAGGCATTCCTATTTTTTTTTTCAGATTTTTTACACATTTCCGAGTCACTAGCCGCCGATTCGAACTTAGAAATTCACCGCTTCGACGATTTGTTTATTTTCGCTGGGGACTCTCTAACTCACTGGGACTTCACAGAGCTGCGCGCGCCGGTGTATAGTCTGAGTGGGGCAGACTTCTTGAGTAAGCGATCAGTGTTGCCAATCTGTTGCTTTTGGCACTAGATCTGGTGTTTTCGGGGTTCCGTTTTCAGCCAAAAATTACATTTTCAGCTGCGGCTGAAGTCTGGTGTTTTTAGGTCATTTTAGTGCTTTTCCTTGTTTGTGTTCTTAACTGTACTAGACCCTCAAATTCTGATAGATATACCGCCAGGGCCGGCGGAAACACAGTGGAAGATATGGAGAGTTCCATACCTGGTAATTTGTCAAGTATGGAATTCCATACCTGACGAAGTACCTCAAATCGATTAAATTTTTACTCGTTTTTCATTTTTTTACTAAAATTAGACTAAAAAAAAGATGATTTTCGACTCGTGTGATTGTCGCCCTTGCTTCGCTCGAATGAAAAACTTCACGCTCGTTCGAGAATCAATACTTTCACACTAGTATGGAAAAGTACTATTTTATGCGGGACGTTTCAGTATTTTTTCCTACTGAGCAATTGAGCCTTCAAATTGAGCTGAAAACCCAAGGGCTCCGAATTTTTCAACGATAATTGGTCATCTTGTTAAATTCACACGTGACGCTTGATAGCTGTTTGTTAAAATATATCGCGGAGGTTTTACCAGTTCCATATAACGATAAATCGAGGATGACTTGTTAAATTCACACGTGACGCTTGATAGCTGTTTGTTAAAATATATCGCGGAGGTTTTACCAGTTCCATATAACGATAAATCGAGGATGATAGTAAAGCATTCTGTTATATTTTAGCATATGTTATATTTTATACAGTGCGATTCTGTGGATAGTCACGCACCTAACGGTAGGCTATCGGGAAACGCCTGAATTGAGCAGATCAAACATCGACGATTGGGTTTTATTTCCCACGAAATAAATAAAACCCAATCGTCGATGTTTGATCTGCTCAATTCAGGCATTTCCCGTTAGCCTACCGTTAGGTGCGTGACTATCCACAGAATCGCTCTGTATATTATCTATAAATAAGGAGCTGTTTTGATCTTTTTGCCAATAAATAACATCAAATGCTTCAGAATTATTCGGATATAAACCCATTTTTCATGTTCTGCCATTTTACCAAATTGTTTCCTACATTCCATACCTGACAAATTAGCGTTCCGCCGGCGCTGTCAGTTAATACATTCTAAACCGCTATCTAAATTCTACGCAAATCGAAGGCTTCGAGGTACCTAAGGTGAGGGAGGCAAATACCTAAGGATCGAAAATTAGTCCCATGCTACGCCATCTCATCCAAAGCTAAGTAACCACGATCGCTCACAAAATTCGCTCTTTTATAATTTACCGTTCATATTCGGAAATCGATATATTGTTTTCCAGAATTCTTTAATTTTAACCTTATGCATGATAAAATATAATTCCATCTGATGTGTAGTACAGTAATGTTCATTAATGGTTTCTCAGTGGCTAACTGTTTTTTTCGGACTTTTTCGTAAACGAGACTCCATTTCAGTCGTATTTCATGCACAGTAAAAAAAATTTTGTAAAATTTAACACAACAGCTTGTGTTAACTACTTTTTAACACAAAATTTGTGTTATTTCGTTCTTCATGTGTCTAGGCCTGAAATACGGCGATTCTAACCTCACTTCGCTCGGTTTAAACGCGGTTTCTGACCTAGACACATAAAATTGTAAATGCCATACGACCCATAAAGTATTTTCTGACGAATTTCATTATAATCCCCGCCTATGGTTCGGATTATAAATTCAAATTCGTCGGAAAATACTTCATCGGCCTAGTGACATAATGTAACTATTGAATCAACACACGAGAGTGTTAAATATTTGACATAAAAATTTTAACACAAACTGTTGTGTTAAATTTTACAAAATCTTTTTTACTGTGTGTGCCGATAGTCGAAATTATAATATTAATAATTATCAACCCTTATAAAAATAATATAATATTATTTTATTCGATTCTATCCGAAAAAGTCCGAAAAAACAGTTAGCCACCGCGAAGCCATTAATGAACATTACTGTACAACCACGGGAATATCGTTATAGGCCAATACTAATAGTATTTCGGAGCGATTCCTTCCTAATAACGAGACCACCCGGCGAGCTTGCGTTGCTACTCATTCATCAATCCGAATATTTATATATTTTTTTTATTTTTCCTGTTATTCATATAATTATAAATATTACTTTAATTGAATAACTCGAGATCGGTATGGTCATAAAATTAATAACCAAATAGGATAATTCATAGAATTCCGGGTTTCACCCTAATCCTGTTGGGTCTGTCTCTTTTATCCATCAAATTCTCAATAACATTAAGCCCAATAACTACCGATCTCGAATTATATTATTACTTTATTACTATAACTGAAGAATTTACATACTAAGCATATATTTCCTTATCGAGGAATTCATTTATTATTCTCGCGATAGAACCAAGATCTGAATGATTGTAAACCTAATAAACCGCCTGGGATAATTCATAGAATTTCGGGTTCTACCCGGATACCAGTGCGGGAATTCTTTTATGTCAAATAGAGACTTCATTCTGGTGTTCTACTTTAAGGCACTAAGCTCCCATTTACAGATCTTGATTCAATCCTGGAGGAATTTTACTTATAGATCTTTATATAGGTATTAGAATAGATTTCCGATACAATCCGAGAGAGAGAGAGAGTTCTTATTTCTTATTTACATTCTTATTTATATTTCTTTTTTTCCTTTTATTTTATTACTCGTATCAGCGTGTGAATCGTGAAAAGGCCTTTATTATTTCATTACCTTCATTGATAATTTTTATATAGTAACAAGCCTTCACGATCCCCACGTCGGATATCCTTATATTATTACATTATTTTTATTATTTTGTGATTACATTATTTTATATAATTCTGTTCAACCGACAATCAGTTGTCCGTCGCTTGAACCATATTATTATTCTCAAAATCGTTCAAGAATACATTATTGATTTTACCAGTCAATCCTCATGATTATTTGAACCACCCTTTTATTCATTTATTTTATTTTACCTTAATTATATTATTATTATTTCTATATCAACTAGCCTCACAATAATTTAAATAAATCTATTGAGACCTGTATAGGACTAGACGGCAACGATTCCCATTTACCGATCTATTTTAGAATAGATCTTTTTCATAATTATTTACTATGTGGATGTGACGGGATGATTAATTCCATTGATTGATGGGTTCTCGCTTGTGATAAAACCATAGGGATTAATAACACTCTACCCATACCGTCCGTCACAGGACGAATTGTCAAGAAAAGCAATAAGCATTGGTGATGATATTACCTCTGCGAAAACGCTTACAATACCTCCAGAATTTTTCACTAAATTTTGGATTGAAAATAAACCCACACTAAAAAGAGGATGGACCAATGCGATGAGTCAATATTTTAAAGAAATTAATGACAAATGTGTACTAAGTTTCGAGTGGCACAAAATACAGTACGGCACAAGGAAAAAGATATATTGCCCGTTTATAGCTGTGGCTCATTGCAAGATGGTGGGCTGTTGTGAGTACCGTTTCGAAATACGTGAACCAATAAGAAGGAATTGTCAATCCACAATCTCAATATTTCGAATCGGAACCTACGATCACAGTTCTGGGCAAATTTGTAGGAGATTCATTACTGGCGATGAGAGAGAAGAATTGAAGGGCCGGATCGAATAACGACTTCCACGCTCGTGCCAGTCGGACAAGCCCCTGAATGTATGCAATCGCCGCTGAGCGCGGAGCAAACTTTTAGGATTAAAAAGACATTAACAAATCTTACACTTATACGAAACTGTCAGCGAGAAAGTTGTTCATAATGGTTCAAAGTATATGTTTGGTAAGTTACAATAATTTTCATACTATATCTTCGGAAATATGAGAAGTTATAGTGCCGGCTTCGTTTGTGCCGACTATGGACCAGTCACTTTATGCAATTTTAGGGTTTCAAATTACACTAATTGTGGAAGGCTTGAAAAAAATACTCCAATGTAGCGATAGATGAGAATAATATACCCTACCGTTTGTGACATCTAATTTTCACTCGTTTTTGAATAGAAAAATTAAAAATCCGAAAAAATCTCGAACCAAACACATTTCTGTACCTTTCGCGTCGAACGCTACTTAAACGAAGGCAGATAGACCATAACTTGACTGGACCTTTTTTGTAGAGCGTTAAATTCTATACAGAAAAGTCCGCGACGGCATATATCTATAGTTGATATCCGATGCGTTTGAGGCGATGCAAAACGCACCTGTGAAACGACGCTTTTCCGTTGACTGACAGCAACATGGCAGCCGTTGCCATGGCCATGGCCTGTAACTTCTCATATTTGCGAAAATATAGTATGAAAATTATTGTAACTTACCAAACATATACTTCGAATCATTATGAACAACTTTCTCGCTGACAGTTTTGTACAAGTATAAGATTTGTTGATGTTTTTTTAATCCTAAAAGTATGCTTATCGCTCAGCGCCGATTGCATACTTTCAGGAGCTTGTCCGACTGGCAGGAGCGTGGAAGTCGTTATTCGATCCGGCCCTTCAATTAGCTGCAAAGGTTCTACAATCTCATGCATGTATTTTAGCAGGAAAAATGATCGCTGAAGTTGACGAAGAAGTTTTGAAGGCGGGCAACAGAAACGATGCTCCATCAGCGATGCTGTTGAATAAAATCGCCAGTCAACAACGCAAAAAATTTGATCTTGATCCGGATTTTCATTTATTCCTGACAAAGTTGAAGAATGAATTCGATTCTGGTGAAGAATGGAAAGGAACATGTTTTTAATGGCTTTATACAAGGATACTCTCTTTATCCGTCGTTTTCGGTCACTTTGTTTTCAGAAAAGCAGCTCCGTTTGGTCATAGACTTGATGAAAACAGGCTATTTGTGTCTGCATTTCGATGCGACAGGGACTATCTTTGCCAAGCCGCCGGACAATGATAAACAACCATTTTATTACTGTTTGGTCGTAGCCGGTGGTTTACTTTCAATCCCAGTAGCTGTGCTTGAGTTCATCAATTGCGGCCATGATGTATATTGCATCCACAAATCTGTTGATCTGTTCATCATGATGTTGAAGAAACTCACGGTTATCAGACCCGTAGTGTCGCAAATAGAAACCGATTTCAGCAAGGCAATGATTCAAGCTTCGTGCAGAGCCTGCAATAACATGGATGCCCTAACAGCACGGAACGTTGCAGCAATGTCTCAGCAACATTGCTAAATTTCATTTCCATTGCATTGCACTACAATGTTGCTGCAAGATCTCTGCAATATAACATTTGCAACATTGCATTGCAATGTTGCCGCAAGGTTGCTGCAATGCAACTATGTTATATTTATATATTCACGCATGTGAAAATACAAGAATTCAATTTTCCATGTATCAATCAAACGGACAAAATAATTACGGACAAAAACGGACACTTATAATTAACTGTAACTTGAATGCCATATGGTGACAGAATTTATCACTAGATTTCATCATTTATTTTTATTTCCCTGAAAATTAACCCGCCACGGGTCAACAGTTACAGTTACATACATATTGATGTCAATCCTCACGAATCAAAGTTTACCTATTGAGTCTAAAAGTGTTAAAGATTGTAACAGATGACGTTGGATCCAAATCGATACCGGACGTCAGTTGATCAACGAAGTTAAGCAATCTCATCGGCGACCAGAATTTGGATGGGTGACCCACATGAATAAAAACGATTAGTCTGCGAATAGAAAATTTCGAACACTCCGAAATAATCACTGTGCTCGACCGCTCAAAAAAGAATTAGTTGTGGGTGAAAAAATCTCAATCCGTTTTTTTTTTTTGATTTTTTTTTTTTGTGCTAGAAGAAACGAATGGAACCGATAGAATCCTATATACAAAATGAGAAAGTTAATTGAGTAACACCGATACGAACGAATTGGAAATGTAAATTGGAAAAGGGCCTTTCATTAGGAAATAACTTAAACAGAAATCCGATTACGACCCATACACAACCTTCTATTAGTTTGAATAATTTTTTTTAAGCAGGGAATGTTGCAGGGATATTGCAATGTTATGCAATGAAAAGCGGACATAGAGACATTGCAGCAACATTGCAGGGGCATTGCAGCAACATTGCGCAATATAACTGCAATATTGCCAATATTGCAAAGTTATGTTGCTGCAACGTTGCTGCAACGTCTCGGTGCTGTTAGGGTGTCGTTGTGTATCTAGAGAAAATGTGGGATAGAATCCATTTTCCGCATAAATTGCACTGTCCACTGACGATAATTCACGTTTGTTCTAGCCACCTAATAAAGGCGAGCATCAAACGGATAAGAAACTTTACGAGTGACGAAAAGATACAAATCCTTTTAAGATCCGCCATGGGTCTGCTAATCCACACGACGGATTTGGAAGACGCTTCGAGTATATTTGGAAAAATATGTCGCCTCTTCGGATGCTCGAAACAATGCGACAACCACGATTTATATTTAGAACAGTTGATCGATGTAAAATCATTAGACCTTGTAAGCGATATGGATACCGTCACCATATCGCAAGAATTAGACGATCCGCTTAATTTTCCTAAAACTCAACGAGAACAGTCCAAATTTTATTCTTATTTCGCAGCGGAGTATGACAGAATATTAACTGTGTCTGCTGGCAATAACCTGGACAATCCTCTTTATAGTCCGAAATTTGTAAGGTATCTCGTGGATGAGCTACTACCCTACTATCCATTGTGGTCAGGAGTAGGAATTAAGGAGTTTGGGATCAGGCGACATTCCAATGCTGCTGTTGAAAATTGGAACAAAATTATAAAAACCTATGTGTTTGACGGCGAAATGAGGCAACTCATTCCGAGAGCGATCAAAACATTAGCAGAGAATGTCAAGAACCGGATCGTGCAAAGGATTTATAGTTGCAACACTACGAGGCAGGCAAAAAACAGAGAAATAAAGAATAACGACCAGCATAACGCGAAGAAGAATGAGGATGTCCCACGAAATACATCAATGAACAGGAGTAGCCCTGCGAAGAGAAATTGCTCTGCTGAAAATGCACTTGATGCAATAACTTGTGCACATGATTTTACTGCGTTATTTCCTTATACCAAGCGGCGCAAAGCAGTAGAGGCTGCTCCAAAAACCAAAAATATCATGAATAGAGAAGAGGACGATGATGATGATGTAGAGCCGGATATCGATTTTGATCTCACCACGGAGGGTTGGCTCCGAAGATCAAAATCAATAGCATTCAATGCAGGCTTCAAAAACTTTGATAAAGCTCTGTTACAATGCCAAGCAGATAAGGCATTCGCAGCAGAAAAGGAATTCGGGGCGGAAAAGGAATCGGAAGCGAAACAGGAATTCGGAGCGGAAAAGGAGTTCGGAATGGAAAAGCAATTTGGAGCGGAGAAGGAGTTCGGAGTAGAAAAAGAGATCGAAGTGGAAAAGGAATTCGAAGCGGGAAATAAACGTGAAGCAACTAACCAATTGGCCGTAACGTCGACATTGAACCAGTCCTCGATCACACTTCCATGGCAAGAATTTGACACTAAGACATATCCAGAGAATTGGAGAGAATTGGTCTTTTATGTAGCCAGTTTTATGATAAGTGAGCATTGCTTGAAAACGTTGCTGCTGGTCGAGAACTAGATGACAACATCATCAATTGTTTTTTGCAATTGGCAATGCATAACAATAGCAACGGTGAATTGCTTATGGTCGACTCACAATTCTTTGTCACTTTAATGGACAATTCTGACAGATTTGGATTCGTGAGATGGGCTCAGAAGGTACAAGCTTGGAAATACAATATCTGGCTGATGCCGAAGTGCGAACGCGGACATTGGACGCTGGTGGTAATTGTATTTCCAAGTAAGTACATCGTGTATTTGGATTCCATGCACCAAACACCCTCAGAACAGCTCATGTCCAGACTATGTGGTTTTCTGGAAAAGATATTTGGTAAAAGGGACTTACCCCGGTACGACTGGAGAGATTGGACCTTATATTGCCCAGTAGATATCCCCAAACAATGTCCAGGTTTCGGAGGGGGCAATAATTGTGGTGCTCATGTCTGTGTCTGGGCATACATCATATGTACCAGCCAGGTGTTATTTTTCACCGAACAAGAAATGTTGAAGGTCCGGAAGTGGATTTTCGACACAATTGTAAAAGCGGAAGGGATAATTATAACCACTCCCGTGAATTATTGGGACATCCAAAAATTGGATCCCATGAAGACGGAGAGCAAAAGTAGTAAGTACATAACTTTATCGCGCGCTGTTCCAGGACATGCTACGACCACAGTAGAATACGGTGCATGTTTGAAGTTCATGTTCTTATGCAAGTGAAAGACCAAAAAATGGTGACCATTAAAAAAATGAATAAAAAAAAAAAAAATTTTATTAAAAAAAATTAACAAATTAGAAAAATTAAAATAAAAATTATTATAAAAATAAATAAATAAACAAATCGTCGAAGCGGTGAATTTATGAGGTTGAAGTTCGTAACGTTAACGTAACAGAATATTCGTTGAAGAAATGCAATATTTCGTGATTTAAATGTTGTTAGAATTGTAAAATATGAGAGATAAACATGTTTCACACAATTTGAGGAATTATGCACCGTTCTTGATCCGTTTGAAACGTTCGAGCCTCGAATTTGAGTATTTTTTGTCAAATATTTTCTTGCGTTAACGTTACGAACTTCAACCTCATGTGAATTTCATAGGTTCGAATCGCCGGCTAGTGACTCGGAAAGGTGTAAAAAATCTGAAAAAAAATAGGAATGCTTCTTCTGCACCCCCAAAACGGTGGTATGAATTTCATTACGTAACGCGAATATTTACTCTCAAAAATGAAAAAAAAAAAAAATCATTTTCAAAGTTCGAATCGGCAGCTAGTGACTCGGAAAGGTGTAAAAAATCTGAAAAAAAATAGGAATGCCTCTTCTGCACCCCTAAAACGGTGGTATGAATTTCATTACGTAACGCGAATATTTACTCTCACAAATGAAAAAAAAAAATCATTTTCAAAGTTCGAATCGGCAGCTAGTGACTCGGAAAGGTGTAAAAAATCTGAAAAAAAATAGGAATGCTTCTTCTGCACCCCTAAAACGGTGGTATGAAAGTGACAAAGAATTCTGAGTCGACAATAAGCAATCCACCATTGCTATTGTTATGCATTGCCAATTGCAAAAAACAATTGATGATGTTGTCATCTAAACTACTCAACAAAATTTAAGGCCCCCTCCTAGCATAACCTGCCATTTCCAGACGCCTTGACCGATTCACTTGAGATTTGGACCAAGGCTAGTCCAAAGTGTTTTCAACTTGGGCCCGAAGCCGATTTTCTGTATCTTCAAGGGTTGCGATGTGGCACTCCAAAAACCAACCCTCTGCGTAAAATCAAAGTCACAGGTCTGTGGCACCGGGTTCCAACACCGATTTTGTGCCCAAAAAATGTTTGAACAACTTTTGGTCGAGCCAGACGATTCGGTCCACTGCTGAATCATACACCCTTGCCTATTCAACCCCTCTGCTTCCATCCCTCTATCATCCGGGGTTGGACAAAACATTTTGACACATTTTCGAGCATCGGAGACACAAAAGTGTTTCCGAATCGTTTTCGCGATTCAGCCGAGCACTTGCAGCCCATCTGTCCCTGAGTAACTGCAACCAACCCCTGAACAACCCTTAGCCTAGCAGTAACTTTTCACTCCCAGCTACGGAATCCTAGGCTAGCCGCAAAATCGATGTTGGAACCCGGTGCCACAGACCTGTGACTTTGATTTTACGCAGAGGGTTGGTTTTTGGAGTGCCACATCGCAACCCTTAAAGATACAGAAAATCGGCTTCGGGCCCAAGTTGGAAACACTTTGGACTAGCCTTGGTCCAAATCTCAAGTGAATCGCTCAAGGCGTCTGAAAATGGCGGGTTATGCTAGGAGGGGGCCTTTAATTTTGTTGAGTAGTTTAGTTCTCGACCAGGCAGCAACGTTTTCAAGCAATGCTCACTTATCATAAAACTGGCTACATAAAAGACCAATTCTCTCCAATTCTCTGGATATGTCTTAGTGTCAAATTCTTGCCATGGAAGTGTGATCGAGGACTGGTTCAATGTCGACGTTACGGCCAATTGGTTAGTTGCTTCACGTTTATTTTCCGCTTCGAATTCCTTTTCCACTTCGATCTCTTTTTCTACTCCGAACTCCTTCTCCGCTCCAAATTGCTTTTCCCCTCCGAACTCCTTTTCCGCTCGGAATTCCTGTTTCGCTTCCGATTCCTTTTCCGCCCCGAATTCCTTTTCTGCTGCGAATGCCTTATCCGCTTGGCATTGTAACAGAGCTTTATCAAAGTTTTTGAAGCCCGCATTGAATGCTAATGATTTTGATCTTCGGAGCCAACCCTCCGTGGTGAGATCAAAATCGATATCCGGCTCTACATCATCATCATCGTCCTCTTCTCTATTCATGATATTTTTGGTTTTTTGAGCAGCCTCTACTGCTTTGCGCCGCTTGGTATAAGGAAATAACGCAGTAAAATCATGTGCACAAGTTATTGCATCAAGTGCATTTTCAGCAGAGCAATTTCTCTTCGCAGGGCTACTCATGTTCATTGATGTATTTCGCGGGACATCCTCATTCTTCTTCGCGTTATGCTGGTCGTTATTCTTTATTTCTCTGTTTTTTGCCTGCCTCGTAGTGTTGCAACTATAAATCCTTTGCACGATCCGGTTCTTGACATTCTCTGCTAATGTTTTGATCGCTCTCGGAATGAGTTGCCTCATTTCGCCGTCAAACAAATAGGTTTTTATAATTTTATTCCAATTTTCAAAATTTTCAAAAAACTCTCAAAAATGAAAAAAAAAAAAAATCATTTTCAAAGTTCGAATCGGCAGCTAGTGACTCGGAAAGGTGTAAAAAATCTGAAAAAAAATAGGAATGCTTCTTCTGCACCCCCAAAACGGTGGTATGAATTTCATTACGTAACGCGAATATTTACTCTTGAAAAAAACTTTCAAACGGTCGCAAGTCAGTCTGCATGAGATCCACTGGTTTGCTGAATCCGCTGCTGTGAATCGGCTGCTAGCTTCAGCGTCATAATAATTCCTAACTTGCCTAAGCTTCCATACATATGAATTTCACACGTGTGATATGGCAAAAATTGCGAAGTTGCCGCTATTGCGCTTAATGCACGTTAACGTATTCAACAACAGCAGTTTTAAAGAAAAAAACTTGTTTATTATAAAGCTTGCTTGTACCTAATAAATGTTTGGAAGCTCGCATAAATTCCTTAGACATACTTTACTATTTATAAAAGTTTTTGTGATAACTGTTAGTCGATTCTTGTGCATTTCAAGTAACTAAGGCTAGAAAAAAAAAAAAAAAAAAAAAAATCCAGGTGTTCATAGGACTCCATGAAAAATCTCGAAAAATTATAACATCAATATCTCATCATGTAGGAATCAAAAGTAGTCCAAAATTTAAGAGGTGATTTCGTGCATATTA
This sequence comes from Tenthredo mesomela, assembly GCA_943736025.1. Classification (NCBI taxonomy): domain Eukaryota; kingdom Metazoa; phylum Arthropoda; class Insecta; order Hymenoptera; family Tenthredinidae; genus Tenthredo; species Tenthredo mesomela. The sequence continues at coordinate 7,037,218 of OX031022.1, forward strand.
ATTGGGATCCTTGGAATGGGTGTGGCTTTGGGGTTTTATCCTACACTCAGCAGTTATATTTTTTGCCACTAGTTGGCCTTTCGAGGTTCTAAGGATCCCATTGGCTGTTTATCCTACAATCGCTAGTTCCAATTTAAACTGCGTATCGAAATTCTCAGTTTCTCAATAAGCTGATATGAATTTTTTTATATTACATCTATTCGTTAATTCGAAATCAGATGAACCTCCTTAAGTTTGTTGTTGTATGTAGTTACAACATCGAATAATACAATTGTCCGTTATTACTGTAACAGTATCTAATTGAATAAGATTTCAATTCTTTACCGGGGATGAATTCAATAGCTGTAGGCAGTCATCGATGATTTGAAGATCTAAGATGAAATCGTATGTAGCTACACGCAGTTGTTGGGTCGTTGGTGGCAGCAGCGTCGAGAGGCTAGAGGCAACTCCTGCAGTCCAGCAGTGGCTATTCCTGTGAATAAATAAAACAAGTTAGGATATTTTTCGTCAGAAGTGGCTGAAAGAACTGAAAAAATCATTTCATGTTCAACAGCTTCTGAACGCAGCCACGAAAGAGAGTCGTTGAGGCCAAATGTATATGAAAAAAAAAAAAAAAATTTTTTTAAATTTTAGATTCAACAGATATTTATCGAAACTTTTTACAGGATCATGGGCATTATGTAAAAAAAAAAAAAATGTATAGTTGTTTTGACTTTTCAATATATTTTTTTGTATAAATAGAATAAGAAGCATTTAGTTTTTTAACAGGACTATGTTATTCCGAATTCAGTATCGAAACGATATCGGTATTTTAGAAACTGAAAAAAAAAAAACTGAAAAATTAAAAGGATTAAAAAATATTATCGACATTACAATAATAGCAATAGGATTAAAAAAAGAAATAAATAAAAATGTTGAAAACCGAGAGAAAAAGTCGAAGTCTCATTTTCTCTTGGATAATAATCAATTTGGAAAAAGTCGTATACAGTCGAACCTCAGGCACTGACAGAGCTCGGGAAACATTCCCTCGGGTACTGACAAAATAACCTAACTTTCCCGCGAACCAATAGCGTCGTTGGGCCAGGGCCGTAGTCATGTTATTGCGAATCGGGGCCTAATGTTTTTTTTCTGCCTACTACAATAATTTCTCGCCGAAGAATGTTCACCAAGATTTGATGATAACCGTTTTCATGTACTAATATTTTCCAACTTCACTACATACATATGTAAAGCACAACGGCACGATCCCGTAATGAGGCATAATGATTAACACGCGCCAGTTGCCGGTTGACAAGTTGGATTGGAGGTTATGTAGCCTCGAGACTGAGGCCTCCCTACGAAGCGCACCATTCAGTGACGGCCCTAGCGAGAAGCTATAAAGCTGTCAGTGCCTGAGGTAAGATCGCTGTCAGTACCCGAGGTAAAGCAGTGCCCGAGTTGTCAGTGCCTGAGGTTCGACTGTACTTCAAGACCTTAATTAAATAGGGTAGGTCATGCAACACCACCACGTGTTAAAGTAGTGAGGGTTAGACGCTAGGGATTCTCATCAGTCGGTAACACCCTTAGACGTACCAATGTATGTACTACACAAAATATGTTCGATTTGTGTGCTATGTTAATTTTCTAAACTAGTTCAAAGATACATGCAAGAAACAAAGCAATTTTAATTATTTATATTCATTACCTAGAATTGTTGATTGCTTGAACGTATTCTACACTCTTTGATGTGATATCCCTTGGGACGCTTTACAGTCGGTCTTGCAGTATTCTACTTTACCGCACGAGTTTCACCTTACCACACGAGTTCTACCTTACCGCACGAGTACCATTTTACGTCGCACTGCGCTCTTTGCGCACTAGCGCCACTGTAGTTTCTTCCTTTACCGACTGTTGTTCTTTCTCTGCGAGTGCCGAGCGGTTTCGCCGTGAACTAATTTGAATTTTGATTTGCCGCCGAAACTGATTCTCACGCAGCGATGAAAAATGTCAATATTTAGCTGGTACTACCGACATTGGCACTTTTTTCTTTTCACTAGTCTTTCAGACATCACTTAGCCCAATTTGGCTCCTTTTTTCTCCAATTTTTTTCCAATTTTAATAAGAAAACCGAAATAATGTATTCTTCACATTTTATTGCATAAATGAATTTTCTGTCGCTCTAGATGCAACCTCGTGGACGATTTCATTTCAAACACTGTTTCAAGTTTTCTCAATATCTCTGCTGTCGAGGTTGCGCGTAATAAATGAATTGTTACCTTTTCTTCTCGATGCATGGCGATTTCTTCTTCTTCTTATCGTCCCGCTACTCACGCGGTGTAAACCCAATGCATGTAAAATCATTTTAATTTGAGATTTACAGATTTTCCGGTTCCTTCTTTATATTAATGGATATTATATCAGTTACCGTTTATTTCAGCACACCCGACTTTACGCGACATGTGTGTTACTCGCAGCTATTTTATATAATCGACTTTTATTCATGCCATCCGCGGTTCCTGGATCCATAAACTGTAGAATTTTAGAAGCTAGTTTATGATTATGATGAAATATTCGCGTATTTTTATACTTCGAATCACACTTCTTCAATTATTCAACTCTTGATTAATTACTTTGATACCGATGATCTCAGCACACGTGATTCTACACGACATGTATTACTTCGACCGGTATTATATCTTGATCTACTTTTATTTATCCCATCCGCGATTTTTGTGCCCGTAAACCGTCGAATTATGAAAGCTGGCTTTTGTTTATTACGATATATCCGCGTATTTTTATACCTCGAAGAAGATTTCTTCAATTATTTAATTCAACACTTCAAGTAATTTACTTTCATACATGTGGTATTCTTCTTATTCTTCCAGAGTTCTTTTTTCTCAAGGTATACCATGTGCATACCGCAACTACGATCGCTTGCGTCTGAGTCTCTGAGAAATTCTCGAACACAACTCTGCGGCACGGACTACGGAGGAGAGGGAGATTCGCGCATGCGCATCCTTTTACTTTATACGGCTCGCGCACCGCGCTCGCGCTTCTACGTAGCTTATATTGGAGGCGGGCTTATTTGAATGCCATTATGAACTTTATCGCGTTACTAGGTACGTTGACTGAGTATTATAAAGACAGCTCACCCTGGGTTATTCCGTGAGCCGACCAAGTGGGCTTGAAGTGGGCTTGGGGATTGAAGAGTGCCCGAAGTTACCGACCGAATTACCATTGCAGTATATCTATATATTCGTACACTATAGATATACTGCAATGCTATTTCAGTCGGTAACTTCGGGCACTTTTCAATCCCCAAGCCCACTTTGAGCCCACTTTGCCGGCTCACAAAGTCCCATAAGGGGAACCGTCTTTAAGAATATTCAGTCAACGCTAGGTAGCTTGGATGCGTTTAGGAACACCGACAGACATATTCCGAAAGTAGTGACCTCACCCGGCTTTCGTAATAACTAATCAGTCCAAGTCAAATCGACTAGCCTTTTAATAAAATCAGTTCAACGCTGTTTTGGCTGATTTGTGATTCGTATTTGACAAACGAATTCGAGAGTTTTAAATAAGGTTAAAACTTATATTTTTTGTATTTTAAGATCATGAATATTTTCGTAAATAAATAATCGATATTGAAGTATAGATATTAGCGCTTTTCATTTTTTTTTCTTTTATAACTTCTAGGTTAAATTGTTTAAACTATTTAATGAATGCGTCAGTTCGTGATCTGATAATTGCCTTTAATTATACATAATATATCAGCCGTAACGATCACGCATACTACCTCAATTAATATTATTATTCCGTTTCACAGAAGAATTACAACGAGGATTATTAACAATGTTTGGAATAATAAAAAAAATTTGGACTTTTCTGAGCTATTGGTATTTCCGATATTCACTTGTCACAGAACTCTACATGGTAGAAAAATGGGAAAGACAAGTTATCCGTATCCTTATACAATAAACAATTGATTTATTTTCATTTTTAATAATAATAATTACATTTTAATTAAAAAATTAATTACCTCTATTTTCCTTGACGACGGTTTTTTGTTTCTTTTTTAAATCAAGATGGTTTTCTATTGACGTTATTCAGCTTATTGTTCTTCTTCAATTACAAAATTCTGTTACCATCGGCTTCGCAGATGTTAATGATGTCTTCTTCAATACCTGCTAATTAAAAATTGGGAAAAAAAAAGAAGAAACAAAAAAAAAACCCCCAAATGCAGATCAAGGGATTAATATTATAATACCTAGTACATAATACATATATATATATATAAAGTTTGATCATTTTTTCAATCTTTATTATAATAATAATAATTAATAATAATAGGTATTAATTTACATTATGTACATAAAATAATATATTATACCAAGTTTATTATACCATTATTCTCATCTAAATTCGTGTAAATATTAGTTCTTTTTTTTTTTTTTTTTTTTGTTTTAATCTTCGTATTTTTCATTCATATAATAATAATAATAATAATAATATGTATGCGGAAAAAAGATTTACGATTTTTTATAGTATATAATATCGTATAGTAATAATATGTAGTACTATATTGTTCTATTTTATTGTAAGAAATTTAATCTGTTTGTTCGATTATTATATATTAAAACAGAAATAAAAAAATCTTTTAACAATATCAATCTTTATCATTTGTAGTTATGCTTATTTATTGCTTATTTTATAATAAGTATGTATGTATGTATGTATGTATTCATTCATATATTATATAGTATATAAATATATGGAATAAATCTTTTAAATAATATTGTCGAGGGAATGACGAGGGGAATTTGGCAAAAAAAAAAAAAAAAGAAAACACTATTATGATACTAAATACCGAAATAGTATTATTAATAACAACAACAACGGTCTAGATCGTTATTAGATTATAAATTTTCTATTTCACTAAACTATAGCTACAAGTTGAAAAAAAAAAAAATAATAATACAGGAATTTATCTAAATTCTTATTAAATTTAATATACATAATATAATATATTACATAATATTATAATGAGAATTTATATTTCAGAAGACAGTATACTACAGTTTTCTAGAAAAGTGTATAATTATTATTATTATTATTATTGTATCGTTTCAAAAATATTTTATTTTTAATAAAAGAGATACTAGCAGAAGATTATCCCTTTCTGAGATTGTTCCTTATTCTTGTCTCTGTGTGTTTATAACGAAGGATTGATTTTACTTCTATATTAGACGTAGATTTTAGTCCCCCCCCCCCCTTTTTCTTCTATTTTTTTATTTTTACTTTCTAATATTCACACACGATTTAGTGTTAAATCCGCTTTTCAGTTATCGTGTAGTATACTTACTTTGTTAAACATAACAGTTTTTTTTTTTAATAATATGATCCCTCTGTTATTACCTATATATTATCTTTCCCATTTAATTATTATAATAATAATTTCATTGTTAAACAATGATAATTAATTTTAAGAATTATACGTATAGGTACTTGAAACCCTCATTAGTTAGTTAAGTAATCAGTTATTTAAACTACCTATATATGCCTATTATTCAACAAGGATGATTGATTACTATCGTGTATTAATATTACTGTAATGTATGAGAATTTTCCCAGCGTAATTAAATTACTATATCGTATAGCTAAAATATTACAATATAAATTGATATTAATTTATTAATTTATAATAATAATAATAATAATAATGTAATTAATAATAATTTAGAATAATTAATAATTAATTAATAAATCGCTATCATACGAATTTAAAGAGAAAAAAAAAAAAAACAATAACAAATATACCTTAGATATTTGTTGTAAAAATTTGCCTACTCTTTACATCTTCATTTTTTGTTTCTTTTTTTTTTTTTAATAACTTTTCGTTAATATACATTATTAACATAAATATATATATTGGTATGATAATGTAATTTATACATACTATATTATTATATTATAGATATTATTATACATACTATGAGGAAAAAAAAAAAAAAAAAAAAAAAAAAAAGAAATTCCAGAGCAAAATTATTATATTAACATAATATTTTTATATTTTTAAGACAATATTAACAATTAGGTAATATCGATTAATAAAATCGTTTTGCAACTTAAATTAAATAATAATATATAATATAATAATAATAATAATATTGTGATGCTGTTTTTAATTGTTCGTAAAATATTCAATATTTTGTCGTTTTATTCATTCAACAACCTATTCTTGTGTTTTTTTATTTTTTATTTTTTTTCTTCAGTCAATTGATTTAAATTATTTTTCTATCAGGTATATAGGGAGAAATTATTATATTAACATTGAATATAATATATAATATAATATAGGTATTTATGTTTCTATAACATAATCAAATATTTACAACGCATTTTTCGTTGAAATTTGATAATTTAATAAATGATATACAATTCACAAAATGAATTTTATTTCTATTTTTTTTTTTTTTTTAATTAATTTTCATTGATAATTTCAAAAACAATTTAGAAAAACTCTATGCAAAAAATCACAACATAATATGACTTTTATCATCTTCAGAAGGCACATCTACGAGATTGATTTCTTTTTTTTTTTTTATTCTTTTTTACTTTTTTCTTTCTTTAAATTTTTGTTTTCAATCTCATAGTCAGGATAAATAATATTAGGGTCTTGCCAAATATTTAATATCTTTTTTTCTTTTTCTTTTTTTTTTCAAGATTTCATTTTATATTCTATTATATGTTTTAAAACTTATATAGATATTGAGATTTTCATTCCCATTTATCTTTATCAACACTTTCTATTAGCGTTATACTGTAAATTTAGTATTTATTATGTACATACAACTTTTACATTGTATATCATATAACTTTTGAATAATAATTTCACGGTAAATCGATCAAATTTCGAATAAAAATTTCTAACTTCTTATATCATATTATATTATATTATACTAATAAATAAAATTAGATACCTTAAAATGATTTAATAAACCACATTGCGATCTGAATTCACAGATCATACAATATCAATTCTAAAATAGAATTATAGTTTCAATTTAATCAAAATAGGAGATAAAAATAAATTATCACCTATTTGATTTCTAATTAATATGTAATACCTATGTGCGCATCTTGGAATATAATAAACGTCTCTTAAAAAAAACGTTGCCCCTGCAGTTTGCTGAATTTAGAAATTTATTTTTCAATTTTTCAATTTTTTTTTCGTTTTTTTTTTTTTTTTTCTAAAATCATAATATAAAAAAGATGAAAAAAATATGTCTATGTATGCGTGTAAGTATGAGCTGAAAATATTTGAGATATCAACGATATGAATATTCTCTCTGCATTACTGAAGATCGCTTTCAGTATCAAGTCTCCTCACTCGAACCCTTTGCTTATAATGATACTCTTTAAGATAACTTTTCAAAGTTTTTGGAAGCTGGAGTTTATTTATACCGTCGTAAGTAGTTCTGGTCGTTATTACTGCCCGGCATAAATGTTGAAGTGGAAAAGCATAAGTGCGATGCAACGGTATCGTCAGCATTGGTTCAAAAAACATACAACATGACGGATCCTTGTAGTGTTCTATCAAACCGCACACCTACAAAGAACACAAATTTTCATTAAAAATGGTGAATAAAATATCTGAAATAAAGAATGATGGAAAAATTGGTCAAAAAAGTATCAGTTCCACTTAAGATTAACAAACAATCATTAAAATATCATCCCTTTTCCAAATAACTTACAGTATCCGAAGCGTAGACTCCAGGATCATGAGAATCGAAACTAAACTTGTGATTCCATTGTTCTACTCTGGCGTGTAGAGAACGACCGTACTTCCTAAAACTCACTGAGAATAGGAATTCTTCTTGAGCAGAATCACGCAATAAAAAAGTTCCCTCTTGTTTGCCTTCGAGCAATCGCTCAGCTTCGTATCGGTCCATTTTACCCCAGTAAAATGAACAGGCAGTTATAGAACGCAGATCTGGTACCAGACAGTGAACATAATCAACCTGAATGAAGAAAGTAGATGCGATAATTAGCTTTTTTGTTATTAAATTCAGATATATATGGGCATATCCATGGAATTTTCAACTTTTGAGGTATAAGAATAAATTTCAGAAAAATTGACGGCACATCTATAAAACTAGAATGATCTGTGTTCTTGAGTCTCAGTATACACGAAAAAAATTAAAATAATTCATTTTCAAGGCTCGGTCAAGTTCTGATGGAGGAAAAATTAAAATTCAATTTTCTTTTTGAAATAATCTTTGAAAAACTATTTTTTTGATCGAATTCGCGCTCCGGTTCGACGGCGGCTAGAGTCTTACGCGTATAATAAACGAAAAAAATGGAATAAAATTGAAAAAAAAAAAAAAAACAGAAATCAAACAGAAATTGAAATAAAAAAAAATTAATGAAAATGAATAAAAAATAACTACTCGTGCTGTTTAAAACGACATTTGGGATACTGCACGTAAAAGATATGTTTGTAAACATTTTTTCAACAACTATGAAAATTGATGATTTCTGAAAATATTTACTCGTTTGTATTTATCTCTTCCAAATATGCATAAAAATAGCGACCGATTTGATAATATACTTCTTATTACGAATTTTAACAATTACTATTGCTTGGAATGAGATCGCAATCAAAATACATGTGTGCCAGCTGAAATAGTGATTTTTTTCTTCGAATTATTCTTCAGATAGTCATTTTCAAAAGCTTGAAACTTTTTTCAGGTTCTGGGCACACTTTCCGGTCAGGTACCTTTTTATAGCTTGAGATAAGTAGAATAAGATACTTTAAGGTCACTCGTTCAAATGGATCGGTCAAAAAGTTGAAATTAAAAAAGTAAAATCATCTTCAATTCAAAAAATGTCGTCATCGCTATTTCATTAATTTTTGTTATAGCTCTCCTGACCGGCACAGTTATCTGTCCCACATTTTCCTATTGTTTACGTGTTCACAATTAATGAAAAAAAAAAATTAAGTTGCTATCATCTTCGGTCAACAAGTTATAGTAGTTTAAATAAAAAAAAGTGCTCCATCCTCACAGTGACTTGTCATTTTCTCGACGATTTTTGTACCCATAACATGCGGAAATGAATTTAAATATACTAGAACATCACAGTTACCTTTGAGAAAAAGTATTTGTCAATCGAAAACACCCTTGGGGTCTCAAATTTGTACTTGAAATGGAGACAACTACTATCCCTCACAAAAGTTAAAAATTCCATGGATATGCCCATATATCAATTTGAATTCTACATCTTGGTGGGTATTGATATACACCTGAGTATGAGCAGGCCGTTCAATGTTAGGGATAAGGGAGAAATCGATCTGTGATAAAGCGGTGAGAGCCGCAGCCTGGATTCCAGCATTTGCTTGAAACAAAGCAGCCAGACTATCGACCGTTATACCGGTTGGATGAACCTGGATACTCGCTGGATGATTAGGCTTGTACCCAGGCGGCGGTTCGACTCCCTCTTCCATCTCACGAGCTCGTTGAAGTCTGGCTCTTTCGTCGCAGTCCTGTAAAGTCGCAGAAAAGTATTAAAAAAGATTCGAAAAACGTTTTGTTCATCACTTTATGCGCGAAGAATAAAATGATCCGGACTTATACCTCCATGGGAAATTCTTCGGGATTAAAACGAGACAAGTCGATGACTGGACTAGGCGGTAGAGGTCCTAAAATCGGACTTTCTGGTGCCGAAATACTGTTGAAAACAACACCAGCTCCCATTGGATGTTCTTCCGTTCGTCTGTAGCCTGTACAAACACATTCAGAACTGTTGTTTCCTTGGCCAGGTATGTCCGTGCTTTTAGAACCCTTACTCTTCGCGCAGTTGAACTTCAGAACCCAATTACTACGCTTCTTTTTTGATGATAGAGCGTGGTTGCACGTCGGGTTCTGATCCTTGTTACGCTGCTTGCCTGAAATCGATTTCCAACTGTTAATAAATGGATTCTTTCAGTCTTGCGTAAAATAATGATGAAAAATGACTAGATATAGACTTAGAAACGGTATATAGAATACAAAAAGCTTTTCAGAATGAGACGAAGTGATTTTTATAGATTATTAAATCAGTTTACACCATTTTTGAAGAAATCACACAGCTAAATGCAAATAAAAAATAGTATCTGGAGTATAAAGAGCGATATTGTAGTTTTTAGATACACTAAAATCAATTATAATGTCTTTGAGAGTCTAAATCCTGTTTTCCAGTATGAAAAAATGACAATAGAGGATAAAATGTTTGAAAAAGTATGACGATTGAGTAATTCTTTAGACCTCCAGCTGTATTGATGACTGAAATTTAATATTCTGCGGTGAATGAGTCAAAGCTGTTTATGAAATAAGAATTTATTATCAAATTAGTAATAACAAGTAGCAAGATAAGGAAAACCGAAGCCAAGTCCGTGTTCATTTCCTTACCCCTTCTTTTACCAAAAGATAAAGTTTTCGAAGTTCTCCTCAAGGCAAGATTAGTAGGACTATCTTCAGAACTACTGCTATTATTACTGCTCGCAGTACTGCTACACGAAGGTTCTTGATGTTGTTTAATAGTTGATGAATTATCAGATTGTTGTGTTACAAAATTCCCATTATTAGACGCAGATTTAGATTCCTGTGAATCAATTTGCTGACTATAGATTGACTCGAATCTTGAGTTGTGATTATCTAGAGCAAAATCTAGATGTTCATTGTTCAGATTTTCGTCAGGCTTGTTTTCCTCATTCTCTAAACTCCCAGTTGGCTCGTTACCGTTATCTTCAATAACTGGCAAAGGATCTTGGTCAATGTTTAAATTTGGCATATCGATTATCGACAACGATTGTTGCTGCTGCTGTTGTTGATGCGTCGTTGAGTCGGATGAATTTTCTAATGACCTTTCGCTATCCATTTTAAAAAAATATCTTAAACTAGCTAAGTGCTGTCCCATTATTAAACGAACCGAACGGCATCTTACTTCTAATAGACCGTTCTTCGAAGATTATCGATTTTTGTCTTTTTTTCGTTTTTTTTTTGTTTTTTTTTTCTCTCACACAATTATTTGACCATGAAAAATAATAGCTAGTGCGTATATTTTCTTCGAATGGATTATAGGTCAGAATTAGAGAATCTGAAAGGTTAAAAAAAAAAATTTTGTATTTCTAGTTTTTTTTTTTTTGATTTTGTTAAACGAATGGAAAGTAAGCACATCGAATTTTTTTTTTTTTTTCTTCTTCACACGCATTGATTTGTGTATGTATTAATGTCGTAAGATTTTGAAACGATTATAGTTTCAAGAGAAGAAGTAAGTTAGTCATTTCTGTTTTTTTTTTTTTTTTTTTTATATATCTTATTCAGTTTCTATTTTTTGAAATGATTTTTTTGTTCATGGATATAATTAAAGAAGAGGTTAAGTGAAGGGTTTGATTCGTACCTGAGTTTAGATCGAAGAAAACCTCTAAAGGATTGCTGCTCCATTTTGTAGACGTCGCGGTAAACGAGGTAGTAGTAGGTATTTATACAGAATTTAATATTATTTTTAAATAGTATGTGTGTTTACGTAATTACCGATATTTCACAAGCATGTACGTATCTATTATCGTATATTTAAGTCAAATAAAAAATCGTCTCGTTTAGTTATTAAAACTAGTCGTTAATCAATGATCAAAATAACACCATATACATATAATATCTTCGATCAAATATTTTTCATTCACTAAATTTTCTGACTAGTGACTAGTACTGACGACAGCCTGTCGTATCCTGCATGACCGTAGACTAAACAACATATCAGATTCACTTTTGATCAGAAAATTTTTATACAAAGTCAATTTCTACCTTACCGACTGATAGAGAATATTTAGTAGTAACCACGCTTTTATGGAGAGGGATAAATACGAGCGCAGTCGATAAAACAGCTGTTGAATTTTTCAAATTTATCTGTTGAATTTTATTTTCAAGATAAGAATTGACAATTTAGGTATTACTATGAATAAACTGAATCGTAGAAATGTTGACAAGACTGGTCACTCCCTTGGTATTTTCTGACTGCAAACCCTATTTTTTTTTTTTTTTTTTGATTAATTGTTTGAAACTTTTATTCGATCATGAAAGTTTCGCACAAATTTATGGATCCAACCACACCATAAATTCAGCTAGGTATAGGATCTACTGAATCATTTCGTTGACTCGGTTTATCAGTTGATATCGGTAGAAGCTGTACCTCGGTATATGGTGGCATTGGATGAAAGGAATTTCGCACCTTATTTGTAGGAAAATTTACGAGGAAAATAGAGAATCGCAAATATTCATGAAACGAAGCCTTAACATACTACCTATAATGTGAAAATAATTCCACAAAATTCTGGAAGAATTGAAACAGATTTTTCAAACGACTTTAATGACCCTCCTATCCCTGGTTAAAATTCCATCAGAAACCCACAAAATATTGAACCGAAATGTATAGGAACTTAACGGAATTCTGTCCGCTGTATCTGCACAAGTCACCCAACATTTAATTTCTATCAGCTCCTATCAGCTTTATGTACGCATCACTATGAATTTCGAACCGTATCTATTGGAATTCTGACTGCTTCACGGCATCTATCCGCAATAGCGTGTACAAATTCTATCAGCATCTCGACGCCTCAACGTAGAACTATGATATCTCAAATTGTGGTAGAAAAACATGATATCTCGAGTTAAAATCGAAAACTATGCTATCTCGCTAGCACAATTTTATTTTTTGATTTTAGGTTGGTAATAGCTCGAGATGAAAGTATATAATTTTTGTTAAATCCTTTAACATGTGAAATTGATGGAGGGTGGTAATGCTTATGAGACCACTGCAAATATTAGGAAATATTTGAACAAGTCCTTACACAAAAAATATATTTATTTCAACTATTTTGACACGTTGCCATTGCTAATGATAATGACAATAGTAACTGTAACGTAATAAGGTAACTCTAATTAGATATTCGACAAGCTTAGAAATTAATTAATAGAAAATGAATTGATTAAAAAATTAATTAATTAATTTATAGAAATTTTGTTGCTTTAGAAAAATATATAGATTTTAAATGACTTTATTTAATCTTCTAATTAAGGTAATCGACTTTTATTATATAGATTTGAAAAGCTTAAAAAACCAGCTTTCTGAATATACAATGGTTATTTTCAAAAAATTAAAATGAATATGTTAGCTCTCTGTGAAGAAGGACTTATCCCAGAACGTTGCAGGTCCTTCTATGACGACCTTATCGTTGGAGCCTAATTAGTTCTGTGAAAACTAAGCTTGTCGAATATCTAATTAGAGTTACCTTATTACGTTACGGTTACTATTGTCATTATCATTAGCAATGGCAACGTGTCAAAATAGTTGAAATAATAGTATATTGTGACTACCAAGAGCGTAAAGTGGGCTTTTTTAGACCGAGTGTGGAGTTTGCAATACGAGTCGAAGACGAGTGCATTTGCGAGCCGAAAACGAGTACTGCAACCACACAGGGTCAAAAAGCTCACTTAGCCCTTGGTGCACAACATATTTTTTGTAACAGCACGATTTTCGCGTTTTTTCTATTTTTTAATAATTTTTTTTTTTTTATAATTTTTTTGAAAATATTGAAAAATAATTTAGCATTTTTTTTTAATTTTTTTTTTTATAATGTTCTTGAAAATTTTTTATTTGCCCGCTCGTCTGGAAACCGCCACTTTAAGCCCGCTTAGTGGAAAAAAAAAAAAACGCGAAAATCGTGCATGTGTTACAAAAATATATTTTTTGTGTATAGACTTGTTCAAATATTTCCTAATATTTGCAGTAGTCTCATAATCATTACCACCCTCCATCAATTTCACATGTTAAAGGATTCAACAAAAATTATATACTTTCATCTCGAGCTATTACCAACCTAAAATCAAAAAATAAAATTGTGCTAGCGAGATAGCATAGTTTTCGATTTCAACTCGAGATATCATGTTTTTCTACCACAATTGGAGATATCATAGTTCTACGTTGAGGCGTCGATCTGTCCGCATCCGCTCCAGTGCCGAACTATGACTGGTGGGGGCTTGTAGGCAGTAAAATGGTGGGGGCCTACTAGTGGGGAAGAAAAATCTGAAATGAATATGTAGATTGTGGAATCATTTTTTTATAGCTTATTTAATATAATAAGAATACGTCGATTATTACAATCGAATTACATGGAAAGCTTTTTTTACGGTTACTATTACGCGAAAAGTATATTTTTCTTTCATTTTAATTTAATTTAATTTAATTTAATTTAATTTTTAATTTTTTTAATCTCAAAAGTAATTCGTATTGGGAACCTTAGAACCTCGATACGCCAACTAGTGACGAAAAATAGAACTGTTCTAACAAGGCTGCATGTTTCAAAGCCACGCCCATTCCAAGGGAAAATACGAATTATGACGATCTCGTGATGTCACGTGGTACGATTCCTATAATCCTATCTGGGTGTACATACACTCGAACCTCAGCTCTTTGACCAATTCGGGACTATGCGTACTCAGTTCTATAGTCGATACATGTCGCACCTTGGCGACGAAGGTGACACAACTCAAAATATGGCGTTTTCGAGTTGATGCCATAATGAGGTGAATAAAAAAATTATAAAAAAAAAAAAAAAATGTTGATCAGATTTTTTGAGTCGTGTCACCTTCGTCGCCAAGGTGCGATGTATTTGAATTATTATGCAGTACTATGGTGGTCCTTACTTGGGGTGTTTTTCCAATTTTCTGCGGACAAGGCCGAAAAAGTTTGCAAATAAATTTAAAAAAAAGTACGCAAAAGTTGAAGTCTGTAGGTCAACTCAAAGTACTGCCCACAGGTCAGTGAATTTTCCCAATTAATTCACATAGGAACTCGGGCTGCATGCGTTCTTTTTTTTTTTTTTTTCACTGCCTTGATAGTGCTTCGAAAAATCTGAAATTTGGCATAGTAAGTCTACCCTATAATCATATATAGGTATTCCACAAAAAATTGGGCGATTTTAAGCGATAAAAGTTTCGAAGTTCTAGGACGTAAAAATTGTGATTTTCGACTTTGAAACACAAGTTTGACGTTCTGGAACTTCGAAACTTTTATCGCTGAAAATCGCCTAATTTTTTGTGGAGTACCTATGATTATCAGGTGGACGTATGCCAAATTTTAGATTTTTTGAAGCACTATTAAAGCAGAGAAAAAAAAAACAATGCATTGAGCCGGAGTTCTTATGTAATTCAAATGGAAAAATGCACTGCCCTGTGGGCAGTACTTTGAGTTGACCTACAAAGACTTCAACTTTAGCATACTTTTTATTAAATTCATTTGCAAACTTTTTCCGCCATGTCCGCAGAAGATTTAAAAAACACCCCAAATAAGGACCACCCTAATGCAGTACGGAGTGATTATTATGGTTATGAATGATAGATTTCTATTTGAAACGTGAATTAATATAATTTGGTGGGGGCTTTTATTTGGTGGGGGCCTGTAGGCTGGCGCCTACTCAGCCTACTGCTAAGTTCGGCACTGATCCGCTCTTCACAACGAGCCACCTTCTTCTGACTGCAATTACAGAAAGCCCGTCTATTCGCATCTGTACGCATCGCTGAGCGGCATTCGAACCCGTCTGGATCCATCCGCAATTGCATGTACAAACTCTATCGGCCTCTATCCGCGTCCGATATCCACAACGAGATATCCGCTCCTGTCTGGAATTGCGTACACAAATTCTATCGGCCTCTATCCGCGTCCGATATCCACATCGAGTCATCCGCTTTTGACTGCAATTACAGACAGCCCGGCTGTCCGCATCTGTACGCATCGCTGAGCGTCATCCGAACCGATCTGGATCCATTGCATGTAGAAATTCTATCGGCCTCACTCCGCGTTCGATAAAAACAAAAACAAAAAAAAAATCGATTTTTTTTTTGACACAGTCTAATACAGTCGACCATCCCAATAAGGCCCATCTCAATAAGGCCGCTTCCCCAGGTTAGCACGTCGAGCAGTTCCCCCACTCCCAAGCAGATAAGGCGAGCTCGAATTTCATCCGAAAATATCCGCAATAAGGCCGCTCGACGCGCTAGCTTTTTAGATATACTTTTAAATGCAAAATCAGTATTTAGATATGCACGAGGTGCCGGCCTTATTGAGAATAGTTGCGGTGTAAACATCGCCGGCGAGCGCGACGGTGCGGAGTGGAAGAACTAGGATTCGCAGAAGAACTCTTCCCCTTTCCGCGTTGACCGGCCTTATTGAGAGGGTCGACTGTATTATGGTGAGTCCACAATGGGACTCGAGTACGCGGAGGTTCGGAGCTACGCGTAGTTCCGCCCGGCAAAACCTTATGGGTGACGTCAGGCCTACGCGTACATTTCGGTCCGCGGATGTCCCATTGTGGACTCACCATTATATACTTCACTCCCGGTTATGTGTACCTATACATGTTAGTCTCCGTCCAGGTGAGTGTTCATGTAATGTAGGCTTGAAAGCAAATGAAAAACGTTACTGGGCGTTCGATTTCGCTCCCACCGTGGCAGGCCTTTATTCAGCTATCTCTCATGCACTCGCACGTCTATATAGGTAACGCGTGTTTCATTTCTTTCTGAAATTAGGCATCTGTTCAGGATACGGCGTCAGCCTTTCAGAATTAATTCAAAGTTTAATTTCACATCAATTCGCAGTTGTTTATTTTTTGTACACAATAGCGCATATGATTACACATAGCTGTACAGAAACAAATCATATGTTCTCCTTTATCTGTAAACTAACTAAATCAAGACCTTGATCTACGAACAAAAAGATTATTTGGGATTTGTCGATCCACATATAAAAGGCAGTGCTCTAAAGATGTACGTTAGCATGTAAAAATATCCGGATACAGGTACATCAATAGAAAATGACGGAATGAACTAGTTTATTAGCTGCGTATAGATACGGATAGAATTCATACGCGGATGGTGCGCATAGAGGTACATTGGAAACGGATAGAATCAACCAATTCAACTGCGCATAGCCCAGTAAACTAAAAAGAATTGAAAATGAATTGAAAATGATTCATCGCCCCATCTTCCGATCCCGTTTTGCCCGGAACTCGAATTGGGTATCGCACATTTCTATTCTCGAATCCTTCCGAATTCTGTTTATCGAATTCATTCGCGTCTCACATAATCGAACGAATGCGTCTATTTGTTTCAATTCGCAAATCGGAATTGAATATAAGACCATGTCTATTCTCATAAACTGTCCACAGTTATGCTAGGTTATGAATTCCGATGAATTCCACACCGGGAATTCATCGTAGAGGGTTAGCGAATCGAATGAATGCGACTAGGGAATAAGGCACGATCTGATCCGTCTGAATTCTGTTCTGGGGATTTGATGGGAAACATTTTAATTTGCATGAATCAGTTCTTGATGTGAATTCGAAATAATTACAATCGAAAAATACACTTTCCGTAATTTCTATCCAAAAGAATTCCAGTGCACAAGTACTATAGATTAATGTGTTTGAATTCGTAACTAAGAATTACATAGACATCGATTCGTATTCGTCTAATATATTCATCTAACTGTGCATAATTGCAAACGAGATTTTCATTCAATATTGCAGCAATATTGCAGCTGCAACGAACATCGCGAATGAAAATAATAAAATACCTAATCCTCAATCTATAGAAAGAAGAGTAGGGGAGAGTATGGGAGTACCGCTCACCTAAGAAAAAATGCTAATTTTTATGTGTTAAACGTCAACTTGAAGTGAAAAAAACTATTGTACTGGCTTCTGCAACTATTCAACTCTTCGTTTTGAAAATTCAGAGGCGTAATTTCCTTTAGAATTTACAAAATTACGGAAAAAGAAACGCGAGACGCAAGTGAGCAGTCTTACCCTCCAGCGGGTAATACCGCTCGGCCCAATTTTAATACCGCTCACTCTCTAATACTCGGGTTCCGACCTAACCTATATGTAGTCAAATAGTAAACTCGGGTATGAAGGATGAAATTTGTCATTACAATGTTAAATTTTACTGAAGACTTATCGTTATTATAACACAATAATAGAGTAAATTATTATTATTATTGATATCATTGTCATTATTATTCACAATAGCGTGAATTATTCACATAACCTCACTACGATTTTTTTAATTAATTTCACGGATTTAATATTATGTCACAACCATTGTCATCGCAAAAGTTGGTTTCTGATTGTCTCAACATTTGTCGTCACACACATTTTCAACAAAAAAAAAATGATAATTGTGTTTTACTTAGGTGATTTTGGTAATCCGCCGGTAAATATGCACTGTCAGATGCTGAGCGGTATATTGGCATACAGCCGAGCGATATTACCCTCACCGGCCGAGCGGTATTACCGGTATCGCGCGGAGTTAACAAAATCATTAATAATTATTAATATAAAGAGAGATAGGAGTTCATCTTGTGATCAAATTACGCGGAAAAGTACCACGAATCGAATGACCATAGTTTGACGTGAAAATAATAATTTTGAAATGACAAAAAACCTTATTTACTTGTCCAGCAATTTTACGCTGTAAGGACCTCAAAACAGAGAGATGTTATTTTTTCTATTAAAAGTGATTAAAGGAATGAAATTTCCACAGAAATTAGATATTGGCATTGGATTTTGAAGATTGGGGAAAAAAAACGAGTGAAAAAATTCTTAATTATAAAGAAAAAGGGGTGAGCGGTATTACCTGCTGAGCGGTACAACCACACTCTCCCCTAACAGTTTTCTGTAGATTTTCGTCGAAGGTTGTGAATTTTCATGGATAAGTGGGAATGTATAGCATTGGAGAAAATGCAGAAATATCGTCTCGTACATTTCCGTAGGCAGTGGCGGACTAAGAAGGGTTGGCACCCGGGGCGAACGATTCAAATAGCACCCCCCCCCCCCCCCCCCCCCCCCCCCCAATTTTTATTTTAGGACTATTCTCACACATTTTAAGTTTTTTTCCACCAGTTTGATACTACACGGAAAAAAATAATTAGTCGTTAGCCAATAAATTTGCTTTGCGCCAAGTAAATAATTACTTGTCTATTAGCAAGTAAATGTGTATTAAGATCAAATAAATATCTTATCGATCGAAATATTCCTTCATAATACAAGCAAGTAGGAGATATTCAACTCAAGAAATTAATTTGTTACCAACAAAAAACAGATGACGTATGTGTCTTGGTTCTTCCATCCAAAGCAACCACTGCGTTGAACATAGCAATATCTCGTTGCAACAACTAAATAGAGTATTGAAATCGAAAAATGTCATTATTCGTATCAAATAATCTTGTTGTCTTACTTCAGGATTGACCGCTTTTTTGTTTCAAAAAAAATATATTTGTGGCAACGAAATAGAATATTTGTATCAAAGACATGCAGTCAAGAAAATTAATTAATAGGCGCAATGATAAATATAGTACGAAAACAAATAAACTTTTCTTGTGATGAGTAAATATGACTTGAGTAAATTGGTTTACTTGAATCAAATAACTTTTTTTTTCCGTGTATGAGTTGAGAAATTTAAAAAAATTCAACTAATTGAAAAAAAATTATGTCATTAATTTATAGTAAACGAATGTAAAACTTAATTTTCAGCCCCCTCAATGACACCCCTCAGCTACCTGTCACCCGGGGCGGTCCGCCCCTCCCGCCCCCCCCTTAGTCCGCCACTGTCCGTAGGTATCCGAAAATTTTGACGTCGCGATAAATATCACAAGTTGAAGTTGATATAAATGTGCGAAACTCAGAATCATACGATAGCGTTATATTTTGGGAAAGTGTCATATTCGTCTACAAGAGATCATTGGAGCTAGGCGAATACGGGATCACGCGGGATCAAGTAAGTTAAGCAACGGTACGCAGGGTCGACACTTGGATGGGTGACCGTCGGAAAATTTGATGCAATTATTAAACTGTGAGTTTCCTTTATTCATCCCCTTCCCGGCCATCAATTTTTTTTGCAATCTTTCAGCAACATCGCCAATATTGCGGTGCAACACTGCAGTAATGCGGCAGAAATATTACGGTGCCGTCTGGGATGGTGAAAACGTAAATACGATACGTCATTTTTGGAATTCAAACGAATAGACTTTGATAGTAACCTTATGCGTAGTAATTACAATACTCGAATAGAAAAACGGGATTCATGCGAATTGAAAATGTTCAATTCTTTCCAATTCTTTTTAGTTTACTGGGAGATACAGACAGAATTTATATGTGGATGGTATTGAAACAGGTGCGGATAGAGATACATTAGAAGCGGGTGGGATGAACTATCAAACTGCTTATAGATTATGGATTGCATTCTTATCTGGATTTGCTCATTATTCCGGATAGGCAACGCGTGCGACAGAACTGCAGACAGATGCGGATAGAAATTCTGCCCATTTGATACCAAAATGCGTATAAAATCAGACACGCGCGGATAGGATTTCTGTTCGCTGTTGCACACAGATGCGTATGGGACGAGTATTTCCAACTGCTACTATCCGGAATTGCAGTGACAAAAACACATACGATACGGACAGGATTCATCTTCTGTCTGTTCCTGATGGAATTTTAACCAGGGATATCGATTGTTGATGGGATTTCTTTCCGCGTTAATTTGTTTATCCAATTATACGTGCTGGTTTATTTCGACTCACATTATATCTTATCTTGATGCAATTATTTATTTAATCGGAATATATATATATCCGTTTTTTACACATATTATTATACTAATGCATGTACAATATTTATCATATTTCTACATCCAACATTACATTTTTAAATTTTATTGCTTTGATATATCCGCTGTTTCCGTGTCCAGTCTTCTTATATTTTAATTTCACAGACGTACCACCAATCTGCCCGGTCGCAGGGCATGTTAGCTAGTGCCATTCCGCCGAATATTATGAAGGCGCAGTCACCGGCATCGTCAGGATTATTTCTAAACCATGGTATGGATGCAAGAGGCAGGCCTGGATGAAAAAAAAAAATAGAATTAATTACATGATCATAGATGTTCATATACTATATAATACATACTCGTTGTACATCTTCTTTATTAAGAGCTTGTGTTTGATTAAAACTTACCGTTGTCAACTCTGACCCAATCTTCAGTAGTATACGATTTCCGAATGCCGACGCTGATCCAATTGTGAACCACAGATTGCATGGTATATATACGCCCGATTTTTTGGACAGTATCGGCGATGGCCAAGTCAGCACCCTCCGCGATGCACTGGCGACGCGCTTGCGCCCATGTAACATTTGTCTTGTAAACCTTGTACGCCGAATGAAGGTCAGAAAATGTCACGTAGCCCTCGGGAAGAGTAGAAGATGTAAAAGCCGGTGTCCGGGTGGGATTTGTTACTGGAACCATTAAGATAAAATAGTACATTGTGTATCAAGGGCGGAAAGAAGTACATTGCGAGTGTGCAATACGATATTTTTCTTAATACCTGCTCTGCATAAAAGCCTCGTTTGAGACCTCTTGACCGGGCGCAAAACAGGACTTGGCCGAAAAGTCATGTTTTGCGCCCGCTCAAGAGGTCGCAAAGGGAAATTTTCCGAGCTGGTGTGAAGAAAAACCATTGTCGACTCTTCTCGAATTGTAAATCTTGGGATAGCCGGGGCCGGTTCAGAGTTCCGAATTTTCAAAGCTCCGAACGGTCAGATTTCCGAATTTATTCTGAACGATCCCGAAATTTTCAGAAAGACTAAAGTTTAGAAAATTAAAATTTCGAATGGTCGAAAACTCGAAATGAAGATAACTCAAGCCTCCGACGGTTCAATGTTCCGAAAGTCCAGAATTCCGAAAGTTCAAAATTCCGAAAGTCTAAAATTCCGAAAGACCGAACGTGTTCTTAACGTGTCGACTAAACTACGCGCGACGGCTTGATGTTCAAGTTTCGGAGTTTTGGCCTTTCGGATCTTAAGCTTTCGGAGTTTTGACCCTTCGGATCTGCAGCTTTCGGAATTTTGGACCTTCGGTGTGTTGCAATTCGGAATTTTTGAAATCGGCTACATAGACTTTTGGTGAAATACCCTTTCTGAAAATTGTGAGTTCGTTGCATTAAAATACGGAAATTTGACCGTTTGGAACTTTGAAAATTCGGAACTTCGAACCGGCCCCAGTACGAGTGAGAATGTATGGATGACACAAAACAGATGAAGGGGGAAAAAAAAAGAGAGGCAGATTACAGACAGACCGGAGGTAATTGTAAGGCGCAAGTTTAAAATACAGAAACCAGATTGTTATACGTTTTACTTGAAAAGTCCTTGCGTTCATTGCTTACCCTCAACATCCCCGCCTGCCGCGATAGAAAATTCTATCGTCTTCAATATATCCGATGAGCTTGTCTCACTCAGATTAGTATTATTGGTGTCTGGAGGTCCCCGAATTACTGATATAGCAACGAGCACCGTCACAGGCAGTGTGGAAACTAATGCAGTAGGAGCCATGTTGATTCGTGAAGATGAGACTCTCGGTACTGATGAACGACGGAACTTTGCCGGGGTTAATAAAGGCCTGGGATAATCTGGTTCAACCATGTTTTTTGTTGACGACAGGAGAAAATCTCTCTCGATATATTTTAATCTATCGCTTATCATTTCTGAACAACCGCCACTTTCCTCGATTCAATACGGCTGTTATTTTTGTACTAACAATATACGGTGTGACGATTAAGATAATCTCTTTGGTGCCCTGTTGATGGAAGATTTGGGAAATTCCCGTCTGTATTTTTCTCGATTCTGGAAAAACCCGATCTGCGACTTATACACGGAGAGAATTTTATAGTAGAGATTACCACAATAAATATAGTACAAGGGTTTTTGAATCAACTGTTTTAAGACGCTTTACTTTACATGACGAGTGAGATAATCTCTTTATTGCCCTGTTTATGAGAGATTCGGGAAATTCCCGTCTCTGTTTTTCTCAATTCTGGATAAACTGATCAATCTGCGACTTATACAGGGTGGGGCATTTAAAGTGACCACCCCAAATATCTCTGTTGCTTTTACAGTTACAAGAAAAATGTTGAAAAAAGATTTTTTTGATTCCGAAGGGCTGATACAGTGATGATAAATTCATTTTCTTCAAGGTCACAGTTTTCGAGTTCTCAAGGTCATCAAGGGTTTTTCAAATGGGAGCATGTATTTCTGATATAACGATGTTGTAGCCGAGACTGAGACGAATCCAACGACCTATAGTAATATGACCTTGGAATAATTTTTCACCTCAATACACGGGGAGAATTTTATGGTAAGCGCTCTCATACTGCATAGGATTTTCGATGTATCGCGCACTTTTGAGGTCTCGTACTATGAGATATAGTAACCATTGCCTAAATTGTGAGATATGCGTTAACCCTTTGAGGGGCAGTGGTACACATATGTACCACCTTTTTTCCTGCAGTTTTTTCATTATTGCCGTTCTATTTTCCAATACCTTTATACTTCTAAGTCGTTTTTAGTATCTTGAAGGTTCAAGCTAAAAGATACTTGAGGAAAAAAGTGGATATTTGTTTATTTATAATTAATTATACATAATTCAAACGCAAAAAACTAGTTTTTTTTTTCAGAAAAATGTGCCCCTCAAAGGGTTAAAGCTGGGTACTTACATCTCATCTTCCGTTCTTCCGGATCACTTTCACAAGTATTGTCGTAGCAATTCGTAATCAGGGTTTCAAGAGCTGTTCAAAACCGTCCCTAAATCCTCGATTCCGAAAGATTCATAATTTTCTGGAATTATCAGGAAAATCGGGAAAAAAAATTGAATTCCCCCGATCGGCTTGAAACTGTGCCGAGACGCAAGCCCTTGGTCCCCTGATTACGAATCGCAACGACAATCGGGATGATTTCCCTCTATTCGCCGGAAAAATGTAAAGAACTCACTTTTTCAGGTATGGAAATACTTATGAAATTAAGGAATTTCTGGGACTTTCATCTCGTCTCCCGTTCTTCCAGATCATTTTCACGGGTATTGTCGCAGCGTTTCGTAATCAGGGTTTCAAGAGCTATTCAAAACCGTCGCTAAATCTTCATTTCCTAAAGATTCATGATTTTCTGAAATTTTCGGGGAAATCGCAGAAAAAAATTGAATTCCCCCGATCGGCTTGAAACTGTGCCGAGAGGAAGCCCTTGGTCCCCTGATTACGAATCGTAACGACAATAGGGATAATTTCCCTCTATTCGCCGGAAAAATGTAAAGAACTCACTTTTTCAGATATTGATGTGAAATTGACGAATTTCTGGGACTTTCATCTCGTCTCCTGTTCTTCCAGATCATTTTCACGGGTATTGTCGCAGCGATTCGTAATCAGGGTTTCAAGAGCTATTCAAAACCGTCGCTAAATCTTCATTTCCGAAAGATTCCGAAAGAATTCGACGAATTTCGACCGAATCGAAATTGAGGAAAAAAATAAAATTTCACCGATGAGCCCAAATTTGTGCCGGAAGGCATGAAAAATATGAATCTCTAAGAAATTATGATTGAACAACGGTTTTCGATAGCTCTTGAGATCCAGATTACGAAACGTCCCAACAAAACTTGTGAAAATAATCTCTCGTCCAGTCCTTCCATATCGGTATTTTGCATATAAAGTATCCGTCCAACAAGCTGCTCGGTCGTTTGCGACTACTCGTGGCATGGGGGTCAAAGGAAAAACTGGTTGAAAAATTCAGAATCAGCATTAGGTGTACTTGACCTGAGATAAGGCTGAACCTCACCGTTTCTAACGTTCGACCACGTTTTTTTTTTTTTTTCATGTTTTTTCAAGTCATTCAAATGCCAGAGTTCTCCAATTGAATCAATGTTCGCCAAGCTAGCACTTTCCAAAGTTGAAATACAACGTTCACTTGCTTTATCCGACGTTCCATTTTTCACACAGATTCTGTAGGCATGCCTGGACATCGCGAAATTCAACATAGCCCTCGGAGAGGCTGTATCAGATCCAATTCCAAATCCAATCCCAATTCTACCCGAAACTAATCACGGGCATTAATTATTTTCAACATTTATAAACTCATCATTAATTGTAAGCGCAGCTTTCCATTCACCTGACTCCGTGTTCACGTGAATAGCTTAGGACCCATTGAGAATTATTTTACCCACGAATAGCAAGAAACCAAGTTTTAGTCGGGCATTTCCTATATCGGAACATTATCAATATTCGCCCCAACTATTGTCTACGAACAACGATCTGCTCGGTTCATTTGAAACCTGAAATAAATACCCTGTGTGAACTTTGGCCTAAAGTTCTTCTCGAGTTATCAGCATGTGTATTGATAATCTCATCGAACTCTTGTATCTTATGCTAAATGCACGGCTAATATGGCTATTTTTACGATTTCATCAGACAGCTATCTGAATTATCATACGGGGGTATTTGACTGAATATCGTAGATCTGGATTTCGGATAGCCTCCATGTTTAGGGTGATGTTTAAATGAAACCACTGCTCTTCAACAATTTTTCAAAATTATACATCTTCATTTTTAATGGGTTATAAAAATACAACAATAAATATTATTTTATCTGCAATTGTATACGGAACTAACTAATTGTTAACATATAGCCGTTGTATTAATCCCTTGTGCGTTGTAGTTCTCAGGTATCGGAAGCTCGCATACGTAGGGAACTCCGAAGTCGCAATGAACATTTCTCAGCCCGTATCTTGATTTATCTGTCAGAACACAGTAATAATCACCCCAAGGTTCCCTTGATGCCCAGGGTAAGTTTGTCATGGGCAATCCTGAATCGCCAAAAAGAAATCACATGTCAGTTCCAGGGATGACTGTGTTCAGAAAAAGATTGGACATGGCGAAACTTACCAGTGCTACTGCTGACCCATTTTGTATCATTATCCGCCTTATGAATGCCTGTCCATATCAAATTTGATGTTGATTGAGTCGTTAGGTAATTGTACTTTTGGAAGGTATCAATGTCCGCCAAATGAGCGCCCTCGGAAATGCATCGCCTTCTCGCCTCTGGCCACCTTGCCCTCAACTCGCAAACCTTGTATGCTACTCCGATATCAGGATACGCGATGTAACCATCCGGAAGGGTTGCAAGTTGGCTTTGCTGTGGCGATTGGATATCACTACGACCTAAATTCAAACAATTTTCACGTTAAAGCCTCGAAATTATTAGTCAATATAGAAACCTCTATATTCTCAGATAAATTCGATAAGCTTTTCTCACCCGCCATGACTACATTGAATAGCATTATCACATGCAGTGTGAGAACGAACGTAGGAGTCATGTTGGTTCGTGACGATGATTCTCTTACTTAGTAATGAAAGTCGAAGATTCGCTGATGGTAATAAAGGCCTGGGATAATCTCGTTCAAACTTGTTTTTTTTTTTTTTCTGACGACAGATAAGCATATCTCTCAAAATGTTTTAATGAATTTTTTCCCGCCTGATATTCAGAGAATTTCGCTTTAGCGCTTATCATTTTTAAACAACCACCACTTTCGTAGATTTGATTCGGCTGTTATCTCTGTACTGACACGAATCGAAGCTGTGCTCGCACTACGATTAAGATATTCTCTTTATTGCGCTATTTATGAAAGATTTGGGAAATTCCTGTCTTTATTTTCCTTAATTCTAGATAAACTCAATCTGCGACTTACATACATGTAGGTAGGGTTACTATACACTCAACGTCTAGGTGATGCTGTTTTATATCCTCAAATTCTCTCCTTTCCCGCAGGATCAAATCAGCCGGCTAATTAATTACGTCGAGTACATACACGGAAAGAAAAATATAGTACTGGTTACCAAGCCGGATAGTACTCAGTGCTATCTGAAATCTAGAAAAATTTCAGCTTACACTCAGTACTATCTGGATAGTAGTGGCAACTATCCAGATACTACTCAGTACTATCTTAGATGTCACTCAGTAACATCTGAGATTGTACAGCATCAGATGGCACTGAGTACCATCCAGATACCAACCAGTTACATGCCAGATAGTATACGTTTCTATATTACGATGTTACAGTGTCGTATTCCGTTGGTTTTTTTCACGCGCATGCGCATTTCGTACGGTTTATGTGTTTTTGATCACTGTTTTTAGGTTAGGTCTTATTGACATAGATGAAAACAACAACACAAGTTTTAAAAAATTATTTTTTAAGTACCTTCTGAATATTATAATTATTATTACTATGGAATACAGTCCGATCTCTCAATAAACCCTCTCCCAATAAACCCGCTTCCCCAGTTTCTCGCTCGGAGCGTTCCCCCACTCTGCCTATTAAGACATAGCGTAGCGAGGAAAGAGAGAGACGGAGAACAATTGGTGCGACTAGCGAAGAAGGCAAAGTGGGGGTACCTCATTTCGTGAAAAAACTCTTCCCCTTGGCGGCTTGGGAGGGCTTATAGAGAGATCGGACTGTATATCACCATCACTAAATATCGACTAAATATAAAATCAATACAATAGTATAGAAAGATATAAAAATTATATTTCAACATTTGATCGCGGTATTGCATGTAAATAAAAACACATAAACAGTACGGAATGCGCATGCGCGTGAAAAAAACCAACGGGATACGACACTGTAACATCGTAATATAGAAACGTATACTATCTGGCATGTAACTGGTTAGTATCTGGATGGTACTCAGTGCCATCCGACGCTGTATAATCTCAGATGTTACTGAGTGACATCTAAGATAGTACTGAGTAGTATCTGGACAGTAGCCACTACTATCCAGATAGTACTGAGTGTAAGCTGAAATTTTTCTAGATTTTAGATAGCACTGAATACTATCCAGCTTGGTAACCAGTACTATATTTTTCTTTCCGTGTAGATACAGAGAATCCTTTTTTACTTATGAGGCAAAAAATTTAAGACCTTATTACTAATGTGGTAGACTATCATCGAATTGTAAAAAAATCAATTTTTCTGCACTATCTTCAATGTGACGTAAGATTATCTCGATAAGTTTTATTACCGTTTTTTTCCATTAGCCATCACGAATCACGTTGTTTTCCTTTTTTCTTTTCATCCCCACCATCATTTCAAAAAATTTAGAAATAAAGGACACTGGGATAGTCCTCGATCTTTTTTTAAATGGCATTTTTAGTCGAGGACTTCCGCCGTGTTAGCTGCAGAATCGCCATTTCTGAATATTTTTGAACAATTTTTGAACCGTGCATAGATCGAACTACGAACTATACTGTATGTGTAGCCAAAAGTTAAGAAGTTCCGTTCGATATTACTTCGGAGTTTATGAATGTAATGAACAAAAACAAGCTAATTTTTCAGGCGATATAAGGGTGGACTTACCCCATTCAAAAATTAATTCGCGCAGGTTCATTTTATTTATACTTAGGTATGTATACACTAGGGTGGTCGGTAATTTTTAACATATACTTGCAACCCCTTGAATCGATAGATAATTACGCAAAAACAGTGTCTGAATTTTTCTAGATTTTTAGCTTGATTGAATAGGGTGCCAAAATGGATTTGAAATTGAAAAAATTTGACAAAAAAATAGAAAAAAAAATGTTTTTCTCAATTTTCGAGAAAAAGAAAAGGAAACTATTATGTTTACACTTGTGATAACAGAGTGGGGTTTCTGGTGGTTTTAACGGCACGTGAAACTAAAATTGGGGTTTCTCGATATGACGGTACCAAGTATGAATCCAAGTCCGAATAAGAAGTATATACCGACATCGAGAATTCATACTGATAAGTTCATCTTCCTCAATCTAAGGTCCCAATTCAGTTGCAGCGATTAGGACAGCACAAGCCCTTAATCCTTAAATACAGTAGACTCTAGATAAGTGGCCATCTCATGGTGCTATAGGAGAGGAAAATGGCTACTAATGGGAACAGGCGCATGACGCGTGGTGGGAGAAGCTACTGGTGCGCATACTGCTGTGGTGGGGGGGGCATAGTGTTTGTGTGAGTTAGGGTGTCCGTTATTTCCCGAATTGTCTTTTTCTACTTGGGTATGGGTCAAATCATTAGTTTAGAGCCTAAAAAGAATTATGCTATTTTTTTTTTTTTTTTAAAGTGCCATTAACCCCTGCCTGTAGGACGATACTTGTCCCATTTGATTAACATGGGATTTTTGCCCTTTTTAGACTTTAATTTTTTTTTCGCTTACTACTTTCATTACCTCACCAAATATTGTTGATTTTACTACTGTTCTGACCTCTTTGGATGGACATATTTTTATATTGGTGAAAAAAAAAAGTTTTCACAAGTTTTGATGTTTTTCTTTTAAATTTATTTTTACTGTATTTTCAGTAAATTTCGAATATTTTCGAATACTTTTGAATTTATTGACTCTTCAATGCTTTTTGTTTGAATTGAAAAATATTCGAAAGATATTAGACAATATGGTAAAAAAAAAATTTTACCGCTTCAAAACTCAAAATTGTTTTTTCCATCAATATAAAAATATGTCCATCCAAAGAGGTCACCACAGTAGTAGAATCAACAATATTTGATGGGGTAATGACAGTAGTCAGCGAAAAAAAAATTAAAGTCTAAAAAAGGCAAAAATCCCATGTTAATCAAATGGGACAAGTATCGTCCTACAGGCAGGGGTTAATGGCACTTTAAAAAAAAAAAAAAAAAAAAAAATAGCATAATTCTTTTTAGGCTCTAAACTAATGATTTGACCCATACCCAAGTAGAAAAAGTCAATTCGGGAAATAACGGACACCCTAATGTGAGTGACCGTCCGTGTGAAGGGGAAGTCGCTCGCAGGGCCACTTAGCGGATGGCCACTTATCTAGAGTCTACTGTATTGAGACTTCACAGACGAAAGGCAATGCGCCTGCGCATGTAGAGACGAAGAAACCCACATCTGATCCTGCGATCACTAGTACACACCGGTAACCACTTAGTTCCTCGGTACGACTCAGATCTCCACGGTAGTGGCGTCTCGAGAAAACCTGATACAAACAGCCAAATATGGTACGAGAAGTATTATTCCGTTCTCATCGGTTTCGTTATTCAAACATTCAATTTCTTACTAGTGTCAAGTCGGTATTCCCGGTATAAATCAAGAAACTTTTTTTTTTTTGTGAACGTAATTTTTTTTTAAACAAATTCTTGCTTGTATTAGTGTCCTAATTTGTTTATTGAATTTCAATTTTAATTTATTTCCCATTCAGTTATTCCCGAAATCATTCGCAGCTCATAACATGTAGAGATAAAATGATAGATTTTTTCTTCTTGTTCACTCGGAAATTGAGAAAATCTGTTTTCGGATCCCAGAGAGTCGGAAACGTAAAGAATAAAGATCCGTTGAAATTAGCAAAAGTCCTTCTCCAACCGAAACCAATACTTTTCTGTTAGCACCATGGATGATGAAAAGTAAAAAATTACTTAAAATTACTTGGTTAGTTCCCGTCTTCATTCGGACTGCAAAGTACGACTTGCCTCAGTTCTATAAACTCTAGTTAATCCCCTCTATATTTTTTTTATCTTACTCGAAGCGACTGATCAAGGTGTACTGTATGGGATCCCCGTCGTCCCAAGTTTTCCTTGTTTTGTAGAAAAATTTAGGAGGAAAATAGAGATTCGAAAATATTGATGAAACGAAGAATCGGAATGTAATTTCCGGATAAGCACAATATGCTGGAAATATTGATACAGCTTTTTCCAATGACTTTGATCCTCGTATCAATTGATATTGTATAATTTCTTCCCGTTCGTTTGCTTATCGATTACGTGTTTGGTTTATTTCGACTCACATTATCATACTTGATCCAATTATTTCTTGAATGAGAATATTCATTTCTTACTTGTATTATTACTTATGCATAATGTACAATATTTATCATTTCTACATCTGACAGTACAATTTTTAATTTCATTGTTATAATACATCCGTTGTTTCCGTGTCCAGTCCTTTTATATTGGAATTTCACATAACAGGCGTGAAACTCTCGCGACCAATCGCATCTGAAATTAATTAGTAAAGCTCGATGATCCGGATGGAAGTTGATCGCTATAAAGGCGCAATTAATCAGAATCGTCAGCCTTGTCAGGATTACCTTCCTCCCATGGTATGGATCTAAGAGGCAGGCCTGGATAAATAATCAGCGCCGGATTTACCGTAAATTACCCCCTAGGCCTAAGAAGTAATGGCGCCCTATATAAATTTTTATAGGGTGTGTAATTTTAAAGCAATATTTTTTTTCTTGCTCTTGCAACAAAAATGAATTTAGAGTATCACCGCAATATGTATGGCCATACATATAAAACTAGATATAAAACTAGATGTCACAAACGGTACGTTATATTATCCGCGTCTATCGCTACATCGCAGTGTTTTTTTCATGCTTGGGGTTGAATACGCAAAAATCTTCCAGGTGGCGCTAACGAGCCAAGTAATAAAAATGGCGCGGATTACCAATACATGTCTGTCATTAGTGTGTTCAGTGACTATGTGCGTAAATGTGCGCGGGCCACTAATGGCACTTCATTTAAATTTTGAAACAACCAGCGTGCGCGTATTCAACCGGCCATGTTGGAGATGCCATGTTGGTTACGTGGCTCGCTAGCGCCAAAGCTTGACAGTTTTAGCGGTAGCCAACACTATTAGTGTTGACGACGTGTGATGATGATTTTATTGAACTTGCCCGCAGTGGCGTAACTAGACTTTACGGGCCCCAATGCGAGAAAAATTGAAGGACCCCCCCGCCCGTGCCTATGAAAATAAGTGTCGACCTTCGGACGATAAATCGGCAGTGGACATCTGAAAGCTGGGTTTTATTATGAACGAATAAAAACTAAAACTGCAATTGATCTTTAATCTTGAATCACAGGTTATACATAAAAATTTCGGTGTCTCCGATAAACTCATCTTTGAAGCTTCTTCTGATTCCCTCTTTCTTTTTTTTTTTGCCGCACCGCTCAAACTTTTTTTATCCATGTTAAAATTCTTATCTGCTACACCAATGATTTTATGAAAATCATGCGTTCAATTTTCTAGAAATTACCGAATGTATACTTGTCAAAAATAATTTGAGTTGTCTCAGACTACCGCGAACTTCACGGCGCGAAGCAGAAGACTAATCTAAAAGATACCCGTCCATACAATATGGCAAATGCTAGGACCGAGGACGCATACCGTATACGTACCTACTATCCAGTAGTATACGTACTATCCAATAGTACGTACAGCCTGCAGTAAGCAACTGAACCAACATCGCGAGACGTCATACGGTTCACAACTCACAACGAATTTTAACAAGTCTTATGGATGATATTTATCGGGGCGAAACCGTTACTTCGTGTAGATAGTTGAATTGTAGAATAGCGGGCATTGTATGGCAAAAGCCTATGGGCTATTCCGCGTCAACCGGATCAGTCATCTCTCAGATATTTTTTTAATTTTGCATGTCGAT
This sequence comes from Tenthredo mesomela, assembly GCA_943736025.1. Classification (NCBI taxonomy): domain Eukaryota; kingdom Metazoa; phylum Arthropoda; class Insecta; order Hymenoptera; family Tenthredinidae; genus Tenthredo; species Tenthredo mesomela. Next base: position 7,069,595 of record OX031022.1, read on the forward strand.
TGTCCTCGGGGAGTTAGATTTTTGTGCCAAAGGATTTTTCAATTAATGCAAAATTCGTTGAGTTATTTGCATAAACAAATTCGAGCAAGGTTTTTTTCAAAAATTCATAACTCCGCCAAAAATGACACTAGACGCGATTTTTTTTTTTTAGTTTACGCGGAAAGAGTCATAGAATGTATAAAAAAATAAGTACTTCGAAAAAAGTTTGTTCATCCATTGTTTATTTAACAATTAAGTTTTCAAAGATTTTTAAAACAGTGAGCAACACGACCAAAAAATTTTTTTTTAATTCTGACATGTTCCTTGAACTATACTACAACCTGTGAATTAATTCCAGAGATGTGTTTTTCTTCGTTTTCGAGTAAAAAATCATTGAAGGTGTCGATGCGCATGAAATTGCGGCGCGCCCGAGTCTCTACGTAATGGCGGGCGGCCGGTTGCCGTCCACCGCTACTCAGCGGTGGCGTCGCAGCTTTAGTTTAGAGTCATTTTCACGATGTAGGACATGATTGAAAAATCTGAAAAAAATACTGTACCCTCACAAGGCCTGCTCGAAGCGATAAGTGAAGTTTCAAGAATGTGTTTTTCACCGTTTATCTATTACAGAGATTCAAAATAACGGTTACATACCATGAGAGTGCACATAAATAATAATAATTACAAAACTTGCAAAAATTACATAAAACTGTAGAATGTAGGGTTTACTCTTCCTCTGATGAGTCATTTACCCGTAAATCTATGCGCTAAGATAGCCATGTAAGTTATGACGAAAACTTTTGCTCACATTTATAAGTTTAATGCCCAGTTTGATCAAAGATTAATAGATTGTATCCATTGAATAAGCGATTTATTTGTATAAAATATATAATTGTAAGTGCGTTCAGTCACAGCTTCCACATATCTTTGGGGGTGATTATAAGTAGCAAGTTTTGTAATTATTATTATTTATGTGCACTCTCATGGTATGTAACCGTTATTTTGAATCTCTGTAATAGATAAACGGTGAAAAACACATTCTTGAAACTTCACTTATCGCTTCGAGCAGGCCTTGTGAGGGTACAGTATTTTTTTCAGATTTTTCAATCATGTCCTACATCGTGAAAATGACTCTAAACTAAAGCTGCGACGCCACCGCTGAGTAGCGGTGGACGGCAACCGGCCGCCCGCCATTACGTAGAGACTCGGGCGCGCCGCAATTTCATGCGCATCGACACCTTCAATGATTTTTTACTCGAAAACGAAGAAAAACACATCTCTGGAATTAATTCACAGGTTGTAGTATAGTTCAAGGAACATGTCAGAATTAAAAAAAAATTTTTTGGTCGTGTTGCTCACTGTTTTAAAAATCTTTGAAAACTTAATTGTTAAATAAACAATGGATGAACAAACTTTTTTCGAAGTACTTATTTTTTTATACATTCTATGACTCTTTCCGCGTAAACTAAAAAAAAAAAATCGCGTCTAGTGTCATTTTTGGCGGAGTTATGAATTTTTGAAAAAAACCTTGCTCGAATTTGTTTATGCAAATAACTCAACGAATTTTGCACTAATTGAAAAATCCTTTGGCACAAAAATCTAACTCCCCGAGGACAATCGACATGCAAAATTAAAAAAATATCTGAGAGATGACTGATCCGGTTGACGCGGAATAGCCCCTATACATTTCTTTCGATATAAAATAAATTTATCACAATAATACGGAAGTCCTCATCGATCGCCGTATAAAAAAACGATATGTAAAAAATGAGACATTGACTGACCAAAAGCTTGATTAACCCTAGACGGTGTAACTGGGGTCTCCAGGTACCCCAAGCCAACTTGGAAAAAAGTCATTTTTAGCTCTTCACCGCACTTTTTGTTACTTTAAACAAGTTTTTCTCGATTTTCTCTTGAAGGAAAGGGCTTTGAATATATACCATCGTCTTCCTGATTCAATAACGAAGCAAATGACGTACAAAAATCGTATCTTATTGCAACTAGAAAGGCTTGCATCATTCGGAAACGATTGGGGTACTCCGGTACCCCAGTTGCCCGGTAGAAGGTGAAAAAAATAAGTTGCCCTGTCTAGGGTTAAATTCGGTTTATTCCAATATAAAATATTGTTAAATTCATATTCAATGTAAAAATTGTTATAGTTCGAGTCGCGTGGGCTCAGCTGGGGCCCCCTTGAGTCAAGGGCCCATCGCGACCGCATCGGTTGCATCGGCATAGTTACGCCACTGCTTGCCCGCTAAAAATAAACTGTTCTGCGGAATGCCATGCAGGACACCCTCTGACCAGGGTATGTGGCCAGAGCCCCTTGGACACATCAGAATCTTACCCTAGGTTTCCATGCAAGTGTTGCCGCGCGGCAGCGCGTTCAGCCAATCAAAATTACAGCACCGCGCTACTGATTGGCTCAACGCGTTGCCGTACGCGTTTTGCCGCGCGGCAACGCTTGCATGGAAAACAAGGGCTCAAACTAAACACATTATACATGGCGTGCGTCGTTAAATCTGAACAACTATGTATACTCGAATAGTTAAGGGGCTTTCCCACCCAATCCACACGTTGTAATAAACGCGTGCAGAAGGTGCTATTAAACGGAATATCTCTGCCTGGTCACCGAAATCAATGAAACGAAATACGTCGCGCAATTCTATGTGCGACTCCGAACATGTACAGCCCAAAAAATGTTCGTTTTGCGCGAAAATAGAGAAGATATCCATGAAAAACGCTTCTAAAACTGTTTTTCATGGATATCTTCTCTATTTTTGCGCAAAACGAACAATTTTTTGGCTGTACATGTTCGGAGTTGCACATAGAATTGCGCGACGTATTTCGTTTCATTGATTTCGGTGACCAGGCAGAGATATTCCGTTTAATAGCACCTTCTGCACGCGTTTATTACAATGTTGTGGATTGGGTAGGAAAGCCCCTTAACTACTGATAAATTGCCTGGTATTTTCTTATCAACCCATTTGACATAAACATAATACCAGAACAAGCCGAGTAGTTACAGTTTTGGCGTACAATGGAAGATGCGAACGACATTGCAATTGGTGTAAAAATCCGTGTTCGAGGGCCAACCGTTGGAAACCCGAGTCTGATAGGCAGTCTTGGTGTAAAAACCCGGATCTGTAGATAATCTTTAAAATATTCAATATCAGGCGAGACAGGCTTGGTGTCAAAACCCGGCTCTGTAGAGATATTTCTGAATCTTCCATTCGGAATTAATACGGCTTTGGTAATTAAACCTACCCGAGTCCGGTAGCTAGCATAGGGTTATAAAAATCTGAACGAGGTGGCTTTTGCATTGTAGACCCATCCTTTTCCTCACCTCTCAGTACGAGGAGTCCATAATAATACTAAATGATTAATTTTCAGAGAATAAATAAAAATTGGAACCCGTAGCAACCGACTTTTACTATAACCAGAAGGTTCGTAAAAGCCGAAAAGTTACAATATATATAGTTATATGTGGAAACATATATAATTTGAAATGGTTATATATAAACTAATATATAATTATATATCATTATATCCGAATATATCTAATCGTTTTTTCTCGGGATCTTCAATTTTTGTGCTAACATGAATCAATGCGCCCCCTCAGATTTGGCGCCCTAGGCCAGGGCCTCACGGGCCTAAGCCTAAATCCGGCGCTGTAAATAATTCAGGATTAATTACATCTTCATGCATATCTATATATAGGTTCTCGTTGTACATCTTTACAAAGATCTTGGATTAGATCAAAACTTACCGTTGTCGACTCTGACCCAATCATCGGTAGTATTCGATCTCGGAATGCCAACGCTGATCCAATAGAAGGGAGCAGACGGCATGGCACAAATACGCCTGGTTTTGTCGAAAGTATCGGCGATAGCCAAGTCAGCACCCTCCGCGATGCACCGTTCCCGCTCTTATAGGCCTGGGATAATTTCGTTCAATCTTGTTTTTTTTTTGTTGACGTCAGAAGCGAATCTCTCTCGATGTATTTTCATTATATTTCATCTGCTTGATATTCGGAGAATTTTGCTCCATCGGAGAATAGGTAGGTATTGCTTATTATACAATTGCTATATTTTGCTTAATTTGATACGAATCGAATCTGTGCTCGCACTACGATTAAGATGATCTCTTTGTTGCCCTTTTTATGAAAGATTCAGGCGATTTCCGTCTCTATTTTTCTTTATACTGGATAAACTTATAATCTGCGACGCGTATACACGTAAATGCGTATAATACATCGCGTGTCTAATGGTATGAGGTCCTATCTGCCAAATAATTATCTTCGTTATTTCTATAAACGACAACAGTTGACAAGAATTTCATGATTTGAAATATGATTTGTAAGCACGACACGATTATGAGATCTCAATATTGACTATTTTTTTCCCAAGTTTTTAGATTTTTCATGTCAGAATTTGAGTTTTTGTCTTTTTAATCGGTCATAACTTTCTCAAATATTAATGAATTTTAATTTTCCTGTTCAATTTCGGTTCACGACGATAAATTGCTTGCTACCTATACTAACAGTAAACAAAGTTCTTTTCGAGTTATCAGCCTGTGCATGGATAACCTCGGTGAACTCCTGTATCTTATGCTAAATGTTTACTCATAAGCTTACAAAACGAGTGATTTTAACATTTTTCATCAATCGTGCCTACGTTGGGTTATTCTATAATAAACATTCCCGGGATTCCAGGCCCGTAGCGCTGATTCTTAACTTCAGATAAGGACAACGTTATTCCCAAATAATTAGTTCAAGGCATATATATTTTAATTTTTATTTATACCGTTTCGGTCCTCCTATATCTACTCCGGGTGATATTCTTATCGGAAATATAGTAGCAGTCTAGATGCTTAGATCACGGTTAATATCAGACTGATACCTATTCATTATTATCGCTATATTCTATCGGACAGCTATATCTGAATTATTATACGGGGGTACTTGACTGAATACCATCGATCTGGATTTCGGATAGGCTCCTTGTTTAGGGTGATTTTTAAATGAGACCACTGCTCTTCAACAATTTTTCAAAATTATACATCTTCGTTTTTTTGAGTTATAAAAATACAACAATAAATCTCATTTTATCTGTATTACATTGAAAATCATATCTATACGGAACTAACTAATTGGCTTCTATTACAGACGTTTCATCAATCCCTTGTGCGTTGTAGTTCTTAGGGATCGGAAGCTCGCATACGTAGTGATAAGCGGAGTGGCACGGAAAATTTCTCAGCCCGCGTTGTGATTTGCTTGCCATAACACAATAATTTTCACCGTCAGGTTCCCCCGATGCCCAGGGTAGAGTTGTCATGGTCAATCCTGAATCGCCAAAAAAGAATCACATGTCACTTCCTGGGATGTTTGCATTTAGAAAAAGATTGATCAAGGCGAAACTTACCAGTGCCACTGCTGACCCATTTTGTATCATGGTACATCTTATGAATGCCTGTCCATGTATTTGCTTTCAGTTGGAGCATTAGTAACTCGAGCTTCAGGTTGGTATCAATGTCCGCCAAATGAGCGCCCTCAGATATGCATTGCCTTCTCGCCGATGTCCACTCTAGCTCTACATCGTGAACCTTCCAAGCTACTCCGATATCTGGATGCGCGACGTAACCATCCGGAAGGGTTGCAAGTTGGCTCTGCTGTGGCAATTGGATGGCACTACCACCTAAATTTAAACAATTTTCACGTTAAAGTCTCGAAATGTTTGTTCAAGATGGAAACGTCTCTATTATCAAATAAATTCGATGAGCTTTTCTCACTTGGATTGATAATATTGACGTTCGGAAGTTGCGGCATGACTACACTAATTAGTACTGTCGTAGGCAGCGTGAAATTCACGAACGTGGGAGCCATGTTGGTTCGCGATGATGATTCCCTCGGTACTAATGAGCGACGAAACTTTGCCGAGGATTATAAAAGCCTGGGATAATCTCGTTTAACCTTGTTTTTATGCTGACGACAGAAGCGAATCTCTCTCGATAAATTCTGATGAACTTTTTTCCGCTTGACATTCGGGGAATTTTGCTTTATCGCTTATCATTTTTGAACAACCACCACTTTCCTTGATTTAATACGGCTGTTATTTCTCGCACTACTTGACGATTAAGATAATCTCTTTATTGCCTTGTTTATGAAATATTTGGGCGAATAAATTTGAATGTCGAATGGACATCAGGAAATCTTACGTAGCCCTCATAGCGATTCCTAAGGTAAGAAGGATACGCGGAAGCTGGATGTCGTCGAATGAATTATTCAATTAATTTATATTTCTGATCTGGAATTACAGTTCTCAATATTCTTTGTGTATTCATTCATCAATTAGTGATTATTTACTTGTATTAAATCACGAAAAATGCGGAATATACAATAACTACATCAGATAGACCATGTATGTATTCTTAAGTTACATAATACAAGATCATATAGTATTATACTATAAGTTAGATATCTGTAAGTATCAGTACATACATATTATGTAAATATATATTTCGAATCTGCGCACTATAATAATTATACGTAGATATACTCGAATGTTATTTTCCATAAACAGTGATTATTGAATATTAAGTAACAATTTCTTGTCGGTTTCAATAAATACGTACGTATTCTCATAGGATGTATCGAAAATGATCTATTTTTACTACTTTTTCACTGCCAAAAATCCAAAAGATAGATTTTTCATGAAATCGCTTTTCCTAAAAGGAGAGACCTGTCTCATTCAAGTTTCATAAATTTAGGAATAATAATATCACTTTGTTTGTAGTTTTTTCAATTTTTTTTAATAGTTCTAAGAGTTTAAATTCGCTTCGAACAGAAGAATGAAGATGCAACTGATTTTTCGTATAATTTTCGAACTATATAAGTGTAGGTAGATATAATTCCTGGGGATTAGCGCTTTGGTATTATTTATTAATAATGTTAAGTTTCGTTAATAATATTTTAAATCTTAACATATTACACAATATCATATAATATTTGTTAATGACTAGAATTATACGTAGATTAGGTATATAATTATTCATTATAAATGTTTGCCGTTCGTTTGATTATTATGTAACTGAATATATAGTACTAGTAAGTTGCTTTATCGTCTCGTTATAATTAAAATGGATTCGTAATCTCAAATTTTTTTATCATTCAATACAATATCGAATCTCTTTCTATTTCGTGAAACTTATATATAATAATTCCCTGCAGTAATCGAAAATTCAAAATCCATATTATACTCCGATTTACAACGTCATTAACACTTGCTCAAGGCAAGTGATCAGAGTTTTTGATCATAACTGCACTTAGTATTTAATACTATTCTAACATGATTCTATAATTAATATCATTCTCTTAATTCGTGATACGATTATCTATAAGTATAAATTTCGACCCATTATACTTTGATTAGAAAAATAACCTCCACCTCTTTTGTTTTTCCACTTCCATTGAAACTTGAATTAAATTCGTGAAATTTTATCTTTCCCAAACTATACTACGTCGATCGCGTAATTTTTTAAAAATAATTTATACACGAATATTTATTCTTTAAGCGTAACTTTTCTATACATTCATAATCAACGAAATCAGGTAACGCGCGTTTTATACGTTTTATTTATTTTTCCTCTTTTTCCTCAAAGATTTTAAGTAAAAATTTCACAAAGGCACCTGCGTTTTTCAATTCAATCGACTCAAACTGTCAAAACTAATAATTTTTCCATTCGTAAAGACAATCGAAAAATAAATATCTATTAATCCAAAAATTTTCGTCGAATATACAATTTCAAGAAATTCTACTTTCCCTATAAGTTTTATCCCAATTTCTTTCATTTTTTTTTTTTTTTTTATCGTTGAAATTACCGGTTAGTCCTAATTCTCACATTGTGACATAATAATAACACGAGCGAACGATCGAAGTTAAGTAAACCTCCTATATATATCTAGGCGATAAAAATAATTCGAGACAAGTAATAACATCAAACTTGTGTCTCGCTGTATTTTTTTCGCCTATATCCGACCGATCGCGAAAGCCATTTTCAAACAGCCGCAGCAGTAAATCGTGGTTCCATTTCTTCGCTTACAGGAGTAGTCGGAGCTTCCGTCATCGGAGTCGGAGGATCCCCGCTGCTAAGTTGTTGATCAGTGGTTCCTACAATTTAGAAAAAAGAAAAAAAAAAAACTTTTTTCTCTAATTCATCTTTCCTACGATTCTTCCAAAACTGTATCTATTCTCTTTTTCACTCACCTGTGAAAGAACTAGATCGACTTCTTCCCGATCTACAAACGCGGCAAAGAGGTTTGAAGATCGCAAATCGGGGTCTCATTCGTAGTAGTACGTAAATGTAAGGATCTAAAGTGAAGTGAACGCAGAGCAGTATATCAGCCAGTCCGTAAAAACGGTTGATCAATTTCTGTGTCAAAGTTGCGGTCACGTCAAGAGTCAATGAGTACTGAGCCAAGGGAATCGATATCTGAAACACAAGAATTTTCATTTTTAGTCACAAACAGTTTCATGAACTCAATTAGTTCTATCATTCAAATGTAAAATGATTTCGCAGTCCACCCTGTTGGAGTTTTTCGAAAATTTTACATTCAAATTGTGAAATTTTATAGTTTACAATATAAAAATGCATTTTAATCAATCGAACTACTATACTAGAAAAGGCTACAACTTTTTCAATGAATGAATTCCTTCAATAATTCATACAGAAATTTGTAGAATGATTTTGCATCAGGGATAAAATAAAATATTATTGATAAAAAATATGGAGTTTTTTTTTTATTTTGCACTCTTCTCCACTCTCTACCGCAGTTTACATTTCTATGTATTATAATTTATCGCTAAAGCGATAAAACGTGACTTGGTATCGTGATTTGGCTAGTATTACAGCTCACAGCTTACTATACAATAAGCCACGAATAACGTGTGTGCGATATACGTGTTCACATATAGTATAATGATCCTATAGGTGTACGTGATTTGCAAATTTTTCGCCACAATCATTATTGAGGAAGTGACGATCACGGACGGAAATCTTAATCGATAATTATTATCACTACTCGTATATTTACCAAGGCCACCTGCAAGACTACGAACTGCAAACCGTTTTTTTTTTTTTTTTTTCTTTTACTAACTTATTAATGGGGCAGGCTAGTAAGAATTTACGACTATTTGCCATTGTCATTGTCATTGTCATTGTCATTGTCATAGTCATAGTCAGTGCCATTCTAATTTAATTTAATAAATTGTCACGTGCTCAAAATAAGAAAAAATAAAGAAGATATTATTTATAACTATACGGTATTGACGTCATTCGTATCGCTATACAATAATTATTATTTTCTCCTCGTATTGATTTCTGCCACAGAAAAGTGCACAGAATTTTTCCATTTTTTTTTTTTTGTCAGTTTGATAAAAATTATAAATTTTTATCAGTAGTAATATCACAAGACCTTCAAAATTATCGGATATTTCCCGATTGTTTTGCTGCGTGGCATCGAGAGGGCTAAGTTTTGCAGATCTAAAATCACGAGCGCGCAGCGCGAGGGATTTTTGTGCAAAACTTGGCCCGTTCGTTGCCACGCAGGATCAAAACATGAGGGAAATAACCGATTCATTTTGAAGGTCGAGTGGTATTCGACGGATTATTTTTCGCATTCGGATTCGGCCAAGCAGAGAGCGGCAGGTTAGAAAAAATTAGAAATTATTCACGAAGTTCTCTGACTTTTATCACGGTATTTGACAGTTATAAAAACATTTGCAAAGCTAGAGGTAAATTATCAAAAGCTATGGGTAAATTATCAGTATAATAACGAATTGGGATGTCCTTCACATCATCAAATACCGCGCTCTGATTGGCCAGAATCCGAATGCTAAAAATAATCATGATTATTTTGGAATATTAACCATCTGGGGCATCCAGCAAATGACGAAAGAGATCGAGAGCATAGCCATAAGTCGAGAGAAGGCCCTTTCTTCGGCTGTAGCAACTACTTCAGGTGGAGGACCTGTAGCGATGCTAAGAAGTGGTTTAGCCCTTGAAGATGCTCTGGAAACTCGACGAATTACTCCCAATCTACGACTCAGTCTACCTAGAGCTCTTGATACAACTAAATTGCACCAAACGATGCATAGGCATAGCAGCGTTCCTGAAATAATAATTTCAATTAAATTAGAATTAATTAGAAATTGAAAAATAATATAAATTTTATTGTTAAAATAAGTAAAATCAGAAATGTGTTAAAATTTTTTCAACACATTTGTATTAATTCCTAATTTCTTACCAAAGAAGAAGAAAACGTAGGCGTATGCAATGTCTTCGGAATTTTGAGCGTCTCTGTATCTAAGACACTTTCCTTCCTTGTAATAATCCCCAAAACCAGCAAATGGAAGAAAACAGAGTACTGCAGCAACGGCACCAAGCAAGAGCATGCATCTTGCGATAACAGGATATGTCACCTGCTAAATAAAACAGAATAGGTATTTCCCTTGGTTAATAAAATAATAAAATAATATTTTTGCTATGAGTATATATAATATAGAAAATTGGCAATCATTAGATACTCGGATGAAAATATTCGGACCAGAACTCCGAGTGTCGGTATATATAATATATATACAATATCGGATCAAGAATACTAATTATTGTTATTTAAATAATTCTGATTTAATAATCAATTCGCGTTCATAAAAAATTAGAATCAGCAACGTAGAGTGAATAAGATCCGTTAAGACGTTCGATTTTTTCAAATGCCAATTTATTTCAGGCCACCTAGCTGATGCATCGTGAATACCTAAGCAGATTTTAGATCCACACGTTTGGGAATATATAAATAAAGTCTATTCATCTTAGTATAATATATAATCTTGTAAAAAAAATTATATAAATATAATATTATTAATAACAAAGGCTGCGGTTAGGTAATAATTAGATATTTATTAATATATTAATCAATTAATTATTGCGTAGTAATGCGATATATCTTTCGCGGAAGTATCAATTTCTATAATCTTATTTACAACAAGAGATCTTCATTGTCCAATTTCTAGGTTTATTTCACCCTGCAAGTGGGCTCACGAGATGTAATAATTGACTTCTAATTGCTTTCTTCGATTTTCTGTTAAGATGGGTTTAGCCTCTGACAATCAGACACACAGACACGATACGGTAGAATAAGAAAGCGAATTATTCGAACCAACTGCAACGTACGTAGTTTAATCATCGGTTAGAAATTTGTTAACGTTTTATAAATAGCAACAAATATTCAATATTGGAAGTTCAATTTCTTTTTTTTACCATATTTATGTAATACAGAAAGTTTCATCGTCAGCCAAAGTACATAAAATAATGTAGCCGCACAAAAAAAAAAAAAAAAAATAATAATGGAGTAAATATCAAACTGTGATATAAGATAGCGATAAATTTTATCCTACATATTTTGTTTCTAAAGTAAATTTGACGATGACTGAGTTTATATTTGTCGCGCGAAATCGTATTAACCCAAGACGGTCATATGGGGTGTGACACACCCCAGGTTATTTCCGAGCTCGAATTTCCCACTCTTAATCCCGGAAACCGACGTTTCTGCCCCTAACTAGAGTTTTTATTTTTTTTCGTAAAAATTTTTTTTTTTTTTTTTCCGCGAATTTTTTTTTTACCCATTTTTTAAACATACTTAAAACTAAAATTTGTGTTACATTTTTGGATGGGTTAATAGAGAAACGTTTGAAATATGTTCTCAATTTTTTTGGGGCCCCCAGGATAAGTCTACGAAATTCTACAGCGCTTCAAAGTGCTGGGGTGTGTCACACCCCATGTGACCACCACAGGATTCTCATGAGGTATGACCGTCTTGGGTTAAGGGGGGGGTTTACCCAATCAGTTACCGATTTGTCTATTTTCTCCTAAACGGGGTAATCAATCGACTTGTCTTTTCGGCAGCCGATGTTTGATGAGTAATGAGTTCGAATTGGTACGTTTGATCGGATGAAATCGGGATTTTTTATTTTTTTTCGATCGAAAAGTGTTGGCGTGCCATTTATTGCGACTTATATCAAAGCCCATGCATCAAACATGTAAAATCGAGCCCTGTCGCCCGATTCTGTGAGGGATTCTGAACAGAACCATCCCAAAACATCTTTGTTTTCGACAACGATTCAGGAGACGCTTGGATTCCACGTTTTTGTGGTAATTTTTGCGATTGTCAGAGGCTGGGGGCGGCCATTGCCGCTACAGCTGCTGCAGCTGCTGATATAATGCGGTGGTCCCCAGAACACCCGTGAGATGTCACCGTAAAAGTATACTATACTATAGTAAAAGGATGAAGTTCAGATGGGCGCGTGGCGACATCTCACGGGCGTTCTGGGAACCACCGCGTTATATCAGCAGCTGTAGCGGCAATGGCCGCCCCCAGCCTCTGTCAATCGCGAAAATTACCACAAAAACGTGGAATCCAAACGTCTCCTGAATCGTTGTCGAAAACAAAGATGTTTTGGGATGGTTCTGTTCAGAATCCTTCACAGAATCGGGCGACAGAGCTCGATTTTACATGTTTGATGCATGGGCTTTGATATAAGTCGCAATAAATGGCACGCCAACACTTTTCGATCGAAAAAAAATAAAAAATCCCGATTTCATCCGATCAAACGTACCAATTCGAACTCATTACTCATCAAACATCGGCTGCCGAAAGGACAAGTCGATTGATTACCCCGTTTAGGAGAAAATAGACAAATCGGTAACTGATTGGGTAAACCCCCCCCTTAAGAAAACTACAGCGATACTTTAATTACACGGAGAGAAAAGAATAGTAATATTCACAATGTAACATAGTTACCATTACTATGTTACATGGCAACGTAGCTTTTCAAACATTAAATTTGCTTAGTTACCATGTAGCATAGTAATGGTTACCAGAAAAATAGTAATGAATCCTATTTGACATAGTATCATTTACGATTTTATGAGAAATAAGTCTGGTTACTATGTAGGAATGGTGAATATTACTATTCTCTTCTCTCCGTGTAGAGAACCACGAAGCTTATGCGGTCTACACGATTGCAAATTAATGACTGATAAATTTGTTAGAATGACGAAATTACGTGATAATATAGCGTTTGCTGAGAAATCAATTATCGCTAATCTTCAATTCTGCCCAATTTGCAAATTAGTCTAGTTATAATCAGCCACCCGGAAGTATATCGAGGGAAGTATCTCTAGTCTCAAATTTCATCCTTAGCGAAGTCTGAAGCTCGAGAATAAACCGCAAAAGGCAAACAGTGGCGGATTATAATATAATCAATCATAATCACCGTCATAATCTTTGTTATCAATTCTGCAATACGTATAATTTTTTCGTTTTAATGTATTTCCTCTTTCTTTCTTTCTTTCTTTCTTTTTTGTTTTTTCTTCCTTATTGGTTCTCATGGCGTAATTCTAATTGAAATTGGTTTCACGTGGAGATTTTACCACGTTTCACACACGAGGCGAATAGTTTTCTGGATATAACGATGAATGGGTGGGCTGTGAGCCAATAAACCTGTTGCTAGGTAGCGACTAGACATACTATACCTATATTGCCCTGCAGAAACTGCAGACCCCATTTCATTGATCAAGTTTATTGCTATAGCTGCTTTTTGGTAGACCGCATGAATTCGACAAACTCATATCAACCCTCTAGCTCTCTTCGTTGATTCGAAATTAAAAAAAAAAAAAAGAAAAAAATAGAAAAAAGAAAGTGTCATCTTATCTGCAAACTTGTGTATCAAATTTCATCATTCGCGAATTTCAATTACACCCCAATTTACTAATGAGTGGATTTTCCCCTCGCCGCCAACGAAGTGACATTAAACTTGCCAAAATATGGTATAGAAATCATAGACAAGCCCCTGGGCAGTCGGTTTAATACCCAATTTCTCTAATTGGTTAGCAAATATGTTCGATAAGAGTAAACTGGTAGCAAATAATGAATAAACCATAATTAGAGCCCTGAACTTAGTTAGCCAGCTATCGATAAATGATTCTCCCGAAAAAGAATTTTGGAATTCACATAAGGGTAGCAGTATTTTTTTTTTTCCTTTTATTGACTTGCTTCTAATGATTCTGATGAAACGGGGATGAAGCTTGATGACAGGATTGCAATGTTTGGTGAAAATCAACATCATCTGTACCAGCTGCCGAGAATCGCTTAAAGAAAAAGAACAGTTCATCTCATTCTGTTGCAGGGTCTGAAAGCTACGCAAGTGACTGACGGTTTTATATACCCATGCAGTTAAAATCCATTAGCTAACGACTGACCATGAGTAAAGACTCAAGAGTTGCAGTACTTGAATCGTAATTTCGAACGTGTCAAGGACGTTTTGTATAATTATAAATGTAGAGTTCATTTTAAAGACGAAATAGAAAATTTAGAGATAAATTAAAAAAAAAAATAGAAGACACATATGAATGAAAATTGATCAAATTTTAACGAATTTTGAATGACTGTTAAAAAGAGACTATAGAATAATATCAAAAGCTTAAAAAAAGTTACGAAACGTGTGTCAACGTCAGACCCCCCATTGACTCGACTTTACTTTGTCGATTTAATGGACTCTGACGTATTATGAGTCTTGGCTAAAAAAACTTTGGCATGTGCCAAAGACGTTGATTTTTATAGTAAATGACATTTTTTAATTATTTTTATTGAAATTATACGTCAAAGTTTAATGGTACGGAAAATCTGTTTACTATTTATATTATATAGTACGATAAAGAATTGTATTAGGAAAACGCATTTGACTGCGCGGCCTAGTTCTAAAATTTATACTGGTACATACATACATAGTACGTATAACGTTTCAATTTATCATTCGTTCAGAACTGCGTAAGTAATCAATCCCCACTGGGTCAGCGTTCGATGCTTGATAATATGTACATACATACATACATACATACATAGAAACTGAATAACGTTTCCTTATTAAGGGCGGGTCGTGACTCGAAACTTAAGAGAAATATAATTTTGTTAAAATTTCACTCCAAAGATCGGATCTTTTAAATAGTCGTTAAATATATGTATATAGTTATGTATAATACCTATGGAAATATTCCGTTTCCGGTGATTATTAAAATATTTATTAGTTCAGTGAATTTCAACAATTTCTCACCCACATGTATATAAGTATATATATATATATATATATGCATGCATATAATATGCGTCAGCTCGTATATAAAACTTGACGCAGTTCTTCTGCGCTAGCTCTATATTTAAATAAAACACCTGTGTTATTTTATCGGTGTAGCCAGTCTTTAGACAGAGAATATAATTAATATAATAAATTCAAAAATAAGGACAATAAACAAGTGGGGAAAAAAAAAAAAAAAAAAATTATATATAAGGTTGACAGTATAAATGAATTGCATTGCATTATACTTACACACGTCAGCTAACTGTTGCTTATATAAGTATAGAAATGATGTAAAGTGGTTGGACTTTTTTTTTTTTTTTTTTTTTTTTTATCTTGAGATCCATGTGTGATATAGTAGTATAGGAAAAAAATAAAAAATAAATGATGTATGCAAGTTTCAGGAATAAAACGTGAAACCTATAGATCTCGGATGACAGGATAGAGGAAAGGCCATCGATCTCAATTGGCGCGGAGGAGGAAATTCGTTATCCGTGTAAAAAAAAGAAAAAGAAAAGAGAAAGAGAGAGAGAGAAAAAAAAAAATGATTCATGTTGTTGAAATTTTGCGATAAAATTATCAGCATATTAACGGAAATTGCGGTATAGTAATAAACGTATAGCTATATGCTGATACGATCATGTATATATATACGTATGAGAAAATTGAAAGGTGTTGTTTTAGCTTTTGGAAAAGCAAGAGACAACACACATATGTACGGTCGCGTAGCTGGTATATTATAAGCGTTGAACTACATACATATTTTGTAATAGCTGGGTAATATCATATATATATATATGCTAAGAGTTTCTTATATAGAGCTTATGATAGACATAGACATGTTGTTTTGACCAGCCTGCGATATAATGCAGTTCGTATTTCGAGAGGAATAAAATGTTGAAGTTTCGATTTATCTATATACGAAACGAAGGTGTGTGTAAATATATATAATATATATATCCGATGCAACTTTAACTTTGCTCTAGTTTCAGTTTGAAATGTTTGTTTTCATTAGAATATTATATAGGCTGATACATAATATATCTTTTCACCCAGATGATAATAAAAAGGGAAAACGAGAATTCCACATCGCTCCTGCAGAGCGAGTTCACCTCATTTTCGGAGAAGGACTTTGACACAGTTGCGATATAGATATTCAGTGGTATATAATTTTATTTACAGATTTTTATTCGACAGAAAAATTTCTGCTTAATAATTTTATCAAATTTGTATTAATTTATAAAACTGATTATCCGAGGGATCGACTCGAACGTATTTAGAGGCGATTTTATGCCGAAAGTAGTGCGGGGCAGATGCCTTTCTCTCATTTTTATCTGACTGCGAATAAATTGGCGGATCGATCGAAACAGGTTTTATCATGGACCGAAAAATGCTATATAATTCGCAAGAAAAATAGCTATGCGAATTATTCGAAGAATAACGAAACGAAGTATGAATACTGCAATTTTGAATCTATTGTATAAAATAATTTCAGCTTTTGGATCAGAACTTTTTTTTAAGTGGTCATGCAACACGTGCCTCAGAAAAATCGAGACGAAATAAAATGCCGAATTACTTTTAATCGCAAAAAAGTGGATCTTCTAAACAGGTCAATCCTGATTTGCCTCTTTTATATACCTAAGAATAAATTGACAAACACTCATTATCCTCACAGTCGTGTAATCAGATACTCTTTTATCAAAACCTACATTAAATGTATAATCGAAGTATAACTAACTCATTCATCTCTTTGTGTGGAATTCAGAATATGCGCAAAAATGCTGACATTTTTGTTGTTCACCTAAGTACTAAGTACCTATATAGATAGTATATTATATATTTTTGACCGTGAGAAAGATGAGATAACTCACGTTTTCAAATATAGGTATAAAAAAAAAAAAAAAAAAATACTCAAGTACTGTCTCAAAGTCTTCGAATTTTCCCACTTAAATAATATACACGATTTTTAGTACTTCGGGGTTGCCTTTCACTTCCTATCGCATATTATCACTGATTCTGAATCTGAAACTTCGCACCCTTCTTACATTACAGTAGCAAATGTCCATGAAAAAATTTACAGATTTTTAACGACAAAATTTTATTTATCACAATTTGGAGATAGGACATTTTTTTTTTTGTGAGTTGTAGCTCCGAAAATTATATCGTTGGAAAATCTGTCGAATTTTCATGAAATACCTACTACTACTCAGGTAAGGGGTGTACAAAGTTTCAGATTTTTCGGAGCTATATACTGGAATAGGAAGAAAAAAAATTAAACGCGAAAATAAATGTCACAAATCTTGTTTTAATAAAATGGGAAAATTCGAAGACTTTGGGACGGTATGTACTTAGAATGGAGATAGGAACCTGGGGTTTTGGCTAAGTAAATTTTTTTTAAATATACTCTGAGACGTCCCGGCCCACGCGAGCTTTGAAATTCGAATATGAGTATTAATTAAGGATCACCCTGGTCAAGACTAATTCTTGCTAATGAGACTGTAAACTTGTAGTTATCCTACGGCCTTAATTATGGTTTAAGCTGGTCGTAAGGTTTATCTATTGTAAATAGTTTAAAGGGATAAGACCTTTAACAAGGTTTTTTAAAGACCAAAGTTCAAGTATATAATCTAGTCGTGCGTGCAGTTAGGCACGATTTCGTTTTCTATAGTATCTCATTTAAAGTCAATAAATGTACATATTATATATATACACGTATACATGTATACGACGTAATATATATATATATAAACAAATAAATAAACAATGTTATATCTTTCGATAATAATTATGTATGCCAAAGTGTATATAAACAAGTTCAAGGCTACTCTTCTTTACATATATACATACATATACATACACGTATATGATATTTGAATTGAGATTGGAATGATCATTGCTTTGTGAGTGATTAATCATCGAGACAAACTGCAGAATCAACGTACATTGTTAGATTTGTGTCATTTGATTTATTACTCTATAATAGTGTTTATTTCACGACGACCACACACGCGACGTATCCGCTATTAACAATAAAAATCGTTAAATTTATGGTAAAACAATCCCTGTGTGTGCAATAATAAAAAAATACATCATATAATAGTATAATTAATTGATTATACTAACGACCGGAAAATTGATAGACTTATTATCTATATTGACTATTGTGCGTATAGTGTCCTCGTCAATATTCTCAGTATCGAATAATTTCAAACATCATTATGCGAATTGAAATAAAAAAAATGAGAAAAAAAAATCGATTCGCTTGAAATCTCATAAGTTTGTTATTATTTTTTTTCTACCCTTCTTCATTCTCAATTTTCTCCAATAAAATATAATTATATATATACGTATAGATAATATGTACAACATTATCTATATATATACTTTCATATTCATATACTAATACATTCTAGACTATTTTTGGAGCCACTTCAATTTATAGAGAGGTTCGATAACATTACGAAATCTCATAGCTACAGCCATAGAATTCACGATTTATTATCACTGAGTATGTGTGTGTGTTTGTGTTTGTGTTTCTATGTGTTCTTTTTTTATACATATTTTCTTTCAATAGTCAACAAGTCTGCGTTTATTTTGTACACCAGTTTAATATTGCTCTAGTTTATATACTAGATGAATACCAAGATATGCCTACTACTTTCTACGAGGATCATAAAATATGGAATTCATGGACTCGGGTTTTACCTAATTGTTCCTGATTTTGAGAGTACGATAAAAAAAAAAAAAAAAAAAAAATTGAAAATAAAACAAAAATCTGTTCTGATTGATTACATCGGTTCAATTTTTTTATTCTTGTACGTACTAAAAGCGTAATTAGCTGTGTAACTATTCGGATCATTGGATCCTTCCGCGATTTTAAACTCATGTGACATCATATAGTAAACTTCTGAGCTGGATATAAGCACTGCTTTATAAATACATGAAACTACATATGAATAAAAATGGTCACGGAAAAATCTGCGGGGATTCCCATTTGTCAATGAATGGGCCATTGTACAACGAGTGCCTGAAAATTATTTTAATATTCTTTACGTTTGGTGATCTGATCCTCTTGTGGGGTCGAGAATGTGTAGAAGAACAAGAAGAAAGAAAAAAAAAAAAAAAAAAAAAAAACAACCGTCTGCAGTAGTGAGTTCTCCAATGAATTAGTACATACATGTGTTCTGGCTAGTTTCTTATTGATTTTAATTTACCAATGAAGTAATTACTTCACCTAGGACAAGGCTGTTCGTTATGATTAATAAAATTACTGAACAACTTTTTTTATTTCATCAGAAAGGAAAATTGTAAGATATTTGACCTGTGATCCTTAATTCGAGAATCAAAAATTCCTTTTTGCTCCTCGAAGACCGTCTTTTTTTCGTAGGTAGTGCAGTTATCACTAAATTCAGTATGAACGTATTTTCAATATTAGGGAACAAAGATTAAACCGCAGATATATACCTATAATAACATGATGTTTGAACGACAAACATACGTGAGGCATATTAACAAACACGGGATGCACTAATGTTGGAAAACGATAAGAAACATATCCATCAGAAATTCTAGGGTACAGAATGGACGCTATTTTAAAGATAAAATATTTTTGCACCGAGTAAATTTTTGGAAATTCAAAATTTGCACGTATTTTAATTTTTTTTGAACCCGATTTCGGAAAGAGAAGCAAGCGTTTTGGGAATATCTTTTTTCTAACTTTTCGATGTTCGTTATATCTTTTTGCTCAACCTACCTTTTGGTAAACGAAAGGCCTGGTCAAAGCTAGCCACCGTTCAACTGCCATAACGATAGCGACACAGCCGCTGAAGAGGCCGAAGAATCTCCAGATGACACGGAGGGCGCAAAAGGTCCTCGTAGTCGCTGCACCCTCAATGTATATCGTGAGATACATTTGTATCAGCATTCCTAGTAATGGTACAAGATCGTTCGTGGCAAGACAACGCAGCATTAATAAATGCTTGCGGTTCCTCCTCTACAGAAAAAAAAAAAAATAATAATTACATATGATTAATATTTAAAGAGAGATCAAAAAATTTCGTATTTTCCTTATTTATTTTATTTAATTGGGGAATTTTAATTCAGTGTCTATTTATACGAATTTTAGATAAATTTCAACGGGATATATAATAATCGTGAGAAAATTATGTACCTAAACGATAAAGAAATCGTGAGATAGATCTATAGGGAAGGAATTTGAATTGATGGGAGTCAGTTGATTTTTTTATTTAATAGACAAGATATGCTAATTATATGAACGAACGAGTTGTGTATATTGAGAAAGAAATAAAAAAAAAAAAAAAAAAAAAATTTGTTTTTCACGAATAGTGATAGTTGAGATTCATTCATTTCAGCCTTGACAAATTGAGTTTACATCAAAACCGTGTAAATGCAGTATTTCCGGGTGACCTTTTTTTTCTGCCCGTAAATATATTATCTGCCTATCGCTATGCTATAGCGATCGAAAATAAACCGGGAATGGCGTGTATACATACTATATGTTGTAAAAAAAAAAGAAAAAAAAAAAAAAAAGAAAAAATCGTGACAATAAATATATCGTCGCCCACTATAGCGGAACTAAAATTGTCTCTATGAAAATTTAAATCGTTCTTAAAATATCGTGATGCGATTTTTTTAGAAAACTATAATAATCTGAATTTGTTTTTGAGAAGAAAAAAATAAAAATAAAATAGAACATCCAAATATAAGACAGGAAGGAAAGAACAAACTCAACCCCATAAACTCAAATTTCTTTCCAAATATATTCGACGATCATAATATATATAATTCATAAATTTTGGAACAACTTTTTTTTCAAATAGTAAATTTGAAGAATATTTATTCTCACCTTGTCACGATGGAATAGAATAACTAGGGCTGACACATTCCCTACTACACCGGTCATATAAACTAGGGTGAGAATTATTTGGGCCGGAACACTAACGTGTCTGTTAGTTGTAGTCGGCGCCAAAATCGAGCCAATTGTAGTCGACGAATTTATTTCATTATCAGTTGTTGAAAAAGGGTCTTCAGTCACGTCGCTCGGTGTTAAAATCAAATTTGAATCCATTTTTTAGCCCCAGATTTTCGTTAATTCAAATAAATTTCGTTTTTTTCAATTTAAGTAATCAAACGTTTTCTTTCTTTCTTTCCTTTTTTCTTTTTCTTTTAGCAATTAGTCAGATAATTATTATTCCGTTTCGAAGAAATATCTTTCGTTATCACTGCAGTAATGTGTATTACGCTCGATTACCGCAGCTCATATACATCGCATGGAGATAAATTCTGTGTGTTTATCGTTTATTTATTTATTTATTTTTTTGTTTCGTTCGTCTCAACGATAGAGCTGCTGCTCTTATCTTGTTGATTACGACGTGTGTCCTTCAATTCTCTTCCAAATTTTCTCGAATCACATAATATTTCTTAAAAATCGTTAATAAATCTTCATTTTTCTCCGGCTATAGTAGCCCGCGATCATGCGCTGCACCGATACGATGCACGCGTTATATTGTACTGAAAACTTGTTTGAATCCGAAACTTGGCAACGATGTAACCCTAGGCCCTTTTAGGCCCTACCTGCTCCCACTAGACCCGAAACTCTCCAAGTGAAACGAAATAGAAATCCACTCAGATTTTAGAATGTGATTATGACGTGAGCTAGCGTTCAATACGATGATCAATTCAAACGAATAAATATATATTATATATAAACGCGATCACGATTCGAATACGATAATTAATAAAAAAAAAAAATCAGATTTTAAACGCACTCGTATTATCCATTTATTTATTAAACACTGCGATCTCTTCTTTCATAGGTTTCGCTTCTTTCTGGTATTTTATAATTTCAATATCGGAGCCTGCGAGCAAGCAAGGATAATTAAATCGCGGGGATATTGGCGCGTTTCGATTTTTAATTTTTTTTTTTTTTTTTTTTGAGTTTCAGATTCGTCGAACTTTTCGGATTTAAATTATGGAATATTTTTTTTTTTTTTTTTTTTCCGATTTATGATATCCTTGATTATTTATATTACTTGTATCGAATATAGTGTATTGAACTTGGGCTAGTGACTGCGATACACACGTGTCGACCAAGTGATTGTTGGTCCGCTGTTGCCGCCTCACTGATTGAAGCCACGCGGATACCCTCAGTTTTGTTTACTACGAGAGAGGAGTGAAGAGAGCAAAAGAGAGCCAAGATTGGGAGGACCATTCTCTATAATGTTACGGCGACGCGGGGCGTCCGATACGCGGCGTCGCGAGTCGCGACGAATCGCGCAATCGGACGACGCGGCGCAACAAGATCTACGAATCGCTAATTTTATCATTAAGATTAGATTTTTGAATATTAGCAATCAGTCCGATTTAACAAATTCGGGAATAATATGGATTCTCGGATTTTCATCATGCGATTTTTTTTTTATTAATTACCGAAATCGAAATATTTAGAGGGTTGTTATTTCCGAGATTATAGGATATTTCTATATCATTTCTAATCCGTCTTATCGGACTTCCGATTAATTTTCTACATTTTTCTGCTATTTTACAAATTTTTCTTTTTCCTTTTTCTCAATTTTCGAATTTTATATCGTCATGTTTTTATATACGTTTTTGGGGATGAAATTGCGCGCGCGACGAAGCGAGGAACAGATGTGGTCGGAAAGGGTCAAGGCTATAGATCCTGGAAAACCTCAAGAATTCATTATAGTATTGGAGTTCGAAACAGCTATACCTACCCCTTACGCAAAATGTTACAGACCGATAAGTTTACACATTAAATAACTTTTTGCATTAGGTATCCCGCCGAAGGGTTGTAATATCATTTTTTCAATATTTTATTGAAAAAAGCAGCTGATGCTGTTGAGCTGTTTCTTGATCCCTTGAAGCTGTATACATAGGTATACGAATTTGCCAATACATATACAGCAGATATGATAGAATATATATAATACGCTCATATTACACTTTTATCTCATCTCTTGGAATAATTAACCACCATGACTACTACGTCATTCGTTATTATCACGCAATTAAATCTCGTTATTTCCTTAATTTATTTATTATCATTTATCACCCAATGAACTTCGCAGTTTATCGGATATAGTATTATACGTATAAATATATATATATATATATATATATATATATTAGACTATGTCAAAAAAAAAACGACATCTACTTTTTGTTCGGGCCTTTTCGAAAATAGTTAGTGCTTAATATAAAGAAAATTGTCCCCAAAGCTCAGCTATGTAGCTTGAACACAGAATTAGCGCATTTGAAAATAAGATTTCCCATGTATTTCAAATGGCAAAATTTGTTTATCCTAGTTTTATTTTTATAACTCTCTTTATTCAACTGATAAGAATAAAGTAGACATAAGGTTTTGTAGAGAATTTTATGATCTACAAAAATAGTCCTTTGGCCCAAGTTGCTCAATTGAACCGTTAACGAGTTACAGTGGTTTAAAAGTCATATGTATATTTGATTATAATTACTTTTCGACAAATTAATTAAAAATTTTTTTTTTCATGCATTTTTTCAGAATTTTTTTTCCCTTCAAACCGTATATTTACTTTATTCTTATCAGTTGAATAAAGAGAATTATAAAAATAAAACTAAGATAAACAAATTTTGCCATTTGAAATACATGGGAAATCTTATTTTCAAATGCGCTAATTCTGTGTTCGAGCTACATAGCTAAGCTTTGGGGACAATTTTCTTTATATTAAGCACTAACTATTTTCGAAAGGGCCCGAACAAAAAGAAGATGTCATTTTTTTTTGACACAGTCTAATATATATATATGTATTTATTTTTAAATATAAGAAATAAATGAAACAGAATTGGAACAAATGTTGTTCCATTTTTTTAACGTAACTTTTCTTTATATAAAAAAAATTAAAAAATTACTAAACTTGGGAATATACTATACGTAATTTTTTGTTCTTCAACAAAATGTCAAAATTTATTCTCGGTATGTATACGTTATCAGTATCTAATTGCAAAAAGACTTACGTAATTGCAGAATTTCAATCCTTTCCCTATAAATATAATTGTTTCCCTAATAATTTTATCCCTATTGGTTATAATTTATAAATCTGTAAGACGTCTCGATATACTTAACGACTCTTTTTACATCGAGCGATGATAAGTTATTAGAATTATCAATTGTAGCAGTATAAAGTATTCCTAGAAAATTTTTATACAAGGAAAAAACCCAAAACTCGTATCTGCAGACGTCGATATATACTAAATGTTTGTGATATTGTGAAAATTATTGCGCAAAAAAAAAACTATCTTCACAATTCATTTTTTTCAACACGCTAGAACAATTCATGTAATATACTATTCGAAGTTTTTCCCTTATTTTTATTTTCTTCTTTCATCCAAAAACTGCAACACGTTGAATTTATGTGGACTTCTTTTTATATACTTATTTTCTTTTTCGTAAGTTTTTACTATGAATGGTTGAATCATGGACAATTTTATGTTGCTTCAATTTCTTTCATACATTGCTACCAGTTTTTATACTCAATATAATTATATTTCGTATTAAAATATGTTTCCATAATTTCTCTAGTATAATATAATATTAGCGGAATCAGTAATTTGCCAATAAAAGTTGCTCACATCTGCTTCACGGAAACCGAGGAGCAAAATGTTATCATATGAATATATATAACTAAACGATTAAAATTCTTGATAAATTAATAAAGGCAATATGAGAAACCGTAACCACCGTCTCCATTTCCGATTAAGAAACCGTTAGATCCGTCTATTGCATTATTTTAACTCTTTAACTCTTATCTCGAAGATATATTGTAGGTATGTATGTATAATATATCAATTAACAGTTTTTCGTTAAAAATATTTCTCACATTGCATCAAAGAAATTTATTTTTAAGACGCAGTAGGTAGGTATATGCGATTAGAGATAATCGCGCAGTCTCGATTTGCGTCAGAAATTTGAATTTAAAAATATACTGCAACTATAATATAATATAGCGATAAGGCGTTCGTATAAATTAAATATCACACAACGCTGCAGTATGGAAGAAATTTTTAAATATCTTCACCATTCAGAATTCAGATTATGAAATTTCGTTCTTAAAATTATATTAATTCATGTATAGTATAAAGTATATAAATTTGTCAGTTATCGCCTGCAACGAATGATCCCTTTCAAATAAATCGATTAATTTCGTATATTTCTGCGCGACACGGTGAAAATTAGGCTGTATAACTCCTAGAGCACGTGTCTCGACATATATACTATATATATGCTCTCTGATCAATGACAAATCTTCACGACGTCCGTGTCTGTGCCTATATTATATATTTCACGTCCGCAGTGAATAAAAAACGACTTTTTGAACGAGCCATACGATTGACGTTAATTGTATTACGACACATATATAATCGGTCAATATCTACCTGTCGGAATGTAAATCAAACCTTGGGGACATATTATTCACACATTTAATGGGCATCTAATTTTCGAAGGGCGTCAAAGGCGAATAGCGGAAGGTATGCATGTCTACCTAGTACGTAGTGCATCTGATGAATAAATATATGGAAGTCACGCGCCCTTTAGTAGAGACTTTCTTGAATTTCAAATCCGAAGGTGCGAGTTTATACCAATCCGCGAATAAGACACTAAGGAATTTCACTATCGGTTCTTTAAAGGATCGTGCGATCTGTGAAGTCCGATAACGTTCGCTGCAAGCTTCGAGAATTCGGTCATTTTATACTCTAAGTTAAGAAAATTGTTGGGAATCTGTTTATGGGTGTATATAAAGAGATGGGAAATTTTTTTTCTTAAAATTAGAACGTATAGGAAAAAATCTTAGAATGCTGCCTGCCGCTGCAGCTGACTGTGGACCACTCTTTCGTCAATATTTATACTCATCGAGTGTGTAACACACTTTCGTAGTGCTTGAGAAAAGAATTTTTATACTTATTTTTTCTTCACTCGCAAATTCCTCGTTTCATATTTTATATAGTAGGTATCTATAGGTATATAGGCATATGTGTTAGGCAGTAGATTTTAGGCATATCGAACTGTGTAACGATGAGTGCATCCATTATGATCAGTCGTTGAATGACTGGAATAGAGATGCCTTCGGAGAATCGTCTATATATATTCATACACCATATATACTACGTCCTTGCTCAAGGTTCAGATCACATAATATGTAATGTAGGTGAAATTGTGTAAGAAGAAAATCTTCGTATACAATTTTTATGCAAAAATGTAAATGAAGAAAATTTGAGGGGATTTAAAAAATCCTGCGTAGATATATAAATATACGTGAGAGACTCGTGTAGCCCTTAGGTGAAAGAATATAATATGTCAAGGTTTCCGATCAGCCCTTATAAAACCGTTGGAACACGTAACTTCGATCCATTTCTCGTGGGAGGTTTCAGATCATGGACCATAAAGTTATGCCGAGGTTGCAGAGGTCAGGGTTTTGCGACCTGGGGTCGTCCTTATTTCCTTTAAGCCATAGATATACACACGTACTATACATATATATAAAAGGAAAGTAGATACGGGGATAAAAAGGGGGGGATTAGGTCGATGGAGGGTAGTTTTTTTTAGGCTTTTTTCTTGTTTATAAAGTAAGAAGGTATATAAATCGACGTGATGTCTATATAGGTATTAGATTTTGCAATTTTAATTAACTTATAGGTATTGATTGAAATTATATGAATAAATTCGATCTTTTTTTTTTTTTTTTTTTTTTTTGATTTATTTTTTATTCTTCGTCTGATTCGTTTGATTCGTAGAAAT
This sequence comes from Tenthredo mesomela, assembly GCA_943736025.1. NCBI lineage: Eukaryota > Metazoa > Arthropoda > Insecta > Hymenoptera > Tenthredinidae > Tenthredo > Tenthredo mesomela. The sequence continues at coordinate 7,096,568 of OX031022.1, forward strand.
ATTTGTTTCATACAAGACGTGTAGACTACGCACACGTATGGTAATCTACAATCGTTTGTGGTCAGCATGTCCCTCGTCGACATAAAAATTTATAAGGTGGCGCCTGGGGTAAAATTCTTAATGCGTGTAAATACCGCGGTTGACTTTTTTTTTTTTTTTTTTTACTAGTTTACAATTTGTATCTGCAGTTTAATTATTTCCTATATAAGAGTTAATTTCGCCGAAGAATAATCCTTATCTTCGAATATATAATATAATTATATAATTTTTTTTTTTTTTTTTTCACCATAAAAATTGCATCAATTTTAATTTTTTTAATCCCAAGTATCGCAGTTTGAAAAAAAAAAAGAAGCTATACATTCTCTCTTTCCGTCAAACTAATTTACGGATATCCATTCAGTTTTAGGATTCGAATATTATGATCATTGGAATTCTGGGCGTCAATTCAATTCGCCATCCTGCCTGTCGCAGTAAAACATTTAGTTTCATTTATGGCATGAATGATAGACGCCATAACGTCGACAAGACCATTCCATTGTATACTTATGTGTCTTTATAACGCGAGTTGTTGACCTCGAAGACGAAGTTATTATTCGCAATAGGCATAGAAGGAAGAGAAATGAAGAAAACAAACTAATTATTTGATTTTTAATTAGTTTTATTCATTTTATATAAGAACGAATGTCTACCCTATACATAGAAAGTTTCTATCAATTAGCAAAACTCGTCACTAAACATATTCGACGAACATAAGTTTTCGGAGTTTTTTTTTTATTTTCTTTTTTTTTTTCAATAATTTTCCAACACCCAAACGGGCTCAAATAATTATCTAAAAAATTTATCTTTAAATGCAGTATGACTCGATTTGTGTTACTATAATAATTCTCTTTGCAAGGTATACGTAATAAGCATCGAAGATATTTATAAATAAGTATTCTTGGTCCGTCCGATTATGGGTTTGTTATAAACATACAATAGCCGACACATCGAGTACATTAAATACAATGAGGAAAAATATTTAAATATATTAAATCACACTGGGATGAAATTGTTGCATACCAATTAATGTTCTATTCTTTATATATAAAGTACCAGGGGGGCTGATTATTTATACAGATATAATATGTTAATCAAGTATATACTATTCCGACTAATATAATATCATACTATGACGATATTTCAAAAAATCTGGAGGCTCCATCATATTCCGAAATCTTGATAAAAATGAATATAGAAGAAAGAAAAAGCAAAAAGCAAGAAAAAAAAAAAAAGAAACATAAGATATTATACAAGAGTTTGCTTGGATTGAAATATTTTTAAAACGCGAATGGACCTCTGGCTATTTCATACATATTAGATACATAGATACTTATTTAATAAAATGTCACGTAATTTAGCTAAAATTATTATTCCACAGTCGAAATTCTGAATAGTAGGCGAGGGATTTTTTTTCATAACTAAAATTATATATTTTCAACATAGAAATACAGGAAGTAGCAAAATAAGTATAGAACTAGGTATAATTATATCGTTAATCTAAGGGTTGGAGAAATTTTTTTAAATAAATAATTATTATATTGGTTTAATAATTATTTAAGAATATGAAAAATTGTTTTATGAAATTCGCGTAGCTGATGTATACATTGACATAAAAAATAAACACGTATCTGATAATATTGAGTGCGCAAAGTCTTTATTGTTTAATTAAATAATATAATTATATAAATTGTCGAGGTTGATGATCGACGGGTTCAATGGGTGGCACATCCTATACTTAATTCTAGTCTATACTATACCAGTTTCAACCACACGATTTGAGCTTCTAAGATTCTAACTTTAGAAATATCCCCGAAATAAACCACTGTCTTTGGCCTCTGCCTCACACAGCACGCACTGTGCTTCGTATACTACATACTGCAGGCGTGCTTTTCTAATTTCCTCCATTTTGCATATTGTAAACTGCGTATTAAAAAAAAAAAAAAAAAGAATTTCTATTGTTTTTGGAGGATTTAACAACCAATCTGGTAATTATTATACGATCATTATTAATTAAACTCTGTGTATTATTTAATTTAATATTATTTGTCTCTCTATATATATATCGGATATCAAATTATTCTCATATTAAAATCTAGTACACATTTATAGAATAAGACTCGTGCGTTTATTATACGCCGGTTTATTATAACGACGCAAAAATTTGCTTCACAGATAAGAAAAAATCACGTTTAATTATTAAATACATGAAAATTTCAAATTTAATTCTTTCACAACGTATAATAATATAATATAATTATGTTGCAAAAATAATTCGTTTTATTTTTTTGTACAAAGATATTGTAATTTTATACTATACATTCGTTTGATTAGATTAAAAAATAAAAAAAAAAAAAAAAAACCTTAAATATTTCGTCAAGATTGTATCATATTATATCATATTGCATACTTAATTAGGATTTAATATATATTTTTCAACGTGTTCATTCATACAATATAATATAATTATACTATCATCTTCTTGCTCACTTACAATATTAATATACTCGCTACTATTTTTTTCTATTCATTTCTCTAATTTCAATAATTCCTAAAAAAAAAAAAAAAAAAAAAGAAACTATAAATAATAATAAGAAATATATTGCTTATGTTCGAATATATACACAGTATGTAGCTAGAATAGAATAAAAACCAAGTTGCGTTTATATAAAGCTTAAAAAACGCTATTCCCTAACAAAGTTCATGTTTTTACTTAATTGAATCTAAATTTTGCTTAACGAGTAATTAATTCTAATTTACATTCATCTTTATATAAGATAATAGTATAATATGCGGGTCGAGAGAGAGAGAGGCATGGCATGATTAGTACGATTCAAAAATTTCCCGCGTTGTTCATATCCGTCGATATAAATCGATAGCTATAATCGATTCTCGAATATCGTTTCATTAATGAATTAAATCGACTGTAACAATAACATCGATATATTCGATATCGCTTTGTGTTTGTTTTCACAGCGGCACTATACACTACAATATAATACACATACTATAAATTTTATCCCTGCACGAGAAGACGTATACATACTACGTTTATCTCGTAGATGAATGTTTGATCGTTATAATATTCCGGCTTAATTAATTCTTATACTAACTAGTATTATATTATTATATTATAAATAATATTAAAATATTAAAACGAAAATAAAGCCTGAAAACAGTAAATTCATTCACAGATGTTTACATAATATGGATAACAAAATATCCGAAAGTGTTAAAATCGAGACCCCAGAGGTTGGAAAGAAAGAAAACGAAGTAAGTTTAACTTTTTACACATAACCTTATAGAACACACGATCTAAACCACGTTTGAATAAATTTCACACATCTCATGGATCAAATCGTGGTTTTTCATTCCAATTATGCAACAAAAAGAAAAAAAATGAACAAAAAATTTTTTTCTTTTCGTTTTCATTCACTTTCATTAAAAATCTATGGTAATAATTACTATTTTCATAGTGTAAGCCTCTAGATCCGCCAAAAGATAGAAAAATCATGAAGGAAGAAAAGGCGAGAAAAAAAGATGACAAAAGTGTAGATCAAGTATTAAAGGCGTTGAGTAGTTTGGATACGCCTGAAGAAAAGCTTGCAGCGATGTGTAAAAAGTATTCGGACATAGTAGACGACAATCGTAAATTACAATTGGCGTTAAAACAGGCTGAGAAAAAGTCTGTCGTTATACAAAGAGAGAAAGAACAATTTCAGAGCGAGCATAGTAAGGCGATACTTACACGAAGTAGATTGGAAAGTTTGTGCCGTGAATTACAAAGGCAAAATAAAGCAGTTAAAGATGAAAGCTTGTTGAAGATTAGAGAAGAGGAAGAAAAACGTAAGGAAGTATCGGCTAAGTTTCAAAGCACTTTGTCTGAGATAACTGCATTGATGAGTCAAAATAATGAAAAGAACACTAAACTACATGAAGACAATCTAGAAATGACCAAGAAATTCAAATCTGTATGCGAACAATACGAAATTAGAGAACAACAAGTCGAAAAAATGCAACAGCAAATGAAACTAGAGGCACAATTGTCTGAAGCTAAATTGGCTAAAGCTAAAATGGAAATGACCGCTGAGAAAGAAATTCTTCTAAAAGAAAAACAACAGCTTTTAATGGTAAGGGAATCGAAAAAATTAACAAAAATTAAGCTGAAAGACTTTGAAATGTAAAATTTTATACCAATATCATTGAAACGAGTAAAATAATCAGTTTTTTCAATCATTGCGAGGAATTTTATTACACAGAAATATTTTTTTCGCTCATTATAAGAGCCTTTCTCGCCACATTGATTGTACAGCTAATTAAATCGCTTTGTTTTTTGTTATTCACAGAACTTGACGGAGTATCAAGTCCGGATACGAGAACATCAGGCAACTGAAGTAGGTCTGAGAGGTCAGATCAGTATGTACACAGATAAATACGACGAGTTCCAAAACGCTCTTACTAAAAGTAACGAAGTCTTTGGAGGGTTTAAAGACGAAATGGAAAAGGTGATCTTCGTTGTCTCATTAATCTGATCTACAAATTAAAAGAAAAAAAACGAATTTACATCGTGGAGAAGAATAATTTATCACAATTAACATGATTTTAATAAACAGAATGAATTTGATTTATTTTTGATACTCGTATGCACTTATCTTGTAATATATTCAACAGTTTTAGAAAAAGTCTATAGAATATAAGCCTGTTTGTACTTCTTTCTATTATTTCTTGCAAAACTAAGCTAAATAAATTTTCTTTTGATTCTAGATGTCTAAGAAGATACTAAAATTGGAGAAAGAGACAAGTTCGTGGAAACAGCGTTGGGAAAATAGTCACGCAGCGTTGTTAGAAATGGCTGCAGACAAGCAGCAGAGAGACGCTGAGTTGGCATCTACGAGTAGAAAGTTAGCGCAGCTTCAACAGCTTTGTAGAGCTCTCCAGGGTGAGAGAGCTACGTTATTGGCACAGTTGAGAGGTAAAGATGGAAACGTACCGGTGGAAACAACGGAGCAGACTGTTACAGAGGAGAACATTAAATCGATTAAACAAGTTGACGATTTATCGAAAGATTGCCAACAGCTTAAAGAAAATTTGGTACAATTACAAGGATCGCTGGCTGAGGCGATAAAGAAAGAAGAAGAAGAGAAACTTCAGAAGGAAGAAGAAATTGAAAACGAGAAATTGCAGCAGTCTGATAAAGAGGATAAGCCGAAGGAGGAACAAATAGAAGAAGTTGTTGCTAATGGAAATGTTGAGAAATCAAAAGAGGAAGAAAGCAGAATTGAACAAGTAGAGGAATTGAAAAATGGTCAACTTGATACGTCGAATAATGCCGAAAAGAAACCAGAAACTGAAAGCGGAGAGTCAAACTCAGGAAATGAAGAGGAAAATTGTCAGAAAATTAAAACAGATGGACTAGAGTCCGCTGTGATTGTTTCTCCGATAGATCAAAACGTTCCTAATACTAAGAAAGCTCAATCTGAGGATCAAAAGGTCGAAGATTCTCCTGCGGTAATTGAAGCCGAAGATAATTCTGGAGAATCCGTTAGTCCGGAGACTAAAAAAGGAAAGGTATACATAAAATGAATCGAAAAATATTTGATGAAGATGATAAAATTGTATATCGGTTTGAAAAATAGTCTAAAAGTGTTTGAATAGGTAAAAATTCATTGAAATATAGGTAAATTATTTACGATTACCAGTATTTGATGAAAGACTTGGGTCGATGTTTGTTTTGTAATTTTTTCAAACTTTTTACAGGATGGAAAGAAAAAGAAGAAATAATTTTCTTTAAATTGCGTTGATTTTCGATAACGTCTACTACTACGTTGAGGAGAGAAAATAAAATGAAGAAGAAAAAAAGAAAAGTAAACTGCCTAGTTATAGATAGGTGAATAGTAATTAGCGAAACGTGAATCAAAAGGTGAAAATAAAGAAAAAAAAGTTAAGAAAATAAAGAAAATCTGAAGAGATTTACACGAATATTGAATAATACCTATATGAAAAAAAAAAAAAAAAAAAAACAAATAGAAAAACATTCATTTCCTTCATGGACATTTGATAACATAGAAACATAAATACATTACATTACATACATACATACATACATACATACATCGATGAAATATTTATTTAAATATATATTAAAACGTAGTTATTATACTAATGATTTCTGTGCCTTGATCGTATCATGCCATCAGTTAAAAATGTTTCAAAAACTTTAGAATTAGTCACGAACTACGAATTAAAAAACGAAAATTTGAAAAAAAAAAAAAAAAAAAAAAAAAATAGACAGAAGAAAAAGAAAAAGAAGAAGAAGGAACGAAATTTGAATAACTATTATTGTATACCAATAACGTTATAAATTATTATTAGCTAAAGTGAGCTTTTTTAAAATCATGTCAGGACTTAGAATAACGATAAGACACGTTGAACTTCGATAATAATAATAATAATATTAATAATAATAATGATAATGATAATATTTTGTATAGAAATTGTAAAGAATAATATATCGCATATTATAGTATATATGCGATTTTCCAATTTAACTACATATATATACATATATAATATTATGTGTAACTCTGTGTTCGTATTATTTATTTTACAAAATACGTAATATACAGTAGTGTGTGTGTGTGTGCTCTCATACATACATTGAGAACAAACGAAAAAATATACATATATACTTAATACATACATATATATATACATATATTTATGAATCTTTATTAAAACGTGAATTTCTTTCCTATTTCAAATCCATTATAATATATTTTTATCATTTATTGGACTATCTACCTATTATAAAATTTTCAAAAATTTTATATCAATGAAAATAGCTAGCAGATTATTACGAGGTAAATTCCATTTTCCATATATTACTATCATTTTTTATATCTGTTTCAATGAATGAAACGATAATTAGTAGATTACGATACAAGTGCGCGAAGTACGTGATTCTTGCACGAGTCTAGCTTGTCGCCCGAGCGGGTGACAAGAAGACGAGTGCGAGGATCAGGTACGCGCACTTGTGTCGTATACTATTTTTTGTAACACTTGCATGGGAAGTTCGACTTCGCGCACTGTAGAGGGTGCGCGAAATTGCCGATTGCCAAACCGGGCGGAGAGCGTGCGGTAATGTACGTTAGCGTTAGGTAATGTTCATTACCTAACGCTAATCCGAGCGAAACGAGCATAACTAGCGCCATCGAACGGAACAAGTGGTGAGTTGGTTATGGTTTCGAATATCGACACAAAAACACTATCTTTGGGTCGAACTTCTCACGACTCGTTACAAAATAGTACTTTTCCACACGGCGTGCGCAAAGTTCGATTTTGCGCACGCTTCGCTTGCATAAAATTCAACTTAACGCGCGCTGTGTTGAAAAATGAAGTTCGATACACGTACGAAAAATGATTCTCGACTCGTGTGATTGTCACCCTCGCTTCGCTCGGGCGAAAAACTTCTCACTCGTCCGAGAATCAACACTTTCGCACTAGTATCGAAAATAGTAGTATTCATTCATATTAGCTCAATCATTCTATAATACTCATGATTTTTTATTTTTTATTTTATCATACAATTCGTTGAGAATTTAAAGAACTAGCTCAGAATAGCGCGCTTCGCGCGCTTCTGAAATCAGCTTTCAGCTTATACATTTTTTTTAAGATTTCATTTTTTAAGATTTCATTTTTTAAGATTTCATTTTGCAATCAAACACAATAATTTATACCATCGAACATTGGTTCACAATCGCCACTCTATTCTTTCCATCCGTTTTCCAATAATAGTATACCAATGAAAGTGTTTTTATTTTTTTACTTTTTTATTTTTCACCGACTTATTTGGAACATAGGCATATAATTCTTTTAAAATGAATTATTTATAATAATAATTATTATTATTTTGAAAACAATCTTTCTAAACTTTTTTACAATTGAATCAAACTATAATTAGTATGACATTAATCATTCGTTGACTGGGACCGTAAAAAGCGGGTACAGTCAGTTCTTTTCTGTAATAAAGATAAATCGAATATCGAGTAGGATTGATCTCTGGCTTCGATCGATTCTATGTATAAAGTACAAACGATTCATAATATTTCAAAGAGATTTACCGATATGTGGATCTGCCTTTGCGAATTAAATGCTCGTCGGCAAAACGTGGCTGAGAAGTAACAGAAGCAAAATTTGCTTCTTACTTCTGGCTGAGAAGTAACGGAAGCAAAATTTGCTTCTATGCTTTTGGCTGAGAATCTTTGCTTCTGGCTCAGAAGTAACAGAAGTAAAATTCTACTTCTTTGCTTCTGGCTCAGAAGTAACAGAAGCAAAATTCTACTTATTTGGTTCTGGCTCAGAAGTAACAAAAGTAAAATTCCACTTCTTTGCTTCTGGCTCAGAAGTAAGAGAATCCTTGATATCCTCGATATCCTCGATATCCTCGATATCCTCGATATCCTCGATATCCTCGATATCCTCGATATCCTCGATATCCTCGATATCCTCGATATCCTCGATATCCTCGATATCCTCGATATCCTCGATATCCTCGATATCCTCGATATCCTCGATATCCTCGATATCCTCGATATCCTCGATATCCGTGACATCCTTGATATCCTTGATATCCTTGATATCCTTGATATCCTCGATATCCTTGATATCCGTGACATCCTTGATATCCTTGATATCCTTGATATCCTTGATATCCTTGATATCCTTGATATCCTCGATATCCTAGATATCCTTGATCATGAATAAAAACGGCAGGGTTTTAGTTTTGGCAGTCGTTCGTTCATGAATTCAGATGGAGATGCAGATGCAGATGCAGAATACAGAATGCAGAATGCAGAATCCGTATGCAGATGCAGAATGCAGAATGCAGAATGCAGAATGCAGATGCAGAATGCAGAATGCAGATGCAGATGCAGATGCAGATGCAGAATCCAGATGCAGATGCAGATGCAGATGCAGAATTCATATGCAGATGCAGATGCAGATGCAGATGCAGAACTCTGATGCAGATGCAGAATCCTGATGCAGATGCGGAATGCGGAATGCAGAATGCAGAATCCAGATGCAGATGCGGAATGCAGAATGCAGAATGCAGAGTCCAGATGCAGATGCAGATGCAGGATCCAGATGTAGATGCAGATGCACTGTTCATAACTGTGATACGGGTTTGATATTAATTGTAACAATTATGACTATGATACGGTTCGATATTAATTATACCAACCAGTTACTATCATAACTATCAATAATATCATAACTAATATTATTATCATTATTTTCATAATTACTGTCATTACTATCATAACTATCATTAATATCATCACTATCATCTATATCATTATGACGGATATCAATGATATCGATGATATCAATGATATCAAGGATATCAAGGATATCAAGGATATCACATATATCGAGGATATCAAGGATATCCTTGATATCAAGGATATCAAGGATATCAAGGATATCGAGGATATCAAGAATATCAAGGATATCAAGGATATCGAGGATATCAAGAATATCAAGGATATCGAGGATATCAAGGATATCGAGGATATCAAGGATATCGAGGATATCAAGGATATCGAGGATATCAAGGATATCGAGGATATCAAGGATATCGAGGATATCAAGGATATCGAGGATATCAAGGATATCGAGGATATCAAGGATATCGAGGATATCAAGGATATCGAGGATATCGAGGATATCGAGGATATCGAGGATATCAAGGATAGGAGGGATATCGAGGATATCGAGGATATCAAGGATATCGAGGATATCGAGGATATCGAGGATATCGAGGATATCGAGGATATCGAGGATATCGAGGATATCGAGGATATCGAGGATATCGAGGATATCGAGGATATCGAGGATATCGAGGATATCGAGGATATCGAGGATATCGAGGATATCGAGGATATCGAGGATATCGAGGATATCGAGGATATCGAGGATATCGAGGATATCGAGGATATCGAGGATATCGAGGATATCGAGGATATCGAGGATATCGAGGATATCGAGGATATCGAGGATATCGAGGATATCGAGGATATCGAGGATATCGAGGATATCGAGGATATCGAGGATATCGAGGATATCGAGGATATCGAGGATATCGAGGATATCGAGGATATCGAGGATATCGAGGATATCGAGGATATCGAGGATATCGAGGATATCGAGGATATCGAGGATATCGAGGATATCGAGGATATCGAGGATATCTAGGATATCGAGGATATCTAGGATATCGAGGATATCAAGGATATCGAGGATATCAAGTATATCGAGGATATCAAGGATATCGAGGATATCAAGGTTATCGAGGATATCAAGTATATCGAGGATATCAAGGATATCGAGGATATCACGGATATCAAGGATATCGGAACGAAAGACTGCCAAAACTGAAACCCTGCCGTTTTTAATTTACGAACGACTGCCAAATCGAGAGCCGAGTCTTTATTCATGAAAGAACGACTGCCAAAACTAAAACCCCGCCGTTCTTATTCATGATTAAGGATATCAAGGATAGCGAGGATATCTAGGATATCAAGGATATCAAGGATATCAAATATATCAAGGATATCGAGGATATCTAGGATATCGAGGATATCTAGGATATCGAGGATATCTAGGATATCAAGGATATCGAGGATATCTAGGATATCAAGGATGTGAAGGATATCGAGGATATCTAGGATATCGAGGATATCTAGGATATCGAGGATATCAAGTATATCGAGGATATCGAGGATATCAAGGATATCGAGGATATCAAGGATATCGAGGATATCGAGGATATCGAGGATATCGAGGATATCGAGGATATCGAGGATATCGAGGATATCGAGGATATCGAGGATATCGAGGATATCGAGGATATCGAGGATATCGAGGATATCGAGGATATCGAGGATATCGAGGATATCGAGGATATCGAGGATATCGAGGATATCGAGGATATCGAGGATATCGAGGATATCGAGGATATCGAGGATATCGAGGATATCGAGGATATCGAGGATATCGAGGATATCGAGGATATCGAGGATATCGAGGATATCGAGGATATCGAGGATATCGAGGATATCGAGGATATCGAGGATATCGAGGATATCGAGGATATCGAGGATATCGAGGATATCGAGGATATCGAGGATATCGAGGATATCGAGGATATCGAGGATATCGAGGATATCGAGGATATCGAGGATATCGAGGATATCGAGGATATCGAGGATATCGAGGATATCTAGGATATCGAGGATATCGAGGATATCTAGGATATCAAGGATATGAAGGATATCGAGGATATCTAGGATATCGAGGATATCTAGGATATCGAGGATATCAAGGATATCGAGGATATCAAGTATATCGAGGATATCGAGGATATCAAGGTTATCGAGGATATCAAGTATATCGAGGATATCAAGGATATCGAGGATATCACGGATATCAAGGATATCGGAACGAAAGACTGCCAAAACTGAAACCCTGCCGTTTTTAATTTACGAACGACTGCCAAATCGAGAGCCGAGTCTTTATTCATGAAAGAACGACTGCCAAAACTAAAACCCCGCCGTTCTTATTCATGATTAAGGATATCAAGGATAGCGAGGATATCTAGGATATCAAGGATATCAAGGATATCAAATATATCAAGGATATCGAGGATATCTAGGATATCGAGGATATCTAGGATATCGAGGATATCTAGGATATCAAGGATATCGAGGATATCTAGGATATCAAGGATGTGAAGGATATCGAGGATATCTAGGATATCGAGGATATCTAGGATATCGAGGATATCAAGTATATCGAGGATATCGAGGATATCAAGGATATCGAGGATATCAAGGATATCGAGGATATCAAGGATATCGAGGATATCAAGGATATCGAGGATATCGAGGATATCGAGGATATCGAGGATATCAAGGATAGGAGGGATATCGAGGATATCGAGGATATCAAGGATATCAAGGATATCAAGGATATCAAGGATATCGAGGATATCGAGGATATCGAGGATATCGAGGATATCGAGGATATCGAGGATATCGAGGATATCGAGGATATCGAGGATATCGAGGATATCGAGGATATCGAGGATATCGAGGATATCGAGGATATCGAGGATATCGAGGATATCGAGGATATCGAGGATATCGAGGATATCGAGGATATCGAGGATATCGAGGATATCGAGGATATCGAGGATATCGAGGATATCGAGGATATCGAGGATATCGAGGATATCGAGGATATCGAGGATATCGAGGATATCGAGGATATCGAGGATATCGAGGATATCGAGGATATCGAGGATATCGAGGATATCGAGGATATCGAGGATATCGAGGATATCGAGGATATCGAGGATATCGAGGATATCGAGGATATCGAGGATATCGAGGATATCGAGGATATCGAGGATATCGAGGATATCGAGGATATCGAGGATATCGAGGATATCTAGGATATCGAGGATATCTAGGATATCGAGGATATCAAGGATATCGAGGATATCAAGTATATCGAGGATATCAAGGATATCGAGGATATCAAGGTTATCGAGGATATCAAGTATATCGAGGATATCAAGGATATCGAGGATATCACGGATATCAAGGATATCGGAACGAAAGACTGCCAAAACTGAAACCCTGCCGTTTTTAATTTACGAACGACTGCCAAATCGAGAGCCGAGTCTTTATTCATGAAAGAACGACTGCCAAAACTAAAACCCCGCCGTTCTTATTCATGATTAAGGATATCAAGGATAGCGAGGATATCTAGGATATCAAGGATATCAAGGATATCAAATATATCAAGGATATCGAGGATATCTAGGATATCGAGGATATCTAGGATATCGAGGATATCTAGGATATCAAGGATATCGAGGATATCTAGGATATCAAGGATGTGAAGGATATCGAGGATATCTAGGATATCGAGGATATCTAGGATATCGAGGATATCAAGTATATCGAGGATATCGAGGATATCAAGGATATCGAGGATATCAAGGATATCGAGGATATCGAGGATATCGAGGATATCGAGGATATCGAGGATATCGAGGATATCGAGGATATCGAGGATATCGAGGATATCGAGGATATCGAGGATATCGAGGATATCGAGGATATCGAGGATATCGAGGATATCGAGGATATCGAGGATATCGAGGATATCGAGGATATCGAGGATATCGAGGATATCGAGGATATCGAGGATATCGAGGATATCGAGGATATCGAGGATATCGAGGATATCGAGGATATCGAGGATATCGAGGATATCGAGGATATCGAGGATATCGAGGATATCGAGGATATCGAGGATATCGAGGATATCGAGGATATCGAGGATATCGAGGATATCGAGGATATCGAGGATATCGAGGATATCGAGGATATCGAGGATATCGAGGATATCGAGGATATCGAGGATATCGAGGATATCGAGGATATCGAGGATATCGAGGATATCGAGGATATCGAGGATATCTAGGATATCGAGGATATCGAGGATATCTAGGATATCAAGGATATGAAGGATATCGAGGATATCTAGGATATCGAGGATATCTAGGATATCGAGGATATCAAGGATATCGAGGATATCAAGTATATCGAGGATATCGAGGATATCAAGGTTATCGAGGATATCAAGTATATCGAGGATATCAAGGATATCGAGGATATCACGGATATCAAGGATATCGGAACGAAAGACTGCCAAAACTGAAACCCTGCCGTTTTTAATTTACGAACGACTGCCAAATCGAGAGCCGAGTCTTTATTCATGAAAGAACGACTGCCAAAACTAAAACCCCGCCGTTCTTATTCATGATTAAGGATATCAAGGATAGCGAGGATATCTAGGATATCAAGGATATCAAGGATATCAAATATATCAAGGATATCGAGGATATCTAGGATATCGAGGATATCTAGGATATCGAGGATATCTAGGATATCAAGGATATCGAGGATATCTAGGATATCAAGGATGTGAAGGATATCGAGGATATCTAGGATATCGAGGATATCTAGGATATCGAGGATATCAAGTATATCGAGGATATCGAGGATATCAAGGATATCGAGGATATCAAGGATATCGAGGATATCAAGGATATCGAGGATATCAAGGATATCGAGGATATCGAGGATATCGAGGATATCGAGGATATCGAGGATATCGAGGATATCAAGGATAGGAGGGATATCGAGGATATCGAGGATATCAAGGATATCAAGGATATCAAGGATATCGAGGATATCGAGGATATCGAGGATATCGAGGATATCGAGGATATCGAGGATATCGAGGATATCGAGGATATCGAGGATATCGAGGATATCGAGGATATCGAGGATATCGAGGATATCGAGGATATCGAGGATATCGAGGATATCGAGGATATCGAGGATATCGAGGATATCGAGGATATCGAGGATATCGAGGATATCGAGGATATCGAGGATATCGAGGATATCGAGGATATCGAGGATATCGAGGATATCGAGGATATCGAGGATATCGAGGATATCGAGGATATCGAGGATATCGAGGATATCGAGGATATCGAGGATATCGAGGATATCGAGGATATCGAGGATATCGAGGATATCGAGGATATCGAGGATATCGAGGATATCGAGGATATCGAGGATATCGAGGATATCGAGGATATCGAGGATATCGAGGATATCGAGGATATCGAGGATATCGAGGATATCGAGGATATCGAGGATATCTAGGATATCGAGGATATCTAGGATATCAAGGATATGAAGGATATCGAGGATATCTAGGATATCGAGGATATCTAGGATATCGAGGATATCAAGGATATCGAGGATATCAAGTATATCGAGGATATCAAGGATATCGAGGATATCAAGGTTATCGAGGATATCAAGTATATCGAGGATATCAAGGATATCGAGGATATCACGGATATCAAGGATATCGGAACGAAAGACTGCCAAAACTGAAACCCTGCCGTTTTTAATTTACGAACGACTGCCAAATCGAGAGCCGAGTCTTTATTCATGAAAGAACGACTGCCAAAACTAAAACCCCGCCGTTCTTATTCATGATTAAGGATATCAAGGATAGCGAGGATATCTAGGATATCAAGGATATCAAGGATATCAAATATATCAAGGATATCGAGGATATCTAGGATATCGAGGATATCTAGGATATCGAGGATATCTAGGATATCAAGGATATCGAGGATATCTAGGATATCAAGGATGTGAAGGATATCGAGGATATCTAGGATATCGAGGATATCTAGGATATCGAGGATATCAAGTATATCGAGGATATCAAGGATATCAAGGATATCAAGGATATCAAGGATATCAAGGATATCAAGGATATCGGAACGAACGACTGCCAAAACTAAAACCCTGCCATTTTTAATTAACGAACGACTGCCAAAACGAGAGCCGAGCCTTTATTCATGAACGAACGACTGCCAAAACTGAAACCCTACCGTTTTTAATTAACGAACGACTGCCAAAACTAAAACCCTGCCGTTCTTATTCATGATCAAGGATATCAAGGATATCGAGGATATCTGGGATATCGAGGATATCTGGGATATCGAGGATATCTGGGATATCGAGGATATCAAGGATACCGAGGATATCTAGGATATCAAGGATATCAAGGATATCGAGGATATCTAGGATATCAAGGATATCGAGGATAT
Organism: Tenthredo mesomela; assembly: GCA_943736025.1. NCBI lineage: Eukaryota > Metazoa > Arthropoda > Insecta > Hymenoptera > Tenthredinidae > Tenthredo > Tenthredo mesomela. The sequence goes on from OX031022.1 coordinate 7,112,379, forward strand.
CGAGGATATCGTTATCAAGGATATCAAGGATATCAAGGATATCAAGGATATCAAGGATATCAAGGATATCGAGGATATCAAGGATATCAAGGATATCAAGGATATTAAGGATATCAAGGATATCAAGGATATCGGAACGAACGACTGCCAAAACTGAAACCCTGCCGTTTTTAATTAACGAACGACTGCCAAAACGAGAGCCGAGCCTACATTTGGGCAAAATTTCCCATAAGGATAGGATTTTATGGAACAGATGGTGGAAATTATGTTCTTCGGTTTGGCAATATCTACAATAAGGATGATTTACCAGCCGTGTATGGCATAATTTGACATTGGATTTTGACTATGTGTGATTCCACGTAGTATTTACACCAAAATTCAGTATTTTAATATCCATTATTACGCCGGAGGGTAACGTACGTCTTACGGTTTCAGCACCTTTTAATGAATTATCATCATTTTTACGATGCACTATTGTACTATATGTTCTTCGGTATCATGTGTTTGCTCGTGTGTATATGGTGAAATTTTGTGTAGTTAAATTTTATTAGTTCGCTCAACCATATTGTACATTACTTCAATATTTTCTCGTAAGGCGGCGACGAACGCTTTTAATATTCTCGCGAGTGCCACTTATAGAAGTTGGTTAGTATATATAGACGTGGAAGATGTCATCTGTAAGCGCCGCTCAATACTTGTACTAATGATGTGTTAATAATATGTATGTTGTAAATAAATGTTTCTTTCCCTGTATAACTGATTCTATGATAATGATGTAATATGTATTGTTGAATTTGCTTAATAGTTATAGTAATATCGACTGTAATTCGTTGAACTCTACGCATAGTTGAAACAATTATATATCTCTTTTTTTTCTCGTGAGATCAATTGCCATACAGGTGTGGAATATTGAATAAAAGCATAATGGACACGAAGCCACATGCGGCTATGATTAATTGCCATAATATTGATGTGTCCTTCAGCTGCCATACAGATTCTGGCATAAAGTACCCAGATTTCAGGCTCTGAAGACCCGAAAATGAAACCTCATTTCTCTCAGTGTATATATATTGTGACGTTGCAGATTAGCTGCCGTCACTAGAGCCCTTCTGGCACATATTTTGTTAGTAATACCGAGAGAGAGAGAGAATATCGCCGTCTAGACCCTCGGGATACAAGTGACACACCTGTTTAATAAGCAATAGAATTAGACTAATTTGAAGAGTTTTTCTGTTAATGTACCGCGAGAGAAAGAGAGAGAGAGAGAGCAGATACAGAAGATGACAACTTCCGAACTTCCGCTACAAGAACTTCCGCTCCGGAGATGCTATCGACGGTATGCAGTCCAGTACGGTACCAGTACTCAGGGTAGTACCGCCACATCTACGGGGAGGGATGTAGGCCTTGGAGAAATATCGCTAGGGAGTGAACAGGGTCCCCATAAGACCTCCTGCCAGCCGATGCATCTTGTCACCCAGCATCTGACTGTTACGTCGAGTGCAGTCAGCTTATATCGCCCGATCCAGCAATCTGAAGCCGACGTCACGCAGAGTCCATACCTGGACGAGTGACGTAACGTATCGCCAGAGGACATCCTACGTCAGAGTGGACGAGTATCGCGTCCCACGTGCTCTGTCAGGTCACGAAGAGGTGGTGACTCAGATGGGACACCTAGACCTGGCAGAAGTCTGCAGTAGGTCATCTATCGCAGGGATTACCGCTGCAGAGGACATCCCGAGGGATGGATATCGCCTGGATCGGAGAAGCTCAACGAGAACCAAGGCCACACCCTCCCGCCAGCCATCTCGCAGCTGAGATACCGCAGAACGGTGGTTCTGTCGCTGTGAAGCGCGCGGAGTAACGCCTGACGCCCGGCAATAAGATTACGCTTCGAACTGGTCAACTGACGAGTTGACTGTTCGAACTTTGTCGCTCGCAGGACCAATCAGACAATTAATTGGTCCTGATAGGTTCCCCACCTGGACCTACCTCACTGGGAGCCAGCTCGCCGAATTGTCTACGAAGAATCCTCACTTCTACGTCCAGCTTTGTATAATTCAGACGTGCCGATCTCATCTCTCTCGCCTTAGTAACCCAATTATAGTTTCCGCTCTTAGAGTAATCGATTCAGTTAGATAAAATAAGTTGAATAAGTTAGTGTTTGTGCCAAAAGAAGCTCACCGCTAAGGTAAGGTCTTTATGATCAATACTTGCTAGAAACATCCACAAAAGCTATCGCTGAACTCTTATTTGATTATTTTATACTCTATTTTTTTTATATACCGCGAGCCTACGGGCTACGCAAGTAACGTTCAGTTCGAAGAATTCAGTAAAAGCATTTTATAATTGTCTGCAGCCATTTTGATTACCCTACGCTGCATTATATCTCGCTTATTAGTCTAATTTCTATCTTCGCTTTGCTTAAGGTTCGCTAACGCTTATTTGATTGCTTATTCTGATCTGAATTCTCACTTGGGAATATTCTGTATCTCATATTTCGCTATCTTTGATTTATTATAATATATTTGAGTAATACGTAGTATAATATCGCATGGTGTGTCGCTTGTAGTCCAGCTCCCCAAGGGTTGGCTGACGTAGATAGTCATAGTATTAAGTTGTTCTAAGTTGTTCTAGCTATAATTCTTTATTATTCTATTATTCTGATTTATTTAAGTATCTTCGCTATCTTTGATTATCTGTGCTATCTTTGAATATCTTCGCTATCTTTGACCATCTTTGCTATCTTTGAATATCTTCGCTATCTTTGACTATCTTTGCTATCTTTGAATATCTTCGCTATCTTTGAATATCTTTGCTATCTCTGATTATCTTTGTTTTATTTGATTAATTTGCTATCTTGATTCTTGTGTAATATCTAAGTAACTTCTTATCTAATATCGATTAATAGCTCGTTTAATTACCGCCGTAGAGTCGCTATAAAAAGAGAATACATCTCAATTAATTAATTTGAGGCTGATTAAGCGAGGTATTATGGTCACCTGTATCTTCTAGAATTCATAATTTCCCTTGTATTTGCGAATTTAGTTTACCGTATTTGTCGAGTCGTTTATATTAGTTATTGCGTTAATTATCTTTGAATAATTATTATAAATATCGCTCGCTCGCCGTTATTAGAAAATTTGCCGAGAGTATCGTATCGCTCGGTGATACGCAGCCTGAAAAGTAGAGTACCTTGCATTGTATCGCTTCTACGGCGTTAGCTATTCATGAACGCGAACGGCTGCCTAAACTAAAACCCTGCCGTTCTTATTCATGATAGAGGATATCAAGTATATCGAGGATATCTAGGATATCGAGGATATCCAGGATATCGAGGATATCCAGGATATCGAGGATATCCAGGATATCGAGGATATCAAGGATATCGAGGATATCAAGGATATCGAGGATATCAAGGATGTCGAGGATATCAAGGATATCGAGGATATCAAGGATATCGAGGATATCAAGGATATCGAGGATATCAAGGATATCGAGGATATCAAGGATATCGAGGATATCAAGGATATCGAGGATATCAAGGATATCGAGGATATCAAGGATATCGAGGATATCAAGGATATCGAGGATATCAAGGATATCGAGGATATCAAGGATATCGAGGATATCAAGGATATCGAGGATATCAAGGATATCGAGGATATCAAGGATATCGAGGATATCAAGGATATCGAGGATATCAAGGATATCGAGGATATCAAGGATATCAATGATATTGTTACAAAGGGAGAAACCCTGTATATTCAACGCATTACGGTCTAGTAGTCTCAAACACACACTGTACACTTTCAAATGACTATTTTAACAAATGATATAAGTTGTTGTGTAAACACCTTTCAATTTTTATAAACAGTCTTGTTTCAGACATAAAAAGAAACTCACGCATTTTCCAATAAACTTAATTTTCACGTAATTCCATATAATTCATTTACGACTTGAATCTTTATTTCAATTCAGAACCCCATTATATTTAAAAAGCTTTCAATTCATCACAGTTTAGCAATCAAAAGCTAAACTTTGTTTCAATATCAAGGACATCAAGGATATCAAGGATATCAATGATGCAGATGCAGAATCCAGATGCAGATGCAAAATGCAGATGCAGATGCAGAATGCAGATGCAGATGCAGATACGGAATGCAGATGCAGAATGCAGAATGCAGATGCAGATGCAGATACGGAATGCAGATGCAGATGCAGAATCCAGATGCAGATGCAGAATGCAGAATGCAGAATCCAGATGCAGAATGCAGAATGCAGATGCAGATGCAGATGCAGATGCAGATGCAGATGCAGAACTCTGATGCAGAATGCAGAATCCTGATGCAGATGCGGAATGCAGAATGCAGAATCCAGATGCAGATGCGGAATGCAGAATGCAGAATCCAGATGCAGATGCCGATGCACTGTTTATAACTGTGATACGGGTTTGATATTGATTGTAACAATTATGACTATGATACGGTTCGATATTGATTATACCAACCAGTTACTATCATAACTATCAATAATATCATAACTAATATGATTATCATTATTTTCATAATTACTGCCATTACTATCATAACTATCATTAATATCATCACTATCATCTATATCATTATTACGGATATCAATGATATCAATGATATCAAGGATATCAAGGATATCAAGGTTATCAAGGATATCAAGGATATCAAGGATATCGAGGACCTCACCTGACGACCCACCTTGACCCGTCCAATGATACACCTCGACTCACCCAATAACACACCTCGACTCACGAAATGACACACCTCGACTCACCTGACGACCCACCTTGACCCACTCGATGACACACCTCGACTCACCCAATGACACACCTCCACTCACCTGACGACCCACCTTGATCCACCTAATGACACACCTCGACTCACCTAATAACACACCTCGACTCACGAAATGACACACCTCGTCTCACCTGACGACTCACCTTGACACGTCCAATGACACACCTCGACTCACCCAATAACACACCTCGACTCACGAAATGACACACCTAGACTCACCTGACGACCCACCTTGACCCACCTAATGACACACCTCGACTCACCTGACGACACACCTCGACTCACCTAATGACACACCTCGACTCACCTGACGACCCACCTTGACCCACCCGATGACACACCTCGACTCACCTGACGACACACCTCGACTCACCTAATGACACACCTCGACTCACCTGATGACACACCTCGACTGACCTGACGACTCACCTTGACCCATCCAATGACACACCTCGACTCACCCAATGACACACCTCGACTCACCTGACGACACACCTCGACTCACCTAATGACACACCTCGACTCACTTGACGACCCACCTTAACCCACCTAATGACACACCTCGACTCACCCAATGACACACTTTGACTCATCTAATAACACACTTCGACTCACCTGACGACACGACTTGACTGAACTGACGACCCACCTTGACCCACCTAATGACACACTTCGACTCACCCAATGACACACCTCGTCTCACCTGACGACACACCTCGACTCACCTGATGACACACCTCGACTCACCTGACGACACAACTTGACTCACCTGACGACCCACCTTGACCCGTCTAATGACACACCTCGGCTCACCCAATAACACACCTCGACTCACGAAATGACACACCTCGACTCACCTAATGACAAACCTCGACTCACCTGACGATCCACCTCGAATCACCCAATGACACACCTCCACTCACCTGACGACCCACCTTGACCCGTCTGATGACACACCTCGACTCACCCAATAACACACCTCGACTCACCCAATGACACACCTCGACTCACCCAATGACACACCTCGACTTAACTGACGACACACCTCGAATCACCCAATGACACACCTCCACTCACCTGACGACCCACCTTGACCCGTCTGATGACACACCTTGACTCACCCAATGACACACCTCGACTCACCTGACGACACACCTCGACTCACCTAATGACACAGCTCGACTCACCTGACGACACACCTCGACTCACCTGACGCCACACCTTGACTCACCCAATGACACACCTCGACTCACCCAATGACACACCTTGACTCACCTGACGCCACACCTCGACTCACCCAATGACACACGTCGACTCATCTGACGACACACCTCGACTCACCCAATGACACACCTTCACTCACCTGACGACCCACCTTGACCCGTCTAATGACACACTTCGACTCACCCAATAACACACCTCAACTCACGAAAATTTTCATGAAAAAATGCACGTATAGATACTATTTAGGTATGTGTGAGAGCAGTAAAAGTGTACTTTTACAAAAGTTTCATAATGGGCGGTTTTCGAGTAACGCTTGAGCTATATTATACTTTTAATTCGATGAGCTATACTTTTGGCCGTGACTATCTCGAAACAACTACCTTAAAAATTTAGTTCGACTGGTCCGATAAATTCACATATGGTATTAATTAATAGGATTCGAACGATAGAGTCACTACTCAATGAAATAAACACAGGCCTGTGGACTAAGAGGTCAATGACAATAACATGAAATTCAAGTAAAAATTCCTTCGGTCCTTCAGTGGTCGAATTGGACAAGGCGTCGCAGTACAAATGTGGAGGTCCCGGTTCAAACCCGGGCTGAAGGAATTTTTACTTGAAAAAATAATTATGATGCACTTCCGTTTTTTTCGGTTTATCTGGAGATTGCACGCTCTATATAGAGGTGAGCTTCAGTTAGAAGACTTAAAAATTTGGTTCGACTGGTCCGACAAATTCACATATGGTATGAATTGATAGGATTCAAACGATAGAGTCACTACTCAATGAAATATTGGCAATCCTTGCAATTAAATTTGTACACTGTGTTAATAGATTGCAAAGTTGGAGTTTGTGATTTGAGTTTAGTGAACAATGTGCCAAGAGTGTTGCTTATTTTATGCGTCACATGGATATCTTCTTTTTTCAAGATGTTTTTAATGTTTTGAGACAGACCACTAACAAAAGGAATAGACCCAACTATTTTATTGTTATCATATCATATCATGTGTAGCATTGTATGCCTCGTATATGCGTTCTTTCTGAATTTGTTGTATTAGACCATATGGATAACCATTATTTTTGAGAATGTCTTGTACAATTAATCCTTAAATTTTCTTTCCTAAACTTAGGGTGTGATAATAAAATGCATCTATCAAATAAACCTATGGCTACGCTTTTTTTATATTGTAACGGATGGTGTGGGTCAAAATTAATGTATTTCCCCGACCAAGTCTCTTTGCGATACCAATTAGTTATTATGCAATCATTCTCATTGATGATGGAAATGTCTAGGAAGCTAATTTGTTTATTGTTTTCTAGTTCCTGAGTGAATTTAAGTTTAGGATGGTAGTTATTGAAGGCTTGTACAAGACTCACCACATTGTCTTTGTGAACGCATGTCAGTATGTCATCCACATATCTTTTGTAGAAAAGAAGGTTAAATGGTAACGATTTGATAATTTTTAACAACAATATAATAATCCATTCTCACAACGATGATGATAACAATAAAATAGTTGGGTCTTTACCTTTTGTTAATGGTCTTTTTCAAAACATTAAAAACATCTTGAAAAAAGAAGATATCTATGTGACGCATAAAATAAGCAATACTCTTGGCACATTGTTCACTAAACTCAAATCACAAACTCCAACTTTGCAATCTATTAACACAGTGTACAAATTTAATTGCAAGGATTGCCAATATTGTTACATTGGCCAATCCTCTCAACATTTAAAAAAAGGATTAATTCACATAAGTATGACATTAAATCTGGTGATCCTGAAAGATCTGTTTTAGCCTCACACACTCTTACTAAAACTCATAAATTTGACTTTGAAAACGTAACAATTGTAGACTGGGAAGATAATTGGCATAAAAGATTAATAAAAGAAATGATTCACATCTCAAAAAACAACACGGTTAACAAAAGAACTGACGTACAAAATCTTAGCCATTTATTCTCTGACATTATCTAGTTGCACGTTTAAATTCAAATTTATGTCGAAATATAACATGAAATATCGAACATCGAAATAACATAACCTCTAAATAGATCGATCCACTAGATCGATATTGTAGGATACCTGGAATCTCACTTCCTCTGAGATCTCCATACCATGAACATCTCATGTGCTTAGGATAGTCACAATTAGTAAGTTAAACACTATTTTATCGAAAATTACCACATATTTGGCTATAGCTTTTCTTCTTTTTTTTCTTTTGTTTGGTGCCAACTATATCATCTAGATTATGTCACATAGTAATGTTAATTAGTGCAATATAAGTACATTCACCGCGTGCTGCACGTGCTCTAGTCATTACCTTGATTGTTAAAATAATATATCATGCATTAAATAAGGAAAAAACTATGTAAATAGATTTAAAATCACACAAATATTCTCACTGTTATAAATATTAGAATCATAACCCAGATAACAATCGTGCCACGCACGTCAGACGCATGACGTGCGAGGCACGTCGTGCACGTCGTGCATGCGAGAATGCATCTTTTTGGCCAGCACAATGTGATCGGCACTTGGTGCGTGCGCAATGTGTCGCACTACGAGTATCTAAGATGCGAGGCATGAAGCACGCACACGTGAAGCACGATTGCGCGTACCTTTGCCGGGCATATCGCTGGCACGAGGTGCTAGTCGCTCGCGGGCGACCCTGTGGAAAAAGTCTGATAAAAAATATTAAGGGGACCAGTACAGCAACTTTTCGAGAAATTATCATAGTCCGAAATCAATTTATTTCGTAACCAAAGTTCATTTCACATGAAAATATTTTTCTTTTTCAAAATCATGTGTCGTAAGGATTTCAGAGCACCGTTGGACCGATTCAGGTCATCTTGGATTCATTTTCTTGAGAAAACAAATCCTCATCATGTGAATGTAGGAATTTGAAAATAAAAAATTATGTCATAAGTTATGATCAATTTACCAAATTTGCAAAAATTATTATCACTCATTTCTTGAATAACTTGGCCAAAACGAAAATTTTTCAAAATTCCTACATTCACATGATGAGGATTTGTTTTCTGAAGAAAATGAATCCAAGATGACCTGAATCGGTCCAACGGTGCTCTGAAATCCTTACGACACATGATTTTGAAAAAGAAAAATATTTTCATGTGAAATGAACTTTGGTTACGAAATAAATTGATTTCGGACTATGATAATTTCTCGAAAACTCGCTGTACTGGTCCCCTTAAGTTCCAATAAGAATCCTGATACGTCTATGTGGACCAAAAAATGCTCCGATAGAAATGCTATCATAACTTATCCGTCGATACCAAAAATTGAAATCTATACGTGTTTTCCATATCGTAATCTATAGGATTGTATAATTTTTTTTAATTGATTGGACTTTACTCGGGTAATCGGTTAGAGTATTCATAGGGTTAAATACATCCTGATCGAAACAGTAAATTCATAAGCATACACAGTTACTCGAAGCTATATTTTTTCATCTGCAATTGCATTTAGGTGGTACAAGCTATACATTCATCAGATTTTCCAACTTATAGTTGTATTAGTATTACACAGGATGGTCTGTTCAATTTTTCTATCTGAAACTAACAGTAATTACTCATTTAATTTTTCTCATCTCTATCGTTAATAATAATATATTAACAATACAGAAATGAGATTATGTATGTATTTTTTCATAAGGAAATGCTGTTTCAAAAACACATTAGATTCCAATAACTGAATCTGACATTTCATTAAGGGCTTAGCCTACTGTGACGAGCGTCGAAACAGACTAATTTTCAATAACTAATTACGGAAAAACTACCAATGCAATATTGACAATTTTTTAATACGTTGTCATGTACACGTTCAAGAGTGCGTTCAACAAATTTTATTCAAAAAAATTTACAATTGTATGAGTTATATCTCCTCGCGCGTTCCGGTGATTTCCGTCCGCGGCCGATCGGTGTACGTGATATCGCAAGTACCAGTGATCTGAAGAAAAAAACAAAAATATGCTCATCAACTACATTGTATTGGCTATTGGCGGACGGAGCTTTTTATTTTTTTTTCTTCTTTGGTGACGAAAAAAAAATTCCTGAATTTTTTCGAAATTTTCGGCTGAAAAAAACGTGTTATTTTTATCAATAATTATTAAACAAAAAAGAAAAACAACAAAATCTTCCGTCCGCCGAAAAGTACTATTCTTTTGAATATGTGTACCAAATTTCAAATCGATTCATCAATTACAGCTTGAGATATCGTGTACACCGTTTTGAAAAACACAGTTTCGAGAAAAACGCGTTTAAAGTTCGAGCACGGGTTTTTAGAGTGAAAAAAAAAAAAAAAAAAAAAACTTTTTTTTTTGCAAAAATCACAGTAGGTTAACACCTTAAATTAACCGTAATTGAAACTATAAGCAATTGCAGTTTTTGTTTGTATGAATTACCAAGAGCATATTGCTTTGATATGCATATAAGCCGGTATGAGGATTTCCTTCATGGTAAGGATTAATCTCTATCGGATATCACGACAATATTTCTTTGATTTTCTATATGTTATACACCCATATAAATCTTCACTTATAATAAGAAACAATTTTTTTTATCGTAAATTGCTTTTTGAGTACCGATTGAGTCAGCTATTCACTACAAAATACAAGTCAATTATTTAATTCGGTATTAACCTTTCAGAAGATTTTGATTTTTTAATCCATCAATTTTATAAATTCAGTTATACGATATTTGTTAGCATTAAGGTATTTTATGAAATGTTTATAATATATATTCTTATTTCAATCACAGTTACGTTAAAACAATTAAAAATTATTGGATTGAAAAGAATATTATATTGATTTCCGGTTGTACTGATAAAATACGGTTAATTTCATCCAGAAACAAATTTCACGAAACATTCTTTATTTTATCAGTTGCTACGATTATATTGAAACTTTTTTAAAAAACGAATTTTTAATTTTACACAATTATCCAAAAAAATTACACGGAAAGAAAATTCCACGAAAAAATGCTATGTCGTAATGCAGGACTAGACTCTTAACATCTTGATGTTTACGCGAATTTCGTGTAAAATTTACGATGTACATACAATGTAAATAGCATGTGAATTACGATGTACATTGTATGTCCGTAGATAGAAATTTTCCATACTCCCTCTGCACTTTTCTATACTCTTCATCGGCAAAGAGACCGGACTCCCGAGATTCGGCTGTACACAACTAAAGCTAGGCGCACAGGCTTTGATCGTGCCGGCTCACCTACGGAGATCGTGAACCGCGTAAGTCACCCACACGCAGTGCCGACCAATCACAGCGATGTGTGAGTGATCGTGGCGCCTGTAGGTGAGGCCGAACACGGCACACGGCAAAGCCCGCCGAAGTGTCTTAGCCGGTAGTCACGTTGCGGCTGTCGTTAATTATCAGTTGCTTCTTGGCCGTTCATAGTGAATTGACACCAACATACGTAAGTACTGAATATTTTTTATTAAGTCTTGGAAAAATCTAAAAGTGAAAATTGACCCATTGTGCCTCACTCTCCCCTATTTTACGACATGAGACTCTGCAGTGATTATTTTGAACGATGAAAATATATTTTAATTTTCACGTGTTGTAAAAAATTACCGAATAACTGTTCCAATGTGCGTGAATATTTAACAGAGTTTTCGTTTTATTTGTTTACGATTAACGTAATAATAAAATCTTATTTTATTATTATTGTTTTATTAAAATGACAATGGAAAAAAGAAATAACCAAACGCTGGCGCTATTTTTGCATGAAACGAACATGTTTTTGGATCTATGTGTTTGGAATTGAAATAGAATTCGCGCTACGTTGGCCTTTTTTGCGTTTTCCACGCCTGGGCTCGGATAATAATCGAAATGTGTCCCCTCCGCCCGTTTTTCGTTACATTGTATGGAAAGGAGGTGGGCGACTAAGGATGGGCCTTAACAATTACAAATTTCTCCGTATTCAATTCAATTTTCTTCGTAAACGTATCTTAATTATAAACTTAATCGACACCAATATTAGTTTCTTTCTATAATTTGTATTTATCCTTCATATATTATTCAAAGGCATTGGTACACTGCTGAAAATTAAACACGTGTCCCGAGAAAAAATGATTAAAGAAAAAAAAACTTAAAAACTTGTTTTTCGGGAATTTCAATGGAAATACGCGTTTCTATCGATTTCATGGCGAATCCAAGAAAAAAAAAAAAAAAAAAAAAAAAAATACCACGTAAAAGTAAGAATTATTTGAAGTCATCAATGTTGTTTGTAAATTGAGATGCCATTAAGTTAATTAAATGAACATTCATAAACAATATTTAAACCAAATTTTCTAGATGAAAATTAGATCCAAACATTTTACGGCCTCAAATTTCGTTTATAGTATATAAATATTTGTGTGTTATAGAAACTGAAGAAGAGGCTAATGAAATTGAGGAAAAGGCTGATGAAAAAAAGAAACAGAGAAAAGCCGTAATACAGAAAAAAGAAGTTTCTAGCTCCGGTGACAGTAGTAGTTTTAGTGAAGAAAGTACTGATTCTGAGAGTGGAACTAGTAGCGATGAACACGCTGATAACTAACACTTGGTTTATCTATCTTTGATTTTTTAAACAATAAATATTTTCAAGAAATATAACAGAGTACAATTATTGCTAATATATTATATTCCTGATGATGTTGATGACTGCTAACTAATAATCCTATCGAAAATAAATTTTCATAGATTCTTTAAAGTTATAGCGTTATATGATACGCATAAGAATTTATTTTAAAAATATTAAATTTATTCTCAATTATTGTTTTTAAACATTACATGAATGGAGATGTATTGGGATCAAAACCTCATGTCATTTGATCATTTTTCAATTTGAGTTATCTGGTAAATTTTAATATAACGTCAAGATGAGATATTACATTTAAAAATTATTATAACATTGCTTATACATTTTTATAGATTTTTATTAGCAATATTACTTTTTATTGGGTGAAATACATATAGGCAATTATAAAAACAGATCAAATTTATTTGCAAATACTGTTTTAAAACAGTTTGTGAATGAAGAAAATGTATTGGAACAAACCCTATACGATTTTATCATTTTCTGATTTGGATAACCTGCTGAACCAAAATGGAAAACATGATTCATGCATTAAAATGATATCTAGGTATTGCCGATACTTTCTCATATATTATTATAAGCTATATTACTTTTGATTTAGGAAAATGCATATAAAAAAATATTGAAAACGATTAATTTTATCTGCAATTACTGTTTTTGAACAGTACATGAATGTAAAATCTGTATTTTGATTAACCCCATACAATCTGATTGTCTTCTGATTCGGATTGTCTGATAAAGATTAATATACCAACAGAATGGAAAATCATTCTGAAGAGTACAATGTATATTTGACTGATAAAATTTCATAAAAACCATTGTGAACCTATCCGTAATTTCTTTATCAAAACAGTAGTTCAGAACTGCCGATACCTAATTATACTTTTCATCTATTTTACTCATTATAATTCCATCGCAAACTATACAACAAATATGTGTAATTTACTGATACAACCTCATTGACTCTATCGGTTAATTCTAGTATCATAATTCCGGATAATAACCAATTGGAAATACTCATACAATCAAATTTGTCGTTCCTGTACCAGATAAAATCCAATGAATCCATTAGTTTTTTTGTCAATCGGTAAATATCCGAAATTGCTGTTTCAAAAACACAATAGTATATGATAACTTCCAATCAAACATCGTATTTTATTTGGATTAATCAGACTTTTTCCACAGGGGAGTCAAATGTGACCTTTTAGAGTGCCGTCATAATGATATTTTTCACAATCGTCATTTGCGTCTGCGATTTTCATTAAAAACAATGAAACAATATAGCCATTCCACTGTTTGAAATTAAAACGGTATAATATGTAGATAATACAATTAAAAAAATATGAAAATCACATCAAAAACAGAGCTCCGTATTTATATACATATTATGTATAAAAATAGTATCAATATATTATTCAATCTGAAATTTGACCAATCAAAATAATATATAGAGAAGAGGGGAGCAAAATGGCCACCCCAAGAAACTAACGCTTCAAATCGAGGTTTGAATTGATGGATCCCCGAATTTTCACCGAAAAATGATAGCCCAACCGATGTCGAGTTTTGAATGCCCTTCAAGGCACCCTAAAAAATGTACTAAATTTGTCAAAATTGAAAAATGTTCTAAATTAACTCTCGTATTTACTTTATAATACTTTTTACTTTTTTTTTTTTTAATTTTTCTTTTCGCTCATTTTACTCGTCTTCCCCTAAGTTATCAAGGTTTAAGGTTTGTTAAAATAATGTAAATAATGTAAAAAAAAACATTTTTCAATTTTGAGAAGGTACGAAGAAATTTTAGGGGTGGCCATTTTACCCCTTTCTCCCCTATATTGAAAAACATGCGAAGGGACCAGGAAATTTATGTCATCAGGTTTTATTTTTCCACAAAATTCTCTGGGCGTAATTCTCACCTTGCAAATCATGAGACCGAATGGTGAGATTGAAATGTTTATTAGCTCTTAATTCGACCGCTCGATCATAGGTTTCGACAAATAGGAAAATATGAGGCCACACCCAGAAAAATGCGTAACTTTCATTCAAACAAATTCGCACATTTGAGATTAACATATTTGACGCAAATAAAATTATGGTTGATTCTAAGAAAAGTGGAGGTAATCGTATATTTCATCTGAATATACGAATATAGTTGAGTCTTAAGAGACATAGTAGCTACTGTGATGAAATATACGTTTATTTGTCATTAGTATATTAAAAAATCCTATGGAATCCTTCATTTCATTCAAAGTTATATTTATTTGAATCGAGTAAATGCATGTCCGCAGCTCATCAGCGCCACATGCTAATAATGACCGTTGCGAGTACGCGTCGCCATTCGTCATTCGTCATTTTTCATTCGTAGCGTGTGTGGCGTGTGCGAACTGCGCGACATTCATGTTTATCCGGCGTCAGAAACAGTTCCAATGGATCAAAAACTGAAAGAATTGTTGACCAGCGCTGGTCTGGAACAATATATTCCAGTCTTTGAACATCAGTATTACATCAAATAGATATATTTACGTTTGGAAGCTCAGCTCTTAATCAGTGAGGTTATGCTCTTTTTTCTTTATGAGATTATGTGTTTTTTTTCTGTACAGTGATTTGTTCATACTAGAGTTATCATGTATTATATCTTCACAGAACTGAATCATATGAAAAAATATACTTTATTCTGGGTATTTTGCGCAATGTGAGTTACTACAATTCGTGGAATATTATATTTTCCATTACCAAATAAATGATGTCTTTGAAACAAATAAAAGATTTAGTTAATATTGAATTAATAAAATCAATGTTTATGTAGAAAATGAAAGATATTAGTTGGTTCAAGTAAATAATTTATTTAAAGTAACACAACATTTATTTGCTTCAAAATATCATATTCTTGGGCCGCAATAAATCGATCACAGCATCTTGCAGCAAGTTTCAACTAAACATTTGATATCGGATTGACTAAATTCCTAATAGGTTCATATACAAATAAACAGTTTGCTTTGACTCGACTAGATTTTAGTTGTCTGAAGTAGTACATTTTTCTGGGTGTAGAGCGTGCGACTAGTAATATAGTGAATGCGAGCGGACTTGGGTTCGAATCCCGGTAAGGTCGACAAAATCGGACGAGGTTTTTCTGAGCCAATTGGTATTGCTTGTTGATCTACATTATGCGGATTGAGTAATAAAATGTAGATTTGAATATTCACACTTGCGTAAGTTTTTGGTTTTTTTTTTTTACGGTTGGTTTGTTGAGAAAAAGGCACTTGGATATGATTATATATATGACTGTATAAAAATGTATATAAATATGATAATATATAAATTTATATCGGCCCATCTTTGATCTATAAATATTAGAGTGGTCCTTATTTTGGTCATTTTCGAATTGAGAGTTCTTCGCCCCCTAGAAGGGTTCGAAATAATTAAAAAAAAACATCCTCCAAATTTGAACTTTTTATCTCAATTTTAACACGTGCCGCAAAGCCTCTGAAGTTTTGCATTTGATAAACATGGCGTTTTCACTGACCTTTATTCATAATTTTGGCGCACCGTCAATAAGTAAGAAAAAAATCCAATTCTTGTAGGAATCTTTTGAGAAAACCCGACAGTATTTTATCAGATTTAGAGAAATTCAAAATTCAAAATGGCGGACCCAAAATAGCGACTGTAAAACATAAAAAATGTTGAAATCCAGTCATGGGTCAGCTTGAATAGGTTTATGGGGTCGCTGATTCCAAATTTGGTGTCGAAAATATGAAATTCAAAATGGCGGATCCAAAATGGTGCGGTGAAATATCAAAAATGTTTAAATTCAGTCATGGGTCAGCTTGTATAGATTTTTATTTATTTATTTTTATTTATTTATTCATTCAGTTCATTTTTTTTAAATTCATTCATATTTTTATTCATCGCCGGCAAATAAAGCTACCATTCAGCTGAAAATCTATCTACTGTACCGATCCGTCAATGGTTACGCAGATAAAAAATTAAATATAACACAGAGAAAAAAAAACCATTGTCGGTACAGTAGATCGATTTTCAGCAAAATAGTTCTATTATTGGCCACTCGACTACAATTTCTGCTGTCGAAAGAAAACACTTTCGGTATCTTTCAGAATATCAGGTTTTCAACTGCTTCTGCGTGTTTTAGTTTGACTTTACGTTGTTGAAATTAATTAGTTGAAGTTAAAAAAATATCAATTTGAAAGAAATAAGAACCGAGAAGTGCATTTTACTGTGTTGAAGATGAGTGTGAGAGTTCGTCTTGAGGAACATAATTGTTCAAGTGGTTTTGGTTCGTGGATAACATAAAAATTTTGGTCTGTCGTATGAACAGCATTATTCACCATGAATGCTCTACCATATTTGCGCGATAATATTTACATTCTTGGAAATGTAGATGTACAAATTGTTGGCAACAAATTGCCGTCTAGATCACAAGTTTTGAAATTGCTTTTTTTTTATCTTCGACACATCAAGTTATCTCTCAATGAGAGTAAACGGAAAGTGCTGCAAGAAGTGATTCTCTTTTGGGAGAAGGCTGGGATTCCAACCCAAGCAGAGCCACGATGCTTGGAAAAGATAGAAAAATTGTATCAAGAACTACGCACTTTACAAAAAAGTCAAAACAGAGTTGTAAGTGTCAATAGAGAAGAGGAGTTCGCCCAGAGTTTGAAAAACTTGTTTGATATTGCACATGGAAATGCAATTGGGATGATTGATGATTCTCGGAAAGACTTTCTCACGAATCAACGAAAAGCAGGATGCATCGGATTTATTGCTGATATTCAAACGGCATCCTCTGCTGAAGTAGCTGCTCGTCGAGAAGAAGTAGAAGAAATACAAATTGCACGAAAGAGAAAAGCGGAAATTGAACAACAACGGATAGGTAAGAGTTTGATTCAAATAATTCATTTTATTTTTGTACTTCGAGAGTCTAATTTTTACCGTGCATTAGGAGTGTCAAGGTTTACATTATTCAGGAAGTCAAAAATTCATTGAAAAAGTTTACGCAAAAGGAAAAACTACAAAAAAAAACCCAGCAAATTCGAGATCACTTGTCTATCGAGAGAATATTAAAAACTCTGAAAATTATGCCTGAATTTATTGTGAATAATAATAATGATAAGAATTCTTCAATTACAAAAACGTAAGAGGTTTCGTAAAAAAGAAATGGAAAACAAATAAAAAATACTTGTTTCCATTGATTTTTGTTTTCAGATGAAATGGTAGAGCTGGAAAGAAGTATTAGTTCAGGCCTAACATTGAGCCAACAGAGTACAGTTTCCAATATTGTGAGCGCTTTGGCAGGACCATCAAATCCAAAAAAGTCTAGAGGATCGACACAAGTGATCAGTGATAAGTTGACCGCAGTTTTGGATAGGTGCAAGATCACGGACCGCAATGCTGTCTATCTTATCATCGCTGTAGCTGAATCTCTGAATTGCCCGGTTGATTCACTCGTGGTAAATAGAACATCGATTCGAAATAGCAGACTCAAATATCGGAAAGAAGTGGCCGAAAAAATTCAGGCAGTATTCAACCATACGGCATTCAAAGCAGTAACGATTCATTTTGACGGCAAACTCCTACCAAATTTGTCAAAACATGATACACTCGAGAGATTGCCGGTAGTTATGAGTTCTGGAGAAATAGAACAGCTCTTAGCTATACCAGAACTAGAAAATGGTTGTGGTACTACTCAAGCAAGAGCTGTTTATGAAGTACTTGTAGACTGGGGACTATGTGAAAAGATAAAAGCCTTGTGTTGTGATACGACAAATGCTAACTTGGGAGCTTTCAATGGTGCGGCCGTTTTATTAGAGCAATTATTGGAGAAAGAACTGATTTACTTTCCCTGCCGTCACCATATTTACGAATTGGTTTTGAGGAGTACTTTTGAAGAAAAAATCCCAGGAGTTTCCGGCCCAAACGTTCTGTTATTCAAAAGATTTCAAGCCAGCTGGATAACATTGGACAAAACAAAATACAAAATCGGATTGGAAGATGAAAATTTGAAACCAACCCTTATGCAATATGCGAACGAAATTACTATCTATGTACGGAGAATGTTATATGGAGACCATGTAAGAGGCGACTATAAAGAACTGCTTGAACTAGTACAGCTGTTTCTTGGAGATATTCCACTTGGAGGAGCTAAATTCCGACATCCAGGAGCATTTCACCATGCTCGCTGGATGTCGAAGGCTCTTTATTCCTTGAAGTTGTATATGTTCCAAGACCAGTTCAAATTGAGTTCTCGTGAAAAAAATGGACTGTCTTCAGTATGTCTCTTCATTGTTACAATCTATACTAAGGCGTGGTTCACAGCGCCTTTGGCTATCCATGCACCTCGTCACGATTTAGATTTTCTGAAAAAGCTTCTTGGATATGAATTGATAGACAAAAGAATATCACAAGTGACTCTGAAAAAAATGATAAATCATTTGTGGTATTTAAATCCACGTACTGCAGCATTAGCCTTTTTTGATGATGAGTTATCGACTGACGTAAAAAAAAAAAATGGTAGAAAAGTTGAAAGTCCGCGAAGGCTCACAGCTGGACAATCGCAAAAGAATTCTAACCAGTATGATTAGTATTCGAACGTTCCTTGACAGAGAGATAGAAGATTTCATAAATTCAGAATCTCTTGAATTCTTTGAAATTTTTGAAATTAACACAGAATTTCTAAGACTCGATCCATCAACATGGGCTGAAAATAGTTCATTCCAAGAGGCGTTGGAAATCGTCAAGTCTCTGAAAGTCGTCAATGATTGTGCTGAAAGAGCTGTTAATTTGGTTCAGAGTTATAATAATCTCTTCACACATGACGAAGAACAGAAACAATATATATTGCAATTGGTGGCGTCGTACAGAAAAAAATTCCCAGACGCGCGGAAAAATACAAGTATGGGACCGTGGGACTTATCGAAATAAATGTGAGATTGGCTTTTGAGCGATGAATAAAGAATTACATAATCTAGTCTTGATCATGCTTAACTTATTATTACCTATTAACCAAGGTTTTTTATTTTCAGGTTCTAATTTTAACCACCATCTTAAATTTAATTCTTTGTCGTTTAGTTGAAAAACAGCGAATATGAAAACCAATGTACCTGAATTTTTAAGAAATTCAAACATCGTAACATTTTCAGCCACCATTCTGAATCCGCCATTTTGAATTTCATATTTTCGATACAAAATTTGAAATCAGCGACCCCAAAAATCTATACAAGCTGACCCATGACTGAATTTAAACATTTTTAATATTTCACCGCGCCATTTTGGATCCGCCATTTTGAATTTCATATTTTCGACACCAAATTTGAAATCAGCGACCCCAAAAACCTATTCAAGCTGACCCATGACTGGATTTCAACATTTTTTATGTTTTACAGTCGCTATTTTGGGTCCGCCATTTTGAATTTTGAATTTCTCTAAATCTGATAAAATACTGTCGGGTTTTCTCAAAAGATTCCTACAAGAATTGGATTTTTTTCTTACTTATTGACGGTGCGCCAAAATTATGAATAAAGGTCAGTGAAAACGCCATGTTTATCAAATGCAAAACTTCAGAGGCTTTGCGGCACGTGTTAAAATTGAGATAAAAAGTTCAAATTTGGAGGATGTTTTTTTTTAATTATTTCGAACCCTTCTAGGGGGCGAAGAACTCTCAATTCGAAAATGACCAAAATAAGGACCACTCTAATAAATATATATATAAGTATTTTATATATATATATATATATATATCCTTCTATATTATATAATTCAATCGCCGCCGCCGCCGCCGCCGCCGCCGTGTCGGATTCCAAGGCCTCCTCGACCCCGCTCGGCTCTCCCCCCCCCCCCCCCCCCCCCCCCCTCGCCCGCCTCTTGCCCTGGGCCTCCTCGACCACGCTCGAATCGGCCGAAGGTAGCCGAGGATAGCCGAGGATAGCCGAGGATAGCCGAAGAGAACCGGAGAGAGCCGAGGATAGCCGAAGATAGCCGAAGATAGCCAAACATAGCCGAGGATAGCCGAGGAGAGCCGAGGAGAGCCCAAAATAATAATAATTATTAATAATTTCTACACACGACTTCAAGAGATACGAAGCCGAGGACCTGGACTACGAGAAATACTCAGTGAACGACCTGGACAACGAGAACTACGAAGCCGAAGACTTGGACACTGGAAATACTTGGCGAACGACCTGGACAACGAGGAATACGAAGCGAAGGACCTGGGCAACGAGAATTACGAAGCCGAGGACCTGGACTACGAGAAATACTTAGCGAGTGACCTGGACTAAGAGAACTACGAAGCCCAGGACCCGGACTACGAGAAATACTCACTGAACGACCTGGACAACGAGAACTACGAAGCCGAGGACCTGGACTACTAGAAATACTTGGCGAACGACCTGGAGTACGAGACCTGGACTACGAGAATTACGAAGCCCAGGACCCAGACTACGAGAAATACTCGCTGAACGATCTAGACAACGAGAACTACGAAGCCGAGGACCTGGACTACTAGAAATACTTGGCGAACGACCTGGAGTACGAGACCTGGACTACGAGAATTACGAAGCCCAGGACCCGGACTACGAGAAATACTCACTGAACGATCTAGACAACGAGAACTACGAAGCCGAGGACCTGGACTACTAGAAATACTTGGCGAACGACCTGGACAACGAGGAATATGAAGAACATAAAATCCACGGATTATTCGGGTTTTAGAAACAACTGATACAAATTAGAATATGGGGGGTTGGCGCGCGTAGCGCGCAGGGGGGCGGAGCCCCCCTAGTATATATATATATATATATATATATATTTATATAACATCATATATGATTGTTCTTACTTGGAAAACTAACTCACACGAAAAGGTCACATTTGGCCCGCCCGCGAGCGACTAGCACGACGTGCCAGCGATATGTCCAGCAAAGGCACGCGCAACATTCCGCTGAAGTGCAGGCACGTCGTACACTTCATGCCTCGCATATTGCACGCTTATTGTTATCTGGGAATTTGTATCTAAAATCACACATATTATTCGCACTGCTATAAATACTAGAATTATAATTTGTTTATTGAAATAAATTGCAGCTTGAAGATGGCTGGCTGGGCCCAGCCGAAACGTCGTTATAGAAAAAAAAAAAACGATAAATTTGGTTCTTATTTGACCTCTTCCGACGAAACTCTGAGACTACCAGATCTGAACGAGTGCTACGCAGGACACCGCCATTAGTACCCCCCCCCCCCCCCCCCCCCCCCCCCCCCCCCCCCGGTAATGCATGGACACAATCATTCAGTTTTCCTTTTTTTCTTTAATACGATAAAGTAACGTTACACTGTGCGACGTGGATTTTTCCTGGTCCTTAGACCAGACCGGAAAGCTAGTCTGAGAACCGTCCACGCGACAATTGGCCAACTGAAAATTAATAATAAAACAAAGATGCTGGGCGCCAGGCTTATAATCGCCAATTTCTGAAAATCTTACTAATAAAAAAAAAAAAAAAAACTACAGATACTTGAGCGCCGGCTAGCGTCAGTACCGCGGAGAGGGGTCGGGATTAATTGAAGGATAGCAGGGCGTATTAACGACTCGGTGAATTTGAATTTAACAGAGAAAATAGAATTTATTCCAGAAAAATGGTATCAAAAAAATAGAAATAATAATACTAGTACCCGGGGGTGCTCCCCAGCGGGTATAAATCGACCCTTCCAGGACTAATCACCACGTAGTCATTTCATCACAACACGTCAATTCAACACGCAACAATTCAACACAGGACTGATTCAACACACAACAATTCAACACAGGACTGATTCAACACGAAACTAATTCAACATATAATGAGTTCAACACGAAACTAATTTAACACATAATAAATTCAACACAAAACTAATTCGACACATAATAAATATAACATAGGACGAATTTAACACATTGAACGTCCATTCAACACACAACAATTCAACACAGGACTGATTCAACACACGACAATAATTCAACACAGGACCGATTTAACACACACCAATTCAACACGAAACTAATTCAACACATAATAAGTTCAATGAAAATTATAGGCTTCAGATTATTTTTATTTATATATTACTATCAACTTACAGTACGAAAAATTAATTCAATTTGTAAACGCAAGCAGCACTAAGTGAGAGGACTCAACTAAATCAATAACTCACAAATACAATGGAATGATTATGACATTTCCTAGCTATAATCTAACCAGCCAGCTTGATGTTGAGTGCGATTCCTCGCAAATAATCCATTACGTCGGTAACTTCATCGAAACTAGAAACAACATTCTTCAGCCTAGCATCATAGTCGCGATACTTCCTTCTTTTCTTCTGAATTATCTCTCTCCCTGCATTTTGCTGCTCCATAACCGCTTCGGTTACCGATTGCTCACCTTTCAGGGCATCGATGAATTTACCCATGCTGGCATGAGCAGATTGAATCCTTGAATTAAAGGCGTTATGCCACCTCTCCACGGAATTATTCGTACGAGGGGTGTCATCCATAACCGCATCGTAACAATTCCAATAGTCGACGGCAAACTGTGGAGACTGACGACGTCCTCTCTTTTGTGCTTTTCCAATCCATGTCTCGGTATAGTATTTCAGGATAAGCTTCAGATCATTTTTATTCTGCTGAAAATACTCGGATGCTACCAGGGTGTCGAAAGCCTCGTAAACGTGACCAACAGGCACAAAAGCAAGAGCTATCAGCATTCTAATGTGCAGATTAAATGCCTCATCATGGGCATATTGGTGTGCAAATCCGAATTTAACCACGTTACGATAGATGCATTGACCGAAATGAAAGAAACAACCTTGAATGTTGCTTTCAGGAAATACCTTCTCAACTGCATTGAGGAAACCTAGCTCGAAATCCGAGATGATTCTCTTTGGTTGCTTTTCCCCTTGAGAATCCCTGATTTGTTTGAGAATTCGTTTGTATGTATTCTCAGTTTTGTTGGGGGCAAGCACATAAATAAGTGGCAATGGTTTTCCATGAAAAATGCCATGTATTGTGTAGAGCTGTGTAAATATTTTGGGCACAGTCAGAAAGGTGCCATCACACATCCATATATCACATTGTGATAAACTTTGTATATTACGTTCAGAAGCAAACATCAAATATCTGTCTTTCGTTTTTCCATAATCGTAATACAAGAAATTTTCATCCCTGTGAGTCTTTGTGTAATTTTCTGTTATCTCTAATTCCTCTCTTGTAGCAGGTGTTATTAACAATGGATGAGCTTTGGCTCTGGTTCTTGTGAGAGTGCGTGTCAATGATGAAATTCCAGGCAATTCACCAACAGCGCTAGTGGAAGCAGCTCGAAACACATCTTGAATTATTTGACTAGGATGAGCTTGTGTTCTTTCCGCAGCTTTTATTGCTTTATTTATCAATTTTCTAGATTCAAGCTTTCCCGGATCTGGGGCATGTGTGGGATGCTCGTCTTCCCTCAAAATAGATCCTACAAGTTAACAAAAATCCGTGTATCAAAATTGAAATTCTAAATGACAAAGGGAAAAAAACAACAGTAGATCTTTCATATCTTACCTGTTTTTGAAGTTGATGAAGTGTGGGCAATAGCTTTACACTGGTATTGTGTCCTATACTCTACGCATCTCCACTCAACTTTTTTAGTATTTTCACGTAACAAATTATATGAATAACCTTTGCTACTCAACTGGGGTTTCCCTCTTTGACTTAGAACGAAGTGAAGAGGCATTTTCGGGACCATATGACCGAGACTAATGTCCCCAGTGTACTGATTATTCGTTGATATTTCGATTCTCTGGTTTGTTTTCATTTAGAGAGTTCATCGATTGTCAGTTGATATGATCAATGTACATGATCAATGTATATGTTATTGTTGGGGCATATCGAAGAAGAAAGAGACAAAGCGAGAGAAATAGAATGTATATGGACAGCTTAATAACATAGTCACGTAAGGGTCAGGATTTTGGTATTTTTTTTTATTTATGCAACAGAAACGTATCTCCATTTTTTCTTCGGTTTTGCACTTGTGAATGTACTTTGAATGCACTCGTTGAATCAGTCCTGTTGAATTGTTGTGTGTTGAATGGATGTTCAATGTGTTAAATTCGTCCTATGTTATATTTATTATGTGTTGAATTAGTTTTGTGTTGAATTTATTATGTGTTAAATTAGTTTCGTGTTGAATTGTTGTGTGTTGAATCAGTCCTGTGTTGAATTGTTGTGTGTTGAATCAGTCTTGTGTTGAATTGTTGTGTGTTGAATCAGTCCTGTGTTGAATTGTTGTGTGTTGAATTGACGTGTTGAAATGTTTTCGTGTTGATTAGTCATGGAACCAAATCGACTACAGGTCGTGTAAGAGTGACCTCGCCACGTTTGGCGAGTTTTACAATAAAAAAATCAAACTACTAGCGTCCACGTAGGAGAGCAATAACAAATAAAAAGAAGTCATGCAAAAAATAATATATAACTCGTCAAATCAAGTCCTCGCTGGACAATACTAACTAAATTACTAATTTATTAAATATAGGCTACGAGCCGAATTGATGACTAATTAATAACGATAAAATAATAACTAATTATGAGTTACTCAGTCTCAGGTCGTACTCCGACGACTAGCTCGTCTCCGAGAGACGAAGTCTCTCGTTATCGTATCGCTCCGAAGAGCTTCTTATTTACACACTATTTACAAATTTTTCCTACAACTAAGTTAAACTAACTCTGCGGATAATTTATTGAATTTATTAACTACGAAAGCCCGAGTAAAAATGATTTTATAGAATTATATAGAATTATATAAAATTGTTCTGTATAATTCTATAGAAATATTGGCCCGATAGAAATATATAGAATTCTATATAATTTTATATAATTCTGTAAAATTCTATAAAATTCTATAAAATTCTATATATTTCTATCGGGCCAATATTCCTATAGAATTATATATACTTCTATAAGATTATATATAATTCTATAAAATTCTATATAATTCTATAAAATTATACTGAAGCCGGACTCTTTCCTAAATTTGAAACGAAAAGAATAACAAAGCATGGGTAGATTTTTTAAGAATCGAGTGAAAATGATTTTACATAAGTATATAGAATTATATAGAATTATACAAAAGTTATATAGAATTGTATAGAATTATATATAAAAATCCATGTAAGTTTTATAGAACTTTATATGATTATATATAACTTTATAGAGTAATATAGAATCATATAGAGTTCTATATAGGATCCAAAACAAGCTTATAAGTGGGTTTTATAACTCTATAAAGTTGTATATAATAATATAAAGTTATATGTAATTATATAGAATTCTATAAAACTTACATATAAGGGGCCGTCCATAAATGACGTCACCACGAATTTCACCTTTTTTGACCCCCCCACCCCCCTTGCCACACTGTAACGGGTTTTCCTGGGCTCGGGGACCCAGAAATATTAAGCCGAATACAAACCGGGGCCTACGGGTAGCTAGGGGATGCTGTTGGGCGCCAGACTTCACTCAGAAGTCCTCTCTCTCGCTCACTCTGCGACCCTCCGACTAACTCTAAGGGTAGAGGGATTTCGTGGGGGCGAGGAATGAAGACACTCTGTAGAATTACTATTATTATTATTTATTAAAAAGAAAAAAAGAAAAGGTGGCGAATTTAATACCACGCCCGCTACCTGGCGTATTTACAAAACGATAAATTATAATACTGACTCTACGGTTACGTTACTGACTCGACTTTCTTATTTTACAATGACTCTACTCTAATTTTTAAATATCACAGACAATTTACTAAATATCACAATCAAATAAATGAAGCTACTGAAATAATGAAATATGGAAATATAAACTTTATTAAATTGCGACTAACTATTAGTGCTCTCTCTCTCTGGGTCTACTCTATCCAGAGTATCCTAGATCTAGTTAGACGGTAGGGAGGACAGAGTCGACTCTACCTACGGTCTATTGCTCGCTTGCTCTAACTAGGAGGAAGCAGACGAGCTCTGACGGGTGACAGCTGAGCGTCGCGCGTGACGTCAGAGGTCGGTGGCAAAATGGCGTCGACTAGTTTTCTGCGCAGCGGTGACCAATGCTGGCACGGCTACGCGCAGCGTAAACAAGGCGCCCGGTGTCTACGTTTGAATCCAACGGTTCGCGGGGAACGGTTGAGATTCAGACACGAGGCTTTTCGAGGCTCTAGGTATTTATGCAGGGGAGGCTGGTTGCTACTAGGGACGACTAGATTACGAATCAGATTGATCCTACCTGGGGTTTGACGGGTGTACGGCCTCGGGTGCGACGGTATCAATTATTTAAACGGTCGGAGAGCCGGGGGTGTGCGTAGGTCGTCGAAGCCAAATCAGTAGTCCAGTAGTCACAATTCGATAATTCGTAGTCCACAAGCGTAGCCAGGTCGTTATAACACACAGAAATCACACACAAAACGTTCACCACTCTCACACACAAACTCTCTCACACTCTCTACAACCGCTCTGCAAAACTCTCTCTCTTTATTCGCACTTTCTTTTGGGCACTTGGCAACACGAGGTTTACTCTATATCTCCCGAAAATGGAATGAGGTTCTCTTCCGTTATCTATAGTACCAACCGGCGTCGCCCGGTAAGCGAGCGCTGGCGGCGACCCGATCGCCATGTGCGAGGATCTGCGGCCAATATGGCGTCGCTGAGGGAGAGCGGCGCGATTTAAATCGGGCGGCTGGGCTTATACACGTCCGTAGGTCGGTTAGGCGGAAGTCTAACGTGCACCACGTTACAACACTTAGTCGCAAAGCTCGGATCCCCCCCCCCCCCCCCCCCCCAGAGGTGACGTCACAAAGCTTCCATCCACCCCCCCCTTTAATGATGAAGAAAAAAACTTTGAAACTTTTGATTATTTCAAAAAATCCTTTATTGATATTCCAAATAATCTTTCTGCACATATTGTGTGAAAAGTCGAAATTTCGAAATGTGACATCACATTTGGATGTTCCCCTCCCCTCCCCATGTCACAAAATGTCACATTTTCGGTTACCCCCCTCCCCCCCTTGAGTGGTGACGTCATTTATGGACGGCCCCTAAGCTTATTTTGGATCCTGTATAGAACTCTACATAATTCAATATAACTCTATAAAGTTGTATATAATTATATAGAGTTCTATAAAACCCACATATAAGCTTGTTTTGGATCCTATATAGAACTCTATATGATTCTATATAACTCTGTAAAGTTATATATAATTATGTAAAGTTATATGTAATTATATAGAATTCTATAAAACTAACATATAAGCTTATTTTAAATCCTATATAGAACTCTATATAATTCAATATAACTCTATAAAGTTGTATATAATTATATAGAGTTCTATAAAACCCACATATAAGCTTGTTTTGGATCCTATATAGAACTCTATATGATTCTATACAACTCTATAAAGTTATATTCAATTATATAGATTTCTATAAAACTTACATGGATTTTTATATATAATTCTATATAATTCTATACAATTCTATATAACTTTTATATAACTCTATATAATTATATATAATTATATAAAATCATTTTTACTCGGGAGTTAAGTAATGAACCCTAAATTCTAACGCGAAGAACAACAAATACTCTCGGCTAAACCTCGAGCTACGTCTCTCCCCGCAGGAGGAAGGGAGAGCGACAGTGACCGACTCTCACTGTCTCTGTCGTACTCATGTACTCCAGATACGGACTCGACTAAATTATTTATTACTCGAATAATTACTCCAAAATATAAAGACTCGAACTACAAAATCTAAGGCACAGGGACACTGGTGACGGCCTACCCTTCGGAGATCGGCTTAATTCGATCCCAAGAATATTAATTAGCCTCGTGGCTTAATCTATGGCAATATGGCGGATAGCCGTTGCCGGATACGAATTATCCTGAGTAAGAATGGCTAACGCTTACCGTCTTCCAGCCAGGCCATGAAGCGACCACGTTCTAGACCGTAGTCCATCCCTCGGTCTCTTGTTCCCTTCGGGGATTTTAATTCGGCTTCTCACACCCTCACACAAGATCAAATAAAAAATTAATAAACCCACGGGGTTGGACGCAAAAGAAAGAAAGATACTGGTTTTAGAATCAGAACGCAGCGGAATTTTCACACGAGTGATAAGGACGCTAGTCTAACGCAGAGTGAGTAGACCGCATGGCGCCGGTACTTAGCGCACATATCAGGCGATCGACTATTGATTTCCTATAGACCGAAAGATCCCTATTTTCGCTACGCGCGAATATTCAAAATCCACCGCGGTGGTTGTAGCTCCTTACATCCAAGGAACACGGGTTGCAGGCTCTTCTAGGCGGCGGGAATCTCTTCCGCCACCGATATCCCTCGTTGCAGAATGCCCTCGGCATTCCCCCGTGTCCTCTATTTCCGCAGTGGAGGTAGCCTGGCCAGTACTACCTCCTAGAGCTCACGCGGTGTTCCTTATGAGGGATCCTTCTGGTCGATTTTGGGCGTCGTAGGTGCGTCTACTCGTTCTTTCGGGGTGAATGTGAGCCTTCGTCTAGGCCTCGTCTCCCACATGCCAGAGAAAATGCGTAAAGAAAAACAAAAGAATCAATAAGGAGTTCTACAGATTTTAGTCGGTCACGGTCGTCTCTCGGAATTATTGCCAGGCCTCAGGGCCATCCTAATCATTCATACTACTCTCAGACACTCCGCTAAGGTCGTCTAAGGGGTAAGGAGCCTGTGGTAACATGCAATGTTACAACTGATAGATAAATATGTCGGCGCGTGATATTTTGGACACGCTTTCTCACGGCTGTGGTGTTTATTAAATATCGAGACTATTGGTTTATGTTTAGTCTCAGTATATTTGTTAGTATTGAGATTAGAAGCTAGACGCCCTTAGAGTTAATAAGTGGCGTAGAGAAGGGATGCAAGACATGGGCATCCTTGTCGAACGCAGCCACAGCCCGGCGGTGGTGATTCTTATAGTCTAAGAGCTGACAACCAAAATAGGTGTCTCATTTATAGAACGATCTAACTCACCTCATCAATCTGCCTTAGCATCATTGTCAATTGATTCGGACGCCTGGCAGCTTTTCATTGGTGGGTGCGGGCGCGGTAAGACCGTAAAGGAGTTTAAAAATCAATTGAAGGTATCTGATTTATAGAGCGCTGGTTTTTGGTGTGGTAGTAGCTAATTATGTTCTAAATTCGATAATAATATTGCCAGGCGATTTGGTTGGTGGAAAAGAAGCGCCAGGTGACGTTGAACGTGCGTAAAAAACTGCTGAAGGTGTCTCATTTATAGAGGGCTGGGACAAAAATTATTCGTTAGATTCAACCCTTAGGATCGCGTGTGTAAAATGACAGGCAAAAATATTTAGCCGAACACCCCGCCAGGCGCCTGCAAAGAGCGAGAAATGCGCGCACAATGGTCAATCAGACGCTACAGTTATTTTCGATTAAGATCGACAGTACACATCCGGGATTGAAAGAAATTCTGAAGCAAGGTTACTTTGGTGTGAAACGAACTGACAAGCCCTTTTCGAGACAACCTGTAGATTTAACTTTGGAGCAGACGATAAATGCCGATGCAGCAAGACGATTGACAGGGGTAATACATTTTACCAATTCAATTTCTGCTCGGCAACGTTGGTCTCGCAGTCACAGCCTCAGATCGACAATTATATCGCACGTGTATGAAGAAACTGGACTTCAAAAATCGCAAGACATCACTGGTGATCTGAAACGACATCAAGTTAAAAAAGATACCGCTCATCTTAAAAAATTCATGGACACCGTCAACAGAAATATCAACCCATTCAATGCTGATTTAGATACGAGAGTTCTTTACAACATCGCTACAGAGAGAGCTGCTTCAGATGCGACTGCTGGTTTCCTGCTGAATATTGAAAAAGCAGGAACTCGTTTGCGGGAAATCTTTATTTCTGAATGTGCCGCATCAAAGGATAGATTCGAAAAACCGATTAAAAGGAACACTATTTTGAATTTTTCTGTTGCTTCTCAAAAGAAATTTGTTAAAATTGGCAGTAAAGTGCAAGAAGTTAGAATGCAAAGAGATTTGTTTGGCCGAATGTTGGCAGTATCAATGGAACAAAATATCGATGTCGCAAAGGTGATGTCCTATCCATTAACTCCCGTTCCGATGTCCATGTGCCATTTAGATGGAACAATGTGTAAGACCGACAAGGCAGCTTTCACGAAATTATTAGAAAACAAAATAACGAGCCAGCCACCAGTGCGCACTGACATCGTTATACTGGATGGGTTTTTCATTTTACATTTAATAAAGGAAGTTCCAAAAATATTCGGCAACATTTCTAAAAAAATTCTTCAAATGGTCACTAAATTCAGTGCGGCAACGATATATCTAGTATTCGATCGATACTTTTCACCGTCCATCAAAGACAATGAGCGCGAAAGAAGAGATGGACTTCAAAATCACGCCTACGTTATTTCGGGACCAGATCAAGCTAGCCCTGGTTAAAATGCCGTATAGGATTTTATAGGAACGTATAGAATTTCGTATAGAATTCAGTATTTATGTCCGACACCAGTTCATACGGTTCTATCCGCATCCTATCGCATCGACAAATTGTACTCGGGCCGCTGGAGGACCTATCCGGATTATGTTCGGGCCCAAAAACCTAAGCTCGGTGATGTAAACGATTCTATACGGTCAGCGTTCGTCATCAAAATCGCGTCTCAAATATTTTAAAGTCCGTCGCGGGGCTACACCCGTCCCTATCTGGTTCCGATCGCGCATTTTATAATATCAGAGTCCCACGCGGCGCTCAGTCCGTCCCTATCAGGAATATATTCGGGACCGAAAACTTGAGCTCAGTGATGTATACGATTCTATACGGTCAGCGTTCGTCATCAAAGTCGCGTATCAAATATTTTGAAGTCCGTCGCGGGGCTACACCCGTCCTTATCTGGTTCCGATCGCGCATTTTATATAATATCAGAGTCCCACGCGGCGCTCAGTCCGTCCCTATCAGGAATATATTCGGGACCGAAAACTTGAGCTCAGTGATGTATACGATTCTATACGGTCAGCGTTCGTCATCAAAATCGTGTCTGAAATATTTTAAAGTACGTCGCGGGGCTCCGCCCGTTCCTATCCGGTTTCGATCTTGCACTCGATGAGATCAACATAAACATTCAAAGTCCGATGCAGGGCTCTATCTGTCCCCGTCGGGCTTCAATGCTGCGCATTGTAAGGTGATAGAAATATTTGCTGTTCGTGTCATTATTTCTAAGTCCTAATCGGGGGCTCTGTCCGTACCTATCCGGTTTCTATGTAATGTACATTACTTCAATATTTTCTCGTAAGGCGGCGACCACCGCTTTCGATATTCTCGCGAGTGCCACTTATAGGAGTTGGTGAGTATATATAGAGGCTGAAGATGTCATCTAATATAAGCGTCGCCTAATTCCTGTATTGGTTATGTGCTATCAGTATGTATGATGTCAATATATGGGCTCCCCCTAAAGCGCCGATTGTTTGAAAAAAAGAAGAGTTAAAAAAAAAAAAAAAAAAAAAAAAAAAAAAACAAAGACTGCGATGCCATGCTATGTTAATTGATGTAATTTTTGTACGTTCCGGATAGGACCTTAATCCGAGCATACTTTTATGTGCGCATACATTACGGATTCAACCGAATACGCTCCGCATAGAACCGCATACGCAGGGGGCATCCTACACTCCGTATAAAACCGTATAAGAGGCGCACCGATATTTTTAAAAATCGCGGTTCCGTCACGTATAGATCCGGATAGGAACATCGATGGGGCGTCCGAATAGAATGGTATAGAACCGTAAGGAATCGGGATTCAAAATACGACACTTTGCTGGTTCGGGCCGTATAGAATTTAAACTCTGGATTCTTATCCGGCATTTTGACCAGGGAGGCCTGCCGATTTTAGTAAGGAGCTACGAAATAATTGCTTCAAAGAAGCGCTTTGTTGTAATTGGGATCCTGAGATCCTTTATACAACTACGATTTGTTTAAGGATCCGTTGTCGAATTAGGAGTTGGAACTCGGTCGTACAAAGTGATTCAAGTTTATTAATGTATGAAGAGTTTACAAAAGTGATTTACTACGTCTAACTGAGATCTGGCATAACCTGCCCTAATATCGGTCTTGATGTTCTGACGATGAGTATTATAATCATCGCTTATTTATTACGTATAAGGAGGTCGCCTTGTTTCTGCAATTGTTGTTAGTTGCGTCAAGCCTCGCACTTGCACATTCCAGAGTATTGCCAAAGTGTGTCACAAAACATCTGGATTGCAACACCTTGATACTCTGGTTGCAACATCCCTCCCCCCTTAGAGAGAAAAGCCCTTAGGATTTTCTTCTGAAATCAGACAAATCTGCTGGCTTGCGTCGTTGTGCGTACGCTTGCCTATTATGTTATCTCTAGGTTAGTGGTTTACATAATGTATCCCGTTACAATGTTTTTATATAATCGTTTCTTAGTCTAGGTTAGTATGACCTATTTTCAATATCATTTTTCTGTCAGTCTAAATTGTTTCAAATTTCTAGTTCCAAATTTCCTACTCAAGTCATATTATTCAACAAAAGGTTTCAATCGATTTACATGTACTCTGAGATTCTTCCTATTAACCTTTATGGTGTAATTAACGTCTGAGTTTACCTCTAGAATAGTATAAGGACCAATCCATTGAGATAATAGCTTCTTCGATCGTCCTCTGCGTACAGTCTCGTCGTATAGTAATACCTTATCTCCAACCTTGAACCCTTTTTCTTTGGTTCGTCGGTCGTACTCGATTTTTGACTTCTCCTTGGCTTCTTGCAGATTTTCTTTGGCTATCAGATTGCTAGCTCGCAATCTCTCTCGTAATTCTCGTGCGTAGTCGTCATAGGTGTACGTTGGTTCTGGATCCTTCTTCAGCGATGTTGGTAGTTCAGCTCGGTGTCCATACACCAGCTCGAATGGTGTAAATCTCGTTGCAGTGTGGGGCGTCGTGTTATATGCAAACATAGCATATGGTAACCATTCGTCCCAGTTGCTCTGTTCTTCGTTTATGTAATGTCTCAGATATTCAGCTAACGTCCTATGTGATCGTTCTAAGGCTCCATTGGATTCAGGATGATAGGCCGTCGTCTGAATCTTGTCGATCTTCAACAATTTACAAGTATCTTTGAAAACGTTACTCAAAAAGTTCGTACCTTGATCGGTGAGTATTCTCTGTGGTATTCCGTGTTCGCATACGATCCTGGTCGCGAATTCCTTAGCTACAGTGTTAGCTTCTTGGTTCGGAATAGGTATTGCCTTGCTGAATTTTGTTAGACAATCTTGAAACGTAAGGATGTATTTATTTCCTTGTTCTGTTTCCGTCAGTGGTCCTACGATATCCAATGCACATTTCTCAAACGGTTGATTGGGAGTGTCGGTTATGACCATTGGTGCCTTCGTTTTCTTGCTGAGTTTATTCTTCTGGCAATTCTCGCATCTCGAAATGTGTTCCTCGACATCCTTCCGTAATCCAGGCCAATCGTGTTTCAATCGGATTCGTTCGATCGTTCGATTAACTCCTTGATGTGCTCCTAATGGCGTATCGTGGTACTCATAGATGATCCTGTTCCGATCTTCCTCGGAATATTCTTGTCCTCGGTTGTGCAATTCTTCCTTTTCTTTCTGCTGACTTCTGGTCACTGCGTACATGCGACTCAAGGCATCTGCGTTAGTATTTGCCTTCCCTGCCTTGTACTCGATCTCATAGTCGTATTCTTCCAGCTTCAGTCGCCATCTCATGAGTCGTGATCCTGGATCCTTGACTCCGAATAACCATGTGAGTGGTTTGTGATCTGTAACAATCTTAAATCTGGTACCATATACATACGGTCTGAAATGATTAACTGCCCAGACTATGGCTAATAGTTCCTTTTCTGTGGTGCTGTAATTGCCTTCTGCCGAATTGAGAGTTCTACTTGCGTATGCTATTGGCAAGTCACTTCCTATTATTCCTTGCGACAGGACTGCTCCGATAACCTTGTCGGATGCGTCTGTCGTCACGATGAACGGTTGTTTGAAATCTGGATATTGTAGAATTGGTGCGGTCGTCAACGTCTTCTTCAAATTTTCAAAAGCTTCTTGTTCCCTCGAAGTCCATCCAAATTTCACCTCTTTCTTTAGCAAATGTGTAAGCGGTTTTGCTAAACTCGAGAAATTCTGTATAAATCGTCTGTAATATCCGGCCAAACCCAGAAATCCTTGAACATCTTTTACAGTCTTTGGAATTGGAAATTCTTCTACTGCTCGGATCTTCTCTGGATCTGCTTTTATTCCGTCTCTAGTGATGACGTGTCCCAAGAAGTTGACCTCTTTCCTCAGAAACTCACACTTGTCAGGTTGTAACTTCAATGAATTCTGTCGTAAGCGTTCCAGTACCTCTTCCAGTCGTTTGTTATGTTCCTGCAAACTAGGAGCATGTATGACAATATCATCGAGATAGACATAACACCTAAGGCCTTGTATTCCTGAAAGTACAGTATTCATTAACCGTTGAAACGTAGCAGGTGCATTCTTCAGTCCAAAAGGCATGCGATTGTATTCGTAGTGACCATGTGAAGTGGAAAATGCCGTCTTGCACTTATCCTCCTCTTCCATTGGAATTTGGTGAAATCCTGATGCTAGATCTAGTGTAGAGAAATATTTTGCCTTCCCAACTGGTCCAATATCTCGGTAATATTAGGCAGTGGAAAGGAGTCTCCTACAGTAACCTCGTTCACCTTACGGAAGTCAACTACGACTCTCATCTTCGTTTTTCCTGATGCGTCTGCCTTCTTCGGTACTACCAGCAGTGGTGCATTCCACTGGCTTTTGCTCTGTCTGACTATCCCGTCGGCAAGCATTTTATCTACCTGCTCGTTTATCTCCTGCTTGTGTTTTTCTGGAAGTCTATAAGGTCTTACATTTATTGGCGCGATATCCGGATTTGTAGTAATTCTGTGACTAGCTGCGTTCGTGTAGCCCAGATAGTCTCCTTCTAAGTGAAATACATCATGAAATTCTTCACAAATATCTAGTAAGCTCTCTTTTTCTTCTCGATTCAGATGACTCGTGCGTAGGTTGTCTCTCAGCTGTTGCATTCGGCTCGCGTTACTCGGTGTCATTGTTCGACATGCATAAACTTGCGTCATATCTGTGTGCTCTTGGCCTAATGCTACTATTTGTACACACGGCTGTTCCAGTTCTACATCATAATCGTTTGTATTCAAAATGCTGACTTTGCACTCACCGTCGACTGCGTTGGTGATGCAACTCCCCATGTATACTCCTGGCTGTAACTCGATTCCTTCGACGATACCTTCCGTGTCGTCGTGTGTCTTTGCACGGACTATCTTCTCGCTTCTTCGTGCAAGCGATATGTGAGCTCCTGTGGCTCCTAAATTCCATGTCGTTCCGTACAATCTTGCGTATTTTCCAGATCTGAGCTCGACGTCATGCTTCTCGAGGAAGTCGCCTCCTAAGAGACCGTCTGCTTCTAGTGGAAAATCGTCTTTAACAGCGTAAAAAGGGTGCGATATGTGCCTATCACCAACCCTTATATTTAACCTGACCTTACATAAGGTCGCAACCGGTGTTCCGCCTATTCCTCTGAGCGTGATTACACCGTCTTCAGCCATTACTTCGCCGTCAATTCTTCCAACCTTTACTAAGCTTACCTCAGCTCCTGAATCTAATAGCATTGTTCCGTGTCTCGTTTTGAATTCATCTGCCTTGATCGTTGCATGGTTTTTCTGTTTAGATCCGTTTATTTGGCAATTTACTGGTACGACGCGATACGGTTGCCTGTCCGCCGCGCCTGCTCCTCGTTTCCCGAATTCTCTTCGTCTCGCCTGCTGGCGTCCCTAGAATGACCTGGTTGGACCCTTTCCTCTCTTCTAGGAGGTCCCTCATTTCTTCCATAGCCTCGCCTATTTTCTTCGGCTAATCTGGCTCTGCAATCTCGAATAAAATGCTCTGGTTTTCTACAAAAATGACAAATTACCTCAACTCTTCTCACGTATCTGCTTGGTGTCGGCAATCTCTGCGGATAACTGGATCCTGTCTTCGCTGAGCGACACTCTCGTGCAAGGTGTCCTGGCTTCCCACAGTTATAGCAATTATTTCCTCTGTTACCTTCTCTGCTGTTGCGCGGTTGATTGTGTTCCCGATCCGATCCACGAATAGGGCTGAAATCTCGTTCTTCTTCTATCGCAAGTGATATGGCTTCCCTAAGATTTTCACACTGTCGGCTCTTGACCAATATCTTCAGCTTGTCGTTCAAGCCCCTGATGAAGATATTGACAGCTTGTTTTCTGACCTGGCGTTCCAGCGTCGGTTTCGAATCCTCTTCTGCGGCTTCCTTCATCGTCACTTCGATTACCTGTGCAGTTAGTTTCTCGACTCGTGCTCCATATGACTTCGCGTCCTCGTTGTGACGTTGTCTACAGCTGCTGAATTCCACTTGTAACGAAGCTAATGTCCGTGTATCGATGCTCATCGACTTCAGCTCTTCCTCCAGTGCCTTCCAGGTGTCAATTGTTTTGTATTCTAAAGCTCGTGCCGGAGCACCTTTGATCCGCGTGCTCATAACAGCTTTTAGTAGGTTTTGCGTATCCTCAGGTCGTATTATTTCACGTGCATATTTACAAGAGCGTATAAAATCACAAACTTTTCCTCGGTCACTGCTATCGAAGATCTCGATGTCCTTCAACACTTGTCTCACGGTAACGGTATTTTCTGCCATGTTAGTTAGTGGTTGCTTCGCTTCTATGTTCTGAATCTGTGGTGATGCTACTTGCTCTCGAGTCTTGCTTTTAACAAATTCGCGCATAGCCGCACGAAGTTCGTCGACCGTATTTTCTTCGGTTACGTTTATACTAAAATGCTCACAGGCTTGGAAAAGATGATCTCTTCGTAAATCTTTAATCCACGAGGTTTTACCTTCTGTAATGCGTCTTTCCACCAAGTCCCAGTTCAATGGCATTTGCTCTTTTCCCGAAGATTCTTGTGCTGCTGCAGCCAATGATAAATGCAAGGCGTGCCTCTGGCTGGGAGGTAGTACGCCAAACAACGGTGAATTATCCCCAAAGCTTACTTCTCCTTGTAACTCAGGTTTAGTCGGAGAGTCTACGGATGCTGATCGTTCTATTCCTTTCTTTGACATGTGACGTCACGGTAATTTCTTCAACGATGTCACGATCACTTATTCTTCTGAATCACTCGCTCGATACTTGATTCACTTGTACGATTCGACGATCCCTGCCGCTGCCACCAGTTGTTGTAATTGGGATCCTGAGATCCTTTATACAACTACGATTTGTTTAAGGATCCGTTGTCGAATTAGGAGTTGGAACTCGGTCGTACAAAGTGATTCAAGTTTATTAATGTATGAAGAGTTTACAAAAGTGATTTACTACGTCTAACTGAGATCTGGCATAACCTGCCCTAATATCGGTCTTGATGTTCTGACGATGAGTATTATAATCATCGCTTATTTATTACGTATAAGGAGGTCGCCTTGTTTCTGCAATTGTTGTTAGTTGCGTCAAGCCTCGCACTTGCACATTCCAGGGTATTGCCAAAGTGTGTCTCAAAACATCTGGATTGCAACACCTTGATACTCTGGTTGCAACAGCTTGTACGCTTTATAATCGAACATTGGGCAACCGATGCAGGGGCATCATTTATTGGCACCAAAACCGTCTACGTGAATTTTGATCATTGTTATTGCTACAAGGTCGTCAACGAAGCTGTTCAACAATCGATAGACGAACAATTGTCTTGTGAGAATCACGAAGAAGCGGATACCAAAATAATCTATCACGTCTGCAGCATTGATTTCGACGCTAATGTTGTTATTAAATGCTCCGACGCAGATATTCTGGTTATAATGCTGGGAAACATGCATCGCGTTAATAAGTCTGTCCAAATTTGGATGGATGCCGGTGTTGGCAATAATCAAAGATACATCGACATTACATCACTGTACAAGAACTTAGGTCAATCACTGGCCAACGCTTTGCCAGGATTTCACGCTTTAACAGGCTGTGATTACAATCCGGCGTTCTTTAAAAAAGGAAAGAATAGGCCGTTTGCTCTGCTACAAAAAAGCTTGGAATTTCAGAAAGCTTTTTCGAGCCTGTGTGATATGAATTCATCGGATGCAAGGGATACTGTATATCCAGTATTGGAGAAATTCATCTGCCGCATGTATGGCGTCCAACAAACCGATGACGTCAATGAGGCAAGGTTCGAAATTTTCACGAAAACTTTCAAATTAAAAGACGTCAATGAGCCATTCAGCCGTCGATTTAAAAATGTTGACGCAGCGAATTTACCGCCATGTAAAGCAGAACTTCATCAGCAAGTACTCAGATCAAACTACATCTGCAATGTATGGGGGAACGCAAATCTGAAAATCCCAACACAATTAACCCCACTAGATTATGGCTGGACAGAAAGCGAACAGAAATTCAATTTACTTTGGTTTGAAGGGGATCAAACGCCAACCTACGTAAATGACATCGTCATTCAACCCGTACACCTGGATGACGAAATCAATGTGACAGGCATATATAAGCAATATTTCTCTTATCGATTTATCGCAGATGAGGTAACCGCAATATTTTAATAACTTCAAATTAATTTTACAGATGACGAAGATGATGACGATCCAGAGGAAAACGACACCGAATGAATAAGCATGGCAGCATAAATAACAATAATGATGAATAAAAATGTTTCACCCCTTAATCAATAACAATATAATGACATCCAATGTTTATAATTGAAAATAACTATAGCG
This sequence comes from Tenthredo mesomela, assembly GCA_943736025.1. NCBI lineage: Eukaryota > Metazoa > Arthropoda > Insecta > Hymenoptera > Tenthredinidae > Tenthredo > Tenthredo mesomela. The sequence goes on from OX031022.1 coordinate 7,151,903, forward strand.
TCTGATTGACCATTGTGCGCGCATTTCTCGCTCTTTGCAGGCGCCTGGCGGGATGTTCGGCTAAATATTTTTGCCTGTCATTTTACACACGCGATCCTAAGGGTTGAATCTAACGAATAATTTTTGTCCCAGCCCTCTATAAATGAGACACCTTCAGCAGTTTTTTACGCACGTTCAACGTCACCTGGCGCTTCTTTTCCACCAACCAAATCGCCTGGCAATATTATTATTGAATTTAGAACATAATTAGCTACTACCACACCAAAAACCAGCGCTCTATAAATCAGATACCTTCAATTGATTTTTAAACTCCTTTACGGTCTTACCGCGCCCGCACCCACAAATGAAAAGCTGCCAGGCGTCCGAATCAATTGACAATGATGCTAAGGCAGACTGATGAGGTGAGTTAGATCGTTCTATAAATGAGACACCTATTTTGGTTGTCAGCTCTCCGTCTATTAAGGGACATTCAGATTTTGAACTGAGCCAAAGAAGGATCTCATTAGAAGATCTGGTCTAAAGCATTTGCGATTTGGTTTGAATCACGCCGTGGCGGTGGATTCGTTATTGTGTCTTTTTCTACGCGTTAGAGTAGAATAGTTTATTTGTTTGGTTGGAGTCTGGGATAGTTAACATCATCAAACACAATTATTAGATTTGATTTCATTATTACTTCTTGTGAACGATCAAACAGCCTGCAAGTAAAGCCATAGCCGACCATTAATACCGTTCGACGCTCCGACAAATATAATATTTTACATAACTTTTGAATATATAATATACTCACACCATCTTGGACTAGAATTCTCAATTCCTTTATCTTACATGTAAGTATTGCAAACAATAATCAAGAACAATAAAACAGTCAAATGATTGAATAATCTATCTATAGTACACGTTTCAGTTACGATATTGTTACTTAGTTTTCGGCGCGAACTTATACTTTTCCAAACTGTGGATTTTCTTCAAGATATCCGGATGCTGATTCAAGATGTCATAAAATTCTTCGCATTTTACTTGCAATATTGCCTGTATTGTTTCAATTGTCATTGCAGTTTTTTCGGATGTCCATATGGCGTTCATCGAGGAAAACACCCGCTCCGTAGGTGCATTGGTTCCGGGAAGACATAATATATACTGTACCAACAATAAACAGTTCTTATATGGTACTGACTTTTCCGAAAAGGAAACGAAAACTTCGAGCCATCGTTTCTCTGTGTCCAAGTTATCTTCTGTCCATTTAAATAACTGCTCGGTGGATAAATAATTCGATAGGAAACAAATTTCGTCGAACAAGTCATTTTCGTTCACTTTGTTTTCTTCCTGTTCTTGTGCATTAGCTACGTAATAATCTAATGTTGGTTGAACGTCAGTCCACACAATCGACTTATTCAGGAGAACCCAGTCAAAGTTTTGGAAGTCTTGGTATTGACTGGAATACTTCTCCAAGTACTTGATGCAATTGTTGTAGAAGTTGCGAACATGACCCATAAGATAATTCCGCTGAATCTGGCCGTTTTCTTCTAGTGATGTCAACTCGCTTCGAATGATTAAAGGTATGAAATCCTTCTCCAATCGATTTGAAAATTTCGATTTCAAGTCAGCTATCAGATGACACACCTCATAAAAACTTACGTTGTTGCCTTCCATCTTCTTAACAACGTCGTTGAAAATTGCGGCCTGATTGTGGATAAACCTAAGGCTGGATTCCCATGGGGCCCGAATTCACGGAATCGGAACGGAATTCTAGTGACTTTTTCTATGTGTAGGTGTATACATACACGCAATACATAGAAAAAGTCACTAGAATTCCGTTCCGATTCCGTGAATTCGGGAGTAGATAGGCTAGGCGGGTTCTGGATCAACGCGTGTTAGTGCACACGTACACGCACGCACACACACGCACCCTCCCGTGTCCGTGTGAGGGTGGTGGAGGGGGAGTCTGTGAGTCACGCTCTCGGACCCCTGACGTCACCCTCAAAATGACGTCACCCACCCTCAAAATGGCGTCGCCCACCCTCAAAATGGCGTCATATACCTCAAATTGACGTCACACACCCTTAAATTGACGTCACACACCCTTGAATTGACGTCACACTCCCTTGAATTAACGTCACATACCCTTAAATCGACGTCACACACCCTCGAATTAACGTCACACATCCCGATATAAAATTCCAACCCTGTGTCAGTGCCTTCTAGAAGCTTCTCCAAGGTCATTCTCGAGGGCAGACAAACAGTTCCTGGAATTATTCGGCACCCTGTGTGAATTTGATACCCCTGTACGAAGAACATGCGAGTCTATTCTTTGATAACTCATAATTCCTGGAATGACCATTGTTGGAATTTCGGGCAGTCAAACAGTTCTCAGAATTATTATCGACACCCTGAGAAGTTTTTGAGTCTGATTATTCGACACGCTGCTCTCTCCGGATCGAGTTACTTAGCCTAATGATTCTCAGAAAAATAGTTCTCGGAATAACCCCTGGAAAGATCTTTTGGAACATTCTAGAAAATTAGTGGAGGGGTTGTCAGCTATAGAAGAGCGAAAAATTCAGGGATGAAAATTAGTATTCAACCGATCTTCAAGTAGTAAAGAATCTAAAAAATATCACAATGGAGATGATTTTGGATATGCAGGGTTTCGAAAACTTTTACGACGAATTTGTGGTAAAGGAGCTGGCTGCAATCAGTGTTCAAGCGGATGACGCAGGCAGACATGGTATAACTCGCATCCTGTTCAAACCACCCTGTTCTTGGCAAACCTTACCACCCAAATGCAGAGCTACCAATTCCTGGTTGACGCGAAATTATCACGGATTAGAGTGGAATGACGGTGACATGTCTTACGATAATCTGCAGACAGCATTGAAGAGAATTGTTGAGCAAGCAAGTTATATATATGTCAAGGGAAATGAGAAGAAACAGTGGCTCGAGAAGATGATCAACGACGATTCAAAGCCAGTGATCGATCTGGAAGAATTGGGGTGTCCGAGTCTTGGATTCTTGCAATACATCAAAGTGGGTGGTTGGCATAAGGACTATCACGGGAACATCGTCGGATACCGGTGTGCCTGGGGAAACGTTCAGCGATTGAAATCTTGGTTCTTGAAGGACTGTACTGAGTCTTTACATAAATCTTTGCAAATATATCTTCAAGTGGGAAGTTTGAAACGGATGAGGAAGGAGGATATAGCATTTTTAACGAAACAATTTATCCTCATTTGCGCATCGGATATCATTGACGAGGTGTGGGAGGAACTATCAGAGGCTATGAAGAGGGACGAGGACATCATAAATTGTCGGAAGCAAAGAAGTAAACATATTTGTTACGACGAATTCGATGGACCTATGACAAATGAATTTGTAAATTTCCAACAGTAAAATAAATGATGAAATATTTTACAACAGTATTAATACTAACTCTCTCCTTCCTTTCTAAGCTTAATCTAGAGTAATAAGATACCGCTGAGCGGCGGGATGGAAATGATTGAAGCGTCACATATACTTAAAATCTTTATTTGCAGAAATACATATAATTATACCAATTTCTTCACTCCACCACTTATGGGATTGTATTCAACTACCCGATCGTGTAAAATCAAGCAGTATGCCGACGTATCGGTAGGGAAGTTATTTTTAGCTTCAAACTCGAGACGTAGATCTACAGGTCCAAACTTGAGCGACTCGTTTTGTTTCGAGCAGTCGATGACGAATAGGGGAGCGTACTGTAGGAATTCACTCTTTTTCAGCAACGGTTCAGATTCCTTGCCGTAATAGGAGGTTTGGAAATTGGCGTACATTTCATATAACAGAGCATACTGATTATGACTCATATCGAGATTAAGGTTTCCATAGGGATAGCATTGAGAATTCAAGAAGAGTTCAAGGGGTTATACGCAGTTGCAAGGCCGAAAAAAGGCGTTTCTTAACGATTTTTTTCTGAAAAGGGATTTTACTGGACAACTACAAGAAGTATTAATACATGTAGTGGCAACTTTTCACTTTAAATCGGCACTCTTCATTTTTTTAAATATTGAGTTACACTGGTCCTGTAGGCGATCACCTGGAGGTCCTGCAAAAAAAGGTGTCTGGCGGTGAGCACGATATCTCTGGTTTGGATTATCAAAAATGAAAAAATAAGAAAGATTCTGTCAGTGGATAGATGAATCTAGGTATTGATCGAAGGAATACTCGACATTTTGATTTTTTACAAAATGGCGGCTCCAAAAAGAAATAATGCCGATTTTTGACTAAAATTTTTTCGTAAAATTGTTTTAAAAAATAGAAATAATGATCGAAAATCTTAATCCTTCGATCAATCCCCGCAAAATATATCTGAGAAGGTTGTGTTGAAATTTCAAACCGATCGGTTGAGCCGTTTTTGAGAAATCGTGCTCACCGACTTTGAAAACACCGTTTTGAGAAAAACGCGCTTAAAGTTTCAAAAAACGTTTACATATAAATTTTTTTTTTTATTCAACTCACATGGAGTCGTCTATTCCAGGACCATAAAATGAACCCTCTGCATTATCAGCAGCTTCTAATATTCCGATTTGTTGTTAATCGATTTTTTGATATTTCTAACTGCGTATAACCCCTTAACGTCGGTGATGTTGCAGTCATCGAAATGGCTAGCGTTTCGATTCAGCTTATTCTTCCGACTTGTTTGGAAACCCAGTATAACGTAGCGAGGTTTCTCCAGCTGAGTCGATGTCTTCACCGTCCAAACGTGCTTCGAAGTAGTGGGAAGTACAGGATACTCGTACAATTCCCAATTGCGAAAACTCATGGAGATCGCCGGATCTTTCTCGATGAAATTCAACAGCTGTATTTTCCGTTGATCCGCGAGCTTCACATATGGTAACAACCATTCGACCTTATCGATCATGATTTTGAATTCCTCATCTTGAGCTTGTAGAACCGCATTCGTATCGGTCTTCGAACGGGTCAAGATCAACTCGTGTTTGGCGTTCACGATTATCTTGCGATAGTCTTCGGCGAACCCTAACATCATCTTCAGCGGTACGCGTACTTCGAAATTACCAGCGGCATCCACAGGGGTCGCGTTCACATTAAGCCAACCGGCATTCTCCATCATCCAATTCTGTCCAGGTCTCAGAGAAGGGTAACCTTTCATAAGACTGGTGAGACCGACGTTTTTGCTCCTATCGATCTCAATAGCATTTATCTCGTAACGCATTTCTTCAAACAGATGACAAACACCGTTGTTGACCAGTGTTGCGGTAGTCGACGGAGTTCCATCGGCTTTGACTATCTTTCCATACACATGCAATTAACTCTTGCACGGTAATACGCACAGGTCTTGGTGTTGAACAGCGATACGAATCTCGTCACTGTTATTGAAATTCGATGACGCATAGGGTTTGTGTGTGTGAACCTCGTAGTGTGCGATAGACTCGTCAAAGACGACGGGTGTTTGAATGTCTAAGATTTCCTCCTCCATGGTATACAGCAGATGACACAGATGCAAACGAATCTTATTTTGCGAAAATTCCTCTTCCAAAAGGTGTGATCTTGAGACCCAAGCTTTTCAGAAGCAGCACGTTCTGAGGTGTCAGCTCTTTGAGAACCGGTTGACGACTGACGTGTTCGGGGCATCTTACCTTAGTATTATAGCCACTTCTGTTATAAACTATTCCCATTATTGAGCCTTGATATGCAACCTTATAGTTATAACCTCTCCACGGAAATTAACCAAATCACCGTCCTGATCGACTATGCGAAGTTGGATGTGATCTATGATCCTTACGGTGACTGGAAGGTAAATGACGTGAGACGGTACTTCAATGATTTTATATCCAGGTGGAACAACAGGAAAAAACTCATGAATGGTGTGTACTTTTCGCTCATTGACGTAGGCACCCGTTGTAATGTTACACTCGACTCGTAGTGCGTTGACTTTAAGAATAGTTACAGGAAGGTCAGACTCATGAACTCGATCAGCTTGCAAAACATGTGGAGTGAAACCCAATAGGCTGCCTATAGAATCGCCGGGCACAAAATTTACAGGGTGACTGCATTTGATTTCGCGACACAGTGTATTATTATTCGGTTTGATGTTGATGGTGATACCCTTATTCGACAAGACACCCTGTACATAACTCTCTATATCCTCTATTTCATAGCTACCGGTGGGTATAGTGACTATTTCTTCACCTACGTAAATCTTGTTGTGACCAACATCTACATTAGGAATCGAATTAAAAGTCAGTAATTCAACGAGACCGAGGGAGTAATTCTTGAGATGGGAAAGATCGATAGGGGGAAAGTATTGAGTCTCAAGAACCGAGGAGTTCCCCGATACGGTTAGTGTGAACGAATCATCCATGACTACTGCGAAAATCAAACTGACTTCGAGGAATTACGCTGCATGTTTATATAGAAACTCGAGACACAAGTGACCACAGTTGAACGTATCGTAGTCTTGATATCTTTTATGGTTATATTTGACGCTACCAACACCAAGGTATCTGACGAGGTCCGACGGTGGACGAAGGTTACCGAAACTGTCAAAGTAAACTACTTCGTTACCGATCTTTCGGTACGCGACCCAATGTGTTCCAGGACCATCTTTATCATCTAGATTGACGATCCCCGATTCAAACCTACGCGGTCCATCTTTGGGCAAATCGTTTCGCATGAAGACGCCGCGGAAATGTGGAATGTCCAGGGTAGTCGCATACTTTAACAGGTTCGCGTCAGTTAGCGCTCGTTGTAGCAGCGTCACTTTTAGTTTTTTGGCTTCAGGTGGAGACCCAAGCCTTTTCTATACGGTTTCAGATGGAGCCCCTTGCCTAGAGCGATAGCTTCCATGGTCTTGTTGTGCCGTTGACTTTCTTCCAGTTGTCTCTTGGCGGAGCTTGCGTCATTCACCGCTTTTGCAATACCTGCTGCCCCACCAGCCAACGCGCCCGTAGCACTGAGCCCGGCAAAGAGGGGTACAAGGAATGGTAAGAAACCACCAACTTTAGCTGGGACAGGTAGAATCCGTGGAGAACGTACATTGCGTTTACCACCAGCTTTTCTAACAGCGCCTCGTGCACCCTTCAATGCAGATTTGATGGCGACTTGCGCAGTCTTTCCTGGAACCATAGACCGTTTGGCGGCATCGATAACCGTTCTCAATACCACCGGTTTCCGCATACCCATACCGAGCTTAGTTTTCGCTTTCATCGCGTTTGTCACTGCCCAGGCGGCTGCTTTCTCACCGATATTTGCGTCTGAAGCCAAAACCCGTTTCCAGGCTCTCTCAGCCAAAATCTTATCTGCCGCACTTCTAGCTTCTAGATTTTCCCGATTCTTCGAGTAGGCGATATCGTGTTCCTTGCAGGCTGCGTCAAGCGGGTTGATACCTGGGTCACCGCGCGCGAGTCTCTTCGCTAATTTGGTACCAGGTCCGCAGTATTGATAACCAGGCAGATGTAACTCTACAGGAAGACTGTTAATGATTTTGTTGACCAGACCTTTCCCACAACATTTAGTTCGCTTACGACAGGCTTTGTGCACGATCATGGCTACTCTCTGACTGAAGAATCTTCTTTATAAACATGCTATTTATACCGTTCACCGTAAGTCAGAGTCGAGATGAGGTTCGAGACGCAGCCTGTCAAGCTACCTGTAATGAATTTCGATAAATTTGTGCAACAAAATGTTGCAACTGAAAAACGGCACGGTGATTTGCTGCCGAACAGCGTGCGCGCGGTATTTTGCGGTCCGTCCAACCGCGGCAAGACCAACGCGCTGCTCACCCTCATAACACACCCCAACGGATTGAGGTTCGAAAACGTCTATATCTACTCGAAATCATTGAATCAGCCCAAGTACAAGTTGCTGCAACAGTTACTCGAGGAGGTAGATGGCGTTGAATACTTTCCATTTGACGAGCATGAACAAGTAGTCGTGCCAGAGGAGGCATTACCCAATTCGATCATCGTTTTTGATGACGTGGCTTGTGAGAAGCAGGATAATATCCGAGCTTTCTTCTGTATGGGAAGACATAAACACGTGGATTGCTTCTATCTCTGTCAGACCTACGCCCGTATCCCCAAGCATCTCGTGCGCGACAACACCAATCTTTTGGTATTGTTCAAGCAAGATGAGATGAACTTGAGGCATGTGTACGATGATCATGTGAATACCGACATGACTTACACGCAGTTCAAAGACTTGTGCTCTGTGTGTTGGAACAGCGGCAAGTATGGATTTCTTGTAATAGACAAGAACAGCGAGTTGAATGACGGTAGATATAGACACGGGTTTGACTGTTTTGTGAGCATAAATTGAGAATATTCCGGAAAGTAGAATCAGCAGCCTCTCAGATACAGCTGCGTCAACATGCAAGATACGAAAATTTATCAACAAAAAGAAGTGTTGCGTCATATCGCTAAAGCCAGCGCGGCGATTCGACGTAAACACAGAATGATAAAGTCGGGTAGGGAGACTGCTGAGCAGACAATGAGCAATGTTTTCAAACCGGTAGTAACTCCGCTGCGACAACTGGTGAAGGTTTCTCAAGCTAGCGCCAAGTCCATCAAAGAAGAGCCGACCGAACAAGAGCCGATCAAAGAAGAACCGATCAAACAAGAGCCGATCAAAGAAGAACCTCGAGAAGACGATGATTCCTTTTTAACAGCAGATGAGGATATAACTATACAACCGACAGATGAGTTTCTTGAACAGGGTAGCAACGAGTATCTCGAAATGTGACGAGATGTGAATAGAAAAAAAGATCTGGATAACGTGTACGGTGTACGCGTACTTGCTGACGACAGGTTGATGATGGGTGACTCACCGATAAGTTTTCCGAGTGACTTTATTCATGCGGGCGACAAGCGTTATACAAAGACCGAAGGTTTGTTGGAACTACTATTCAAAAAGATACCCGATGAGACCTACGTGACTTCAAATGATATAAAAAATTATAAAGAAATCGTAATTGCTACCAACGCACATCGAAAATACTATAGAAGTGATCAAGCTATTCGAGCAGTGGATAACCCCAAGTTTAAGAAGTTCATCACCACCGGATCACACACGGGTGGAAGTGTGCTTCCACAGCTCATGGTTGCTCAAGAGGGGAGAGGAATGGATTACGTTCACTGGGACGACCCCAACGAGCTGGTGGACCGTCTTCGTTTACTCCTGGCATCCCAAGCAGCTGGAAACTCGAGTCACACCAACGAAATCGTACCGATAATCGAAGAATTGCGTGAAGCTGACATCATTTATTAATCAACCGCCCATCGTTTCCACAGTCATTTCCAAAATGAGCGTCGATGTGTTTGGACGACAGTTGGACAAGAGCGCCGGCCCAAGCAGTCGCGGTCCTCCCGGTATTGGGTTTAAATTCACCACCGACGGGCATTACGATATAGATAACAAGCGACTGTGCAACGTTGCCAATCCTCTGCAGCAAGGCGACGCTGTTACTGTGAACCTCATGCGTCATGAAATCGACGTTGTGAGAAACGAAATCCTCGCAATGATACATGTCTTGGACTCTCGCATGACGAATGCTCTGCGGAACCTAGGTGTTGATATCGAAGCAGTACAAGACTTATCGACTCGCACCGCCGAAATCATTCTCAAGCTGGACACCAGACTAACCTTGTTGGAAAATGAACGAGAAAAAGCTATCGCTCGTGACGGAGCTGCATAGACCAGCTCGAAAGAACTATCCGCGTCGTCGTGTAGATGTTCGCGGTTTGGATGAAACCTGGCAAGCGGATCTCGTTGACATGACACTGTACGCGGGAGAAAACAAAGGCTACAAATACATGCTCACGGTCATCGATATATTCTCAAAGTATGCCTGGGTCGTGCCAATGAAGAGCAAGACGGGTAAAGACACGGCGAGTGCTATGGAATCTGTACTCGTACAGGGACGTACCCCGAAGAAATTACACGTTGATAGAGGCGGAGAATTTTATAATTCAAATTTCGATTCTCTCATGAGACGATATAATATTCAACTATACTCAACCTTTAGTAACTTGAAGGCATCGATCTGTGAACGCTTCAATCGTACGCTGAAAAACAAAATGTGGATGCAGTTCAGTCTGCAAGGAAATTACAAGTGGACGGACATTTTATCTGATTTGGTTTCGGCTTACAACAACTCTAAACATCGGACTATTCGCATGAAGCCAAAGGACGTATCCCCTAGAAACGAGCGGACATTATTGCAGACTGTATACCAAAAAGTTCGAGTCAGATCGGTTAAGCCGGCAAAGTTCAAAGTTGGAGATAAAGTCCGAATCAGCAAATATAAGAATGTTTTTGAGAAAGGATATACACCAAATTGGACGACTGAAATATTCACGATCATCCAAGTAGTAAATACTGATCCAGTAACATACAAGCTTAATGACTATCAGGATCAGCCGATAGCGGGTGGCTTCTACGAACAGGAACTTCTCAAAGTCAAGAATTCCGACATCTACCTGGTGGAGAAGGTGCTCAAGAGACGTGGAAACAAGCTATTTGTAAAATGGTTAAGTTTCAATAATACACACAATAGTTGGATAAATAAGTCTGATTTGTAAGGTTTATTAATAAAGAAAGATAATGTTTGACAAGTATGTTTATTTCATTCTACACAGTCTTATCGTAACCCCACGGAAGCGTGTCCGTCGTATCAGGAAATATGATCCTCTTGTCGTCGTTCCAGCTCAGCGCTATCTTCCTCTGCATCACCGTATGAACCTGATGATTCTTACTTTGAATTGAATTTTGACTTTTTGTCAGATTTCGATGCTGCAGAGCACATTGTATGTAGTCATCGAACGTTATGGTTTTCAGTGTTGCCCCTTTGATTCCCTTGGCACGCTTCTGCTCTCTATTTTCACCTAAAACTTTGAAGGCATATAATTTAGCTCTTAAACCTATAAACTCAGTCATTATCTTCCCGTTATTTTCGTCTTTCATTAATCCCAACGCTTTTTTTTTGTTGACTAGCGGCATCTTGTAAATATTTTCTAAAGGATAGTCGGAAGTATCGAATCGGTCCAAGTCGCGTTTCATGAGCTCATATATATCGGGTACTGTGAAGTGGTATATGAGACTACCCGTATCGGTATACATAAGCTTTGCTTGGTCACCGAATCTGCTTTTTATGTAATTATAATGAAAATCATAAATGTAGGTTTTAGCGAGATCCATAATAGAAAATCCCGCGTATATAGGTTTATTGAATTTTATTTTCGTTCGATTCAATTCGATTATTGTCATGTCTTCACCGAATACAGTACGGCTATGAAAATTTGATTTAGCGATAAGCGCTCTTGCTCCATGTCTACCATCCCACTTTGTAATTAGCCGCACGTCTCTGTGTTTTCTAACATTTTCCATAGTTTTCCCGAAAACAGCGTTATTCATAAGTTTGTAAAAATTCTTCTCAAAATCGTTGTTTGACTTTTTTCTCAATTCGGTATTTAAATCTATATATTTTTTAAGCCACGGTGCTTGTTTGAATTTTAAAATCCGGTGAATTTTCTCCAACTTCATACCTAAGCTCAAACACTGTTTCAAAACTTGATAGTGAATGACATACCGCTTTTTCGAGAAAAGAGTTGTTGTTAATTTAGAATTTTTAGAAAGAGGTGGGATGTAATGCTCCGGACACAATGGTAGGTCTTTGTGAGAGTCCCGAAGTTCTCGCGGATATTCTAAATCTACTTCAAGTATGTAACCTACGGGAGACTCATTTGAAACAGTTGAAACATCGAAATTTTCAAAATTTGACTCCCATTCGAAGGAACCATACGGTAAGAAGTGACTCATAGCTGCACCATATAAATTATTGACATCGAAATACATGAGGTAAGATTCTTCTTGGCGTGAATCGAATGCTGATCCCATATATCTGTTGTTGGCTTAAGCGTATCTATTCGAGCATTGGGCTACTCCGCCGCGAATTCCTCTTTCTATAAACAATAACATATCAATGTCGACGAGGAGCTCGAGTTCAACACCCGTACACTTGAGCATCGCGTCGAACGAGAGGCCCGGTGCCGTATAATAATGTAACGGATCTAATTTATAAGTGGACCAACAATTACTTCTGAAATTTTGAAAAATATCCGCTAACAGAAGCACATCCGTTTGCAGATACAAGTCCGAATATTGGCCCAAAGTTTTGACTTGAAAAGTTTTCCAAACATCACACGCGTGCGAATAATTATCCTCCGAAATACCTACATCATTTAATTTTGAATAAAATTTTTCTATGGGAGGCAACTGTGTCTCTTCAAGGCTCTCCCAACTATCTACATACTCGTACGGAAATACCCCTTTTCTCGTCAGTAACTGAAATTCTTCGACGCTTCCGCAATGCTTACGCGTGATTAATTTCTGCTCATCGTTTAGATAAGACGCTAATTTTTCTAGACTGCCCGGCATGAATCTGAACGAATCAATAAACCTGAAATGTATAGATGTTTCTTTCACACTCTTTGTAAAGGAAATATATCTGTCCTTGTTGATTGGTAAGAGACTCATCGAGCCTTCAAAAGATGTTGCTAACGTTTTAATCAAGAAATGTGAGTCGTAACCTGATAAGTTATGAAAGACTACCGGAATGACGTGCGAATCTTTGTAATTTAAATTACAACCTTCGTGCGCTGCACCACGATATTTGCCTGTAAAATGGCAATGATCGCGATGTTTCACCTCTTGAGGTCTGAATGGTTTTTCACAAATGTGACAAGTCTTAGCCGCATGAAATGCCTGTTTCTGATCATGACTCAACGATTCCATAGGTACAACACACTTGAAATAAGGTTCTAAAGCTTGAGCCAATTCTTCCAACTCGTTCACGAACCATTCAATACAATCCTTTTTACGATTGATTCTAAATTTAGAAACCGATTCGTTAAAGGTGCAATGTAAATAATAGGAAATACTGTATGGGACATGTTTTCATACACCCTTCTATTCTCAGACTCAGATGTATCGTTAACCGGTTGTAAGAGACATCCCAGATCAGCGTAAATACAAAACGGAACATTTTCTTTTTGTTTGAAGTTTTTGAAATGCAAGATCTTATCCCTTTCGTTCGGTAATATTGCTCTGCATTTATTTAAATTCGCACAATCAATCCTGTGTTTTGTTAAACAATTTTCCGTCTGAAAATGACTTAAACATCTATCACAAAACCAGGTATGACCTTTGTGTTTTGAAATCTGTGAACTTAACAGTCGAGACAAACTTTTTATCCATGCAAAGTGACATATTACATTTTCGACGTCATCGATTTCATTTGATTCAATGTCAGTTTCTAACATAAGAAGATGTATGGTAGACTTGTCTGATTTTACTTTACTCAAATAAAGAGGTACTGTTTCATGTTCATCTATACCGTAAACATTGATCGATAGATCATTTAATTTTTCAAATTTCGAAATTTTATCGAGACTCATGGGAAAATTCAAACCTTCATACTTTAACGCTGTGCTGAAATGTGGATAAGAAGTCGTTCTGTTTGCGTTATTACCTGCTGGGAAAAGGGCTGCTGTGACTGACCAGAGAAAACAATACGGATCGTTGTTCATTATATTTACCACCGCCTTTTTATCCTGTATATACTTCGGTAACTGTGTGTAAGTAGATATACCTCCTCGCAGTGGTACATATTTGTTGATGTTCACAGCCATATTTATAATTTCAGTCAACGATCATCCCGAATCCTTTTCCTGGAAGTCTTCGATCTTGACTAACAATTTTTCCTTTACGTTCTCGTCAAACCATTCATCAATATTCGTCGCTGGGAGAATAGCTTCATTTTTGGTATTAAAAAACTTCATTTCTTCGATAATTTCACCCCCTTTTAGGGGAGAGAGGGGGAATGGCGATCACTTAAGGAGGGTCCTCAGTTGGTTGACTAAAAAGGGAACGCAATGATGTACAGCTTTGAAATTTTGAGGATACATTCATTAATTAGTCCTAAATGAATCCTTAAAATTTCAAATACGTTTACCGTACAAATTGTTGGGAAAAAAATATTTAAACGTTGAATTCCACATTTTTTTTTATAACAACAAATGGCAATGATGCACGGAAAAACTTGATTCAGATATATATTCTTAGGCAGTTGAACTTTATATATCCACAATAAAAATTCCCACTAACCGTTCTAACTTCTGAGAAATAATTAAAAAACTACGAATTAACCTCGAATTTACTGTCAAATTAAGGGGGTATCCCCACCTTTAAATGAGTTAACATTCTAAGAAAGAGATTGATATTTTACAGCGAATTTGAGAGTCTGATCAAATCCAAAAAAATCAAGAAGTTTGGGGAGAGTTTGACCCTCATTATCCATACTTAACATTGAATATTATTTTGAGTCTATTAGTAGTTACGCTGAATATAGAAAAATACAAAATTACTCGGTTGTCGCAAAGAATCAGTAGTACCGTTGGATCGATTTTCGAATTTTTGGTCTTCAATTGTTCAGAAGAGATGCCTCTATCATATGAACATAGAACTTTTTGATATGACTATTTTTGGTTGAGATAATAGAAAAAATAGAGAAAAAAAATTGAAGAATTAGAAAAATCTCAGTAAAAACTAAGCGAGTCAGGCAATTTTCGCAATATCAAAAAGTTCTATGTTCATATGATAGAGGCATCTCTTCTGAACAATTGAGGACCAAAAATTCCAGAATCGATCCAACGGTACTACTGATTCTTTGCGACAACCGAGTAATTTTGTATTTATCTATATTCAGCGTAACTACTATTAGACTCAAAGTAATATCCAATGTTAAGTATGGATAATGAGGGTCAAACCCTCCCTCAACTTCATGATTTTTTTTGGATTTGATCAGACTCTCAAATTCGCTGTAAAATATCAATCTCTTTCTCAGAATGTTGACCTATTTAAAGGTGGGGATACCCACTTAAAGGTGCCAAACTCAATATTAATCAAAATGAAGCATTTCAGACAGTTTTTCGTAAAAATCATTGCATCTTTCACAATTCACTATTTTTTCCCGCAAGTTGCAGCGAACTGTAGGCCCCTTCGAAGTTTTACCCCACTCATCACTCTTGAATGCACCATACGCAACTGAGGACCCTCCTTAAGCAGAAATTGCAATAACTGGGGAAATGACGATCGGAAAAAAGTCAGTTATATAAGATATGGTGGAAAATTTCATCCACATTGACTGCTATGAACGGTATTCAGATCTTCGACAAACTCCACATGCTAACTTCACATCACTGGAAAATGAAATTGACCGGCATTACCCGACTTAGTCGGCTTAGTCGACTTAGTCGGGTAATGCCGGTCGCCACAAAATGCATTGACGGTCAAAGTGGGGTAATGGTAATCACACACGAAAATCTTGTGAAAATTGGTTTAACCGAAAATATTTATACTTTGATTTATTTTTTATTTATTTTTTATTTATTTTTTTTTTATTTTTATTTTTATTTTTATTTTCATTTTTCTACCTGGATAGCATGACCGGCATAACCCCAACACGTCGAATCAGCTTTGACTTGTTGTTTCAATCACAAAATATATTATAATCAAAAATTATTAATATGTAAAATTAAGAGAAAGGCTGAATCAACCACCCTGTCATATTATTTGTTACGTAAATGTGACAAAAATGCAACATATCTCTTATAAATCGTATCCAAAAAATTAGAGTGGCACTACCACATAACTACCGATTGTCACGAAGAGCTGAAACCTTGAACCAAGATGACAAGCTCGATGCCAGTAGTCTGTATCTGCATCCTCTACGTGGTAGCAGTAGAGTCGTTATTTTCAAATGCATAGAATATGAGATATTGACATGACCGCCATTTCCCCTCCCTCCCCTACAGTTTCGAATTTGCAGGACAACACTACATTTACTTTCAAGTTTCCTTCTTTTCGAAGAACATTCTTTAATCTGGAGATTATTAGCTTTTTCGAATCATCCAGAAAATCTTTCACATCTTTGTGCTGTAGATTCGCTATGATACCAGTTCTTAATCTTCCTTTGAAAGCTGACTCCAAGTCCTCCCACTTTACTCTGTCACTTCTCCTCGGTCTCC
Source organism: Tenthredo mesomela (assembly GCA_943736025.1). NCBI lineage: Eukaryota > Metazoa > Arthropoda > Insecta > Hymenoptera > Tenthredinidae > Tenthredo > Tenthredo mesomela. The sequence goes on from OX031022.1 coordinate 7,167,976, forward strand.
TCACACCTTCCCCTGTTTTTCGAGACTGCTCAAACCGCGCTTTCAACGATTTCAAGGTTCCGATTGTTGTCAAAATTCTCGTTTTTTCTCCGACCGTTGAAGCGGATTTTCGTAGAATTTTGTTTAAAAGCCTAATGTTTTGAGTTCCAAATCTAATCCATTTCTGTGTTTCCATAGTTGACGATTTCTCTTTCAGAATATCATAAGCATTCTGCATAATGCTAATGAGTTTAAGACATTTGACCGCATCCATTTTCGTGATTACTAACAACAATTGTACACTGCAAAAGTCTGAGCGTTAATGGTTCGTGAGTACCGACGGAGGATCATTTTATAGGTCAGCCCCGCCGACAAATTCCAAGAACTGTACCCAGCATCTTATCGTAACCTAATCATGTTTGCATCCTATGAACAGTTTTACTATACTATACAGTAATACTATAAGATATATATATATATATATATATATATATATATATATATATATATATATATATATATATATATATTAGGGTGTGCCATTTTTGAGCAATTTTTTTTTTCAACGAAAAAACAGGCTAAAAACTTTCAGAAAGGTGAAAAAAAAAAGCCTCTAAAAATTTGAGCTCTTAGTATTAACATTAAGAGGTGGCTATTCTCACTTTCCATTTTCCATTTAAATAACATGGGAAAAACATTCTTCTCTTTTCTTATTTTTGTAGCTTGACATCAGAGCATTGTAAAAATGAACTGAAAGATCATTTTAGTAGGAAATTGAATGCTCTACAAAAAAGTTCTCATTCATTTTTTTTACAGAGTGAGCCGTTCTGAAGATATTCGAACTTAAAGTTGCAAATGTATGAAATTATGACTTTTATTTTATTGAACTAATACTGAGGACTTTTTTTATATCTTAAAAATTATTTTTAATCAGAAAACTGGTTTTTATGCTCTAATATTTTTAGGAAGCTAAAATAAAAAAAAATTTACGTCTTAGATATTATTTTATTATTTGATTAACTGTTGAACAAAAGTAATTATGAACTGGGTTTAGTAAAATTATTATTTTATAGACTAAAAAAATTTTTTTTACAATTAGAATACTAAAATTTCGAAATTTAATAGAAATTATAATGTCTTATCAGAATTAACACTTCGTCCTGTAAACGTTTTTTCGGCACCTTCCGTCTGTGAACCTGGGTCTTCCACGCCCTGCCGTTATTTCACCCTGCTGATACATTCAAAAATTTCTGAAAAAAATTCCTGCTAGTGTTCGAAACATTCAATTTCATATATCAATCATAAAATTATAGAAAAATGAATTTTTTCATATATTTTTTGTTGAATAAATGAAGCAACTCGGTAGGGAAGTAGTGATTTTAGTGATTTCGCTCGGACACAAAAGACCCAGGTTTACAGACGGAGTGTTAAATGATGTAACTATATTTGTTGAAGAGTTTTTTTATTACAGTTTGGATATTTTCGTCGGTGCTCTTTTACCACTTGTAATAAATATTGAAATTGTTCCTCATCTTTAGTTAGGCATCCATTATATTCTTCCACTAGTGCGACGCTGCGCTCTGCAACGTCATTGACGACTTTCAATTTTTTGAAAAACTCCAAATTTTCTTGATAACTTTCATTATCTGGCCACATCAGTACATCTTCATCCAGAAAGTCGTACGGCAAATCAAATTTATCAAAAAGATTCAATGATTGTTTTGAAACAAAATCACTCATATTTTTGTTTAAAAATATTTCTGGTGAGTTTTTGTCTGCTGTGCGTCGTTTTTCAATAATTATAGTCATTTCCAGGCTCTTCATCGATTCAACCATTTGCCTCTTAATTTCAACAGGAACATGTTCATCAAATAGTGCAAAAACTGCTAAATCTTCATTCAGATACCACAAATGATCGGATAGTTTTTTGATAGCAGCTAATGAGACAGATAAATTTTGTTCTTGGTATAGAACTAATTTTTGCATTAGTTCTAAATCTTGTTTTGGAGCGAGAATTGCAGAAGTTGAGGTAAACCAAGCTTTGATGTAAAATAAAACAACAAAAATACAAATTTCTCTGAGATTTTTTGTTTCACGAGCTGTTAATTTAAATTCACTCCTAAACAAGAATATTTTCAAACTATAGATAGCTTTTGCCATCCACCTCGCATGGTGCATAGCACCAGGACGTTTGAAATGAGTTATCTGATTTGGAGTGTCATCGAGAAAAATCAAAGATAATTCCAGGAGTTCCTTATAATCATCCCGTGGATGAGAAATCTAATAACATATATTAAATTTATTATTATAATTTATGTAACGCATACAAAAGTAAAATTACGAAGATTTTTACCTGTGAATAGTTGTTGATAAATGTAAGTAAGTCGTGCTTTTCTTTCGTCAGAACCTTGGCTACAATATCATCAGCCATACCACTTTGAAATTTAGACTGATCAATGGTATCCCACTTTTTCAAAAATCTCGAAAAAATTGGTACATTTGGACCAGAAGTAACAGGCCAATAATTATCAAAAACTGCCCGTAAAACAACTTCTAGAATATGATGACGACATGGAAGATAAACTAGTTCTCGCTGTAAGATTCTCTCGATTTGAACACACGTTCCGTTGAATTTACCTAGTTAATAAATAAGAACAATAATTAGTAAAAGGAAATTATAGGAAGATTAACTGTGGTGATAACAATAAATATATGAGAGTAAATCACGTAAAATGAAATATTAGGTTTGTGAGGAACTAACAGAAAAACTAAAACGAATTAGTTTACCTGTGTTAACAGCTGTTGTATCAAAGCACATGGCTTTGATGCGAGAACCAACGTGCCATTGGTTTAAGGTAGTAATGATAGCTGAGGTTTGACTTTCAGAATCACCTTTAGCCATTTTCGGGACGCCAAGTAATTGTTCAACACCTGAGACGGACAATAGAATTGGGAGCCTTTCTACAGATTGAAGATCAATGAGATCTTGCAAAATTTTGCCGTCCCAATGTAGAACAAAACGATCATCAATATTAAATTCATTTTTTAATCTCGTAGCAATATATTTTCTGAATTTAATACGGCATCGATGAATTGTCCTATGGCTTAAATTATAATTAGCAATGTTCAGTCCAATACTTGTCAATAGACTTGCAATAATAAAAATAATCTGGAGTGATTATGTCAATTTTAGAAGGCGGTCGAAGGTGAATTTCATCTTCAAAATTTGAAATTGTACGTGAAGGCAGACTAGACATAATTGATGAGAAAACTGTTGTCCCCGAGAGTGGAATGTCATTAGCATTAACGTCTGTCAATAGATTTGGATCTAAAAAGTTGAAATAAAATTAATCATTTTATTTTCCTTAGTTTTTAATTGCAAGTGTGAAATCGATTATTATCAAAATAATCATTCGGGAAAGAGATGAATTGATAATTATCACTGTGATCCACTTCCATCATGTCATCATTGGTAGCTGGAGATTTTTCTAGAATATTACTGTCAACAAATCCGTAACGAGCTCCAGATTTTTGTGACCGAAAAAATAATTTCTTATCATCGTCAAGTAATTCTTCCACATTCTTTTTCGAAATATCGAATAATTTATTTAGATTTCGTACAAAAAGTTCCTCTTTCTTTTTTTGTGCCACAAACTTTTTTTGTTTACAATTTTTTTTTAACAATTTCCAACAATTGAAGATTTTTGTCAGTTTTGTCGTTGCGTATTGTAATCCAACAGTCGGTATTTCAGCAGCACACCATATTTTCTTCACTTTAGTAATTGTACTTTTAGAACTTTCTTTAATTGGTTTTTTAAGAAAAGTGTGTTCATAAAAAAAAACAGACATAACCTCTTTTACAATTGGTAGCTTTCTGCCAACAAAATTTTCATTGGTGTCACCAATCAAATAAATTGAATTCTCCATAATTAGTTGGCTACTTATTACAATTAGATTTAATATTCCAAAATCATTAATTAATAATCAACACTATTATTAAATTACAAATATCACTTCAACAATTCAATCAGGTTAAACAGAGCTTTCATCCGAAGAAAGTAATGATACAACAATCCGTAATATAACCTATATTTCCACGAGGAAATTAATCCGAATGGTAATACACCGACTGAGCCGATATAATCGTTTATCAGAGTTATCGACTTTAAAATAAAAAATAATATAGTTCAGGTAAAATTATAAAAAATAAAGAATGATTAAAAATTCAATACAATAACGGATTAATTGTTTTATTTAATCTATATTTGAACAAATTTATTAAACACAAATAACTTTTATTGATATTAAATAAAACAAAATGAAAAAAAAAAAAAAAATAATTGAGATGTAAGTATTATTTTTTTTCTATACAAAAATGAATATTTTCTCTTGAAAATAATTTTTAAGATATAAAAAAAGTCCTCAGTATTAGTTCAATAAAATAAAAGTCATAATTTCATACATTTGCAACTTTAAGTTCGAATATCTTCAGAACGGCTCACTCTGTAAAAAAAAATGAATGAGAACTTTTTTGTAGAGCATTCAATTTCCTACTAAAATGATCTTTCAGTTCATTTTTACAATGCTCTGATGTCAAGCTACAAAAATAAGAAAAGAGAAGAATGTTTTTCCCATGTTATTTAAATGGAAAATGGAAAGTGAGAATAGCCACCTCTTAAGGTGCCACAGTACTGGCATGTCCTATATATATTTTTGACGTCAGAAGCGTCAAATACGAGGAATTTCGTCGACAAATCGAGCCTTGTTTACGAGACGCAGATGGGTGGAATAAGTTTTCCTGAAACAACTGTGTATTTCTACCCTGCGCTTGCTCCCTGTGTTTAGTGATAGACGTATTAATCTCCTGGATGCAGCGAAAACACGACAAGTCGGTAATGGCCGGATTCTGATGCCGCCATGTTGGATATGTGTCAAACGACCTGTCACATTTATTTATTCGCAATACACATCACTGGGTAATCTACGCTGAAAATCACTAAGCAAGCGCAGTACAGATTAATTTAAGCTTCAATAAAAAAATAATACCCGTGAAATTCGTTTCCTCGTTTAGGCTCAATTTGTCGACGAAATTCCTCGTATTTGACGCTTCTGACGTCAAAAAATATATATAGGACATGCCAGTACTGTGGCACCTTAATGTTAATACTAAGAGCTCAAATTTTTAGAGGCTTTTTTTTTCACCTTTCTGAAAGTTTTTAGCCTGTTTTTTCGTTGAAAAAAAAAAATTGCTCAAAAATGGCACACCCTAATATATATATGTATATATATATATGGGGCTGTCCACGTCAACTCGACACGGCTCCAGACCTCAACATCTCCGATTTGGTTTTTGATTTTATATGTTGTTATTCCATGTCTGGAGAACCTTCTAAATTTTTTTTGGATTTTCAAAATGAACGCTTTCGGAACTATGATTTATTTCATCCTAAAAAAAAGGACCTTTTTTAAAATTCTGAAAAAAATCACAAAAATCCTGTTGATAATATAGAACAACCTCCCACTCGCAGAATCGTGGGCAGAATTTTCCTTATATTTTTTTTTTCATTTTCAAAAAATTTTCACTCCGAAAAAAGCTTCCCTAATGACATTTATTGTCGAAACATTATTATTATTATTATTATTTATTGTAAAAATGACAAAAAATAGTGATATAGTTTATAGGAAAAAAAAAGATGCGCAATGAAATTCTCTTCCGAAATTGGAGTTGTTTTTACCAAGGAATACTCAAGCGCTGTAGAGTACAAAACTCACAGGTTTTTGAAAAATAAATAACACATCTGAGTGTATAATAGAAATTTGAATCTACAAAAAAATTACTGTCACTAATAAAATGATATTTCAAATAATACCACATATTTTTCACCATTTTTATTTTATAAATTCGTACGACAACTTTCGTCTCGGCAGTTGAATTCTGCCTCTTTTGTTTCCGGCCCCTCAAATGTCGTTAGGGAAGCCTTTTACGGAGTGAAAATTTTTTGAAAATGAAAAAAAAAATATAAGGAAAATTCTGCCCACGATTCTGCGAGTGGGAGGTTGTTCTATATTATCAACAGGATTTTTGTGATTTTTTTCAGAATTTTAAAAAAGGTCCTTTTTTTTAGGATGAAAAAAATCATAGTTCCGAAAGCGTTCATTTTAAAAATCCAAAAAAAATTTAGAAGGTTCTCCAGACATGGAATAACAACATATAAAATCAAAAACCAAATCGGAGATGTTGAGGTCTGGAGCCGTGTCGAGTTGACGTGGACAGCCCCATATATATGTCGGCGCACGATAATTCGAACGTGGCTTTCTGGCTCTTTTGATATTTGTTTTAAATCAATAAATTAGTTTTAGTTTATACTATTGACTGTTTATAAGAAATTGGTTTATGTTTAGTCTCAGTATATTTGTTAGTGTTGAGATTAGAAGCTAGGCGCCCTTAGAATTAATAAGTGGCGTAGAAAAGGGATGCAAGACATGGGCATTAGGCCGGAGTGAAAAAGGCCAATTTTCGCGGATCGTATTCTAATAGTGCGGGAAAGTTATGTCTTGGCATCACTCAAAACTGTGCCAAAGGAAAAAATTTACAATAGATATCTTCTGTTCTGGCAAACGCCCCAAAGTTTTGAATTTTTTAACACGGGGTTTAAATGGAGAAAAAAGGCAAAAAGACAAATTGGCACTGAAAAATTCGTAAAAACTCTCTGGGTCGGCCGATTTCAGTCTTCCTACGCTTATTCGAGGCGGGAAAAATGTAGCTTTCGTTTGACGTGTTGAAATTCGAAATATCTTACTTACTTTAGAAGATACAAAATTGAAAAATAGCGTTTTTTCGGGAAAAACTCGATTTTCAAACGCGTGTATCTTTGAAACTAAGAAAGATATTCTGAATTTCAAAACGTCAAACGAAAGCTATATCCTTTCCACTTCGAATAAGCGTAGGAAGACTGAAATCGGCCGACCCAGTGAGTTTTTATGAATTTTTCAGTGCTAATTTGTCTTTTTGCCTTGTTTCTCCATTTAAACCCCGTGTTAAAAAATTCAAAACTTTGGGGCGTTTGCCAGAACAGAAGATATCTATTGTAAATTTTTTCCTTTGGCACAGTTTTGAGTGATGCCAAGACATAACTTTCCCGCACTATTAGAATACGATCCGCGAAAATCGACCTTTTTCACTCCGGCCTAATGGGCATCCTTGTCGAACGTAGCCACAGCCCGGCGGTGATGACTTTTGAGGGGGCAGTTAGATTTTGAGCAGAGCGAAAGAAGGACCTGCCAAAGAGATCTAGCGAAGAGCATTTTTGAATATTGATTTGGAATCACGTCGCGGCTGTGTATTCGTTATTGCGTCCCTATTCTACGCGATAGAATATAATCCTTTATTTGCTTAGTTGTAGTTTAGAATACTTGATATCATTAAAGACAATTATTAGATTAGGTTTTCTTTATATTATTGCTCGTGAATAACCAAATAGCCTGCAAGTTAAGCCATGGCCGATAAAGATACTGTTCGACCTCCGACATCAGAAGTGGGATCCTTGCAGGCTCCAAACGAAAGTTCACAGAGTTCAGTGCGTGGAAATAGTGAAACAGACATTGTGAAAATGATGTTAGAATTACAAAGTAGAAATATGACCGAACTTGTTCGGACATTAAAAGATATAGCTCCGGCGCGATCGACAAAGATGTTCTTTCCTGAGTTCAACCCTGACAAAGAAGATACGGACGCACGAGCATGGTGCGGAACTGTCGATCTATGCCTCGAAGAACAGCCGATTCAAGGGAGTTCGCTAATCATAGCATTGAGCAAGGCGTTGAAAGGTAGCGCCTCAGCGTGGTTTTCACAAGTGGGGTATTCGGGAATGGACTGGGCTCAATTCAAAGAGATTTTCTTGGCTCGATACGATTCCGTGGAAACACCAGCCGCTGTATTAATTCGAGTGAACAGTGGAAAGCCGAAAGACGGCGAGTGCCTGTCTGCTTATGCCGGTAGACTAGTGACGTTGCTAACTACGCGTTGGCAATCGATGACCATAGAGCAGATTGCTGTTGCTACGGTGCTTGCTCACTGCGTGCAAAGTGATCAACAGTTGCAGCGTCTTGCATTTACAACCGACATCGATTCAAGGAGTGCATTGCAGCAAGAATTGATGGCCAGTGCCTATCGTAAAAGACCCGCCAGCTCTGAGAATAAAGATCAAAGGTTCAATAACAGCAAGAAACCAAAAATAAGTTGTTTTACGTGTGGAAAGATGGGGCATAAATCTGCTGAGTGTTACCATCGAAGAAAAGAGGAGGGTAAGCCAAATACGGATAACAATACACCAAATAGGAGGCCTGTGACTTGTTTCAAGTGCGGCGAGACGGGTCACATTGCACCCCAATGTAAGAAGACGACAGACGGAAATGACAATTCTTCAAGGGAAAAGCAGGTCAACACATGCACCATCGCATCTGTAACGTCTGATCTGACCCAATCCGGTGAGAAGTATCTATTTTGTTTTGATTCTGGTGCCGAATGCTCTCTGATAAAAGAGTCCGTAGCTAATAAGTTTTCCGGTAAACGTATGCAATTACTGGTGGCTTTACTTGGTATTGGAGGATCTCGTGTTACTAGTAATTTACAAATATTGACTCCGGTCACTATTAGCGGATATACGATCGAGATTCTTTTTCATGTAGTACCAGACCATTTACTTAGTAACGATATTCTGATCGGTCGCGATTTGATTGCGCAAGGTTTCACAGCTGAAATTTCTTGTGATAAATTTTGTTTGAGAAAAACAAAGTTTGTCAATTTGTGTGAAGTTGGTAAAAAGGTCGAGAATTTTGATGAGATTGATACCGACGTGATCGGGACTGATAGATTGAATTTAATTAATTTATTAGACCAATTCGCTTCATCCTTTGTGTTGGGAACACCTACTGGTCGTATTACCACGGGTGAATTACAAATAAAGTTAATTGATCCGAACCGTACTGTTCAGCGACGACCATATCGCCTTAGTCCGGATGAAAGACAGATTGTCCGTGATAAAATTGATGAGCTCTTGTCGGCTAGTATAATAAGGCCTAGTTGCTCACCTTTTGCAAGTCCGATACTTTTAGTTAAAAAGAAAGATGGCGCAGATCGCTTGTGCGTTGATTATCGAGAACTTAACAGCAATACCGTGCCTGATAGATATCCCTTACCTCTTATAAATGACCAAATACAACGGATGAGTGGAGCTAAGTATTTTACAACCTTAGATATGGCTTCTGGTTTTCATCAGATGCCTATCCACGAAGACTCGATATAACGTACGGCTTTTGTGACCCCGGATGGTCAGTACGAGTATTTGACCATGCCTTTCGGCTTACGAAACGCTCCTGCGGTTTTTCAAAGGGCAATAAATAAGGCACTCTCAGAACTTGGGAACACTTTTGCAGTGTGCTATATAGATGACGTTATGATCCCAGCTGACTCAATAGAACAGTCGCTAGAAAGACTCAGGATGGTTTTAGATAAACTCAGCCAAGCAGGTTTTTCTCTAAATTTGAAGAAGTGTTCGTTTTTGAAAACTCGAGTCGAGTATTTAGGGTATGAGGTCACAGCGGGTGAAATACGACCTAACCCACATAAAGTCAAAGCGTTGACTGAATCCTCTCCTCCAGGGACGGTTACGCAGCTTAGACAGTTCATAGGCCTCGCATCTTATTTCCGACAATTTATTCCGAAGTTTTCGCAAATTACTTCACCGTTGTACAAACTAACTACGGGAAAAGGAAAAATAGAATGGAAACCAGAATATGAAAAGATTCGCCAGGAAATAATTTCTAGATTAACCAGTGAACCAGTTTTGATGATTTTTAATCCAACTTATCCCATTGAGTTACATACGGACGCTAGTGCAGATGGGTATGGAGCGATACTGATGCAAAAGATCGATGGAAAGTTACATGTCATCGCGTATTATAGTAAAAGAACAACGAGTGCTGAATCCAGGTATCATTCATATGAACTGGAAACTTTAGCAGTGGTTAATGCGGTCAAACATTTTCGTCATTTCTTACAAGGTAGAAATTTTACCGTGATTACTGATTGTAATGCTCTTAAAGCTTCACGCACGAAGATAGATCTCACACCGCGAGTCCATAGGTGGTGGGCCTTTCTTCAAGCATACGAATTTGATGTTGTCTATCGAGAAGGCAAGCGAATGGGTCATGCCGATTTTCTTTCGCGAAACCCGATATCAGTAAAACCGATAAGTCAGAAAATCGAACAAAAACAAGTAAAGGCCAACGCACACCATTGCCGCTCGGCACCGCACGGCAGCGATCGGCACCGAATTTCATTGTTTAAAACAATAAAATTCGGTCCCGATCGCTGCCGTGCGGTGCCGCGCGGCAATGGTGTGCGTTGGCCTTAAATCTAGCTGAGATTTCGGACGATTGGTTACAGGCTGTACAACGGAAGGATGATAGCTTACGTGATATAGTTTCAAAATTAAACAGTAATGAACTTAACGCAGACCTCGCGAATAGCTATCAACTGAGATCAGGAGTCCTTTACAGGAAAATTCAACGTCAAAATCGTAGTCGATATTTACCTATAGTACCTGTGAGTTTCAGATGGTCAGTAATTAATAATGTTCATGAGTCGGTAATGCATCTTGGATGGGAAAAGACTTTGGAAAAAGTTTATCAACATTATTGGTTTCCCAATATGTCAAAGTATGTCAGGAGGTTTGTCGAGAATTGCATAAGTTGTAAATTGTCAAAATCTCATTCGGGTAAAATACAAGCCGAACTTCATTCAATCCCGAAAGTTAGTGCCCCGTGGCACACTATCCATGTAGACGCTACTGGAAAACTGAGTGGAAAAAGTAGTCTCAAGGAATATGTTTTTGTGTTCATTGATTCATTTACCAAGTTTGTACTTTTACGACATGCCTCACGTATAGACGCTCCAAGTGCAATTTCGACCCTGAAGCAATGTGTGAATTTGTTTGGTTCTCCGTCTAGAATCATTGCAGACCAAGGTAGATGCTTTGCAAATAAAGACTTCAGAGAGTTTTGTGTGTCTCATGATATTAATCTCCATTTGATTGCGACCGGAACTAGCCGCGCTAATGGTCAAGTTGAACGTGTAATGAGTACACTTAAAAATATGCTGACAGCTGTGGAATTGAGTGACGACAAATCGTGGCGAGAATCTCTTGGTGAAATACAGTTAGCGTTAAATTGTACAGTAAGTCGTACCACTAAATATAGTCCTCTGGAACTATTGATTGGGAAGGTTGCAAGACCTCTCTCTTTATCGGTTATCGATGATCAAGATGAGGAACAAGTAAATATTTCTGAAATCAGAGAGCAGGCGACCGCTTCCATTGATAAAAACGCTATGGAAGACAAAGAAAGATTTGATAGTAGCAAATCGAAAGTTCGTAGATTTTCAGTTGGAGACTACGTTCTGATGGAAAATCATGAACGTAATCAAACTAAGCTAGATGCCAAGTTTCGTGGACCATTTGAGGTCATTGAAGTTTTACCTAATGATAGGTATAGTTTGAAAGCGTTAAATGGAAATAGAATTTATAAGTATGCCCACGAACGTTTGAGATTGATGCCTGATAGCAATGTTCCCGTAGAGCTTGATCCTTGTAATGGTTGTAGTGAAGATGAACAGTCAGAATGTGCCGATGTCGGCGTTGATGACGGTGAGCAATAAGTGTGTATACAATCCATGCGTCTTGTCTAGTTGCAAGCCAAAAAGATCCTAGCCCAGCGTAGCTGGTAAGGGAGGTGGTGCAATGGAAGGGCAGATGATGGATGTGTTGGGTCGTTGAGACCAATAAGTGTGTATACAATTCATGCGTCTTGTCTAGTTGCAAGCCGAAAAGATCCTAGCCCAGCGTAGCTGGTAAGGGAGGTGGTGCAATGGAAGGGCAGATGATGAATGTGTTGGGTCGTTGAGACCATTGTTTTGGGTCGTTGAGACCAATGTGTTGTTGGGTCGCTGAGACCAATGTGTTGTTGGGTCGCTGAGACCAATGTGTTATGATCACGTGGATGATCATGGGCCATATGATTGGCTAATGAGTATTGGTTGTGTACCAATTGTGTTGAACAGAGTCATATGGTTGGCTACTGTGTATTGGTGGTAATACCAATTGTGTTGCACGTGATGCAAAGAAATTGCTTGGAGCTCACTGGTCATCTAGTTGTTTGGATCATTCGACTGGTTCTGTATTTTGTTTGGTTGATATTGAGATCAATATTGTGATGTTGAGCACATGAGTAGTGCATTGAGGTATAGCATATGTGGGAACATGGCGTTTGGATCAAATTGTTTAGTATGTCAGAATGGGCGAGCAAAGAATGAACGTCGGGTTTTTCTTACAGATGATGTGTGAGGACCCAATTGCACACGAGGACGTGTGACAGTCAGGAGGGCCGTGTCGGCGCACGATACTTCGAACGTGGCTTTCTGGCTCTTTTGATATTTGTTTTAAATCAATAAATTAGTTTTAGTTTATACTATTGACTGTTTATAAGAAATTGGTTTATGTTTAGTCTCAGTATATTTGTTAGTGTTGAGATTAGAAGCTAGGCGCCCTTAGAGTTAATAAGTGGCGTAGAAAAGGGATGCAAGACATGGGCATCCTTGTCGAACGTAGCCACAGCCCGGCAGTGATGACTTTTGAGGGGGCAGTTAGATTTTGAGCAGAGCAAAAGAAGGACCTGCCAAAGAGATCTAGCGAAGAGCATTTTTGAATATTGATTTGGAATCACGTCGCGGCTGTGTATTCGTTATTGCGTCCCTATTCTACGCGATAGAATATAATCCTTTATTTGCTTAGTTGTAGTTTAGAATACTTGATATCATTAAAGACAATTATTAGATTAGGTTTTCTTTATATTATTGCTCGTGAATAACCAAATAGCCTGCAAGTTAAGCCATGGCCGATAAAGATACTGTTCGACCTCCGACATATATATTGTTACGAAGGTTGATTTATCCCTCAAATGTAGTTCACATGGTCTAGTAGTCATCTTAAATAAAAGATGTAAACATATTGCATTTGTCTATCGTTCAGAGAATATTCACTTTTTATAAACAAGTAGTCTTGTTTCTGTCTTTGTACAAAACAGACCTATCACTCAAAATAAACTCTATCTTTCAATTTGATTCCTAATCCAACGTTTAATTCGCTTTATTTCTCTCGTCGACCCACATATTTTCATTCGCGACTAGTTTTCGCTACATTGGTGTCAGAACCGGGATTATTTCGAGATCGATAGAGCGAATTTTTAATTTTGGATTACTGAAACATGTCCACTCGCCGCAGAGCTAGTCCCCCATTATCTGAATCATCCGCTCCTCCAAACCAATCGGCTGGATCCCAGCCACAATCGTCCTCCCTTCCTATTTCCCCAGATCCTATGGTCTTACAAATGGAGCTATTCCGGATGATGATCGAGGAACAGAAGGCTGACCGAGAGGCTCAGCGCCTACAATCCGAAGCCTTACTGTCCCTTCAGCGAGAAGATCGCAAATACCATCGACAACAAATGCAGCTTTTGCTGAGCTGTCAACAACAGTAAGCAGAGGCCTTACACTTGACCATCCGACAGAGTCTTGAAGTTATGACGACGAACCAAGTTCCAGAAACCCGTCCTTCCCCGATTCCCACTCCCAGGAGGCTCTCCTTAGTAAGAGATCGGTTGGAACAGGCTCCTCAAGAGCCCAGGTCTGTGAATGTTTATGGGGGAAGAACTCCCTCCATTTTAGTTAGGCCTAGATCGCCTAGAACTTCTATTCAACCCACTGATCAATCTCTTCCACAATACGACCGTGTTGAATTAACAACACGGGACGATAATATTCAAGTCAGGTCTAGGTCAGGAGATTATCTCTCCACAAATGAAATACAGAGATCTCCACACATACAACAAAATATTAATAATGATTCTGATAAGACTTTCCGTGAAAGTGTGCTAAATGAATTAAAGCAATTACGAACAGATTTTGTTTTACGCGCCGAGAGTGGTCGCGAAATTCCCGAAATTCCGATTTCTTTGGACTCCCATCATAACAGAGAATCACAAAGAAATATTCATGTAGCTTCAAATAATCATAATAAAAATATCAAAATTCCAACTTTTGACGGTTCAATTCCATGGTCTGAATATGAATGTCAATTTAAACTTTGTGCTGAATTGAACGATTGGGGTCCAATCGCAAAAGCGTCTAATTTAGCTATACATTTGAGGGGACCTGCTCTGTCTGTGCTTACGGAATCCCATGCCAATGTGGGGACGTGTACATCGGCGAAACAGGAAGGCCCTTGAACGTCCGCATCCGGGAACACCGAAAAAACGTTAAAATGTGCGAACGATCGAAATCGAGATTGGCCGATCACGCCTGGGAAAATGAACACCACTTCCAGTGGGATGATGCTCGGATATTGTTGAAGGAATCCAATCCTATCAAACGGAAGCTGAAGGAATCAGCGTGCATAGCAGTGACACCAAATGCTGTAAGTCAACCCAGCATAGAACTTAGCAAATTATGGTTACCTTTGTACAGGGATGAGGTGAGGGAAGCCATGAGCAGGCCAAGGCGGCGCCACCAGTCGTAGCTGGCGCCACCTACAAACAACCTATATATACCGGTGAGCGCGGAATTTGATCACTCTTTGATGGGAAGTCGCCAGACAACCTTTCCTGAGGACGGGAGCAGATATCAGCGCCCGAAACGTCGAAGATGAATAATCTTATAAGCAGTGGAACTAGTCCAAGTAACCCCCTGGAGGAAGGGGGGGAAGTGGGTGGGCGGGTGGCCCCCCCTCCCTCCATCCCCTCTCCTACCTCCAATAGTAACTGTGCTTACTACTCTTTCAGAAACAGAAATGAAGGACTACAGTAAATTAAGCGAGTCTTTAAAACTACGTTATGGAAATGACCATCTAAAAAAATTACATTTGACCCAGTTAGAAAATAGGAGACAGATGAGAGATGAGAGTCTTGTCACTCTAGGGCATGAGATTGAACGAATGACCAGGTTGGCTTTACCAACCTGTGATGACGAGACAAGAGATCAAATAGGTCGTACGCGTTTCATTAACGCCATATTTAATTCCGATTTAAAACATGCCGTGAGTTTGGCAGGACCTTCATCTCTTAGAGAGACTATCGTGAGAGCCTTAGAAATAGAGGCTCTCAACAAACAATATTTAGGAGTAGGAAGAGTCAGACAGGTGCAGACCCAATCTGTTGGCAATAAACTAAATAGTCCGAATAAAACCACTCCCTGGCAGCGACGCGACCAAGATAAGGACTCAAAGTCAAAAGGTACCGCTGATTCACCGAAATTTTGTAGATATTGCAAAAAGACCGGACATTTAATTGAAGAGTGTTTTACTCTCAAAAGAAAAAATGAATTTAATTCTGACAATTCGCGAGTTAATTGTAATAAAATTTCAAAACCTGACAAAACAAATTTGACTGACAATTCAGATTCTACATCCTGGAGAAACAGAGATTCTCATCCTAATTCACAATCTTCTTCTTCAAAAAACTAATCTCTGGTGATTCAGCGGGGCTTAAATCATCTGAGAGATTTTATATTGGTGGCCCTAATAATTTCAATCCTAATAATCTAACCCAATTTTTATTAAGAGGTCTCCGTCAAACCGGACTATACACCTGGGGCACCGTCAATGGTGTTAAATGCCTCTGGGTTGTAGATACCGGGGCGGAGGTTACAGTAGTCCGTTCGGATCTTTTAGATTCCGTTCAGGATGATTTCCATTCTACCTCTTTTCGTACAGCTACAGGAGAGACTACTCCCATTTTAGGACAGAAAACTGTTCAGATTAATGTAGCTGGATTTATTACTTCGCCGCATCAGGTTTATTTAGCCAATATAGAGGATGACGGTATTTTAGGGTTAGACTTTCTTTCAGCACATGCGTGCATTATTTCTACAGCCACCAATTCATTGAAATCTGGTTGTCACCAGATCCCTCTTTTAACGACTCGTCGTTCATTTCCTATTCCTTTCGATGATGCCCTTAGATTACACAACTTAACTGAATCTCGTCGAGATTCTGAGAATTAATCTGAAACTTCGCCAGAAGGTTATGAGAATCTATAGTTTTTAGGTTTGGTTTCTTGCTCTGAATTTAGCTTCGTAGGTTTATTTAATCAAAGATCAAATGAATCGATTTACTTTTGATTTTGTTTCTGTTATCAGAGTTCGCTCAGGTGTCCTCGACATAGGCTTCTGAGCTCCGTTCGTACCTTTTTCTTTTGTTTCACTTCCAGCAAATGGGTGATTCATGGTCTCTCCTAGTTAGCTGGTGTAATTTTACTTTCTTTCAAATTTTCAACACAGCTAAGAGATCCGAAAAGGAACTCTTAATTTAAATATTAGTTTAGGCAACTAATACTTTTCAAGATTTTCAGATTTTCTATTGATCTAGTATTCTGAGGTTGGAATTTTATGCCGGAAATTCGTCTATCCTGAACCTTTTCTTGGTGTTTTTCCCGTCCCCCTCAGATAAGATCTTTCCAATTTTATTAATCTTATCATTTAATTCAATTAATCAGACACTTGTGACTCATTATTGCCTTATATCTTATTAAAAAAAAAAAAAAAAATTGCATATTTCCACACAATCTCACATTTGTCTTCCCATCTAGGTTGTTCTAAAAATAATTCTTTGAAGAGGTTTCGATCTGGGCGGATTTGGGATAAAGGATCGTACTACTTTTCCTGAGCTTTTGTCCCATACGCCATCCTGTCACCTCCCTTTTGCGGAACCTAGATTTTCCACCGCTCACCGCTCATATCCTGTTTCTACGTTTTTCTGGGTTCTTCTTTCGAGGAAGAACACTTCAAAGAACATTTTTATACTAAAACTCACATTTCGATAGTTTTTAACGCTCAACTATCTTTCTGAGGTCTTTTGGTGTGGTTTTTCCCTTGGGATCAATGAAGTCAATGATGTTGAGGCGAATACCAGATAGTATACGGGAGAGTGTCAAATTTCTAACTTACTTACCACACAGGCTTTCCCAAACTGAGCACCTACACACAATTTGGCTACTAGACATTTTGTTTTTCTTTCATATTTTTGATTTCGATTTTAACTTTAACTTCAACTTTTAACTTTCTCTAAAGAGTCGGGTCGCCTCTTTTCCTAAGGGGGGGGGGGTAGTGTTACGAAGGTTGATTTATCCCTCAAATGTAGTTCACATGGTCTAGTAGTCATCTTAAATAAAAGATGTAAACATATTGCATTTGTCTATCGTTCAGAGAATATTCACTTTTTATAAACAAGTAGTCTTGTTTCTGTCTTTGTACAAAACAGACCTATCACTCAAAATAAACTCTATCTTTCAATTTGATTCCTAATCCAACGTTTAATTCGCTTTATTTCTCTCGTCGACCCACATATTTTCATTCGCGACTAGTTTTCGCTACAATATATATATATATAGGTGAAGGGTCTGTATTGAAATGATGTTAGACAGATTTTGTAGCGATTCATATAATACGTTTATTATTCTTATTTTTAATTCAAGTGTGATTTACATACAGATGATGGTCAACGTTTGGTAATATTCAATAATTTGATATAACTGCATGAATTTATTACCTTCGTGATTATTACACCTACTCACACAGATACATCGAAATATTATATTTGTGCATAGAAATAGGTTAAAAATCATTCGTTTTTCATGAAAGGCTTATGACAGGAATATATGAGAGTTGAAAAGTAAATTCAGTATACAAAGTGAATTACACATGGTTGAATTCAATTTGATTGTATCGTCTACCGAGGTAACGCATCAAAAGTTTATCCTCTTCACATGCTACCGTCATTTTCTGGAGAAGATCCGCATCGTCGGTCAGTATTTTTGTCATTCGAGCTGGTAGAAATACCGAGAAGCTGTCATCCACATCAACCATGAATCTGGCACCAAATTTGGTCTGAACTTTGCGGATGTTGCTGATTTGGTAATCTCTGAACACTTCCAAATCCATCACTTTCTTCGTCGGAAGAAACTCCTCCAGCCGAGCGATTTTGTTGAGCTTCGTGAAGTCCATGTTGTAGCTTGATATTCCTCAGTTTGCTTGTGATGTGATTGAGTTTAGACTTGGCTTCGCGATTAGACCTCTTCAATATTTCTCAGCAGTATATGTAATCTTATTCTCAATTCTATTCGCTGCTCTTGGAGGTTATTCTGCATTACTCGAAGACCGGTTGAATACTAATTTTCATCCCTGAGTTTTTCGCTAGTTTATAGCTGACACCCCTCCACTAATTTTCTAGAATGTTCTAAAAGATCTTTCCAGAGTCGATTCCGAGAACTATTCTTCTGAGAATCATTAGGCTAAGTAACTCGATCCGAAGAGAACAGGGTGTCGATAATAATTCTGAGAACTGTTTGACTGCCCGAAATTCCAAGAATGGTCATTCCAGGAATTATTAGTTATCAAAGAATAGACTCGCATGTTCTTCGTACAGGGGTATCAAATTCACACAGGGTGCCGAATAATTCCAGGAACTGTTTGTCTGCCCTCGATAATGACCTTGGAGAAGCTTCTAGAAGGCACTGACACAGGGTTGGAATTTTATATCGGGATGTGTGACGTTAATTCGAGGGTGTGTGACGTCGATTTAAGGGTATGTGACGTTAATTCAAGGGAGTGTGACGTCAATTCAAGGGTGTGTGACGTCAATTTGAAGTGTATGACGCCATTTTGAGGGTGGGCGACGCCATTTTGAGGGTGGGTGACGCCATTTTGAGGGTGGGTGACGTCATTTTGAGGGTGACGTCAGGGGTCCGAGAGCGTGACTCAGACTCCCTCTCCACCACCCTCACATGGACACGGGAGGGTGCGTGTGTGTGCGTGCGTGTACGTGTGCACTAACACGCGTTGATCCAGAACCCGCCTAGCCTATCTACTTTCGGGCCCCATGGGAATCCAGCCTAAGCCACAACTGGGAACACTCGTTTGAAAAAAAATTGGAAAGTACAGTCGGACATTTGTCTTGTGACAGAAAGTAAGACTTTAAAGCAGGGAACAACTGCAGTACTCTTTCCACAGCAGGTATATACAGGGTGTCCCAGAATTCGCGACGAATAATTTACAGGGTAAATCTTGATCGAAAACGGGATCGAAATTTCCTTAGCCGTTTTTTCCGGTAATGCTTAGATTTCTCGTTATAATTATTTTAATTTCAGTCAATAACGTGCGATTTAAGAACGGGCGCTTGTCGGTGTGATCGCCGCTTGGTTGTGTGCACTTTGTTTCGCGGCGACAATAGGCTGGGAGACGCGCATACAACCGAGCGATAATCACATCAACGAACGGCCGTTCATAAGCCGCGCGTCGTTGGCTGGATTTAAAATAATTAGAAATAATTATAACGAGAAATCTAAGCATTACCGGAAAAAACGGCTAAGGAAATTTCGATCCCGTTTTTGATCAAGATTTACCCTGTAAATTATTCGTCGCGAATTCTGGGACACCCTGTAGAATAGAATAGAATAGAACAATGTTTATTATGCCGGGGCCCATGCAGGCCAAAGGGCAAATTATAGATTACAGAATGTATGAACAATAAAGTACAGGACAGTCAATATAAAGATATAAATATAGAAGAGCGAGCCACTTAGTTTTACTGTATAGTCCTTACGCTAGTGCTCATCCTGTGAAAGTGTCGAGGTCCGTGAGATAACGGGTGGTTTTTAAGTTTTTTGGGTCGCTGATTCCGAATTTGTTGGTTATTTTTGCCAAAAAGTCGGCGTTCAATTGTTATTAACAATTTAATGGTTTAAACCGCCCCCATGGCTAAACTATCGGAGATGGAGAAGAAATTTCGAATAAAAAAATGTTCAAAATTTAATGAGGAATACTTTTGGCCTGATGTAAATTTTTCGTATCTCCGTTAGATTCCGAAATATGACCAGTAGAACGGTTGTGCGACCCGTCGCCGTGCCTTCGAGCTTGGCGCGTGGTGCACAGTGGGAGAAAATTAAGAAAAGGTGGAAATAAGTGCTTTCAGAATTTTTTTTCAAATGGAAGTTTTATGTATTTTGTATTCACTATAACACTCTGTAGTTTTTGGTACACAAGTCGAAGTACCCGGTTTTCGCACAGTGGACGGTCGACAACGTTGTAAGCGTAGCCGCGGTTATCGACTGAGCTAGAGTGGTTGTAGATAGCGGGCGTGTATCAAGTGCTGTAAAACAATAATTCGAAAACTGTGACATGGCAAATGAGTTACGAAGTATATTCTTAAGTTTTATCACTATATTCATGGAATATGATGGTTTTTTAGGAGTGTTATGGCCGATAATGTAATAATTATTCACTGATAGTAGTAAATCTGAGAATTAACCTATCATTTTTCGTCATTTTTCATAAATTTTTCCACGATCTTGTAATCATGTCTTCCTACTTGAAAAATCATTTTGATTTAGCGACCACTTTTGTCCTTTTCCAATGTTTTTCCCATTTTTATTCATACTCATCCACTCGATTATCTCCTCTGGAAAGCATTGAAACTGGAAACTTTTCAGATGAAAGTTGTTTGGTTCGGAGAGGGACATCTGATGGTGACCTTCATTCTAACCTTGACCTTCACCTTCAAGGTTAACTGAGGCTCAACTTCATTTGAAAACAAAATGGAAACCCCTAGCATGTTTGAACGTAAAATTTTCCGCTCTTTTCATTTCTGGAGTCAGAAATGGGGGTTTCCATTTGAAAAAATAAAGTTGACCCTTATATTGAAGCGTTACTTCACCTTCTATAAAGAAGAGACATGATAAATAATATGATGATTAATAATATTGTTATATTTGATGAATTCACCCCTATATATTACTTTCATACGATCTAGATCAAGTAGTCTATATGATAAAAGACATCTCTCAAAATATATGAATCGCCGTTGCCGTATCAATAAGTATTATTGTAAAACAAATTAGTCTGTCTTTAGCCTCGTACTGAAGCAGACCTGTATTTTCTGAATACATAAACCTTTTGCCCAATTGATTATATTTCATCTGATTCACTTTATTTTCCTCGGGAATCCATAAATATTAACTTATTATTACAACAAATATTAAAAATATTACATTGGTGTCAGAATCGGGATCTTACCGGGATCGATAAAGTGAATTTTTGAAAAAGAGTTCGTGATTGTGAAAGGATTTAAAAAAAAAAAAAGAATTTAAAAAAAGAAACGAAATGTCTCGTCGACGAGAACCTCAACAAGCTCCAGCACCTCAGCCCCAGGTTGATATGATGGAACGTTTATTACAAGTTATGGCTGCACAACAACAAGCAAGCCTAGCTGCTCAAACTGCTCAACTTGAAGCTAATTTAGCAGCACAAACAGCCCGTGAAGAACGCGAAATTATAACAAAACGCGAAGAAAGAGAGGCTAAACGAGAGGAAAGAGAAGCTGAACTATTAGCAAAAAGAGAGGAAAGAGAAGCTGAACTATTGGCTAAAAGAGAAGAAAGAGAAGCTATTTTATCAGCACAAAAAGAGGAGAGGGAAGAACGCCGAGCTGAACGCGAGGCAAATTTGACAGCTCAACGAGAACGCGAGGAACGCGAAGCTGTTCGATTGAGGGAAGAAAGAGAGGCAAATTTAGCAGCTCAACGAGCTGACCGGGAAGCTAATATGACAGCCCAACAAACCACCATGTCCCTACTGATGAGACGCCTGGAACCACAGGAAACTATGTCTCAAACTTCAACTCCCAGACGATCCCCAGTGAGGATTGAGGAAATAATCGAACCAGCTAACATTCGGTCTGTACAGAATTATGGGGAAGAAGAACCTTCCCCAACCATACGTAGACCTCGTACGGGTGGAGCGGCGACTTTCACGCCGCACACTCGTACAAATACTCAAAGCAACCGAATTGGAGGTCCAATTCGGGACGCACGAGACGTAGAGAATATTAATCAAATGGCTGGTGACCAAAATATAGACAATACAATTAATAACCTTCCTCTCAATTTATCTCGCGCCGAGAGTAGTCGCGATAAACAGATTAACGATACAGTTTTTACTCGTAATGAAGGTTGTACTGAGTCAACGAAAAAATCGTCAAACCTTAAAGTGAATTTCTTTGATGGATCAATTCCTTGGGCTGATTATGAGCGACAGTTTCAAATAATTGCAAAAGTAAACTCTTGGTCTTCTATTACTAAGGCCGGACAACTTGCAGGTAGCTTAAGAGGTCCTGCCTTAGCTGTTCTATCAGCTCTTGCTGATTCAGATATTGAAAATTACGATAAACTCAGTGCAGCCTTACGATTGAGATTCGGAAATCAACTTATATCGAAATTATCTTTAACTCAATTAGACCTTAAAAGACAAGCTAAAGAAGAAGGTCTTGCTTCACTCGGAGTAGAAATAGAAAGATTAGCTAGAATAGCTTTACCCAATTGTGATGAACCTACTAGAGACATGTTAGCCTGTAATAAATTCATTAATGCAATAACAGACCCAGAGTTGAGACATACTCTTAGCCTGACAGGACCTTCTTCTGTACAAGAAGCGGTCATTAAGGGTCTAGAAATTGAGGCATTGACTAAACATCATTTAGGAGTAGGAAAAATTAGACAAATTGAAACAGATAAAATTCCTACTATCCCTATAAAATCAAACGATTCTGAGAAAACTACTCCCAGGCAGCAAAATAATTATAACAGAAATAATAATAATAATTACAACGTAAATAACGGAGGCAGATCTCCACCCGTGTGTAAATTCTGCCATAAGATAGGTCATGTAACAGATAAATGTTTCTCATTAAAAAAAAGGAATAATTCAATTAATGATAATCTTTCGGATTCTCGGACGTCTTGGCGAAAAGACGACGAGAAAAATAATTATTCAAATCAGACTTCCTGGAGGGATAGAGATCCCTCTTCAGATTCACAACCAATAACCTCAAAAGAGTAGGTTCTAATGATTCAACGGAACTTAAAACTTTTTATTAATAGTCCTAGTTCTATCCAATTTTTAATAGAAAAAGTGTTACGTAAATGTTTTAAATGCGACTACGATCGTTTATCTTCCAATTCATTATTTATTTCCAATCGATCTAACTTTTCTTTTATTTCATTAGCGTGATAGCTATATAAGAGATCTGAGCGGAAAATCTGCATATAGGTTATGTTTTAGTTTACAAACATTAACCCAAGTTTTTCCAGCTCCCGATATTCCGATAGTAGGATATTCTATTTAAATGACGAAATGATATTCTGAGACGAGAAGAAGGAAGCCTAATTCATCCCATCCTGACCTATTATTCCGGTTTCCTCACTTCTATTCAGATAAGATCGTTCCAATTTATATTTATAACATTTATTTAATAGAATAATTTAATTTATTAATTTATTATATTTGAAATAATCTATCTAATATCAAAAAGTTTAATTTATCATTTGAAAGAAAATATTTAAAAAGGAATTTATAATTTTGATTTAAAAGAGATTTGAAAGGAATCTATAATTTTGAAGAGTTTTTAGAAGAGAAACTCATATTTATGACCTTATTATTTCGAGAGAATAACATTTGTCCTCCCATTTAGGTCGTATATGATTTATTTCGAAAAGGTTTGGAGTTGGATCTCCTGGAGTTTAGAATCGGACTTTCCGTTCCAGTCTTTGGTCCTTCTACCCCTCCAACCCCTTCCTGTTCCAGTATTCAGGACTTTCTTCATAATGACCAAGGAATTCTTCGCCTTGTTCCTGAGTTTCTACTCTTATTTCCTGATTCCTGTCTACTGATCCTGTATTCCTGAGTTTCTACTCTTGTTCCTGGTTCCTGTTCTTGAAGATTTTTGTAAAAACCCATGTTGTGAAATTAAGTTAGACTATCTTTTTAGAGGTTTTCTGTGGTTTCCCTACTAATAAGAAGACGAATGTCAGATAGTACTTAGGAAAATTTTTAATTATTTGAGCCACAGCTCCGATTTTCCTAAATAGAGCACATAGATTTTATGATTCAAATATTGACTTGCTAATCCTTATGATGATTTTAAATAGACAATTTTTATTATATTTACCTTACGAGTCGGGTCGACTCTTTCACTAAGGGGGGAGTAGTGTTATATTTGATGAATTCACCCCTATATATTACTTTCATACGATCTAGATCAAGTAGTCTATATGATAAAAGACATCTCTCAAAATATATGAATCGCCGTTGCCGTATCAATAAGTATTATTGTAAAACAAATTAGTCTGTCTTTAGCCTCGTACTGAAGCAGACCTGTATTTTCTGAATACATAAACCTTTTGCCCAATTGATTATATTTCATCTGATTCACTTTATTTCCCTCG
Source organism: Tenthredo mesomela (assembly GCA_943736025.1). Taxonomy (NCBI): domain Eukaryota; kingdom Metazoa; phylum Arthropoda; class Insecta; order Hymenoptera; family Tenthredinidae; genus Tenthredo; species Tenthredo mesomela. Next base: position 7,192,336 of record OX031022.1, read on the forward strand.
GGAATCCATAAATATTAACTTATTATTACAACAAATATTAAAAATATTACAATATGTTAATTTAGATTAAGAATAATATGATCGTTGTAAAATTATTTGAAAATAAAAGAGTTCGTAGGAGTTAAGGGGGTATCCCCACCTTTAAATGAGTTAACATTCTAAGAAAGAGATTGATATTTTACAGCGAATTTGAGAGTCTGATCAAATCCAAAAAAAAGAAGTTTAGGGAGAGTTTGACCCTCATTATCCATACTTAACATTGAATATTATTTTGAGTCTATTAGTAGTTACGCTGAATATAGAAAAATACAAAATTACTCGGTTGTCGCAAAGAATCAGTAGTACCGTTGGATCGATTTTGGAATTTTTGGTCTTCAATTGTTCAGAAGAGATGCCTCTATCATATGAACATAGAACTTTTTGATATGACTATTTTTGGTTGAGATAATAGAAAAAATAGAGAAAAAAAATTGAAGAATTAGAAAAATCTCAGTAAAAACTAAGCGAGTCAGGCAATTTTCGCGATATCAAAAAGTTCTATGTTCATATGATAGAGGCATCTCTTCTCAACAATTGAGGACCAAAAATTCCAGAATCGATCCAACGGTACTACTGATTCTTTGCGACAACCGAGTAATTTTGTATTTATCTATATTCAGCGTAACTACTATTAGACTCAAAGTAATATCCAATGTTAATTATGGATAATTAGGGTCAAACCCTCCCTCAACTTCATGATTTTTTTGGATTTGATCAGACTCTCAAATTCGCTGTAAAATATCAATCTCTTTCTCAGAATGTTGACCTATTTAAAGGTGGGGATACCCCCTTAACATCAAACAGACCTACTCGTCGTAGAACATTTTAGAACAGACTGAGGAAGCCTCTCAAGTATTTACAAATTCCGGGAAATTGAGAATTAGAGTGGGAATTTGGACTATATAAGACGGGTGCTCGAGCAGAGCTATTCATTCATAGAATCACAAATACAAATCACATCTACTAGATAGAGAAATAAAACTAAAAGAAAATGAAAACTGCAAAATTCGGCCCTAGCGGGTGTTGACGCAATGTGATTTCTGCCCAGTGCTCTGAATGTCAACGTGAAGAAATTCGAGAGAGCCGTGGTCAATGGCGGAAGTAACTATGCCTCTTCCATTGCTGCCCTGGTTAGGCGGCTTGTGTAAGCATAGTTCCCAACATTGTGAACCATCGTCTTAGTATGCCAGAACCTGCAGCCATTTTCGTGGGCGGTGCATTCCAGCCTGCTGTAAGCTGGAGCCAAGGGCCACGGGTTAGTAGGGATCCAGAAACGGCGATGGCAAACAGCCCGTGTCTCCTGTTGGGCACGGGACGCACTCCTGAAAGTCCATCCGCACCTTCTCGTTGGTGGGGCTGTGAATAACCGCGATTGGTTGGCGGAGGGCGAGATCTCTCTGCCCCTTTCGTTGGTTCACCGACGCGGCTCTGGCGATAACCCTAGCATGCCGAGGTGCACCATTATTTGGTGTTACCTTTCGGATAGCACCCCGACTAGTGGCTAGCGGGTAGCGACCAGTCTGCCTACTTACTGGGAGGTCTCCGGTAAAACCGGGGCCGGCCGTGACCATTCAAAGGGTTGTCATATGACTAACAATGGTACCTCGGGGCGAAACATCAGCCCACACTCTTCGGAGTGGTGAGTTTCGCAATTAGGCGTTGGACTCGAGGGGGCAGTGATTTATTGAACGACCCCTAGTCGCGGGGTAAGGACTAAAGTCCTGGCGGGTGAGCTGCGTTACACAACAGCTCGGGTGCCGACTTCGCTTATGTCGGTAGAGATTTAGGTAGTCTCGCTTCGACCAGTAAGTGACTGGTAGCCATCCAAACGCGTGGGCGCGTGCGAATACGTGTGCGCTCGTGCAAGTAGGGTAGCGCGTTGATCGGGCGTATCCCGATTACGGGCTGGTGTCAGCCGTGCGGTATAAACTCCTAGTGCAGTACAGGCCTCACGTAAAACTCGAACCTCAGAATGAATGAATGAACTGCAAAATTCAAATATGAAAGTAAAATAAATAATAATCAGAAGAATTAGACAAGATGAGCTTGGACGAACAGTATTAACATAATATCATTGTGCATAGCGTAAATTATTACCCTACCTCGGTTGATTAACGCTAACGGGTTAAAACTCCGCAGCCGCAATTAATAAATATCCCTTGTACAATTTTATGATTAACGCTAACGGGTGAAATCTCCGCAGCCACAATTGTTGATTATCCTATACATGATTAACGCTAACGGGTGAAGACTCTGCAGCCGCAGTTGATGATAAATCCTTTCCGCACATAGTAAGATATGATCAACGCTAACGGGTTAAAACTCCGCAGCCACGATTAGCTGCTATCTCTCCTTAAGAATACGCCTAACGCTAACGGGTTAAAACTCCACAGCCGCAGGCCTTAGATAGTATAAACCCCTAAGGTTATCATCACTTTAAATTAGAAAAAGAACAATAGAGTCAATTCAAGATAAAATGCCGTTGCTTAAGTAGCCCAGAGATTTATTAAAATTAAAAATTAAAGGAAACCTATATACGAGAAGTAAGTAACGTTTCAATATGACCTTGAAGGTGAAGGTCAAGGTCAAAATGGAGGTCAGCATCAGATGTCCCTCTCCGAACCGAACAACTTCCATCTGAAAAGTTTTCACTTTCAATGCTATCCAGAGGAGATGATCGAGTGGATGATTTAAAATGGGACACCCTGTACATGATAAGTGGGTTATATGTATTCAATTACTTAGTTAATAAACTATATTTGTAAACTATAACAAAATCTCGCATTTCATTGCACAAAATAATTATTTCCACTTTTTTTTCATTTTCTTCCACTGTGTGGTGTGAGCAGAGCCAAGGGGCTGACACGGAGTGTTATGTTGTTGTCCTCCACCAACTATGACTTGATGTTGATTTTTTTTTTTTTCGTATTGTCCTTTTTTTTTTTTTGCCACACGTGATCGTCTTGTTCTTCCGTGTCAGTTTTTTTTTCGCGTAACGTAAAAATCTCGACATTGTCAGATAATTCTTGAATTAAATGACTCAAAGTGAAATTGTCTCAGTGCAATGGAGACCGGAGGTTTACCCCTTCGCCGATCTGGAGAATTCAACAGTAAACTTTGTATTTTTTGTCAAAAGAAAGGTGGAAAATCAACTTCTGGGCCGGTGGGTCGTGCACGCATCCGTGCGGTTGCGAAAGAACGAAGATATCATATCACAAATATATTGGAAAAGCTGGGTGAGGATGCCGTTTTTTTTTATCATTCGACCAATGAGTGTTATCGATGGTATACAATGAAGTGTAATGTTGAGCGTTGCGTGCGAAATAATAATAAAAGTCACATCTTAAAAATGGAGGAGGATTTAGATGAACTGTTCACAAATGATGATGAATTGATTCAGCAGAGAACACGATCGACTCTGGCTCTCCAGTACACAGATGTTTTATTTGCAATAAAACGAAAAGGAATGAGAAAACGAGCGTTTCAATTAGTCTTTCTAGAGTTGAAGAATTACGCAAAATTGCATTTAGAGCCAAAGATGAGGTTCTAGACAGAGTCACTCATTTTACTGATGCTAGTCATATGGTGCATGAAAAATTATGTTATCACCCGTCGTGTCTCCGGAAATATGAAAGGGCGTATAGTTGCAAAGGCAAGACCGAAGATTCCCCCTACGAGTTTCATGTGCACGTCGATGAGAATGAAAACTTCGAGTACATTCAAAAAGAAGAGTCCAAAATAATTCAACTCGGGAGTTGCATCAGAAAATAGAGTGCATAAGAACGGCCATTGATTCATTGATGCCAGAGGTGAAAAATGGCAAAGCGTTTTCACTATCCGAAATCTGTTCTCAAGTCAACTCCTATTTAGCACCGTATACATTTGTTCGAAACATTGATATAAGAAGCTATCCAGAGTCAAATTTTAGTTATTCCATTCAGTTTCACGTTCCTAAAGCTGCAAATAAGCCAACACTTTTTTTTGATTCTTCTATAACGGTGGGTGATTTGATGGAGAGAATTTTGTCAACAGACGTAATTGAAGAAAGCTTAAAGATAATTAAAGAAGCTTTAAATACGCTGGATTTTGGTTTGAATGATCGTTTCTGTGATAAACATGATTTGGAGCACGCTTGGAATGATATCACCATTCCTCCAACAGTATTGAAATTCTTCTCAAAAATTTTTCATGTCGACGAAAAGAAGTTTATGCGACCCGTTGTTTGAAAGTTCACTTTTTGAGCATCGGATTTAGGCCGCAAAGTGACTAATTTCAGGTCACTGAAATATAGTGAAATATTATAGGATAGGAGCCTATAATGAAAATATTATTGTACAATATGAATATGTTTTATTAAAATAAACATAGTCAGGTTATTTTTTACTACGTTCACACATTATAAACCAAAATGTCTGAAAATGTCAAATGTCTGAGGCCAAACGTTTTGATACAGAAAGATGCAATAACACCAGTAATTTTAGAAACTAAAGTGAGTGCACCCTGGTTATTATTGATTTTGACCGGCGAACGAATTAAAGAAGAAAAAATACAATTTTCTGCTTTTAGGAAACATCTGTTTTTTTTTTTTGCATGTTTTGTCAAAATAAATTTTAATTTTTTCATTTTCGGCCGGAAAAAATTGATTTGGACTACGGTAAGGCGCCCCATGCGAGGTGGCGCCCTGGCGCGGTTGCCCCATTGCGCCGCCCGTTGGCACGGCACTGGGTGCAACGTATTCGAAATCGTATGGCATTGTACGCAGTTGAGAATAGCGCAGACATTATGCCGATGCCTTGTCACGTCGATCCAGAGAAATATTGGGATCTGACATAGGGGCGTGGCCTAATCCAATATGGCGACCGCAAGGCAGACAGTTTGGCCGGTTAGGCATGGTTAGGCATACGTAGTTGCGTATTTTTTCAATATTATGTTGATAAGTGTCAGCGAAATCTGCGAATGGGCAGGTACAAACCCATCTCAGAGAAATTTTCGTGAAGGTGAAAATATTTTGAAAGCCGGACACTTGATTTCATGCGGAAAACATGAAAATCAAACCCGTGAAACACATTACCCGGTGAAGTTCACAGCTCACTGTTTACAAACGTCACAACTGAGAGTATCTCCACACGAAATTACTGGAGAAATTTCAGAAGCTGGATAAATACTGTCTATTTCGTGCTCATGCAAAGCTGGTCTAGGAGAAAAGTGTAAGCACGTTTTAGCTACATTATTGTACTGTCACAGGCAAGTTCGATCTGCATGATTGCATAAATTATAATTTTTCTGTCTGGATTGCTTTTGGTTTTGATCTGTTTTATGTATACATGGAATGTATTTGCATATATAGTGTTTTGATTGTTTCATTACAGGATTAGTATTAGTAGTTTAGAGGTTTTATCTAGTACCGATACTAAGTGCATGTGGAAAAACAAACATAAAGATTCTCTTAACAAATATCAACCACTTCCCTTTGAACAACATGCATGCTTTGGCAAAATTGAGAATAATATTGTTATAACTGAAGATTTGAATGCAATTATAACAACAAGACTAACCGATCGAATTCCACAATCTGCATTTGCAAAACATATGTGATTATTCCTTTCCTTCACTAATATACATTTCAGAACTTGTAACTATTCACAGCTCAGCTGTTGTTGTGTGATTCAAAATTTGACATGTCACACATCAATTTGTTGATTACTCTAGTATTTTTCACCTCTTACTTGTAAACATTTTATCACACTTCTCATATTATAGACTTATTGAACAACAACGCATTGTCAAAAGTAGACCAAGAAGTTATAAATCTAATATTTGCCAGTCAAGATTCTGAATTAATGGCAGGAATAAGAAATTTGACTGTTCAACCATTGAATAAATGCTGCGAAAGCCAATTGAGAAGACTGGATGGTGATCACATATCGATATGTGAAAGAAGTAAAGTCGATTATTCATTATGGCAAAAAGAAAGACACTTTCGTGTGACAGGTTCAAGATGCTACGAATTATATACGTACACACGTAACAGAGATCCGAATTGGAAAAAAAGTGCCACGGTTATTTTTATCCAATGAATTTTAACCGGTTCACTGGTAAGGGCACATATATGTGCAAAAAGAAAAAGTGCCACAACTGGTAATGGCACATATATGTGCAACGTGGATATCTCTGTCAGTTTTGAACGGATTTGCATCAAACTTGATGTTCCTAAGTTTTTTGGGCTTCATGTTGAATACGAAATTATTTCCTTTCACCAGTTTTGGCACAAAACGTTGATTTCGGGTCCACCAGTGAACCGGTTAAAAGTAAGTTCACAGATCACGGACAAGAGGCTGAAGCTGGTGCGAGGAAAGCATTTTCAGAAGTATCACGCCAGAAGATTATTGAGATTGGACTTGTGATCCCAAAACAAAACCCTTGGTTAGCATACTCACCTGATGGGATAATCGTCAATGAAAATAAGCCAATGGAGGTGCTTGAAATCAAGTGCCCGTACAAGGGAAAATCAATGAACGTTCAAGATGCCATAAAGCACGAATTCAAAAGTTGCTTAATTACAGATGGACCACACCTAAAGTTAAAGGAAAAGCATAAATATTATGCTCAGGTTCAGATGGGGATGGCTGTACTAAACTTGAAAAATGCTCAATTCGTTATCTACGCATCTCATGATAAAAGTATTATAACCATAAACGTACCTTATAATGAAAGTTTTTTGTCAAGCATGTTAAAATCTCTAAAAGAAACCTGCTACAATATTATGTTACATGAGATATGTGAAAACGAAAGTGCAATAATATGAATAATGAAAAAATGTGATGAAAAGAATATAAGTTCTGTTTGTATTATATTTATTGATATGAATAAAAAACGAAAATGATATTTTATGATATAATTATTAATTATACTTGAATGAATTTGTCATTCTTTAAAATAGGTGAGTTCAAGTTCACTGTAGCACAAACCACTGTGAAAATCTCCTCTACTAATGGAACAAGATTAACCGGTAGTTTACCACCAACAATTTTGAAAGCTTTAATTCGTTGATTTGATCTCTCGATGTGAACTCTCGCACATGCTATTTTGGAAGTAAGAATTGCTTCTGATTTTGTAAATTGCTTCTTGTTTCTCAAAAATGGAGGTCTTATGCATTTCCAACCATTCATTTTGCATGTGTCATCAATAAGGAACCCACGGTCTACCATCACTGCATTACCTGGTTGTAATAAATTCTTCAGATTACTCTGTTCAAAAATGGCTTTATCTGATGCTCTACCACCATATGGCTTGCTGATGTAAGTGTAATGGACTTCGGGAGGATAAATTCAACAAGATATTCTTTAAGTAAATCTACTGTTTTTATTGTGTGAGATGAGTTGTTCTTGGTTTCGAGTTTTAGAATGGAATGAATACAAGTATCTTAATTTTATCCTATGTCTAAGTAAAAAGGGATGATGGGAGTTGTGGGAGGAACTTTGAGTTAGGAGGGGATCCAATGAGGTTTTTTAGGGAGAGGTCAGAAATTAGGGGTAGGATTGTCTTTAGGATGAGGATGTCCAGAAGTTGCAGCTGCATTGCAGATGCGTGGGAAGAGGATCGTAAAAATTGGAATTTGGAGTTTTATGAGTTTATGAGGGTAGAGGATGGAGTCTGTTTAGGTTTAGGATAAGGTTGCAGATTTGGAAGAGGATGATTCATATAATAAGCATGCAACTAAAATCTCAACATTTTTAACTAAATATTGTATTGAGAATCGGGTTTGGACATTACACCTCCCCACTCAGCTTAAAGGTAAGGGTTAACTTTAATACTTATCTTTAAGGACGCTGCCTTCTCTACGGGATGTATGAGGGACTATTTGATTAAATACAGTTTCTTCATCATCTGATTGAGTTTCTGAAGAATTTTCGGTTGTTACAGTAGTTAGTTTAGGAGTTATGCTACGTCTGCGGAGTTTTTGCGTATTCAGCTCTACAGACTTTCGGAACTGACCTACGGTTATGAGATCGTTGATTATTTCGAAAATTAAAAGTAAGACAGTTTACAATTTTGGTACAATTACTGTCTTCTTCGTCATGTTTATGTGAGTGTGATTTGGTTGATTTCCTCATACAGCATCGAATTATTTGAAATAGAAGGTAAAGTAAAATGAAAGTACAGACTGCATATCCGATATATGTAAAAATTGAAGTTCTTCTGTAGACTTCTTTGTTTTTCAAAATTTCGTCTGCCATCGTTGATATAGTGCCTAACTTATGACTAGCTATTTCTAAATTATCTAGATTAATATTGGATATAGGAATTTGCTTAAATATAGGTAAAATGCTAATGTTAGACTTATGTTTAATGCAACAGTCGTCGTCGGAAATGTTGTATCGTGGAATTATCGACGAGTGATTGCTTTCATAAGAACCTTCAGCAATTAAAATAGCCGATGGCGTATAGGCTTTGCAATGGGGGTTCAATTCAAAGATTCCTGTACCTACTATTGTGGTACTCTGTGGTTGAGTATCCTTTTCACAAGTTATGGTTACATCGCTTTTCTTGGGTAAAACAAATGCCCATTGATTTTTGTTGAATAGTTTATGCCAAATTTCATTTGTTATTTGAGTTATACGAGTATCGCATGTTTTCGGAATATGTGCATTTGAAAATAAAAGTTCTGTTTCGCACGTAATTATAACGTGGCTTGTAAAAATTGGTTTCGTTAGTTTACATATGTATGTTTTTTCGGAAGTTATTTTGCAATTAGATAAATCATCTAAGGTTGCATATTGAATTTTAGTGGTTGACATAGTAAGATACTTGGTTGATGGTTGGATAAATAAGTAAGTCCCGTCGTTTTGTACGATTGGTAGTGGGATTAGAGAATAAAGATGGAATTTTGTTTCTGAAATGAGAGGATTATCGATTACATAGATAAGTTTGTTTTTTATATAAAACACTTGTAAGGTTAACCTGTAACAATAATTCGAAACTGATTTCAGTTTTCGGTTTACGCCTTATATGCCTGCTTCAACCTATTTGTATGTACTATCATCTTTCTCCTTTTTACTAGAATGGTAGCATTTACCGGAGGGTTTATTTCGAGTATTTTATAAGGGCCTGTGTAATTAGGGGTTAGTTTCTTTGATTTAGTGAATTGTTCTGTTAGTAAATATACTTCATCTCCGATTTTGTAATCGACGTTTTTCGTTCTTTTATCATAATATTCCTTATTCTTTTCCTTATAGTGGATTATGTTATTCTTTGCAATTTCGTGCGATTTCTGTAGTTTTAAAGTCAAGTCACTGATATAGTCGTCGTATGAGTATTTAAATTCTGGTTCCTTAGTTAACGCGGTTGGAAGTTCTGGTTTATTACCAAAGACTAATTCGTACGGTGTGTAGTTAGTTGTCGTATGCGTAGTGGTATTATATGAAAACATGGCGAAATCTAGCCATTTATCCCAATCTGTTTGGTCTGGTTTTATGTAGTGTTTCAAGTAATCGGCCAATGTAGCATGGCTTCTCTCTAATGCACCATTTGTTTGCGGGTGATACGCGGTAGTCTGAACTTGTTTGATTTTAAAGAGTTTAGCGACATCTTTGAGTAAGTTAGAGGTGAAGTCTCTGCCCTGATCTGTAAGTATAGATTTTGGTATTCCGAATTTACATATGAATTCCGTTGTAAGTTTATTTGCGATAGTGGCAGCTTCGTGATTTTGAATTGCATACGCCTGTGAAAATTTCGTCAAGTCGTCTTGTAGTGTTATTGCGTATTTGTTTCCGTTTTCTGTGAGTGTTAACGGTCCTACTATGTCTAGGAATATTCTATCAAAAGGATTTGAGGATGTGGATGTTATTACCATAGGCTTGTGATTCTTTTTACGGACTAATTTATTCGCTTGACACGATTGACAAGTCTTTATGAACTCAGCTATGTCTCTTTTCATTGTCTTCCACTTATAATTTCTTTTAATTCTTTTATACGTTCGGTGAAAGCCTGAATGTCCTGCAGAAGGTGCGGAATGATACTCTGTTAGAATTTGCGATATTTGTTCTGGAGTTGGTTCAGTAATAGTGTCTAAACAGATTTTGACGTGGATATTAGTACCTTTGAATATGTATCGCAGCATCGCTCTGATTTTTTCCCATTTTAACCGATCGAATCCTGTTCCTATTTGTGGAAGGCTGATCGATGATTTTCCGTTTTTTATTAAGAGATTTCTTAAGGTTAGTAACACGATGAATACGTCTTCGTAAGTCGTTTTATCCCAATAATTTTCTTTATTTATGAGGTAGAATATTAGATTATTTCCGTTTTGTATTGTTACGACGTCATGGGTATTTACGTTTTGTGATTTTAAATAGTCTAAGTGGTCAAAACGTTTTTTAAATTCGTTTGCGATGACATCGTTCATCTCGAGATCCTTAGAAATGCAAACTGCGTAGTTATCATTCGTTGCAAATAAAGAATCGTTGATTTCTTGGATTTTATCGTAAATTATTACAGAATTTTGGAGTTCATTCAAGAAGTTAGCATAGGAACTTACGTTGTTAGCGTCGATAGCTTTTATTTCAATATTTTCTTGAGTTTCGTTAAGATTGTTTATTCGGCTGAGAGCGTCTGCATTTGAATTAATTTTACCTGGTTTATACTGGATTTGGTAATCGTATTCCTCTAGTTTTAGGCGCCAACGGATCAATCGAGAACCGGGTTCTTTTAAACTAAATAACCATGTTAAGGGTCGATGATCAGTGATAATTAAGAATTTTCTTCCAAAAAGATACGATCTGTAATGTTTAACAGCCCATACGATGGCTAGGAGTTCGCGTTCTATAGTTGAGTAATTCGATTCTGCTGGGTTAAGAGTTCGACTAGCGTAAGCGATAGGAAGATCGTGTGAATCATAATTTTGAGATAATACTGCACCAATCGCGAAATTGCTCGCGTCGGTGGTTAAGATGAATTCTTTTGTGAAATCTGGGTAACGTAGAATCGGTTCGTTAATAAGATTCGTTTTCAGGTTTTCGAAAGCTTGTTGTTGACTACTTGTCCAATTAAAGGTTATGTCCTTTTTCAAAAGTGTGGTTAGAGGCTTCGAAATTTTACTAAAATCTTTGATAAATTGTCTATAATAACTCGCAAGACCTAGAAACGATTTTATATCTCTTGGCGATTTAGGAATAGGAAAGTTTTTGACGGCTTCTATCTTCGATGGATCTGGTTTAACACCAGTTTCGGATATTAAATGACCAAGGTACATGACTTCGCGTCGTAGAAATTCGCATTTGTCTGGTTGGATTTTGAGATTATGCTCGTCGAGTCTATTAAAGATTTCGCGTAGTTTTTTAGAATGTGTGGTTAAAGAATCGGCGTAGATAACTATATCGTCTAAGTAAACAAGGCATCGAATTCCTTGTATTCCGGCAAGTACAGAATTCATTAAGCGTTGAAACGTAGCAGGAGCGTTTTTAAGGCCAAAAGGCATTCGATTAAACTGATAATGACCTAGTGGGGTCGAGAATGCTGTTTTCTCTGCGTCTTCCGGGTCCATTTTGATCTGATGGAATCCCGATGCAAGATCGAGAGTAGTAAAATATTTCGAGTTACCTAACTGATCAAGAATATCAGCGATATTAGGCAAAGGATATGCATCTCCGACTGTGATATCATTCAGTTTTCTATAATCGATTACGACCCGCCATTTGATTTTTCCGGACGCGTCGCGTTTCTTCGGAACTACCCAGAGTGGGGCATTCCATGGAGAGGTTGATGGTTTTATTACGTTATCTTTTAACATTTTGTTTATCTGGTTATTAACTTCTTCTTTGTGGATTTCGGGATAACGATAGGTTTTTACGGCGATCGGATCTTGAGAATTTGTTGTTATCTTATGGTTGACTGTATCCGTACAGCTTAGTTTATCTCCGTTAAGATGGAATATGTGGTTAAACTCTTCGCAAATTTCGAATAACGATTCGCGTTCCTCTATGTTTAAATGATCTGTTCTTAAATTATTATGTAATTCCTTCAAACGTTCGGATCTGTGATCAATTATTCGCGGTTTATTTGTACTTGTTTTGGTTGATTCGTTAATCTCGAGGTTTAATATTTTTAGTACATCGCGTTCCATTGGTTCTACACGAACTTGAGGTTTTTCGATTTTGATTTCTGAATCTGTTGTATTTATTACTGACGTAATTGCTTCCGATTTAGAGTCAACTTTTACAATACTTTCGCATAGAAATACGCCTTTTCCTAATTCGGTTTTTGGGATTATACCTTCCGTGAGTTCGGAGTTCATTATACGGACAGGTATGAATAGTTCGGTTCGGGATGGAATAGTGATAGGAAAGTCGTCATCTACATGCGTCTCGTTCGTATAGTTAGAGGTTTGTGCGTTTGATTCTAATTCAGGTTGAGCGATTTCATTTTGTATGACTTCTTTATTTCGGTCAAAAGATTTTTCGATATGTACCATGGGTATAGAGTCATTAGGAAAGTGTAGTAAATTATTTTGATAATCAGCATGAAGCTTAAGATCTGTGAGGGTATCGTTTCCTAGGATTCCAGGAAATTTGATTGGAAAGTCGTTCTTTACAACGTGAAAAATGCAATTATAAGTTTCCGTACCGACTATGAGATTTAAATAACAATATCCGACTGATTCAAAAGGTTCTGGGGTTAGACCTCTTATTTTTAATTTTACATCTTCGTAACAAGGAGTGTCTCCTTTAAGATTAGAGATTTTTATTATTGAGATATCGGCACCAGTGTCTAACAGTAGATTAATAGATTTATCTTTTGCTTCTTTGAGTTCTACAGGGATGTACGTAGTAACACCTTGAATTATTGGGTTTATTCTGCCTCTACGTTGTGGATAGTCCTCGGCGCGGCAGCCGCCGGGGCGCGATTGTAGTTTAAAGCATTGGCGTTTTGACTTGAATTTGAGTTAGAGTTATTCACATTCTGATTTGGTGAATTCAATTGTCTCTTACTGTTATTATAAGCACGTTTCCGACATTCGGTAATCGTATGACCCAATTTTTTACAATATGCGCAAGATCTCGCGGTATAATTAGATTTATTTTGTGACGCATTGAAATTACCTGAGGATCTTTGATCGTTTGATTTGAAATGCCTGACATTTGATTCTTGTTTTACGTGGGAATTAGCGTGTCTAGGAATATTCGTGTGTTTGTTATTGAAGAAGCAATTAATCGTCGTATGTCCCGATTTATTACAGTTCGAACAGTGTCTGGTTTCACTTAAATTTAAATTTTGGAATCTAGCGATTTCTTTTCTCGATTTTTGTTCATTTTCTTCCGCTATTGCGTACTGTATGGCATCTTCTAACTTGTCCGGTTTTTGTGACTTTACAATAATAGAAAGATCTCTTTGCAAACCCATCATGAACACGTTTAGAGCTTGACCTTGAAGTAGTTTGACACATGCTGTTCTTTCTACTTGTGAAAGTGAGTCTTCTAGACTATTTGTCAGTTTAATTAAACAATTCTCGATTTTTTGCGAATAGGAAATAACATCTTCATTCTGTGCTTGTTTGCAAGAAGATAGTTCTATTTGCCATTGTCCGTGGGACCGCTTTTCTGAATAAGCTTCTAATAAGTAACTTTTGAGAGCTTGCCAATCAGCAAATGATCTATTTCGGATTAGAGCTCGCGCGTTTCCCGTGATTTTAGTTTCAATGATAGCAAAAAGTATTGGCTTCATATTAGTGGCTATAAGGGACATTGCTTTATCGCAATTATCGCAAAATTCGTGTAATTTAGATTTAGTTCCGTCGAAGACTGTTAGCATTTTTTCGGCTAATTCTATTTTTATCGTTAGTTCTGTCATGTTGATTATATTAACTTAGAGACTTTAACAATGTACTGGAATTGTCTTAGATTTAGATTATGTTACGTGACTTACAATAAACAGGTAAAGATCGGTAGCATGTTCATCTAATGATTCGTGTTGCTCGATGAGATTGTTGCTCGATGAGATTGTTGTTCGATGAGATTGTTGCTCGATGAGATTGTTGTTCGATGACGTTGTTGCTCGATGTCGAAGGATGTAGATGTAAGGTGTTTTGTTGATCGATTTTCTGGATTGCGTTGATGTGGCACTTAGATCCTTTTCGTGACTTATTTGAATTTAACACTCGTGTGAGTAAGACTTAGGATGATCTTGTCAGATTGTAGATTTAAGATTTCATCAAGTTTTGTATGATTTAGTAGATTTTGTACGATTTAGTGGATTTTGTATGATTTAGTAGATTTTGTGAGATTTTGTAGATTTTGTAAGATTTTGTAGATTTGGTAGATTTCGTAGGACTTAGTAGATTTGTGAATTTTGTATGATTTAGTAAAATTTGTACGATTTAGTAGATTTTGTATGATTTAGTAGATTTTGTATGATTTAGTAGATTTTGTATGATTTAGTAGATTTTGTATGATTTTGTAGATTTTGTATGATTTTGTAAGATTTTGTAGATTTAGTTTATCTTGTTCTCCTTGAGTCCTGTCTCGAACTTGCAGCAAATATAGCTAGGGTGTAGCTTTGCGGATTCGGTTGATAAAACTTCACAATAGGCGACTGCGTGCCTCGTTGATTGTGTTAAGTTTCACGTAGGATGATCTTTCACTTCTGACACCAGTTTTTGTAATGGACTTTGGGAGGATAAATTCAACAAGATATTCTTTAAGTAAATCTACTGTTTTTATTGTGTGAGATGAGTTGTTCTTGGTTTCGAGTTTTAGAATGGAATGAATACAAGTATCTTAATTTTATCCTATGTCTAAGTAAAAAGGGATGATGGGAGTTGTGGGAGGAACTTTGAGTTAGGAGGGGATCCAATGAGGTTTTTTAGGGAGAGGTCAGAAATTAGGGGTAGGATTGTCTTTAGGATGAGGATGTCCAGAAATTGCAGCTGCATTGCAGATGCGTGGGAAGAGGATCGTAAAAATTGGAATTTGGAGTTTTATGAGTTTATGAGGGTAGAGGATGGAGTCTGTTTAGGTTTAGGATAAGGTTGCAGATTTGGAAGAGAATGATTCATATAATAAGCATGCAACTAAAATCTAAACATTTTTAACTAAATATTGTATTGAGAATCGGGTTTGGACATTACATAAGAGATGTTTCCAGCTGGTGTAACGCCTGTCAAAAATTTACAAGTATACGTGCCCTTGTAATGAGAATACGTACTAAGCTGACAACAGAGATTCTTTGACTTTTGTAGGAAAACTTCTGTACAATCCAAAACGACACGTACGTCTTTGAAATCTTCAAAACATTTCGGTAAATTTCTTGAAATTTCTTCTTCTGATGGCCAAGGAATAGCAGCTTCTAAGCATTTGCTTAGTATATGTATCATCTCTGTGAAAATTCTCTGACATTGTTTTGCTGTGCAGCAATTAAACATAATTGATAAACATGCATATGACATATTTTGTTTTAATTTGACATATGTCATAAGAACTTTGTCCTGCACGCTTAATTTGGCCTTATTATCCTCAGGTTTTACAAGTTTGACAATATCTATTATTGTATTTAAAATGTCAAAGGATTCAATACCTGTAAACGTGCTTAATTCACTGTCACTTTTTATAAATAGTAAAAATTTTGGCAGAAGATCCCCACTCGTTACTTGCACACCAACATCTTGTAACAAAGGACGATGATTATGAACTAAGCTCATCTTTTCGACATTTTCATGATTTTCTGGATCGGTAGTATATATTTATTTCTCTTTTTCCGGATGTTCTTGATTTTCTTGACCATCTTCTTTCTCTTGTTGCTTCCTCTCTTGTGATTTTTTGTTGAATTCTCTCGCTTGTATTCTTTTTAGTCGACTCTCATCGAGTTGAAGATTTTTCACCATACCTACTACAGAACTGGTAGGTAAATTACAGGATGGGACAGCATTCTTTTTCAAGTACCTCCTCTCTGAATGAACATCTGTAAGATATAATTTGAATAAAAAAAACTATAAAATATAACTATATAAACTATAAAATATAACTAAAAAACTATAAACTATGCAATAATTTTGGAGCTCATATTATACCTATATATAACCTGAAAAAATACTTACTTGGTAACACGTAATCATCTATTCTGAAATGCAGTGAACACACTCTCATGTACGAAGAAATTTTTTTTCCCATTTTTAGGGCTCTAATCCATGCCTGTAATCTGTCAACTTTTTCTGTACTTCCGAATTTGTTGATAACATCGACGAAACATTCGTTAGGTTTTGGAAATAAGTGAAACCGTAAATCCAAATTTCTGCACGATATGCTAGAACAATTGAACACCGAACAATATGTTCTTGACGTATTTTTCTTACGAGGTGAAAATTTGCCAACTTCCGTCATTATTAACTTTAAAATAATTATACACTGCGTTGATTCTATATATTATGACGTGCGAGCGGAGCAGAACAGCTGACTTGCGGTAGTTCGATCTCCTGCCACCAGAGTGCGTAGTGCTAAATGTCAGATCCCAATACCACTGGTGCTTTCGACAACTTCGATCACGATGAAGCGACGGAATCTGGTCTAAATGGGAGTCATGATACAGTTTCTACATTTTTTCCGCGGATAACACTGAGACAACGCTTCAATCTGAAAAGCTACCATCCTGGTCAGGGTTTCATTCCCTGGTGGTAAATGACAAGCGTCCAACACAAGTTTCAGCCTTCATTCCAATACTACCTCACCCAGTAACCGATTTTTCTACAGTGAATACAGCCTTGCATAACTTCAAGAATATTCTGAAACAATTAAATCAACAGTCGTTAGCTGTATTCGCTGATGAAGGCGTTTATCGAATCGCTCGACACATCCAGCTCGTGTCCAATGAATTCAATGATATTTTTCTGGTCTTGGGCGGTTTTCACATGACTAAAATTTTACTGGCTTGTGCAGGAAAATATCGACGCGGCAGTGGTGCCGAAAACATCTTTGTGGAAACGAAATCATTTGGTATCGGAACAGTTGAGCAGGTGTTGAACGCAACGAATTACTCTAGGTCAGTCAAAGGATTACTAAAACTGGCGGAAGCCCTCGACAGATTATTATTGCAAGCATTTTTCGAAGAGAATGATTCCGGAAAGTACGATGAGGTTGCCAGTGCTCGTGAGATGTTACAGGATGTACTACACGAGAATTATGTTCTAGAAACTCAATTGGTTCATAAACAGTTTTGTCGTGAGGCGGAAGGATTGTTAGCTGATATCAAAATATTCATTACCAAGAGATGCTCCGAATCACCGTTATTCCGATTTTGGAATAATTTCTTGAAGTTGATGCAGTTAATTTGATTCGAGCTGATCGCACAGGTAACTGGCTACTTCATGTTCAAACTGTGGAAAAGAGCCAGGCAGTCTTTCATGCCATGGATCGGATCAATTATGCTCGTTGGGGTTCGATGTACCTGAATGACATATTAGGCCTCGAAATAGCGCACCCAGATATCTACGAGGAATTCATAAATGGACGGTTTACTGTAAAGCACACTCGAAATTCGTTTTCATCCGTAGCGACTGACCAGGCACTGGAGCAGACAATCAATCGGTCATGAAACAGTAGCGCTGGCATTATCGGCTCGACTCTCAAGAAAAATTTCTTTTCGTCGTGGAATTTCACGCAGCACGAGATCCATGAAATAACTAGTTATTTCCGAAAAGTAACCGGAATTGAGGGTAGTGACGAGTTAAAAGTTCATCATGATTTATCGGCAAGACGCATATTAAAGTCTGAGAGGGATGTACAAGATGTAATGAATTTCATACGTGATCATGTCAATCCATTTTCGTCAGGCAAGGAACCCTTACGAAATATTGCCACTGAAAAATTATTGCCCCCCGATGTAGCTACTGAACTGTTGGGAATTTTTGAAGTAGGATGTAAAAAGTTCGACGCATTTTGCACTGAGAGATTCATACTCCAATCGAAGACCATCTGTGATACAATACGAAAAGTTAAGCTCCCTCCATTCAAACCAACAAAAAGAACACCCAGTAATCAAGTGAAAAAAACAACACCGTATGGAAAGGAAGCTAATCATATCGTAGAGTTAGCCAGAGAAAGAGCATATAATTCAGAGTCTCTCTTTCAGTACGAACTAATCAACGAAATAATAGACTTCGATACGAGAGCGAAATGTGAGGCTTTTATAGGTGTGTCCGATGTTTTCAGCACGAACCGTAGTCGAGGCGGCAGCCGAGACGAAGGTGAGTGCTGAAGACATCGGACAACCCTAAACGCCTCACTTCGCGGGAGTATCGAACGCTATTTTTTATAACAAATGCATGAAAAAGTTGCTTGTGGGGCTCTGTTGTCAATGTAAACAACCATACCAAAAACATCGAATCGATTCAGCAGTATGCGCGGAAATAGCGCGTCGACAGGGATGAATGATTATAAAATGCTCTTGTTCGTACGCCGTGCGTAACAAGAATCATGTTGTGCACGCTCGATATGCGCAAAACGCAGTGCGCACGTTTGGCATGCAATATTGTTTCATGTTGGCATCGCCTACTCAAACGTTAGACAAGTGCCACAATATGACCGCTCCAGAGCCCCAAACAAGCAACTTTTTCATGCATGCGTTATAAAAATGGTTTATTCGAACACGACGGTTCGATGAAAAAGGATAAAAATAAATTTTCGCTCATCAATGAACTTCAAACCGACCTCACATCTACTGATAACAACATATCCCATCAAAGCTCATTTTTGATCATTGATATTATCTGTGTCTGCAAAGAATTGAAATGGAAAGTGTTCAAAACGTTCAACGATTTTCTGATCTCATTTAAGGGGGTATATACACCTTTAAATGGGTTGAATTTCTGAAAAACAATTTTCCTTTTTTTTTTCAACTTGAAGACTCTGATAAAATTTAAAAAAATCAGCATTTCTGGGGAGGGTTTGACCTTCATTATCCATATCTTACATCATGTATTACTTCCAGTCTAATAGTGGCTGCGCTGAAGACAGGAAAATACAAAATCACTCGGTTGCCGTAAAGAATCAGACTCAGCGTTGGACCGATCTTGGAGTTTTTGGTTCTCAATTGTTCATAAGACATGCCTCTATCAGATGAACATAGAACTTTTTGATATTGCAAGAATTACTTGAGTTATTGAATTTTTTCGATTTTTTTTCTGAATTTGAAAAAAAATTTTGCTTATTTTTCTAATATTTCAACTAAAAATGGGTTTATCAAAAAGTTCTATGTTCATCTGATAGAGGCCTTGATTCTCAAAATTTGAAGACCAAAAACTCCAGAATCGGTCCAACGATGCTCCTGATTCTTTACGGCAACCGGTCAAAATATTCATTCTCCAGAAATCAACTTTTAAACTTTTTATTTTTTCATTTTTTTTTTATTTTCTACTTTTCCCAGACAAGAAAATGTATCTACAGAAAATCAAGTTCTAAAATTTTGCTTATGATTAATATGCTGGATCCGCAGCTGCTCTTGTATCGATGTGTTATGAGTCAAGTCTAGACACATGTGCCAGGCGTAGGCTTGTAGTGAGTTTGACCTGTTCTGTCTAACAACAGTGTCCGGTAGGTGTCCAGTTAGGCTGCTAGAAGAAGAATGAATTGGGTCAGGAAAAATCTGATCAAAATTTTTTAAAACATAAAAATTCTTCAGAATTCTTAAGGGGAGACTTCGGTGAAATTTTTGGCAAAAACAGGTTTTTTAATTCTTATAACTTTGAAAAGACATGTATAAAACAATCCTTGCAGCAGTTTTTGAATAATGTCAGTATAGATAGTGAAAAAAAGTTTCAGCCTCCTGCGATGAAAGTGTAGACGCAAGGAATTTTTGACAGCGGTGAGAAAAATCTTCTTCGCAAGGTTCCTTGCGCTTACATTTTCAACGCAGGAGGCTGAAATTTTTTTTACAGTCTATACTGACATTATTCAATAACTGCTAGAAGGATTCTTTTTATACAACCTCTAATAGCGATTTTCAAAATTTCACCGAAATCTCTCCTTAATCTTCAATATTTTTGAGATTCAGAAGATGCTAGCACAATTTTTGTCAGTACTCCGAAAATTCTCCCATCTTTCATCAATCATACCTTTTTTCTTATAATATTTATCAAACTTTCGCAATTAATATATTATGGGAAATTCCACCTCAAATCGGCCAATTTTGGGTGTTTTTTGACCTCGTATTTTTTGAATCGCCTTAAACTTTTTTTACGTGAAATCTACGTCAAAAAAGTAGACCCGTATTTTTTTGTTGGTCCAAAAAGTTTTTTTTACGCTAGTTATGAATTATCGAATTTTACTGTAAAAGTAGCGCGAGGGCGGCTTTGAGAATTAATATCTCGGGTCCCCTTCACCGTAGAGAGATGTTTAAAAACGCGTTTTAAAGGCGATGAAAGCCACTTTTCGATAAAATTTTTCAATTTTTCAAAAAATATAGTTTTGTTATTTTTATGAGCAATCAAAATGTTTATCGATTTTTTTCGCAATCTAAGGCCATTTTTAAAATTCTAAAAAAAATATGATCGCATTCCTTATTCAATTCTGGAAATGACGATTTTTTGAAAAAGATGGAGCTATTTTTCTAAGTATTTTTTTTACAATTATTTGTCAAGCGTTGCGTGAGGTTGCCACGCCTTGCGCCTTGCTACTACCGCGTTATTCCATGTATGGAACGCCGCGCGTCACGCCATTGGCCGAGCCCCGTACGACGCAGTAGTAGCGAGGCGCGCGGCGCGCCAACCTCACGCAACGCCGGACAAATAATTGTAAAAAAAATACTTAGAAAAATAGCTCCATCTTTTTTAAAAAATCGTCATCTTCAGAATTGAATAAGGAATGCGATCATATTTTTTTTAGAATTTTAAAAATGGCCTTAGATTGCGAAAAAAATCAATAAACATTTTGATCGCTCATAAAAATAACAAGACTATATTTATTGAAAAATTGAAAAATTTTATAGAAAAGTGGCTTTCATCGCCTTGAAAACGCGTTTTTAAACATCTCTCTACGGTGAAAGGGACTCGAGATATTAATTCTCCAAGCCGCCCTCGCGCTACTTTCACAGTAAAATTCGATAATTCATAACTGGCGTAAAAAAAACTTTTTGGACCAACGAAAAAATACGGGTCTACTTTTTTGACGTAGATTTCACGTAAAGAAAGTTTAAGTCGATTCAAAAAATACGAGGTTATTTCTCGGCCGATTTGAGGTGGAATTGCCCTTATAGAAATACTCATCTTTTTAGAAATCTGAATGTGTAGTTTCCTGGCATCGATTTCAAATGCACTTTTTTGATGGATCATATCTTCTTTCGATTGCGACGTTTCATCTCATCTCAGATATATACACTGTGTTTGTTCAATATTGAAAATTACTATTGGTTTGAATTCGTGATGACAGCACGACTATTTACAAACAAGTAGACACCTAACCTCGAAAAAATGTAGATCGCAGCCATGTGTTCTGTCAATTATCACAATTCAAAAGAATATTGAAAATTAAATATGTACAAAAATCATAATTACAAAAAATTGAAAGATCACAAAATAAAATTCAAAAGCAAAATATATAAAAACGTCAAAAAAAGCAAGACAGTGGTGTTGGCGGTACTGTACAATATTTACGGGACCAATATGAGCGTCCGCGCGCCGCGCGGCGGCGCTTTTTCGCAATTCGGGACTGTCATGGCTATAACTTTTCAAATCCTCTAGATTTTCGGACGCCAATTTATTTGCAGATAAAGTAGGTCACTAGCATTCCAAAAAAAAAAAATATAAAAACAAAAACGATTTCTTGAAGATTCAAAGGTGTAGATACCCCCTTAATGAAGCCACCCTTCGTGAAGTCACACAAAATACAAGGAGAATCGATTTCATATTCGAAGATTATTCTAATACATCTGTATACACTAATGCAGGGGTCGGCACACTCATTAGTCGAAAGAGTCAAAGCTGTTAATCCTATTACCCCGTTCACCGGCACTAATCCTTTTAACGCCATTTCTTGGATTTTGGTAGGTATGAGTGGGGATATGCAGGTATGACAAGACCTGGACGGTCGGACGCAGTTCTTGCCGTCGCAAATAGAGCAAACCACCCCTTAGTTCCTTTTATTTTCCCCGAACGCTGCCCGTACCATCGCATGTCCAGGTAAGGACGAGTGACCGTTTTCAGGTAGACCGAGGGGATTTACGGTCGCACTAATTGTCACTTAGAGCCGGGCTGGCTCGGCGAGCCGGCGTGGCCGATTCCTGCACTAATGATCGTTCGCCAAAGTAAGAGTCAATTATTATTCTTTTTTAATTAGAATTTAAAGGGTTTTATTAATTCCTGATTTCTTTCCTAGGTTTACTGACGACGTTTTACAAATTCATAAAATTGCCGATGAAATTCCTGTACCAGTTCAAGATAAAAAATTTTGGTTATCAATCGAAAATAAGATTTTGTTACGAGAGTATCTACAGAGCATATCCTCACGACGGCCAAGCAGATATGGCCAGGTCGAGAAGTTATTTGCAGTGCTACAATGAGGATTGATTGCCAGTCCTCTCTATCTCCTCGAATTTCCACAGAAATTATGCATGATAGAGAAATAGAAGAGGCAAGTGACAAAATTGTCAGACACATTGAGCACGCAACGTTGGAATCACATTCTAACATCACTGTGAAATGCAATGACCCTGATCTGGTTCCCGTCGTTCTTCACTTCTGGGAGACTTACGAAGTTCACGGTCTGGAGGTAATATTTAAGGCAATAATTTTCCCAGGTGAATAAAATATCTTCACTTCATTAAACGTCACAAAAATTTCACAGGAACTTTGGTTAAAAATTCGCGTTAGATCCAAAATTAAATTACTACCTCTCCATGCACTGGCTGGACATCATGGTAAAGTTCAGGGCAAAGTCCCTCCTGCTGCACATTTCCTGACTGGTTCAACTCATATGAGTAGAATTGATACCAAGAAAAATGCCCTCCGATCTCTCCCACAAAACTATCTACAAGCTTTCGCCACGGGTAACTCTAATTACTGCTCAGTATTATATAGCATATTGAATTTACGATTGTCCAACAAACAGGAACTTTTATTCCAGGTCTATCAGAAGAAATGATTGAGTCCTCTATTTCTAACGCGGAAAAATATCTACTACAGGTTATAAAGAAAAACACTTCTTGTAAGACATTCGACCATCTACGTTATTCGATGAACCGCAACGAAAATATTGGAATAACTGACTTACCACCAACGAGTGCATCTGTACGCCTGCATATTTTGAGAGCTTTTGGCTTGACTTACTCGAAAAGAAATCTCCTGATTGGGAATGCAAATAAAATTGATCCACTTCTGTTTGGTTATTATAATAATGACGATGGAGTTCTGATGCCCCGACAAATAACAAATCTATATCCACCAATTGACGAATTAGTGCCTAATTGTCGTTGTACGACATGTAAAACTAAGGCTTGTCGATGCCTGACAAGTCAATTACCATGCATCAGATTTTGTAAATGCATTGCCACCGGAAAATGCAAAAATTTGTGCAATGAGAAAATTTAAATACAGAAAGTCAATTTCAACAGCTAAAATTCATTAAATATTTTTCCTCTCATCCCTCTTCAATGGTCATGGGACTGAACATGAGATTTATCCCCATTATTCATACTCCTATGATCCAATTAAAGCCCAAGAAGTAATACATGCTTATTTGGCTCCGCTCACACCGCGCGCCAAGCTCGAAGGCACGGCGACGGGTCGCGCAACCGTTCTACTGGTCATATTTCGGAATCTAACGGAGATACGAAAAATTTACATCAAGCCAAAAGTATTCCTCATTAAATTTTGAACATTTTTTTATTCGAAATTTCTTCTCCATCTCCGATAGTTTAGCCATGGGGGCGGTTTAAACCATTACATTGTTAATAACAATTGAACGCCGACTTTTTGGCAAAAATAACCAACAAATTCGGAATCAGCGACTCAAAAAACTTAAAAACCACCCTAGTTATCTCACGGACCTCGACACTTACACAGGATGAGCACTAGCGTAAGGACTAATACCTCAGAAGCGTTTTGTACTGAATCTCTGCGTCTTCGCAAAAGGTTTTCAATTCCGCCACACGAACCGTGTATATATATAAGTAAGAGTATACTTTCACGATAATATTTTCAACGTCAATAGGTAACAGGTTTGCTGCCGTTTGCATAGCATTATGCGCTATATGTGCAGCACAACCCACGCCAACAATATTTCTGTTCAGACTTTCCTCAAGTCTGTAATATATATTCGACTGTCCTCCACGATTGACCCCTCCGAAATTCGTATTAGCGTTATCAGTGCAGAATCCAACCATTTTATTCTTCAGGGAATTTTTTTCAAGTATTTCTATGATGGAGTTGTGAATGATTTCTGACGTTTCTCCTGGTAGATCCACCAAGTCAATTAATTTCACATTGATTCCACTCTTGGAGTGAAAGTACCGTACCAGAGTCGGAAATAGTTTGATATTTTTGTGATTGGACGCATCCCAAAATATTGTGACGAACGGCACATCATCGAGATCTTTTTGCACTATGCTCAAAGAAAACGGAGCGATGACGTTCTTGACAATTGCTTCACATTTGGTTCGGCTACATATGAATTTTTTGTCAAAAAACTTTTGAATCAATTTAGACGTACAGTCCATGGAATCGAAGCTTTGATTATGGTTAACTGTATGAAATGCCCATACACCTTCGGCTTTAGCAAGCTCTGCTTCTTTATCGCCGAACTTCTCTTGACAAAAGTATTGTGTCACGGCTGCATTTTTAGAGATCAGATCAACAGCCTTTTTGTGTTTTTCTGTAGTTATATGCCGTGTTATATCGCGTTTGCCGCTGTTTGCTATAGAAAAAGTAGCATGGCATGTGTTGCATAGAACATCCGTTGGAGTAGTACTTTTATGTATATAAGGAAACTCTCTCTGAAACTCATCGGTCAATTTGCATAATCTTTTCTTAGAAGCGGGCGGCATAGTGAAAAACGTACGATTGCACGCCTGTACGCCACTGTTCAGT
Organism: Tenthredo mesomela; assembly: GCA_943736025.1. NCBI lineage: Eukaryota > Metazoa > Arthropoda > Insecta > Hymenoptera > Tenthredinidae > Tenthredo > Tenthredo mesomela. Next base: position 7,217,435 of record OX031022.1, read on the forward strand.
GTTAAGGGGTTAGGCCACTCTAGAGGCCGAAAAAAATGGGCTTTTTGAGGATTTTTTTTCAGAAATACTACAAAATAAATCGAGTTTACAAAAATGGGTGTTTATTATACATATCACTGACTGTATACAGTAATTTTTTTGAAGCGATTGATTTCAAAATGGCGGCTGTGCAGCGTTTTTGCGATGACGTCTCCGGTTTTCTAGGGTCCACGGCCGGACGAACGGCTCCGGTAATTTTTGAATTATGATAAGCCAATGAATTTTTCTCGATTATACATAATAACTGCTATAGAAGTACGTAGGATTTTTTCGATATATTGATTTTTGGCGAAATGGTGCACTTCTAAAGTGGAAAGTGAAAAATTTGCCTAAAAAATCGTCAGATAAGCGTTAATAACAAATTAACTGTGCAATATAAAAAAAAAATCCTACGTACTTCCATAGACAATGTATTTTTCAAGATATATTCGAAGTTTCAAGTGAATCGGTTGAAAATTGTCTGAGTTATGTTTCCGGCCAACTTAAAAAATGCGGTTTTGAGATAAACGCGTTTGAAGTTTTGAGTAGTAGAAAATCATGAAAATTCACCAAAAGTTGAAACACTCGGTGAAAAAAAATCGTGCGACAAATTTCTAGGAACCATTTGGAAGAGTAGATTTCAGGCTACAAAATGGCTGCTTCGAAAGTTCTCTGCGATTTTTTTAACGCCCCGTAGAGAACTTTGAAAAACTTTGAAAAACTTTTTTTTCTGGCGTTTCGCAATCCGGCACTCAAACCTACGCCATGGCGTCAAAAATGGCCGTAGGAAAAATTTTCAAAAACCGTCTTGAAGATGAAGTTTCAACCTTCAAAATGCTTTCCCGAATGATTTTTTTTTACAATTTTTCATTGAGTTACAGCATTTTGAAAGTCGGCATTATTTCGCCGATTGCCGGGTGCGCCGTTAATTTTGTTGCTGAGTGTACTAAAATTCGAAAACCGAGTACTTGGAGATTTTTCCCGGCCATAATCTTTTGGGACACTATTTTTGAGGTCCTAGGGGACCATAAAAAAAAATAAAAAAATGAAGGTTTTTCAAAAATTCTAGAGTGGCCTAACCCCTTAAGACTTTAGCCAAGCACTGACAGCCGTACGCCCATGCCTGTTGGAGCGAGTCAGACGCCTTACCGTTTCGCGCATGCGCGTGAGCCAGACTTCGAGCAGATCTCTCGACTCTGGACATAGCAGGAGCGTTGTGTCGGGTCATATCGACGTCTAATGAACATTTTATATGTTTAAAAACAAGTTGAAACGAACTCGCCCATAATCCAGGACAATTCAGAACAATTCTTATAAATACAGTACGAATTCGGGGTGTAAAAAAAACCAGGACGCTCAGCTCAAATTCAGTACTGTCCTGCCTAATCCAGTACGTCTGGTAGCCTTACCGAAACTCCTTATTGGGTTATGTTAATAAATGTACACACACAGTGCTATTTATTATAAGCGAGTTATTTTACTTTATGTAGATACGAGTAGTTCTTTACATGAGTGAATGAGATATAGCTTGTACTTCGTGTCGCTACCACTGAACTCTAATATAATATACTGGAACGCGCGCAGGCCTATGATTCGTGTAGCAACCCGCGGTGAGAAAGAGATGGTTGTTGTCGGAGTGGGTTGCACTTGTATAATGTACAGTCGCAGAAACTGATCCTGACGCGCCGTGTTTCGGGTGATCAGGCAACCGTACATACATTTTGATTTTAATTTTCTTAAAGTTGGTATGAAATTCGGACATCTGTCAGGCGATGAATCAGCTTAGTTTGTTTTCTTTCAGAGAACGTCAATTCACTAACCTAAAAGGTAATTAATAAAATGGTCACATCGGATAACCCCAAAATGCGTGAATGTTTTTCCTAATTAGGTGACTCTTAAAATAACCTAGTTCTCGTGAGGTGTTTCAAGGGTTATAGGAGGGCTCTAATGAAAGTTACTGTGATATTTTTCATGAAATCCGATCGATTTTTAATCCTCCTGGAGTCTTAGTTGAAACTAATGAGATCTGCACCTGACATTCCCAACTCAAGCCTAGATACAGGAGTTTCGCACCAATGATGTTCACCAGCTATGCAAATTTTGGCAATGTGTTCAGAACACTTTGGCTAAGAATCCCAAGTGTCGGATACACGCTGCATAATCGAGTCTTGGTTCCAACTAAGACATCCTTCTGGTACTTACGCCGTATATTCTCATTTCAATGCTCGCCTTGGCTAATAGATCTCCAGTAACAAATCAGGCACAAGTTAATAACTAATTAAATAACGTAAATAAAAATACATGTAACGTTGTATTCCTATAAATGATTACAATAAAACGAATTCAATGAGAGAAAACAAAACTTTATTCAAGCTGATCTCTGAAAATAATTTGATAATATTGAAATATCAGGACCAACCATTAACATGAACAATAGGCTCTGAGTTGTAGAAACAGGTCTCGTTGTTCTAATTAGAAAAATGTCAATGGTTTAATCAACAACGCTTAAGTTAAGAATAAGTTAACAGGTGGTAAAACTATGTAGAGCCCATGTGAGTTCAACGCAAGACTATATAAATGAACAACTTGTAAGAATTCCTACTTCTCACTAATATCATAAACTATCTTGAAAGTCTAGTCTTACTCAATTATGGAAGTGAATATTAATATTTCAGAAATTTTGTTAATTGCAGACATTTGTGGTCATTTGAATGTAGTGAACGTCGTAAGTCGCTACAAACTCTTTTTAGTGGATATTTGACACAAAAGTATTAATTAGTTAACGACGCTCAAGGGCAAGCTAACAGGTACTAAAACGATAACCCATTTGAGTGTAACGCAGGAATATAAGCCAACAACTCTTTCTCATTGATATTGGGCGTAAAACTATTCATGAGTTAACGACGCTTAAGGATAAGCTCACAGGTATAACATGCTGCGATAGAGCGTAAACTCATTCGAACTGTAACCCATTTCAGTGTAACGCAGTATAATTGATGTAAAATATCTATATAGGTCGAACAGTATGTTTATCGGCCATGGCTTAACTCGCAGACTACGTGGTTATTCACGAGCAATAATATAAAGAAACCTAAACTAATAATTGTCTTTAATGATATCAAGTATTCTAAACTACAACTAAACAAATAAAGGATTATATTCTATCGCGTAGAATAGGGACGCAATAACGAATACACAGCCGCGAACGTGATTCCAATCAATATTCAAAATGCTCTTCGCTAGATCTCTTTGGCAGATCCTTCTTTCGCTCTGCTCAAAATCTAACTTAAGTTGTAGAAACAGGTCTCGTTGTTCTTACTTTGACTAGAACACAACGTAACCATGAGCTCTAGGTTCTATTATACATTATATACAGTATTATATACATATTTACATCTCGTATTCTTTACCGATAACAAGGTTTACTCCACCGACAATTAGTTGCTTTATAGCAAATGAAAAAGGAAAAATCAATACTAAATATAACATTAAACATCAAAAAAAAAAAAAATAACGTGGCAGTAGGCGCCCAACGTTATGATCCCAACATCCTACCCATGCGTCAGAACAGATGTGTCACTGGTGTCAATGACTACGTTCCAATACAAATGTTGGAAGGTTTATGATAGAATCTGATCAAATATAGATATCCTGTATGCGAATTACCATCAACGGCAATTGATGGAGACAACAGCGCAGACATAACTGAAAGGGACAGAATTTATTATTATTTATTTATTTATTTATTTATTTTTCATTTATTTATTATTTATTTTTTTATTTTATTACATTTGTTGTAATTGAACTTCCATACTTAAGTAAGACTAGACTTTCAAGATGGTTGATAATATATGAGTGAGAAGTAAAAATTCTTACAAGTTGTTGATTCATATAGTCCTGCGTTGAACTAGCATATGGGTTCTAGATAGTTTTACCACCTGTTAACTTATCCTTAAGCGTTGTTCATTAAACCATTGACATTCTTCTCAATAGAACAACGAGACCTGTTTCTACAACTTAAAAGCCCATTGTTCATGTTAGGGGCTGTCCATATATTACGTAACGCGTTTTGGGATAGTGCGTGCATGTCGTTCCCTATACTACGCTGTAGCATTTTGCGTTACGTAATATATGGACAGTCCCTTAATGGATTGGATTGAAGAAAATCATGGGTGTGCCTGTCATTGTAGAAATCAAAGTTCTTTATTTTTTCAATGATAACGTTTCGACCGGAGCACGGCCGGTCATCCTCAGATCTGTGGGGAGCAAAAACATCCCATACATCTTTTACAAATACATATTGAACCACTAAGATCTTTTACAAATACATATTAAAACACTAAGATCTAAAAATTAAGCTACTCATTGTGAACATGGAGAGGAAGGAGGCGACCGTTATGACAGGAGGTTGGATTAGGATACCAGTAATCCGTATAATCAAAAAGAAAAAGAACAAAGAGACCAACCAAAAGAGGAAACGAGCTTAACAATTAAAACAGATAAGTAGACTTAAAAATAGTTGAAAAAATTGTGTGGAAATTGGTCGTAAACATACCGAAAAAACACTTCAAAACGCGCCAACAATGTTATGACTAGGCGACTCAGCGACGAAGTGACAGGTGGCGATTATCGAAATTGGATCAAGCTTCCTACCGGCAAGCCCGCGAGATTTTCAAACGTATTAGATCCAAATTCCAAACAATCATGTTATAATAACGGAGCATACAGGTTACTCAGGTTGTCTATATCCGTCCTCTTATTACACGTTAGGTTTCTGCTTATGTTTAACATTTCTTTGATAAGCCTATGGTGATACCTGGGTTCTTTAGCCAAAATTTGAGGATTTTCAAAATCAAACTTATGTCCTAGGCCAAGGCTATGTTCGGTTAGAGCTGACTTATAAAGATCCTTACATTTAATACTACGGGTGTGGTCATTAATCCTTTTAAATAGGTGTTGTTTAGTTTGGCCAATGTAACAACTATCACAATTTAAACAGTCCATTTTGTAAACTAAGTTCGATTGCGCTAGAAACGGAACTGGGTCCTTTAACATTGTAAAAAGACCAAAAGAGGTGTTATTGACTTTGAAGGCCACTCTGATGTTGTGTTTACGTAATATCCTTTGTATTTGTTCCGATAGCCCTTTAATGTACGGAAGGACCGTGGTGTTGGTGAAACTAGGTGTGCTTAAGTCTAATCTTTCCTGGTACGTCCAGCTATTGTATAATTTATCTACTCGTGTCTGCTTAATACTATTAATCAAACTTGGTGGGTAACCATTTTGAATCAGAGTTTGTGTGATAAGGTGTAAGTTCTTTTCCCTGAAAATTGGTTCGCACAACTTCAAACCTCTATCAACAAGACCAGCAACCACACATTTTTTATGAACCTCAGGGTGATGCGAGGTGTATTGTAGGTACCTGCCTGACCAGGTGGGTTTTTGGCACCAGTCAATAGTTACGGTGTTGGTGTTATTAATGACTGACATGTCCAAAAAACTTATCCTCTCGTCCACCTCTACCTCGCTGGTGAAGCACAGTTTCGTGTGATATTGGTTGAAAGAGTGAACAATGTTGTCAAGATTGTCAATGTGAACCGCTGTTAGAATGTCATCTACATATCGTTTATAGAAAGGAAGGGAGTAACTCAACTTGGAGATCATCTCAGTTTCAAGTGATTCCATAACTAGATTTGCTATAGCAGGGCTTATTGGGGACCCCATGGCTACTCCTTCAATTTGGTGGAAAAAAATTCCTTTGTGTACAAAAAAGGTGGAGCGTTGTCTAGCGTTAGGTGCCAAATACGGGATCCCATACGCACCAAATAAGATACCAGTAGATGATATGATCTGCGCCGTGGAGTCTGGTTTGTCAGGTTTAGGCAAAACAACGAAATACACTATTCGTAGCTCAGTCACGCAAAAACTGATTTCACACACAAAAAACGCTCGGCTAGATAGACAGCAGGTCCAAGACCTGGCCAATTTCAACTTCACAAAACGCTTCATAAAAGAACATCCGAACCTAACCGTCACCAAAGCTGATAAAGGGAATAAAACGGTCGTGGTCAACACTACGGATTACTTATCAAAAGTTAACAATTTACTAGCCGACCGAAACACGTATAAAATCTTGCAAAAAGATCCAACTAAAATCTTTGAACGACAAAATAACTCGTTAGTAAATGATTGGCTCAAACGGGGTATCATCTCGAATCGCACCGGTAACTCATTGAAAACCTCTAACTCTGTTCCACCTAAAATCTATTTTCTACCTAAAATACACAAACCTGGGGTACCTTACAGGCCTATTGTCTCAAACATTGGTTCCCCCACGTACAACCTTGCTAAATACTGTGCTTGGCCCTTAACAGCGATTCTAGGTAGAACTGAATACCATACGAAAGACTCCTGGTCTTTTGCTGAATCCATACGAGGTACTTCAATCCCCCCAGAACATAAACTAATCTCCTTGGACGTCACTTCTTTGTTCACTAACATACCGTTGGTCTTAGCACTACAATGTATTGAAAATAGATGGAAAGAAATTAAATCTCACACGCAGTTACCAAAGAAGGATTTCGTTAAAGGGGTCAAGTTATGCCTGGATGCCACCTTTTTTGTACACAAAGGAATTTTTTTCCACCAAATTGAAGGAGTAGCCATGGGGTCCCCAATAAGCCCTGCTATAGCAAATCTAGTTATGGAATCACTTGAAACTGAGATGATCTCCAAGTTGAGTTACTCCCTTCCTTTCTATAAACGATATGTAGATGACATTCTAACAGCGGTTCACATTGACAATCTTGACAACATTGTTCACTCTTTCAACCAATATCACACGAAACTGTGCTTCACCAGCGAGGTAGAGGTGGACGAGAGGATAAGTTTTTTGGACATGTCAGTCATTAATAACACCAACACCGTAACTATTGACTGGTACCAAAAACCCACCTGGTCAGGCAGGTACCTACAATACACCTCGCATCACCCTGAGGTTCATAAAAAATGTGTAGTTGCTGGTCTTGTTGATAGAGGTTTGAAGTTGTGCGAACCAATTTTCAGGGAAAAGAACTTACACCTTATCACACAAACTCTGATTCAAAATGGTTACCCACCAAGTTTGATTAATAGTATTAAGCAGACACGAGTAGATAAATTATACAATAGCTGGACGTACCAGGAAAGATTAGACTTAAGCACACCTAGTTTCACCAACACCACGGTCCTTCCGTACATTAAAGGGCTATCGGAACAAATACAAAGGATATTACGTAAACACAACATCAGAGTGGCCTTCAAAGTCAATAACACCTCTTTTGGTCTTTTTACAATGTTAAAGGACCCAGTTCCGTTTCTAGCGCAATCGAACTTAGTTTACAAAATGGACTGTTTAAATTGTGATAGTTGTTACATTGGCCAAACTAAACAACACCTATTTAAAAGGATTAATGACCACACCCGTAGTATTAAATGTAAGGATCTTTATAAGTCAGCTCTAACCGAACATAGCCTTGGCCTAGGACATAAGTTTGATTTTGAAAATCCTCAAATTTTGGCTAAAGAACCCAGGTATCACCATAGGCTTATCAAAGAAATGTTAAACATAAGCAGAAACCTAACGTGTAATAAGAGGACGGATATAGACAACCTGAGTAACCTGTATGCTCCGTTATTATAACATGATTGTTTGGAATTTGGATCTAATACGTTTGAAAATCTCGCGGGCTTGCCGGTAGGAAGCTTGATCCAATTTCGATAATCGCCACCTGTCACTTCGTCGCTGAGTCGCCTAGTCATAACATCGTTGGCGCGTTTTGAAGTGTTTTTTCGGTATGTTTACGACCAATTTCCACACAATTTTTTCAACTATTTTTAAGTCTACTTATCTGTTTTAATTGTTAAGCTCGTTTCCTCTTTTGGTTGGTCTCTTTGTTCTTTTTCTTTTTGATTATACGGATTACTGGTATCCTAATCCAACCTCCTGTCATAACGGTCGCCTCCTTCCTCTCCATGTTCACAATGAGTAGCTTAATTTTTAGATCTTAGTGTTTTAATATGTATTTGTAAAAGATCTTAGTGGTTCAATATGTATTTGTAAAAGATGTATGGGATGTTTTTGCTCCCCACAGATCTGAGGATGACCGGCCGTGCTCCGGTCGAAACGTTATCATTGAAAAAATAAAGAACTTTGATTTCTACAATGACTGGCACACCCATGATTTTCTTCAATCTATACCTAAAACCAGTCAAGAAAACCTTCTAGTCCCTTAATGGTTGATCATGATATTTCAATAGTATTAAATTATTTTTCAAAGATGAGCCTGGCAAAAAGAGTAAGGAAAATTAAATACTTAAGGATTGATACGACCATTCAATTAGTTGTTTGAATTGCATTTGCTGTAATTGAACTTCCATACCTAAGTAAGACTAGACATTCAAAGATGGTTCATAATATATTAGTGAGGAGTAGAAATTCTTACAAGTTGTTGATTCATACAGTCCTGCGTTGAATTAGCATATGGGTTCTACATAGTTTTACCACCTGTTAACTTATCCTTAAGCGTTGTTCATTAAACCATTGACATTCTTCTCAATAGAACAACGAGACCTGTTTCTACAATTTAAGAGCTCATTGTTCATCTTGATGGTTGATCCTGATATTTCAATATTATTCGAATAACTTTCAAAGATCAGCTTGAATAAAGTTTAAGGATTAAAAATCGATCGGATTTCATGAAAAATATCACAGCAAGTTTCATTAGAGCCCTCCTATAACCCTTGAAACACCTCACGAGAACTAGGTTATTTTCAGAGTCACCTAATTAGGAAAAACATTCACGCATTTTGGGGTTATCCGATGTGACGATTTTATTAATTACCTTGGGGGTTAGTGAATTGACGTTCTCTGAAAGAAAACAAACTAGGCTGATTCATGGCCTGACAGATGTCTGAATTTCATACCAACTTTAAAAAAATTAAAATCAAAATGTATGTGAATGTATGGCACGGTTGCTCAATCACCTTACCGACGGCGCGTCAGGATCACTTTCCGCGACTGTACAGGAACTATCTCGCATGAAAACATTGACCGTTAGAGAAGAAACTGGTGCGTTTAGTACACTGAACTCGATGTTTGTGGCTCAGGCAATAGATATGCGTACGACACGAGCGAACACACTCCGACATCAACTATCTTTTTCTCACCGGCCCCCACTCCCATTGTGCGCGTTCCAGTATATTATAGAGTTCAGTGGTCGCTACAAGCGCCATGTTAAATAGATGTGTGACAATCGATACTATCGTTTGTCGATCGTCGACTCTGTCCGCAGCGCCATCCGGCTGCCTTGCCCGCGCCATTCAAAGTGCACAGGCTGCTCGTGCGTGAAACAATATCTCCAATACTCCCCCTCGAGCGTCGGAGCACCTCCATTTTCGGTTATTAGCCACAGTCCGTCATTCCCAGTCCTTGAATGCAGTTTCGATGCATCGGACCGTTCAGTGCTTTTGTTAATACGTCCGCCGGCATGTCACGGGATGGCATGTATCTCAGCTCGACTAATTTGTCTCGCACTGCCTCTCGTACGAAATGATGTCTCACATCGATGTGTTTTGTTCTTGAGTGGAACACAGCATTTTTTGCTAGCTCGTGAGACCCCTGGTTGTCGTTTTAAATCGTCATGGTGTTCTGCGACTTCATTTCCGTCTCTTCCATGAAGCGTAATATGTGAATCGCCTCTTTGGTAGCTTCTGCGAGTCCCATGTACTGCGCTTCGGTGGTCGAAAGTGCCACGGTTCGTTGTTTCTTTGCTTCCCAACTTGTTGCCGCCCCTGATAATAAGAAGGCGTACTGGATGTACGATCTTCGGTCAGTCGGGCACCCAGCCCAATCTGAATCAACGTACCCTTCGACGTTTTTCTTGTTCGTCGAGTACTTCAGTCCTAGGTTCGCCGTCCCCTTTAAATATCGTAGGACCCTCTTTGCGTGACCCAATGATCCTTTCCAAAGCAGTTATTGTATTGGCTTAGCGAACTGACCGCAAAGCATATGTCAGGCCTCGTTCCTAAGGCAAGATACATCAATGATCCAATCAGTTTACGGTACGGGTAGGATTTGTCTTGTAGGGGTTCCGTTGGTTTCGACAGTTTTTGATTGACGTCAAGTGGAGTCGTGACTGGTTTGCAGTCCTCCATCCCAAAACGCTTTAGTACGTCGTTTAGGTATCCTGTCTGTGAAACGTAGGTTGCTCTTTTTCTTACGTTAAACTCCAATCCTAAACAATGGTGAAGTCGTCCCAAGTCTTTGATGTCGAATTGTTTGCCCAATGACACCTTGAATTCTGTAATCCAGTTCGGGTCATTTGATGTCACAATCAGGTCGTCGACGTAGGTACTGACGAGCAATATTTTATCATCTCGCCTTGCTCCGTAGACAATCACGTCGCTGTTGAGGGGGTTCAATCCCAATCCCTGTAGTTTCTCACACAGTTTCTGTTGCCATTGTCTTCCAGCTTGTTTGAGTCCGTATAAAGCACGCTTCAGTAGGCATACTTTTTCTCCTGACTGTAACTCTTTCAGCATCTTCAAGGCAGCTCGTCTTTCCTCCGGATTACCATTTCGCGTCAGGTCAGTCAGTGTTTCCTCGAGGAGTTCCGGAGTTTCCATATAAACTTCTTCTTCGATGGTTCCATTCAAGTAAGCTGTCGTCACGTCCAGTTGATGTATCTCAAAGTTACGCTCCACCGCCATTGCAACAATGAGTCTAATAGAGCTCATCCGCGCAACCGATGCAAATGTTTCTCTAAAATCTAGTCCAGGGCTATGAGCGTATCCCTTAGCCACGAGTCTGGCTTTTCTTCTTTCAAGCGTACCATCTGGTAAGGTAAACGCACCAATAGTGAAACACTAACCAATAGTGAAACAGCGGAGTTATTTCTCTTTCTGCAAATTCTATCAATAACTTTTTTTTGGGGAATTCATTGCTTTAGTTAAGAAATATATTTACGAAGTAAAAGAAAATTTTTTTTTCGCCGAAAACGTTTGGAAGAATTTTAAAATGTCATATTTCTGTTTCCCCTTCCGACGAGCGGGCTCTTTAGCCTCCGTCTACCCGTCGCCGGGGTGCTGTCGCTCTGCATCGAAAAGAGAGCTAGCACGTAATTTCTTTCAATCAAGTGCTGAAAAACTCCAACAACGGTAGCAGTGACACTTTATTTATCGTTGAAGAGCAGATAAATAGAATAAATTACAGTTTTTCCTATAAAAAAAGCCGCGTTTCACTAAAGGTTGCCTCGGAAGAGCGATGCAACCAGAAGTGAAACAGCTGCTTTTTGTGTTTTTTCTTCAATTTTCTGTGCCCAGACAATGTTAAACTGTGAATTTCTTTATCAGATTGATTTTTTCGATAGTTTTACATAAATTTTAGGTATGAAATTCAAAGAATTTCAAGGTTCAAGGGCAGCAAATGGACGAATCATTTTTAGGTTAGGTATATGCTGTTTGACAGGTGATAGCGTTTCACAATTGGTCATCTAGCTGTTTCACTACTGGTTCCCCACTCATTTGGCTGTTTCACTTCTGTTCCGAAAATCTCGAGTCTTTGAAATTCTTTTAAAAATTCAATATGAGCTAATATAGACCTAATATATGGTTAGTTTACAGCCCCAAAACTTGACTGTGAGCCCAGAATAAAAATTTCTCCAGAACTTTCAAATTTATTATTTTTATTGCCGTTAATAATCGAGACACAGCGGTGGGCGTTTCACTATTGGTGCGCTTACCTTAAGCGTTTATTTTTCAGAATAATTCAGCAACCGATAATTCCTCTTCCTTCAGGTCGGTTGACCAACTCCCACGTCGCATTTCTTAGGTGGGCCTTGAATTCGTCAGTGATGGCCGTTCTCCACTTAGCACCGTCCGATCCTGTGATTGCTTCAGTTACCTCCAATTCCGTAACCAATGCCTGTTCACTATAGTCAGGCTCCGTTGCAGTGGTTCCTTCGGGTTCATTCTCGACTCTCCTCATTACGTATTCTTTTCGTAGTCTTCCAGGAAGACCAGTACGCACTATGCGAGGTGTAGTATCCTACCAGTCCACGTGTTGGGAGGAGGGTTGGGTAGAAGTAAAACAAGTACTCTTAGCTCATCCTTCCGCCCCGGTATATCGTAGACTAACAGTCTTGTGCCGGTATAGGTGGTTAATAACTACCCCTCCCTATACCGTCACGTAGTGGGGCGGACCTTTATTGTTCTTATTATTATTATTTCCTGTCTATACACTACATCCCTTTCTTGTTTTAAGAATACATTTTTTTTCTATTTCGAATGCATAAGGCAGAGAAGAAATAAAGAAGAAAATAAAACATAATCCAAAATCTGAAAATCATAAGCAATTGTAAGTTTGTTGGCTTTCTAGTCTTCTGCTTTTCCTTCTTCATCTTGAGTCATATCTTTGTTGTATACCTTCCATTCCCCTTCAGTCTTTTTCAAGTGGATGATGTTCCTCCTATACTGCTGGCCAGTTTCGTCATTTTGTACTTTTGTGTCGCCATCATTCGTGTTAACCACCGTGTGCGGTGTTGGATTGTAGTTTGTGTCAAGTTTATTTCCCTTGATCAAGTTTTTTATGTACACTTTGTCTCCCGGTTCTATTTGACTGTCAACTGCTCTTCTTTTTTTGTCGCTGTATTGCTTGCCGCTTTCTTTCCGGTCCTTGTCTCTGTCCCTCGTTTCTGAATCTGTCACTTTGTTTTCAAGGTCTATCAATGACGGAATTTTGTCTCGGAACTGCCTGCGATAGAAAAGTTCGGATGGTGATTTCCCCGTTACCAAGTGTGGTGTACTATTATGCATCATCATGTAGTTCAGGAGATCTAGTTTCCAATCTTTTCTTTCGGTGTGGCTAATCTTCAGTCTTCTGATGATATCTCTATTTTGCCTTTCGACTTCACCATTTTGCTGTGGCCAATACAAGATCGTGTTGTAGAGTGTGATTCCACTTTCCTGACAAAAGGTCCTGAATTCCCCGCTTGTGAATTGTCTTCCATTGTCGGCCGTTAATGTGACGGGGAAGCCTAGTCTCGAAAATATCTCCTTCAGAATCTTGATCGTTTCACTCGTAGTGATACTTTTCATTATCTTAATTTCCTTGTAGCGACTGAAATAATCGATTATGACAAAAAGGTATTCGTTGCTCGGTAGTGGTCCGAGAAAATCCATAGCAACATCTATCCAAGGTTCTACCGGGAGTTCCCGCCTTTTCATTGGGTTTGGCGGATTCGGGGCTGAAGTAAGCGTGCAACCCTTACAGGCTTTTACGATTTTCTCGGCGTCTTCATCTATCTTAGGCCACCACACTTTCGTCCGGAGGCGAGTCTTCATAGACACTATTCCTGGGTGTCCTTCGTGTGCTGCCTCTAGGACGCGTTGTTGTAGTTTGCAGGGAATTACAATTTTATTCCCCCTCAGAAGAATGTTCTCATGGAAACATAGCTCCGACTCAAAAACCTTATAGTCGTTGATTGAACTGTCCCAATTATTGTTAAATATACCCTCTTTTACTTTCCCGTTTTCGGCGTCCTCTGCTGAATATTTTTTGATGTCCCGCAGTGAGACTGCTACTGGGCAGGAGTGTCCGATTATTTGTTTGATGTGAGTTTCGGTGTTGCTGGCATTGTTGCACGTACCTTTACATAATATTGATAGCGGATCTGCTATGTTCGATTTTCCTGGGCGGTATACCGCGAGGACCAGGTGAAAGAGAATGGTCCATCCGCCCAGGCAGCTAATATTTCGTATTTTTAGGGGGATAGCCACTCGTTGCACTGAAAATCCCTAGGGTGATTTTGGCGCGCGGTCGATGCAACTCGGCAGCCATTGTTGATACAAGCCGGCTGACTGTCAATACATCGCGGAAGGTAGACAAGTGTGGTTATGTTCGTTTATTTGAAGCAAATGATAAATAAAGTGAATAAACCCTACGTGAATAAGCTAGGAATATTTATCAAAAATCGATTAATCAGTTTTAAATGATATCTTAATGCACTCAACGAATTAACCTAAGCTATAACTGGAAATTTATCAGAATCGAAGAGTTCATCGAGAACAACCAATTCGAACAAAATTATTGATTGTATCCTGGGGTTGAGGCATCAATAAATATCCATAGCTTATTCACGTAGGTTTTATTCACTTTATTTATCATTTCCTTCAAATAAACGAACATAACCACACTTGTCTACCTTCCGCGATGTATTGACAGTCAGCCGGCTTGTATCAACAATGGCTGCCGAGTTGCATCGACCGCGCGCCAAAATCACGCTAGGGATTTTCAGTGCAACGAGTGGCTATCCCCCTAAAAATACGAAATATTAGCTGCCTGGGCGGATGGACCATTCTCTTTCACCTGGTCCTCGCGGTATAACTTTATATTTATATGCTTGTAGTCTTAACACCCATCTCTCAATTCTCGCGCTCGGCTTTGATCTTGGTCCGAAGATAACTTCTAATGGTTTATGGTCACTTATCAACTCAAACTCTTTCTTTTCAAAGAGGTATGTTTTAAAGTGTTCAACAGCCCATACTAGAGCCAGAGCTTCCTTCTTTGTCTGGCAATATCTTTTCTCACAGTCTGTTAGGCTTTTGTTACCGTATGCTATTATTTGGGGCCCTCTTGAATCGTATTGTATTAGGACTGCCCCCAGCCCTACGGGACTTGCATCAGCTATAACTTGGGTTTTACCCTGTGGGTCGTAGTATCCCAGCGTGTGGATATTTGTCAAGGTATCCTTTAGTTTCTGAAATGTTGATTCCTGTTCGAGTTTCCAATATTCTTCTATGTTTGCATGCTTTCCGAGTTTCATACGCAGTAGTTTTCTGAATGGTTCTGTTAATGTCGCTAAATTGGGAATCCATTTCCTTACGAAGTTCACTAGGCCCAGAAAGCTTTGAATCTCATCTGTTGTTTTCGGTGGTCTGAATGTCCGTATCACGTCGATGTATTTCCTAAGGGTTTAATACCCTCTGGAGATAATACGTGGCCCAAGAATTGTATCTTTGGCGTCTTGTAGACACATTTGTCAGTGTTTAGTAGAACGTCGTTCTCTCTTAATACCTTCAGAGTATGTTCGAGCCTTTCGTCATGCTCGATCTCGTCAGCACCATAGATCAGGATGTCGTCGATAAAATTGATTGTGCCTTTGCATGAAATCAGCATTCTCTCGACAATTTTCTGAAAGATCTCTGGGGCGCACGATATTCCAAACATTAATCTTTTATACCGGTATAGACCCTTGATAGTTATAAATGTGGTTATATAGCGGGACTCTGGTTTTATTTCGACTTAGTGAAATGCGTTTGTTATGTCCAATTTTGAGAAAAATTTCGCTTTTCTGCAATTTGGTAATAGTTGATCCATTGTGGGTAGTGGGTGATTTTCTCGTATGATTGCAATATTTGCCCTTCTCATGTCTACACAAATGCGTATCTCGCCGTTATCTTTAAGGATGGGAACCATTGGGAAACCCACCTGGCCGGTTCATTCACTTCTTCAATTATACCGGATTCAATGAGCTCTTCAAGCTTTGTATTGACTTTCGTTTCAAGAGGGATTGGAATTCTTCTGTATGGTTGACATACTGGTTGGATCGTTTCGTCGATCGGGATTTCTATTTGGACATGCTTGAACTTGGGGAAAACGTCGATTACGTTTACTATATAACCAAGCTGCAGCACTCATAGAGCTATGGCTGTGTTTTTTCCTAAGAGGTTCTTGGTTCCTTCCTTTACTACATAAAATGTCGCTCTTTCTTTCTTTATCCCTATGTTTATCTCGGATTCAAACGACCCCACGACATTTAGAGGTTTCTTGCTACCATAGGCTACAAATGTCTTATCCGGATTTTTTATTTGGTTGGTCACCTGTACTTTTGATTTTTTCATACACTCCCAAGTTGTATCATTTAGCAGGTTGCATTTACAACCTCAATCGATTAGCATTTCTACTGGGACTCCTCCAATGGCACAGTTAATTTGGGCATCATCGTCGACGTGGAACACGTAATCAACGTCTTCATTTCCAGGTTTGTTGCGGGTGTCACGTTTGGGCCTTTTTGTTGAGTTTTTGGGTTCATCTCTGGAGAATGATTTCCTTTTATTTGCTCTAGTCTTACAGTGGGCTCTGTAATGTCCTAGGTAACCACATATCAAACATTTTCTCTCCTTTGCAGGGCACTTAGTGTACTCACTCGAGTGTTTGTCACTCCCACATCGAGTACAACTACTTGTTTTTGGTTTGGCCCGTCTGCTTTCTAATTTGTTTACTTCCTGTAAAGTGTTTTTATTTCCGTTGAATTCTTCCAATTGTCTGTTTACTGCTTCTAGTGCGTTAGCCTTGGCTATGATTATGTCTAGAGTGATAGTATCCCCGGCTGTGAGAATTTTTTTTCTTAGCTCAACCAAACTACATTTTTCTGTGATCTGATCGATCAAGTTTTCCTCTATGTTTAAAATAGTATATTACTCACCTAGGGAGGGAAAGTAGGCTAACCCAAACTGCGTGTGATATTGACACCCGAGCCGAAGGCGAGGGTGACAAAAACGCAGTTTGGGATGGCCTTTTTCACTCCCGTGTGAGGTATACTATTTTTCACCACCCCCTGCATCGGAAAGAACGACTTCCCGCTCACGCAAGGGAGCGAAAGTCGTACTTTCCGTGCAGGTGTGGTGAAAATTTGCATTTTCCTCCTTGGCTTCGAAGTCTGACTAGGAACTTCTCAAATTTCTCTCCCTGTTCCTGTTTCATTAGCCTAAATAGATGTCTCTCGTAGACCTTACTTTGTTTTGGGGAAAAGTATTCATCAAGTTTTGTTATTGCTACGTCATAAACATCTGTTGCGTCGTCCTCGCTTTCTTCAATGTGTACACCAGGTATGCTGTAATATATTTCTTGTAAGCCCAGACCTCCCATGTGCAGGAGAGTAGCCCGCTTTTTCGCCGCAGTCTCGATGTTTATGGCTTCCAAAAAAATTCGGAAAGCTCGTTTCCATTTCTCCCATCTCAAACCCACTGAGCTAGGATCACCTTCGCATTCGAAGCTTTCTAATGCCGGAATTGTCGACATTTCCTTTTCGGGTTGGCTTCTGTAGTCGGAGACTCCTTCCCCTTTCTTTTTTTTTTTTTTTCTTAGGTACTGAGTAGCGTTTGCTACATTACCTGTCAAATAGATTTCTTTCATATTCAGGTGCTAAGCAGTATTTCACTACTTTACTTATTAGTTAATGCTTTATAGTGCAACGTCCCACGCGACTGTAAATAGTTTCTTTTTATTATTTCTTTTTCTCCATATACGCATGTACTGTAACATACTCGGCGATATTGCACCTAGAATATCACCTATTTCCGAACAAAGGAAAGGATTACACTAATCCTCTACGTTCAACCAAAAGTCTGACGTCACGCTAAGAAGTGGGGATGGAGAGTATATAAACAGCCCACGCAATCACTCACTAGCGTATTCAGGTAGAGCACCGGTGCGACTCACAACATACCATACTCCGAGCGTATTCAGGTAGAGCACCGGTGCGACTCACAACATACCATGCTCCGAGCGTAGTCAGGTAGAGCCCCGTGCGACTCACACAGTTAAATTCACTTATACAGGATGTCCCATTTGAAATTTCGCATTAGAATATCTCTGAACCTAGAGCTGCTGTTGAAAAATGTTTGGGATAAAAATTGTTTGGTTCGAAGGGGGACACAAACTGGTAGTATCAGATCAGTTGTAACTATCACTGCTCCGAAGATACGAACACAAAGTTGATTTTTTTAAATGGCAAATACATTTTTTTCAGGATGGAAAACGTACCTCCCGTTAAGGGGACTAGGCAGCGAAAATAGGTCGAAAATGGGATAAAATTCAAATGGCATTTGTGAAGAACCGAAACAACATACAAACTTTTTTTTTTTTTCTCAATTTTTACTAGAGTTTTGGCTATTAAATTAGTTGGTTGCGATTTCAAAAATATGAATATTTGAGGGAGATATGGGTGGATAAAGAGGACGGCGCGTCTCATGCACTGCTCCTTCATTGCCACGATTCCGAGTGGCCGGTTAAAGTTTTCGGCAATTTCCGGACGCCGTTCTCTTCAGGGGATGTTCCTCTACAGATTGAACCGACATTTTTTAAAAAAACATGAAAATCCAAAAAATGGCGGCCAAAATTTGGGAAACATCGAAAAATGGACGACATTTGTTGGAATAACAATGATGAAAAATTGATTTTTTTACATAGTCGTTAGTTCACTTTGTAGAGGAACATCCCCTGAAGAAAACGGCGTTCGGAAATTGCTGAAAACTTCAACCGGTCACTCGGAATCGTGGCAATGAGGGAGCAGTGCTTGAGACGCGCGGTCCTCTTTATCCACCCATATCTCCCTCAAATATTCATATTTTTGAAATCGCAACCAATTAATTTAATAGCTAAAACTCTAGTGAAAATTAAGAAGAAAAAATAAAGTTTGTATGTTGTTTCGGTTCTTCACAAATGCCATTTGAATTTTATCCCATTTTCAAACTATTTTCGCTGCCTAGTCCCCTTAAGACAAATTCAACCATATGTGGAAAAAGTTCATGTCGTTCACGCTCCGTGACTTACGGCTACGCGAAGTTCTCAAATCCTCAAATGCCTGCGATTATCGGGACAGGTATTAGGAGTTTATTAGACAGTATTTAGGAGTTTATTAAATGTTCAAACACATTGCCTCCTGTCTGAACGCAAAGTTGCAGACGACGATGGAATTGCTGGAGTGTGGCGAGAAAGGTACTACGCTGGATATTACGACAAGCAGTTCTTATCCTTCGTTTCATGTTTTCCCGTGTTGTTGGTAATCGGATAGGAGGCAATGTGTTTGAACATTGATTAAACTACTGAATGCTATCCAATAAACTCCTAATACCTGTCCCGATGATTGCAAGCATTTGAAGATTTGAGAATTTCGCATAGCCGTAAGTCACGGAGCGTAAACGAATTAGTACATTATGCTACTAGGGAGGAAAGTACGTGATTTTTGCCGAGTGCGAGGTTTGCTGCCCGAGCGAAGCGAGGGCAGCACGAGCACGAGACTTTTTCTTTTTTCCCTCTGGTCAAAAATTGCTTACTTTCCTCCCGTATTTCAGGGATGGAATATGGTCATTTTATCATAGTCGGGTAAAAATACACTTTTTCCACATATGGTTGAATTTGTCTTAACGTCAGGTACGTTTTCTATCCTGAAAAAAACTACTTGCCATTTAAAAAAATCAACTTAGTGTTCGTATCTCCGGAGCAGTGATAGTTAGAACTGATCTGATATTACCAGTTTGTGTCCCCCTTCGAACCAAACAATTTTCATCCCAAACATTTTTCAACAGCAGCTCTAGGTTCAGAGATATTCTAATGCGAATTTTCAAATGGGACACCCTGTATAGCTTTAGCTCGTCTAGGACTAAATGTCTAACATAAATTCATGCAAATAGAATCAAATCATATACCTTTAGGTATAGCATCATTGCGTGTAACACAAAACATAATTGAGAGAGAAAGGAAAAGAAATAGATAAAGAAAAATAAAATCAAATAGATAGGTTATGTGCGTCTAGTACCTAATACTAAAATAAACTCATGAAATAGAACTATAGATTCAAGAAATCGAACACAACACAAACGCGGCGCGTAGCCAAACAAATAGCTTAATTAAGCCAATAGGGAACAGCTTTGGATCATTCCTAGGGCGAACGACGTTGGATTTAATTCCCGCGTCCGAGGGCCAAGGAAAGACGATTCCGAGTCTGGTACACGGTCTTGGAATCGAAAGGTTCCCGGATCCGATTGAAGAATAGATTTTGTGTTTAGGAAAGCAGGCTTGGATTCACTTCCCGGCTCTGTTCAAATAGGAGATAGATCGGCTTTGGCTTGGTTCTACCCGAGTCCGAAGGGAACAGGCTTTGGTGGAGCAATCTACCCGAGTCCTGAGTTGACGTAAAATCACAAGGTTGCATAGGTGGCTTTTGGTGGCAAACCCATCCCTTTTTCCCTACCTACGTACCTCAAAGAAAAGCCCTAATAATTTTGATAATTTAAATCCCTTATTTAGGTAAAGAACTCACAATAACTGCGGGTATCTCTTAACTTTCGGGTTCAAGATACTCGCCAAAAGTTACAGTATATGAATCTCGTATATATGGGCTATTCCGCGTCAACCGGATCAGTCATCTCTCAGATATTTTTTTAATTTTGCATGTCGATTGTCCTCGGGGAGTTAGATTTTTGTGCCAAAGGATTTTTCAATTAGTGCAAAATTCGTTGAGTTATTTGCATAAACAAATTCGAGCAAGGTTTTTTTCAAAAATTCATAACTCCGCCAAAAATGACACTAGACGCGATTTTTTTTTTTTAGTTTACGCGGAAAGAGTCATAGAATGTATAAAAAAATAAGTACTTTGAAAAAAGTTTGTTCATCCATTGTTTATTTAACAATTAAGTTTTCAAAGATTTTTAAAACAGTGAGCAACACGACCAAAAAATTTTTTTTTAATTCTGACATGTTCCTTGAACTATACTACAACCTGTGAATTAATTCCAGAGATGTGTTTTTCTTCGTTTTCGAGTAAAAAATCATTGAAGGTGTCGATGCGCATGAAATTGCGGCGCGCCCGAGTCTCTACGTAATGGCGAGCGGCCGGTTGCCGTCCACCGCTACTCAGCGGTGGCGTCGCAGCTTTAGTTTAGAGTCATTTTCACGATGTAGGACATGATTGAAAAATCTGAAAAAAATACTGTACCCTCACAAGGCCTGCTCGAAGGGATAAGTGAAGTTTCAAGAATGTGTTTTTCACCGTTTATCTATTACAGAGATTCAAAATAACGGTTACATACCATGAGAGTGCACATAAATAATAATAATTACAAAACTTGCTACTTATAATCACCCCCAAAGATATGTGGAAGCTGTGACTGAACGCACTTACAATTATATATTTTATACAAATAAATCGCTTATTCTATGGATACAATCTATTAATCTTTGATCAAACTGGGCATTAAACTTATAAATGTGAGCAAAAGTTTTCGTCATAACTTACATGGCTATCTTAGCGCATAGATTTACGGGTAAATGACTCATCAGAGGAAGAGTAAGCCCCACATTCTACAGTTTTATGTAATTTTTGCAAGTTTTGTAATTATTATTATTTATGTGCACTCTCATGGTATGTAACCGTTATTTTGAATCTCTGTAATAGATAAACGGTGAAAAACACATTCTTGAAACTTCACTTATCGCTTCGAGCAGGCCTTGTGAGGGTACAGTATTTTTTTCAGATTTTTCAATCATGTCCTACATCGTGAAAATGACTCTAAACTAAAGCTGCGACGCCACCGCTGAGTAGCGGTGGACGGCAACCGGCCGCCCGCCATTACGTAGAGACTCGGGCGCGCCGCAATTTCATGCGCATCGACACCTTCAATGATTTTTTACTCGAAAACGAAGAAAAACACATGTCTGGAATTAATTCACAGGTTGTAGTATAGTTCAAGGAACATGTCAGAATTAAAAAAAAATTTTTTGGTCGTGTTGCTCACTGTTTTAAAAATCTTTGAAAACTTAATTGTTAAATAAACAATGGATGAACAAACTTTTTTCGAAGTACTTATTTTTTTATACATTCTATGACTCTTTCACTGAGGCCCAGTCGAGAAAGCTGCGTGTTTATCGTAAGTAACCATTTCTCAAAAAGTGAAAAACCACGTTTTACGCAATCTTGGATATCTCGAAGATCGTGCGGTTGAAAATTTTGAATGACACGCCGATTTGAAGAGGACATCCAAGTTGTCAAAAGTGTACCAAGAAGAGTTCCGTCCGTTTTGTAGAAAAGAAAATATCCCGCTCCAAACGTCAGAATTGGATTTCTTACGTGTTAATCAAATGGCGAATACAAAATCTCGATGCGCCACCGCTAAAAAAAATCGCACGGCGATTTCCTTGAACAAGGTTCAATATTTGGTTGAAAACTATGAAATTATGAAGCTGGAGATCGAAAAAAAAAATAAAGTTTTTTTTTGAGGCGGTCTAATATATATATATATATATATATATATATATATATATATATATATATATATATTAGACTGTGTCAAAAAAAAACAACATCTTCTTTTCGTTCGGGCCTTTTCAGAAATAGTTAGTGCTTAATATAAGAAAAATTGTCCCCAAAGCTTAGCTATGTAGCTTGAGCACCGAATTAGCGCATTTGAAAATAAGATTTCCCATGTATTTCAAATGGGAAAATTTGTTTATCTTACTTTTATTTTTATAACTTTCTTTACTCAACTGAAAAGAATAAAGTAGATATACGGTTTTGTAGAGAATTTCATGATCTACAAAAATGGTCCTCTGGCCAAAGTTGCCCAATGAATCGTTAACAAGTTACAGTGGTTCAAAAGTCATATTTATATTTTATCACTACTTTTTTTCCACGAATTAACTTAAATTAATTTTTCATGTAAATTTTTTCAGATATTCAATTTCCTAGAAAAATAATCAACTCTGAAAAAGGCAAACATCAATAATATTAACTTTTGTAACCTTAAAAAAAAAAAAAAAAAAATGAAAGAAAATTCAAATATTTAATCTAACTTAGTTATAAATTCAGTAACAATTTTTTTTTCAATAAAGTTAACTCAAAATTTGGATTTCTTCTTTTCGATGAAATGGTGTCTAGACCTTTGATTTTGTTATGGTTAGTACACGCGTTTTTTTTTCGCTACACTGTGTACGGTACACTGTGTACGGTACACTGTGTACGGTACACTGTGTAGCGAAAAAAAAAACGTGTGTACTAACCATAACAAAACCAAAGGTCTAGACACCATTTAATCAAATAATTAGATTACAAAGAAGAAATCCAAATTTTGAGTTAACTTTATTGAAAAAAAATTGTTACTGAATTTATAACTAAGTTAGATTAAATATTTGAATTTTCTTTCATTTTTTTTTTTTTTTAAGGTTACAAAAGTTAATATTATTGATGTTTGCCTTTTTCAGAGTTGATTATTTTTCTAGGAAATTGAATATCTGAAAAAATTTACATGAAAAATTAATTTAAGTTAATTCGTGGAAAAAAAGTAGTGATAAAATATAAATATGACTTTTGAACCACTGGAACTTGTTAACGGTTCATTGGGCAACTTTGGCCAGAGGACCATTTTTGTAGATCATGAAATTCTCTACAAAACCGTATATCTACTTTATTCTTTTCAGTTGAGTAAAGAGAGTTATAAAAATAAAAGTAAGATAAACAAATTTTCCCATTTAAAATACATGGGAAATCTTATTTTCAAATGCGCTAATTCGGTGCTCAAGCTACATAGCTAAGCTTTGGGGACAATTTTTCTTATATTAAGCACTAACTATTTCTGAAAAGGCCCGAACGAAAAGAAGATGTTGTTTTTTTTTGACACAGTCTAATATATATATATATATATATATATATATATGTATATATATGTCATATCATAACGTATAGCCGCTTGGTCGACCAGGAACCAGGTAGTTCTTCAAGGCTCAGCAAAAGCCTCAAATCATCGTTATATTGGGAAATAATCATATGGATCGAAAGATCAGAATGTGAACTCTCGTAAAACGCAAAAACCATTTTATATTTTCAACAAATATCAAAAATAGACCTCATGGAAACGCATGGAAACTTTTGTAAAAAATGTAAAATCATCCGATTTCAAAAAGACAACAACTAAAATTTAGAAAATGAAATTCTGTACAGAAAATCCCAATATAACGATGACAAAAAACTGATAGTTTAAAAATCAGACTTCATAGAAACTCATCGAATAATGCGGATTAACGCGCCGACCATATATAAGCAGCAGCGCGTTAATCCAGGCAAGCTAGTCGGCAGAGCGCCATACAGCGAAATACACTATAGCTCAGAGATAGCAAATTAGACTCAAAAGGAATTCAGTAATATATAAACTAGATATTTCGAACAATATTATTCATAAGCATAGAGGCTTTATAACGTATTATTTCTCTTAACCCTTTCAGTCACGCATTTTTGGTGTGCACCGATTTTGATGAAAATTGGTATCCGAAGGTTTTTGGGGTCACTGATTACGAATCCGGCATTGGGTTTTTATACTTGTGGGGTGGGACCGTGGCGGTCCCACTGTGACTGAAAGGGTTAATAAAGTTGACCATTACAATCAAATAAATTCAATATATCAAATCAAAACTAACTATTTAATAAAACATATTCCAGCATCATAGAACACAGCCACCGTGAGTTTCACTACGAGGCAAACGGTCGTGCTAAAACCCACATACATACAACATATCGGTTTGGCGGACGATTTGCGTTCCACTGAGGATCCGCGATCGGTATCCACCAAATTACGATTAAACAATACACTGGTCAATCGGGCGATCTGTGAGCCATTGCGGATGCACGATCGTTACCCGATAGATTTCAAAACAGAAAAAACACCGATTCAACAGGCGACCTGTATCTGAATTGCCCGGATACGGTTGTTTCTTGGGGAATTTCGGAAAGACACATACCCAAACACACAAACACACAAAAGTAACGCCCAATTGATAAACACATACATATGAAAAACGAGCTGCCAGGAGCACAGTCAATCCAGAACGTTACAATAGGTACCAAGTAGTCTTTCACTACTTTACCTGTCCGTTAATTCTTTGGGTACTGAGTGATCTTTCCTAAACTTACCTTTCTTTTCCTGCTTTATCCTCGTCGCCACTTGTACTATCCTACCAGTCCACGTGTTGGGAGGAGGGTTGGGTAAAAGTAAAACAAGTACTCTTAGCTCCTCCTTCCGCCCCGGTATATTGTAGACCAACAGTCTTGTGCCAGTATAGGTGGTTAATAACTACCCCTCCCTATACCGTCACGTAGTGGGGCCCTTTATTATTCTTATTATTATTATTTCCTGTCTATACACTACACGAGGTCTACCTGGCCCTCTGCGAAGTTCGTCGGCGTCGTTTATTTCCCCATTTTCTTCTTCGTCGGTCTCATCCCCGGCGTCGCTTTCCTCTACGCCATGGATTCGCTGGATTTCATCTTCTCTTCTCCCGGCTTGGGCATTTGCTATCTCGTCGATAATCGGGTTGTAGTCCAGTCGGAATGTACAGAAATTTCGCCTAGTTCTATTCTTGAATATGTCCGAGTCGCCAATTTTTTTACAGCTTCATTCGATACCCAAGAACATATCCTGAAAAACTCGGTGTATGATAGGTCCGGGTTTGGAAAATAAAAAATTATTAACAATTGAAAATGCTTGATTTTGACGCAATCTTTTTATTTATCAAGTTTAGAGAAAAAAGTTTCAGACAAAAATTGTAGATCTCACTATTCTCTACAAAATCTGTCCTATAAAAAAATCACGTAGCGTTGATGGTTTGGCTGTAAATTGCAACGGAAGACTAAGCGCCGCCAAGACTCGGTTATTTTGTTTATTGCATGCAGCTCATTGAATTATCGACGCTCTCTATTGGAACTTCTCGTCAATGCAGAACCATCTTTTCCTAAGAAAAGCGCGCAAAGTTTTCCCGGCTATGTCATATAGTTTAGCAACAATGAATTTTCGCCTGAAATCCGCCCTTCCCCTATAACTTCTAGCCGAATGACCCGACAGAGTTCAACAAAAATGGTAGTGGTACGTTTTACCACGTTCTTTCGGGATCCGGTGAGAAAAAATTTTTTTTTTCTCAAAAAAAGGCCGTTAAAAAAGAAATAAAATTTTCGCTTACAAACAAATGATAATATCTTCGTCAATTTTCAAGTTACCGGAAACATTCTTCAATGATCTGATAGGTCTTCTTGAGACGCTTTTTTTGAAAAAAAAAATCATCTCTTAATCTTTATTAGAACCGGAGATATAGAGGGGTTCACCTATTAATTCATAATTGTCAATCTAATTAACATTTTAGAATGATTAAAGTTTGTGCGTATTTTGGAGACATTCGAGTATGATATGCAATTTGTCTCATATTTCCCGAATCATTCATCTCATTGCAACGACTGGTTCAATAGAGCGGCGCGGATAATATCGCACCGTCCGCCGAGCGAGTCCCGCCGGGCCGCGCAGTGGGGAGCGACTCGGCCAATCGCGTTCGACGTCACGCCGCTTAGTTAACAATTAGATTATCTCCCTTAATAGGTGAACCTCTCTGTATCTCCGGTTCTAATAAAGATTAAGAGATGATTTTTTTTTCAAAAAAAAAGCGTCTCAAGAAGACCTATCAGATCATTGAAGAATGTTTCCGGTAACTTGAAAATTGACGAAGATATTACCATTTGTTTATAAGCGAAAATTTTTTTCTTTTTTAACGGCCTTTTTTGGAGAAAAAAAAAATTTTTCTCACCGGATCCCGAAAGAACGTGGTAAAACGTACCACTACCATTTTTGTTGAACTCTGTCGGGTCATTCGGCTAGAAGTTATAGGGGAAGGGCGGATTTCAGGCGAAAATTCATTGTTGCTAAACTATATGACATAGCCGGGAAAACTTTGCGCGCTTTTCTTAGGAAAAGATGGTTCTGCATTGACGAGAAGTTCCAATAGAAAGCGTCGATAATTCAATGAGCTGCATGCAATAAACAAAATAACCGAGTCTTGGCGGCGCTTAGTCTTCCGTTGCAATTTACAGCCAAACCATCAACGCTACGTGATTTTTTTATATGACAGATTTTGTAGAGAATAGTGAGATCTATAATTTTTGTCTGAAACTTTTTTCTCTAAACTTGATAAATAAAAAGATTGCGTCAAAATCAAGCATTTTCAATTGTTAATAATTTTTTATTTTCCAAACCCGGACCTATCATAGACCGAGTTTTTCAGGATATGTTCTTGGGTATCGAATGGAGCTGTAAAAAAATTGGCGACTCGGACATATTCAAGAATAGACCTTATGTACATTCCGACTGGACTATTGGTCTCTACTGCGACCGTGTTTCTCGGATTCTTCTGCTGCAAAGTGTTTTCAGTCACAAAGTCCTCGTATTTTTCCGGTTTGGAAGTCTTTGAAGAATTTCACTTCGTGTGTCGCTTCAACCCTCTTTGAATCAGGGAAAGTAGTGTATATATGAGAGTTCTGGATCAAGACTTCTTTACCGGCCGAGTTGTGATGGTGAGTTACCGGCCGTGCGGGGTAAGTTACCGACCGTCGGATGGTAACGATTTGGGTAAGCGATCGTCGATCTTTGTTACCGACAATCGGATGACTGCAATTTGCCGTCGTGCGATGGCGCCACTGCCGATTGTTACCGATATTCCGATGGTAAGGATCGAGAATCGTGCATTGCCGATCTCCGCTTACCGACAATCTGATGGTTGCGATTTGCCGTCATGCGATGGCGCCACTATGGATTATCGATCCTTAGTTACCGATAATCCGATGGTAACGATCCGATCATTAGTTATCGATAATCCGATGGTAACGATCCGATCATTAGTTAGCTATAGTCTGATGGCTGCAATTTTCCTGCAATTTTCCGTCTTGCGATGGCGCCACTAAGGATTCGCTTTCGAATCATGGTAACGATTACCGATCTTTTTTTTCTTACCGACAATCGATCCAAGATGGCTGAAATATCTAATTCTAAGCTGATATATATACGAATTATACTAGCTGAAAAATGCTTGAAGAGTGACAGGGTGTTATATATATATGCAATCAATGACGCGAATTATCTGATAATATATGCGTTTTCTTTGTTATGTCTCAAGTCTAACCTATTCTAAAATACAACAATTTCAATAATAATAATAATAATAATGGCCGTAACATTTATCCCTCATCTGCATTCATCATCATTCCCTATGAGAATGGGATCTGAAAATAGAAAAAGTGAGCTTAGATGTGTCATAATGATTCCTCAATGATAAATCATACACACTATTCTTCTTCAGACGCATTCTGTATATCTTGATCATATTCGCCCTCGCTACCGCTATCCAGTCTCTCGTCTATTCGATCCCGAAGAACCATAGAGACTGCATAATCTTCGGAATTCGGGTAATAATGTTCATCATGCGCCTTCTTAAACCACCAACAGCGAATATCGTGGTCTATCTGAAGCTTTGCCTGGACACCATTAATTGTTAACACGGCACCATCCACACAACGCCTGGTTACATATGGCTTCAGCTGTGGATCAACCAAGTCATCAAGATTAGGAGCATTACCCCATTCCACAGGAGTCGCCCAATCATATCGTGCGTGAATTCCTTGAACAAATACATAATCAACTTAGCAATTCTAAAATAACAATATTGTATCCAGACTTCGGGCTCTACTTACGATTGCGCATGTTTGCGGAATTATGAGCTATCACATCGATATCTTTCCCCATCATCTCGTCTATTCGATACCGAAGAACATTGGCGATTGCATAATCTTCAGGATTAGGGTGAGCCTGATAATGATCCACCCTCCTAAACCACCAACAGCGAATATTGTTGCCTATTCGGAGGCCAGCCTGGATACCATTAATTGTTATTAAGGCACGATCCACACGTTGTCTGATTACATATGGTTCTAGTTGTGTATTAATCAATGCACCAAGATGAGAATCATTACCCCACTCCACAGGGGTTGCCCAATTGTATCGTGAGGAAACGTCTTGAATAGAACACAAGATTAACTTAGCACTTGTAAAATAATATCATATGAAGACATCAGGCTCTACTTACAATAGTATATGCTTGCACGATTACCAGCCATCACGTTCAGGGATTTTCCTTTGATTCTATGAACTTGCACTATTCGCCGATCTTTTCAGACTGAAAATTGTCTTTTTCGTCTTAAACTAACCTGGCGGGGGTTAGGTTGTACCCTATTTGCTGCATACCATCCCCAAAATAAAATCAAACTCAACCAACCAGAGAACAGCTCTCAAAAAGACACCACCTCGGCTCATAAAAACCGGCAAGTCCCAAAGGATCGAGCAATAAATATCATTCAGAAGTTTTTCACTATACTTTCGTCGCTCGAAAACGCTAGAATTCTGCAAACACGAAGATTGCAATAATCAAAAGATCCCACCTAGGCCCATAAAAATCGACAAATCTCAAAGGATCAAGCAATAAATATCATTCAGAAGTTTTTCACACCTCTCGCCGCTCAAAAATGCTAGAAGTTTGTAAAGACATAGATCGCAATAATCAAACGAGCACACCTCGGCACATGAAAAATCGTGCATAATCTTCAGGATCCTGGTAATACCGATGATTATCCACCTTCTTCAACAACCAACAGTGAATATTGTTGTCTATTTGAAGCCTTGCCTGGATACCATTATTTTTTATCATGACATCATCCACACGTTGCCTGGCTGTATATAGTTTCAGCTGTGTATCAACCAATCCACCAAGATGAGAATCATTATTCCATTCTACAGGGGTTTTTCAGTCATATTGTGCGTAAAATCTTCGAATATAACACATGATTAACTTGGCAATTGTCAAATAATATCATATAAAGATATCAGGCTCTACTTACGGTGGTGCATATTTGCGAAATTACGAGCCATCACGTTCAACGATTTTCCTATGATTCTATGAACTTTCAATATTCACCGATCTTCTTTCAAAAATTGGAAGTTGTCTTCTTTTCTCAAACTGATCAGGCGGGTGGGTTGCATCCTATTGGCTGTATACCACAAAAAAGAATCAACCCCAGCCAAATAGTTATCAAAATACTCCGCCACAGATAAAATCGGCAAGTCTCAATGGATAGAGCGATAAAACGTCATTCAGATTATGAATTGGTTGAGTTGAATAAAAAACAATGAAATTGTGATTACATTTGCAGGGTGATGCTAATTATATAATAGAGTCGTGTTCCCCACCACCGTTCCTCAGTCATTTGCCTGCTATCGAAAAAATCGGATTCGTCGATGGACATCATCCCATGGTTGGTGATTAGCTCTAGCTGTTGCAAAAAAAAAAAAAAAAAAAAAAAAAGCTCGGTTGAGCCACTTCTCATCCATATCCTCCTTCAAAACGAATCTTCTTGAATCCATTCAGGTGTACAACCCACGACAAACAGATTCAAACATTTACATTGAATGATCAAATATATTGGATATAATATTAGAATCAAATGAAATTCTGTTGGACAAAAGTATAAAGGCCGAGGTCCACCAGCCGGCAGCGAACGGCGGTGACCGGCCGAAAACAGTGATTCACATTCAAAACACGAACCAAATCTAACTTTAACGCCAGATTTGGTCGATGTATGGGATGTGAACCACTGTTTTGCCGTTTGCCACCGCTCGCTGCCGGCTAATGGGTTTCAGCCTTAACTGGAAGCATTGCCGGGAAATAGAAATCTATAATACAAGTACTTGGTATGATATTCCCATAGGTGTTACGTCATGAATAAATGTTATGTAAAGGATGCGAATCACTAGTTAGATGCGTTGACATTCTGATCTCGAATTGGTAGAGTTCTATGTTTGTTACCGAGTCTTGTATAGATAGTTCTTCGAGGTGTTGTCTAACTCTTATCTATCGATGTAAATGCGTTTTATCAGTCGCCACTATGCGGAGGTGAGATAAATGATCGACGATTTTACTTTCAATTAACAATATTCATTTAACAATCCGTCGGAAATTTTGGTTGTTAATCTCGCGCATAAATGCCAATTAACTTTAGTTTGCAATTTTGATAGTTATACAGGGTGTATCACCTCATGTGTTCAGAATTGGAGGGACTCAGTCGACGCGAAGCCACGTCTCTATAGCCAATCAACAAACAAGAGATTTTCGTAGAGCGAAATTCTCACGAGAATAGAAGATACAATTTCTTGGTTTTGGAAAAAAAAAAAAATGTCAACAACGACTATTAATATTTGTATTGATAGAGAGGGCAGACAATTCGAGGCGTATGTGTCAGCGTCAGAGTGAATAAGTACTTATAACAAGCACATTAAATCGTTGTTGACATTTTTTCCTACACCAAGAAATTGTATCCTCTATTCTTGTGAGAAGGGATACCATGCTCATAATAACAACATGCCGACTTACCTCTCTGTCCCGAATATTTCACACCACCGAGTAGTAAAATTAGAAAACTTGCGACAATGCTTCTACCTAAGGAAAAATATGTTCTACACTATCGTAATTTGAAACAGTGCATCAAATTTGGTTTAAAGCTGACGAAAGTACACAGAATTCTAAGGTTCGCACAATCACCATGGTTAAAATCATACATAGATCTCAATACAAATATGCGAAAGCAATCGAAAACGATTTTGAGAAGAATTTCTACAAGCTTATGAATAACGCTGTATTTGGCAAGACCATGAAGAATGTGCGTAACCATAAGAACGTGAAGCTAATCACGAAGTGGGAGGGTAGGGGCGGTGCACGTGCTCCCATTGCAACGCCAACATTTCATAGTTGTACCATATTTTCTGAAGATATGGTGATTATTCAGCTAAGTCGAACCACTGTATATTTCAATAAGCCCATCTACATTGGTGCTGCTATTCTCGATCTTTCGAAAATATTTCTATACAACTTCCACTATGATTATGTAAAAAAGAATTTTTCAAGTACCGAATCAAAATTCATGTATACCGATACAGATAGCCTGATGTATCAATTTACTGTTCCAAATATCTATGAAATCATCAAGCGTGATGTTGCGACAATGTTCGATACATCAAACTATCCGACGGATAATACCTACGGCATTCCCCTGTTGAATAAAAAACGCCTTGGTCTGATGAAGGATGAGAATAATGGAAAAATTATGACCGAATTTATCGGCTTGCGAGCAAAACTCTATATATTCAGAACTCGTCGCGATACCGACAAGAAACGTGCAAAGGGTGTAAAAGGCTCGACATTAAAATCTATCACGTTTGATGATTACAAACGATGCCTTTTCGACTATCAAAATTTGGCTGAGCAACAGTGTGTGATAAGAAGTAGTCGACATACAGTTAGCACTATTCTACAGAATAAGTTAGCTCTAAGCTGGTGTGACGATAAGCGAAAGTTGATACCCGGTAGAACTGATACTTTACCCTGGGGTTACCAAGATCCTGCAAACTTGTAAATTTCTCACATTTTCTCACATTTTCTCAAAAAATTTCCCATCTACTTTACACGTAAATGTGAGAAAATGTGAGAAAATGTGAGAAAATGTGAGAAACTGTGAGAAAGTGTGTGTGTGTGTGTGTGTGTGTGTGTGTGAAAACATTTTTCCACAATGTTCATGTAAGCTGGCATTAAGATTGAGAGGAATGAAGAAACAAAATGTAAATATGTTGATAATAAGTTCATTCATGACAATTATATTACACATCCGATTTATTTATCCAACTATTATGTGCTTGTTTTTATTATTCATAATATATTCTACAGAATAAGTTAGCTCTAAGCTGGTGTGACGATAAGCGAAAGTTGATACCCGGTAGAACTGATACTTTACCCTGGGGTTACCAAGATCCTGCAAACTTGTAAATTTCTCACATTTTCTCACATTTTCTCACATTTTCTCAAAAAATTTCCCATCTACTTTACACGTAAATGTGAGAAAATGTGAGAAAATGTGAGAAAATGTGAGAAAATGTGAGAAAATGTGAGAAACTGTGAGAAAGTGTGTGTGTGTGTGTGTGTGTGTGTGTGTGTGTGAAAACATTTTTCCACAATGATCATGTAAGCTGGCATTAAGATTGAGGGGGATGAAGAAACAAAATGTAAATATGTTGATAATAAGTTTATTCATGACAATTATATTACACATCCGATTTATTTATCCAACTATTATGTGAACCGTCGAATCCCAACCATTTTACATAGAGTTGAACATCACGCCTCCGCAAGACCATTTCTATACAAGATAGCCATCGGGATATTGCACCCTGCTGAGCTCCTCCTTATAAAACCCGCCTTCGATGGGTTGATTCAGGTAGTCGGTGAGTTTGTCAGTTGGAGGGTTGGTATTTTTCACCTCATGAATCGTAAATATTTCTCTTGTCCAATTCGGCGTATAACCCTCTTCGAACACATTTTTATATTTGCTAATTCGAACTTTATCGCCGACCTTAAATTTACGTTTTCGTTTGCTCATTTTTATTTCACGCGGTTTATACACTCCTCGATACAGTTGTTTCTCATTAGTCGTAGTTATATCTTTCGGCTTCATTCCAATCGTGCGATGTTTGGTGTTGTTATACGATGCAATCAAATCTGGTAGAATACTAGTCCACTTACAAGAACCTTGAAGTGTGAACTGTTTTCACATTTTATTTTTCAGTGTACGATTGCAGATTTCATTGCAGCTGTTACATCTTTGGCATTTTTACTCTTGATCGGCACGGCCCACGCAAATTTGGAAAATATATCAATCACTGTGAGCAAAAATTTCGAGCCCTTGTTGACGGATGAGTATGCGGACATATCGACAAGTCCGGCTTGCCAGGTTTCATCCAGACCGCGTATATCGACATAACGCTGTGGATAATTATGTCGGGCGGGTCTATGAAGTTCGCTCGCTATTACCGACTTCATGCTCGTGCATTTGCACCTACTTTTAGTTTATTTATTTTGATTGTTGTTCAACGAGTTAGCCGGAATCGGAATTCCGCGGGTGTAGTGCTGGATGATCCTGTGTAAATGCCATCACACTTTCCGCCGCCAATTCATAAGCCTCGACAGTTTCCATAGCAATAGCTTCTTCTCATGCTATAGCCGCGGCATCCTCACGTGGTGCCATCCTCATCTTCCGTCCTAGCCGCTTGATGACATCTGTCACTATTCGAAGATCTGATGGTATGAGGGCAGCTTCCGCGACTTCCAGCATTTGTATCATCCAAAAAGGGTTGTCCACTAAGTCCGACAATGTCATGATTTGCATGACTATCGGCATGTCAAGTATACCGATAATATTACGTAGAACTGTCGTCACTTCCTGCTCAGTATGCATTCCCTTGACTCGATGGTACCAATCACGCATACGCGTCGTAATAACTTCCGGCCTTGTATTATCGAGGTACCGTATCACCATCAGGATTAAACCCTTCACGGTTGATATGATACGTTTATCCTCAACACGATTCATCGCAAAAAATATCCTTCAAAATAAATTCAAACAAAAGAAAAATAAGGACTTGTCCAGAATTTTCTCGAAGCTCAAACTTGTTCGCTTGGTAACGATGCCTTTCACGAATGAAAAAACAAACGCAACAGTAATTGTTTTTTTTTTTTTTTTTTTTTTTTTTTTTTTTTTAATAAAAAAGCTTATTTGACCCAACGGTCAGAGAGCTAAAATAAATTCTAGAGGTGTTCCTATTTCCTATTCTTTAATTCCCTGAGGACACTTCCGCACTTTTTTTATCCCCTCCTGGAGCGGGAATCTCTTGCGAGTGCACCTCACAGTAATTGTTTAACCACTCGAAATGGGAAGATCACAACCAGCAGAGTCTTCCCTACTGAATAGTTTTTCAAACTGATAAAATGACACACTTTTGGCGAGTCTATATATGTTATGCTTGGTACCCTGCTCATCCCCACTCAGTGTAAATGAACCAATCGTTGATGTTACCACCACCCGCCAACCCTTGACCATTTTTGCCTACCTGAAACACTGTCACTATACATCGACCTGATTGACGTCACCTTCATATTGCTTTTTACCCGACCGTCCCTTACGCACCTGCATGCACTTCGCCTTCAACCCCCAATCACACCTTTGCATTCAAGACAAAAGAATGTACGCTCGCACGTTCGCAAGGGTAGCCGAAGCGTGAACTTGAAAATGGTCGCTTCTCCTTATCCTCTAGCGAATAGTAAAACTTCACCAGGTAGTGGGGGTTTTTCTCGAAATATTAAGGGGTCTATAAGCAACTACACCAGTAGTTGCAGATAGACCGTGCTTGCAATAGTGAACATCAGTTACTCTGCATCAATACTCTTCAGTGTCTGAATCAAAATTTCATCATGTTTAGCCCTCAAACTGTGCGTGCATTGCAAAAACCTCATTCGGTTGATAAACCACTCATAATTGACCCTCTGCGACCAACCAGGCGGATGTTGCTATCAACCACATATGGAATAAACCCTTCGTTTTCCACGACAGTCTCGGTTGGATATTCTTTAGTCGGAGAACGTTTCGAACCTATTGTGCAGTTCTGTGACCAAGGTGGAAATATTATCGCGATGAGAACTGACATTTGGTGGAACTTTTTGACAATCGAGAGCAAAATCAACACATACTTCGCTAACCCAACGACCACAGCCTATACTCCAGCCGTTTCTATCGATACTACACCCGTAGATGTGAAGGGTTATACCGTTTCGTTCATCTTGGCTCACGGTTCGAGAGCCATCAAGCTAACAGAACCAGCTGGGCAGTGGAAAAAGAAAGAAGATCGAGACACAGAAGATGAGGCATCTACTTGCAACTCCCCCAGTCTTAAGAAACGGAAGCTGTACTTGCCGTCCATCGTGCTGCAGAAATCATCGATCGATGGACTAAACGCCATAATTCCGTGCGTCTGTAATCATTTATGTCGTCTATCAGAACATATGGTTGCTGTGAACAAACTAAAAGACGAAATGGTAAGGGAACTCTCTACATTGGCAAATGCGTTTGGCTTTACGGATACTCCTCTTCATTGTTTCACAAAGCTTGTCTTGAAAGATATTGACGAGCGGCTGGAAGGGATAGAGTCGAGTTTGAAACCGAATATTGATACGAATATGTATAAAATTGTTTTGCTTCAACTAAAAGCTCTATTCGCTCTTGACATATCCGAGGAAATTAAAGGATGCATGGATTCAGCATATAGTGTATACCCACGCTGAGCATTTAGCATGTATTGCATTTCTGTGATCATATGCAAGACTTTGAAACGACGTCTAGTTTGTTATAAGAAACAACGATTCTTAACCTTTCTCTAGAATAGGCCTTTATTATCAACATAATTGGCTGTAATTTTTATACGCAATACTTTAAAATAAATCTTAGTTACCATAAGCTTGAACTTTTTCTAGTAAACATAGGTTTGAATCTTTACCTCCATAAATATTAAATGATATGAAAGCAACCTGTGCGTCGGCGATAAAGTTCGAATTAGCAAATATAAAAATGTGTTCGAAGAGGGTTATACGCCGAATTGGACAAGAGAAATATTTACGATTCATGAGGTGAAAAATACCAACCCTCCAACTGACAAACTCACCGACTACCTGAATCAACCCATCGAAGGCGGGTTTTATAAGGAGGAGCTCAGCAGGGTGCAATATCCCGATGGCTATCTTGTATAGAAATGGTCTTGCGGAGGCGTGATGTTCAACTCTATGTAAAATGGTTGGGATTCGACGGTTCACATAATAGTTGGATAAATAAATCGGATGTGTAATATAATTGTCATGAATAAACTTATTATCAACATATTTACATTTTGTTTCTTCATCCCCCTCAATCTTAATGCCAGCTTACATGATCATTGTGGAAAAATGTTTTCACACACACACACACACACACACACACACACACACACACACACACTTTCTCACAGTTTCTCACATTTTCTCACATTTTCTCACATTTTCTCACATTTACGTGTAAAGTAGATGGGAAATTTTTTGAGAAAATGTGAGAAATTTACAAGTTTGCAGGATCTTGGTAACCCCAGGGTAAAGTATCAGTTCTACCGGGTATCAACTTTCGCTTATCGTCACACCAGCTTAGAGCTAACTTATTCTGTAGAATAGTGCTAACTGTATGTCGACTACTTCTTATCACACACTGTTGCTCAGCCAAATTTTGATAGTCGAAAAGGCATCGTTTGTAATCATCAAACGTGATAGATTTTAATGTCGAGCCTTTTACACCCTTTGCACGTTTCTTGTCGGTATCGCGACGAGTTCTGAATATATAGAGTTTTGCTCGCAAGCCGATAAATTCGGTCATAATTTTTCCATTATTCTCATCCTTCATCAGACCAAGGCGTTTTTTATTCAACAGGGGAATGCCGTAGGTATTATCCGTCGGATAGTTTGATGTATCGAACATTGTCGCAACATCACGCTTGATGATTTCATAGATATTTGGAACAGTAAATTGATACATCAGGCTATCTGTATCGGTATACATGAATTTTGATTCGGTACTTGAAAAATTCTTTTTTACATAATCATAGTGGAAGTTGTATAGAAATATTTTCGAAAGATCGAGAATAGCAGCACCAATGTAGATGGGCTTATTGAAATATACAGTGGTTCGACTTAGCTGAATAATCACCATATCTTCAGAAAATATGGTACAACTATGAAATGTTGGCGTTGCAATGGGAGCACGTGCACCGCCCCTACCCTCCCACTTCGTGATTAGCTTCACGTTCTTATGGTTACGCACATTCTTCATGGTCTTGCCAAATACAGCGTTATTCATAAGCTTGTAGAAATTCTTCTCAAAATCGTTTTCGATTGCTTTCGCATATTTGTATTGAGATCTATGTATGATTTTAACCATGGTGATTGTGCGAACCTTAGAATTCTGTGCACTTTCGTCAGCTTTAAACCAAATTTGATGCACTGTTTCAAATTACGATAGTGTAGAACATATTTTTCCTTAGGTAGAAGCATTGTCGCAAGTTTTCTAATTTTACTACTCGGTGGTGTGAAATATTCGGGACAGAGAGGTAAGTCGGCATGTTGTTATTATGAGCATGGTATCCCTTCTCACAAGAATAGAGGATACAATTTCTTGGTGTAGGAAAAAATGTCAACAACGATTTAATGTGCTTGTTATAAGTACTTATTCACTCTGACGCTGACACATACGCCTCGAATTGTCTGCCCTCTCTATCAATACAAATATTAATAGTCGTTGTTGACATTTTTTTTTTTTTCCAAAACCAAGAAATTGTATCTTCTATTCTCGTGAGAATTTCGCTCTACGAAAATCTCTTGTTTGTTGATTGGCTATAGAGACGTGGCTTCGCGTCGACTGAGTCCCTCCAATTCTGAACACATGAGGTGATACACCCTGTATAACTATCAAAATTGCAAACTAAAGTTAATTGGCATTTATGCGCGAGATTAACAACCAAAATTTCCGACGGATTGTTAAATGAATATTGTTAATTGAAAGTAAAATCGTCGATCATTTATCTCACCTCCGCATAGTGGCGACTGATAAAACGCATTTACATCGATAGATAAGAGTTAGACAACACCTCGAAGAACTATCTATACAAGACTCGGTAACAAACATAGAACTCTACCAATTCGAGATCAGAATGTCAACGCATCTAACTAGTGATTCGCATCCTTTACATAACATTTATTCATGACGTAACACCTATGGGAATATCATACCAAGTACTTGTATTATAGATTTCTATTTCCCGGCAATGCTTCCAGTTAAGGCTGAAACCCATTAGCCGGCAGCGAGCGGTGGCAAACGGCAAAACAGTGGTTCACATCCCATACATCGACCAAATCTGGCGTTAAAGTTAGATTTGGTTCGTGTTTTGAATGTGAATCACTGTTTTCGGCCGGTCACCGCCGTTCGCTGCCGGCTGGTGGACCTCGGCCTTTATACTTTTGTCCAACAGAATTTCATTTGATTCTAATATTATATCCAATATATTTGATCATTCAATGTAAATGTTTGAATCTGTTTGTCGTGGGTTGTACACCTGAATGGATTCAAGAAGATTCGTTTTGAAGGAGGATATGGATGAGAAGTGGCTCAACCGAGCTTTTTTTTTTTTTTTTTTTTTTTTTGCAACAGCTAGAGCTAATCACCAACCATGGGATGATGTCCATCGACGAATCCGATTTTTTCGATAGCAGGCAAATGACTGAGGAACGGTGGTGGGGAACACGACTCTATTATATAATTAGCATCACCCTGCAAATGTAATCACAATTTCATTGTTTTTTATTCAACTCAACCAATTCATAATCTGAATGACGTTTTATCGCTCTATCCATTGAGACTTGCCGATTTTATCTGTGGCGGAGTATTTTGATAACTATTTGGCTGGGGTTGATTCTTTTTTGTGGTATACAGCCAATAGGATGCAACCCACCCGCCTGATCAGTTTGAGAAAAGAAGACAACTTCCAATTTTTGAAAGAAGATCGGTGAATATTGAAAGTTCATAGAATCATAGGAAAATCGTTGAACGTGATGGCTCGTAATTTCGCAAATATGCACCACCGTAAGTAGAGCCTGATATCTTTATATGATATTATTTGACAATTGCCAAGTTAATCATGTGTTATATTCGAAGATTTTACGCACAATATGACTGAAAAACCCCTGTAGAATGGAATAATGATTCTCATCTTGGTGGATTGGTTGATACACAGCTAAAACTATATACAGCCAGGCAACGTGTGGATGATGTCATGATAAAAAATAATGGTATCCAGGCAAGGCTTCAAATAGACAACAATATTCACTGTTGGTTGTTGAAGAAGGTGGATAATCATCGGTATTACCAGGATCCTGAAGATTATGCACGATTTTTCATGTGCCGAGGTGTGCTCGTTTGATTATTGCGATCTATGTCTTTACAAACTTCTAGCATTTTTGAGCGGCGAGAGGTGTGAAAAACTTCTGAATGATATTTATTGCTTGATCCTTTGAGATTTGTCGATTTTTATGGGCCTAGGTGGGATCTTTTGATTATTGCAATCTTCGCGTTTGCAGAATTCTAGCGTTTTCGAGCGACGAAAGTATAGTGAAAAACTTCTGAATGATATTTATTGCTCGATCCTTTGGGACTTGCCGGTTTTTATGAGCCGAGGTGGTGTCTTTTTGAGAGCTGTTCTCTGGTTGGTTGAGTTTGATTTTATTTTGGGGATGGTATGCAGCAAATAGGGTACAACCTAACCCCCGCCAGGTTAGTTTAAGACGAAAAAGACAATTTTCAGTCTGAAAAGATCGGCGAATAGTGCAAGTTCATAGAATCAAAGGAAAATCCCTGAACGTGATGGCTGGTAATCGTGCAAGCATATACTATTGTAAGTAGAGCCTGATGTCTTCATATGATATTATTTTACAAGTGCTAAGTTAATCTTGTGTTCTATTCAAGACGTTTCCTCACGATACAATTGGGCAACCCCTGTGGAGTGGGGTAATGATTCTCATCTTGGTGCATTGATTAATACACAACTAGAACCATATGTAATCAGACAACGTGTGGATCGTGCCTTAATAACAATTAATGGTATCCAGGCTGGCCTCCGAATAGGCAACAATATTCGCTGTTGGTGGTTTAGGAGGGTGGATCATTATCAGGCTTACCCTAATCCTGAAGATTATGCAATCGCCAATGTTCTTCGGTATCGAATAGACGAGATGATGGGGAAAGATATCGATGTGATGGCTCATAATTCCGCAAACATGCGCAATCGTAAGTAGAGCCCGAAGTCTGGATACAATATTGTTATTTTAGAATTGCTAAGTTGATTATGTATTTGTTCAAGGAATTCACGCACGATATGATTGGGCGACTCCTGTGGAATGGGGTAATGCTCCTAATCTTGATGACTTGGTTGATCCACAGCTGAAGCCATATGTGACCAGGCGTTGTGTGGATGGTGCCGTGTTAACAATTAATGGTGTCCAGGCAAAGCTTCAGATAGACCACGATATTCGCTGTTGGTGGTTTAAGAAGGCGCATGATGAACATTATTACCCGAATTCCGAAGATTATGCAGTCTCTATGGTTCTTCGGGATCGAATAGACGAGAGACTGGATAGCGGTAGCGAGGGCGAATATGATCAAGATATACAGAATGCGTCTGAAGAAGAATAGTGTGTATGATTTATCATTGAGGAATCATTATGACACATCTAAGCTCACTTTTTCTATTTTCAGATCCCATTCTCATAGGGAATGATGATGAATGCAGATGAGGGATAAATGTTACGGCCATTATTATTATTATTATTATTGAAATTGTTGTATTTTAGAATAGGTTAGACTTGAGACATAACAAAGAAAACGCATATATTATCAGATAATTCGCGTCATTGATTGCATATATATATAACACCCTGTCACTCTTCAAGCATTTTTCAGCTAGTATAATTCGTATATATATCAGCTTAGAATTAGATATTTCAGCCATCTTGGATCGATTGTCGGTAAGAAAAAAAAGATCGGTAATCGTTACCATGATTCGAAAGCGAATCCTTAGTGGCGCCATCGCAAGACGGAAAATTGCAGGAAAATTGCAGCCATCAGACTATAGCTAACTAATGATCGGATCGTTACCATCGGATTATCGATAACTAATGATCGGATCGTTACCATCGGATTATCGGTAACTAAGGATCGATAATCCATAGTGGCGCCATCGCATGACGGCAAATCGCAACCATCAGATTGTCGGTAAGCGGAGATCGGCAATGCACGATTCTCGATCCTTACCATCGGAATATCGGTAACAATCGGCAGTGGCGCCATCGCACGACGGCAAATTGCAGTCATCCGATTGTCGGTAACAAAGATCGACGATCGCTTACCCAAATCGTTACCATCCGACGGTCGGTAACTTACCCCGCACGGCCGGTAACTCACCATCACAACTCGGCCGGTAAAGAAGTCTTGATCCAGAACTCTCATATATACACTACTAGGGAACCAAACCCTGTATGCCTTGGCTGTATCTGAGTACCCGATGAATATGCAGTCTCTTCCAGGGCCGTTCCCAGCATATTGGGCACCTGGGGCAGTAGAAACTTGAAGCCGCCTTCTTTCATTTTTTTTAAATTTTATTTATTCTTTTGGGTTTTTCATTTTCTTGAGATTTCGAATGTTGTCTCAGAATGCCGCCTTTTCCAAATGGCGCCTGGCGCACTTGCCCCATTTGTCCATGCCTGGACATGGCCCTGGTCTCTTCCACGCTCTTCGTACTTTCCTCTTCCAGGCTTGTTGTTCAAGGTGTAAGCCTTGGATCCGAATATCCTCAAACCCAAGAGGTCTGGTTGTTCCCCAACCCACAGCTCATACGGTGTTTTCCCTCCAGTGCTGGTTGAAATGCATCGATTCCGAACGTAGTTCGCCGTTCTCGTCGCTTCGGCCCAAAATGATGATGGCAGGTGTGATTCGATCAGTAGGCACCTCGCGGTTTCCACCAACGTTCTGTTCTTTCGCTCGGCAACCCCATTCTGTTGGGCCCTATAGGGGGTTGTCAGTCGTCTCTTGATTCCGTG
Organism: Tenthredo mesomela; assembly: GCA_943736025.1. Lineage (NCBI taxonomy): Eukaryota > Metazoa > Arthropoda > Insecta > Hymenoptera > Tenthredinidae > Tenthredo > Tenthredo mesomela. The sequence continues at coordinate 7,259,724 of OX031022.1, forward strand.
TTCATCCAGGAAATCTTGGAACTCTTTGTTACAAAACTCTATTCCGTTGTCCGACTGAAGCGCTCGGATTCTACAACCCGTTTGATTCTCCACGAGGTTCTTATATCCTTTGAAGACTTCCAGTACATCAGTCTTGTTCTTCAAGAACCTTATCTCGCATCAGCGACTGTAATCATCTATGAAAATGATAAAGTACCTTGTTCCGCTGTTTGAAGGAGTCCGCACGGGACCACACAGGTCCGTATGCACGATGTCGAGTCTCTTCGAGCTTCGCTGTGATACCTTGGGAAAGGGTTGACGTGTGAATTTTTCTTTCACGCATACTTCATCTTGGCTTAAACTTTTGTCTGCGATTGCTCGAACCTCGATGATTCCCCCACTGGCCATTTTCTTCAGACTCCTCTCATTTAGGTGGCCTAATCGCTTGTGCCATAGGTCCATCTTCGAGTCCTGTTGGACCTCGTTGACTGAGCCAGCAGTTTCTTCGTTCTCCTAAACGCAGTACAATCCTCCTTCTCTCTTGCAGATCATACTCTGGTCTTCCAGCTTCGTCTTGGATGACGACCCTATTTCTGTCGAATAGTACAGTGAAACCGTTGTCGGTTATTTTACTTACAGAAATTAAGTTTGTCCTTAATTCTGGAACGTGCAGAGTGTTTTTTGAGGCTTATTTTTCTTACACAGGCTTCGTCTTTCATTAAAAGCTTTAGCAAACCTACACCCTTCACTTCTGCACAGGCGCTGCTCGCCAAGTTTAGTCGTCTCGTTGAAGTCGTCTCCAGGTTGTGGAATTTGCCTGCGTCGCTACACATATGTGACGTGCAGCCGCTGTCGAGGCACCACTTCGCAGCATTAGATCCTTGTTCTGTCTGTAATGCTGCTTCGTAGTTCGCTACTGACACGAAGGATGCTTCCTCTACTGGCGCACCCGTGTAGACAGTCGCGCGCGACGTCCCGGACGGATCAATCGCTTTTTAAATACAGTTTCCATCGGAGTTCCATTTTAAAACTTACAGATTTTGTAGAGAATGAATCAAGGAACACGCTCGTATTTTTTTCAGAATTTTCGAAGATGGTAGTCATCTCGAAAATCGCGTTTTAAAAATACATTTGTTAATAACAAATAGAAGATTGTTTATTACATGAATTGAAAATTCATAACATAAAAGTGCGATTCAAAAGCTTCAAAATGAGTTTTTGGTGACGTCTGTACGCACTGAAATATAATAATACTGGAACGCGCGCTGACGGCTTTGGCCCGTATAGAGAGAGATAGCTCCGAAGCGGTGCTGGTAGTATCCCCGTCTCTGTTGGTACAGTCCCGTCCAAAACTTTAATTCAACAATACGTGAGTGGGCAAAGAATCGCCTGAATGGAGGAACTGACACACTTATTGCAGATGCTGTACGATACTTCATGTGCGCAGTCGCGACTCAGTAAGACAATGACAAGGATACTACTAGCGAACTATCTCTCTCTATACGCTGCTTCTAATGCCACAGAATGGTCGGCGCGCGTTCCAGTATTATTATATTTCAGTGTCTGTACGACAAAGGGAACCGGAGATATTAACGTTTAAAGGAGACCGCGATTCTGATTTTTGGTGGTTTTTTTGAAAATTCAACCCCTTGTAACTTCTAAGCTCTTCGAGTTAAAAAAAAAAAAAAAAATGTTTCATTCATTCATTTTGCCCACAGAATATGGCAAAAAAATTACAAAAGAATCAGAAACATCGAGGTAAATTTTTGGCCAAATCCGTCCCGCTTGACGTGGACTGACTCATTTGTAACAGATAAACTTTTGTTTACCTTTGTAGTTAGATTTGTACTTTTTCGACTCCCCCTTGTCTGGGACCTTCTTTGTTGTCTTCTGGTGGTAAGTGTTCTTCTTTACCCACATAGCGTTCTCCGACTCGGTGCCCTGCTTTGGACCGCGCGCCTCGCTTTCCTCGATGATCTTTATTTTTAATGCCTCGAGCCTCGGCAACTCATCCCTCGACTCTATAGCGCACCTGAAATTTTCGAAACTAGACGGCAGGCTATATAATAGCATCACCGATAAGACAGGAATCGGCCACGCTGGCTCGCCGAGCCAGCCCGGGTCTAAGTGACAATTAGTGCGACCGTAAATCCCCTCGGTCTACCTGAAAACGGTCACTCGTCCTTACCTGGACATGCGATGGTAGGGGCAGCGTTCGGGGAAAATAACAGGAACTAAGGGGTGCTTTGCTCTATTTGCGACGGCAAGAACTGCGTCCGACCATCCAGGTTTTGTCATACCTGCATATCCCCACTCATACCTACCAAAATCCAAGAAATGGCGTTAAAAGGATTAGTGCCGGTGAACGGGGTAATAGGATTAAAGCCTGGAGCACAGACTTTTCGTTTCGGCTCACCTACAGAGATCGTGACCAGTGTACAGTCACTCACACGCAGCGCCGACCAATCACAGCTATGTGTGAACGATTGTGGCGCCTGTAGGTGAGGCGAACACGGAACACGAAAAGTCTGTGCTCCAGGCTTAACAGCTTTGACTCTTTCGACTAATGAATGTGCCGACTCCTGCGATAAGAGATCCTCGTTGACTTCGATATCCATCTCTTGAAGTTTGTCTGTGGTGTCAAAGAATTCTCGAAGGTGATTTCGAACATCTTCACCCTCCGCCATCTTGTATAGCGTTAGACGCTTTAGCAACGTAGCCTTCCGCGCCGGTCTTTTTGACTAATAAATGTCTTGTAGCTTCTTCCAGATATCGTTTAACGTGATGCACCCTTTTATTTGTTTCAATTCTGACGGGCTTATCGACAGAATTAGGTCCGATCGCGCCTTCCTGTCGGCGGTGTCCCACGTGGCGGCGAGCGTTGTCGTCGCGGCGTCGGTCACTTCAGGTCTCAATTTTTCGCCACTCACGTAGTCCCAAGCGTCATTTTTGACCAATAACGCTTCCACTTGTAATCTCTAAGTATCGAAATTGTCTTTTGTCAGCGGTTCGATTCTCGCGTGATTTTGATGACTCATCTTTGTCCCGGGTTTCAGCACACTTGCACTTCACAACAAGACACACTTGTTTGTTTATACTTTTTACGCAGTGCTATCGTGGCCTGGGCCCATAACCTATTGGGTTATGTTAATAAATGTACACACACAGTGCTATTTATTATAAGCAAGTTATTTTACTTTATTTAGATACGAGTAGTTCTTTACATGAGTGAATGAGATATAGCTTGTACTTCGTGTCAGCACAGGCTGCTCGTGCGTGAAACAATATATCCAATACTCCTACATAATTTTTCGTATTTGTGTTAAAAAAAAAAAAAATGGTGCTGGGAATATATCATTTTTTAAATCGAAAAAAAAAAAAAACGTTTGGGAAATGAGCTCTCATTATTTTACGTCAAACTAAAAATATTAACTTACGTATAAACTGATGGTCTTTAATGTTATTTATATAGGGACTAGAATATGAATCGTCTACTGGAAAGAAGGTACTTGCAAAAACATTCATCGAAGTTAAGAGCCCTCGAAAATGTTTTGAAAAAGTAGATTGTGAATGGCAAAAAGTTATATTTGAGAAATATTGGAACTGTGGAGATATGCAAGTGCAAAATACTTTGTTAGAAAATATGATGGAAAAAAAAGAAGTCACGCAAGAACTTAAATGTTTACAATGGCAATATCACTGTCGTTATAAAGGCACTAGTATGGTGATTTGTCGAAAATTTATTTGCAGTCTTTTCCAAATCGGGGAACGAAAAATGAAAGTAGTCCAAGAAAAAATAATAAGTGGCGATACGATGGCCGATAAAAGAGAAAGACACGAAAATCACAACGTAAAGTTGACTGAAAATGTCAAAACTCTAATTCTTGCACATTGTAAAAGTCTTCCGCATTCAGAGTCACATTATTCGAGAGAAGATTCACAGCTCAACTACTTTCAAGATAAATCATTAACACTGCAATCGCTTTATAATTTGTTTTTAGACTATTATGCAAGTGTGACAGGAGATAAAAATATTCCAATTGATAAGACGACGTATTTTAATTATTTCAATCATCATGTGAACTTTTCTATTGGCATGCCACGTATTGATGTTTGTGATTTATGTTACACATATGAAACTAACAAAGGCCGAGAAAGTGAATATCAGCAGCATTTGATACGAGTAGAAAAATATAGAAAGTTAAAAACTTCAATGATGTCTACTGCCAATGTACTCAAATGCGAGTTTGATTTTGGTCAAAACTTACCGATACCGAAAATTCCAGTTAATTCTCAATTTTTTCGACGATTAATCTGGTTATATATATTCAACGTACATATTTTTGACAGCGACAATAGTTACATGTTTTACTTCGTTGAAGGCGTATTAAAGAAAGGTGCAAACAGCGTATGCAACATGGTAGAATACGCTATAGAAAAAGAATTACTACTAAATTACTTCGACAAAATATTTTTGTTTTCTGATGCTGCAGGAGGCCAAAATCGAAACTACACCGATTTACAATTCTTTTCGTTTTTATCTTGCAAACTACAGCTTGAAATACAGCAGCTCTTTCCGGTGAGAGGTCACTCGTATTGCCAGTGTGATAGAAATTTTGGTTTGTATATGGCAATAAAAAAAAAAAGAGAACGAATCGAAACGGAAAATGATTATGTGCAACTAATAAAAAGTTCACGAAATCCTCCATTCGAAATGGTCGATGTTTCACAGTGTGTAATAAATGATTATGAAAAGCTGTTTGCGAAAGATGAGAAAGACTTGCCGAAAAATGAAATTAAAATAAGCAAAGCCGTCAGAATCGTTTATTTTCCCAATAGACAAGTTGATTGGCATTATGATTACGACGGCAATGTAACTATACTCCGTTCACGGAGAGACGATCCAGCCGTCACGCAGCTTCGAACGGCCTGAGAGTCGGGTGGGGGTAGTGGGGCTCGCAACTCAGCGCCGTATCTAAATATCATACGTTTTGTCCCTCCGGCACTGTGGCGCTTCGCCACAGTTAGTATTCGAATGTTCGAAATTGACTCGGGGCCCCTTTGTTGGCTGTAGCCGGGTCTGCTCAGCTCTACGACCCGCTTGGCGACATGGAGAGGGTAAAATGGGCGGAGCGTTAGGCGGGATCTGACCGAACCGGACGAGTTCTGTTTCGATCTCTGGATCGTCTCTCCGTGAACGGAGTATACTATAGAAATAGCAAACAGTCTTGATGTCGACATGTCAAAAGTAACATCAGCAGAAAAGGTAGGAATATCAAAAGAAAAAGCAAAATACCTAAAACACCTATTACAGTTTTGTACTACTGAGGGACAACAGTATGGCGCGAGTTTTTTAAACGCAACGTTCATAAAAACTGATAAGAAAAACGTAAAAAAAGAAAAATTAGACGTCGAATTACCAAAAAAAATCAAAGTTACCAAGGTGCAAAATTCCAAAGAAAAAGTAAAAAGTAATGAAAAAAAAAAAACGAAAACAAAAGCAATGAAATCTAGCCTGATGAAGACAAAAAATAAATAAAAACTAATACAGTAAAAAATACGAAGACATCAAATTATGTAGGAATATTCTTGACCGTGTAGATTGTAGAAAGGAAAATAAATCTCGGGTGTAGACGGTCAGGTAGAATCAAATTTATTTATTTTGACGTTTTGGTCGACCATCCTCAGAACTGTGGAATGGCAGTTGAATATAATATCATCTTATTTAATAGAGTAAATCTGAATATACATAAATAACATCAGACATCAAAGAAAACAAGAAGACATCAAAGGAAAACAAAAATTAAATATGTTTTTTTGTGAACTCTACTAATTGTAAATAAGTGTTAATGTATAATTATAATGAAAATATTTGGTATATAAACTTGTTGTGTAGTTTCAACTATTATTAAATTGATATTTTCTACAGAAATCATATTTTCAATGGTGATATTTAATATTTAATTGATCAACTTCCATACTAAAATCAATTTCACGGAAGTGGAAACTTCTTTTGAAAAACATTTCACTGAAAAAATTTTTGATCTAGTCAACGTTTAATAACTTCACAAAGAAAGCAACAGCGAAACGTGTGTAGCACCCTATGTAATGCAACGATCGTGCAGACGTTCAAGCGTTGAGACCACGCGATCAACCACGCGGATCGATTGCTTTCCCTGACGGCTTTTGACATACGCAGATACCCCGTATGTTTAGCGTACAAACGCGGCATTGGTATAAGGATTGTCAGAAGACCGTAACAACACGTTCTTTTTGCTACATAAACACGGTATTTTTGAGCCGAAAATGAACAAATTTTAAACAGTAGGTATTCGTAGGTAGTACGGTATAAAAACCGTATGTTCAACGGTTACAAAATACTTACATTTGAAAAAAATATTCATTCAGTAATATTTTTACAAAAGGATCGCAATGAAATTACTAATAGTCGGTTTCACCAACGACAAATAACTTTTTTTCGTCAATTGACTTTATTCACTGATTTATGAATTGCATTTTTTAAATTGAAAACATAGTTTTATCGGGCTAATTATGTTAAAAAAAAACATTATTTTTATCAAAAGTGTTGTAAGTACGCATACATACTAAGGTGGCCCTTAATATGGGTCTGGTGACAAATTGTCCGGGCCGTCCCCCAAATCGGTTCCAAATAAATAAAAAATGATCTACCTAAATTTCCAGCTCTGTCGATTAAGAGGAAGGCGTGCCTATAAGCATGAACTTACCCTGATTTAACCGGTTCACTGGTGGACCCGAAATCAACTTTTTGTGCCAAAACTGGTGAAAGGAAATAATTTCGTATTCAACATGAAGCCCAAGAAACTCAAGAACATCAAGTTTGATGCAAATCCGTTCAAAACTGACAGAGATATCCACGTTGCACATATATGATGGATTCCACGCGGAACGGACCACAAAAAGACCTCAATGTCCCATTCCAAAACAAACATGATTCGATAGGAAATTTTCCGAGCTTTTCGAAAAAAAATACGAGAAAGATCTCAAAAATGACATAAGTGGATAAAAATAGAGTTTTGTATTGGAAAACGATTTTTCGACATGTCGAAAAATCAACGGAGCATCAATGCAGCCGTGTCCCATTCCGAAACAAACGTGATTCGATGGGAAATTTTCCGAGCTTTTCGAAAAAAAAATACAAGAAAAATCCTAAAAATGACATAAGTGGATAAAAATGGAGTTTTGGATTGGAAAATGATTTTTCGACATGTTTTTCGAAAATCACGGGCAAGATCATGGGTTGAGGTGAAAAAGAGTGAAGAATACTACAAATCACCACCCTATTACTTTTTTCATATGACATGCCGTTTCTAAGATATTGGCCTCCAAAGACATCAAGAGCGTAAGAAATGAAAAACTGAAACAGCTCGTACACCATAGGTAACAAAAGCTACATATGTCGTACATACATAAAAAATGCTAATTCTGAGGGTACTAAAGGTCATCCAAAAATGAGAAAAATCCGTGACATCTAGGTCTTTTTTGGTCCGCTCCGCGTGGAATTCATCATATGTGCCATTACCAGTTGTGGCACTTTTTCTTTTTGCACATATATGTGCCCTTACCAGTGAACCGGTTAAATAAAATGACTTATCTTTTTATGATCGGTGTGATAATTTTTTTTATGTGTCTAGGCCCAAAAAACCGCGATTCTAACCTCGCTTCGCTCGATTTGAACGCGGTTTTTGGCCCAGACACATAAAATTGTATATGCCATATGGCGCATAAAGTATTTTCTGACGAATTTCATTAGAATCCTCGCCTTTGGCTCGGTTTATAAACTCAAATTTGTCGGAAAATATTTCATTGGCCTAGTGACATAATATACTATTTTCAATTTCGGTTGAGGTTGCAGCACGAGCCGAAGGCGACCTTGGCAATCACACGTGATCAGAAGAAGTTTTTCCGTCGAGTACTGTGCCAAATTTTACTTCAGGAGGTGTGAAAATGGGGGTTTTACCCACGCGAAGCGTGGGTAAAACGTCCAAAATCACACTGAGTGCAGTAAAACTTCTTTCTTCTTCTTCTTCTTCTTCTTCTTTTTCATTGAGAACAACAAAATCCTTTATTCACACAAAGCCATCCAGTTGTTCAGGAAAGAACATTATATTTAAAAATAGTACATTATAAGATACAAGTGCGGCGTATAACAGCCATTATCACACTGAGTGAAGTAAAAGTAAGATTTACATCAACAGAAATTGAAGAAAAAAAAATTATATCACCAATCATAAAACGATAAGTCATTTTATTTAAATCAGGAAAAGTTCATGCTTACAGGCACGCCTTCCTCTTAATCGACATAGCTGAAAATTTAGGTAGATTATTTTTTATTTATTTGGAACCGATTTGGGGGGGCGGCCCGAACAATTTGTCACTCGACCCATATTAAGGGCCACCCGAATACATACGGCACGAACTTAGTTCATTTTCGGCGCGAAACTACCGTATTTGAACCATTGACACGTACTATAACGATAGTAAGACGGTAACCAGCCGGTATATCCACGGTAGCTGAAGGTATATTGAGCGTATATCAAAAGCCGTCAGGGTTTAGGAAAATCGCTGTATCTCAGCCAATTTTTATTCAATCAATCTGAAACTTTCAGAAAAACTTCCTTTAATGTAAATGAACAAATGTCTCGCTGAAAGTTTTTCCACGCTTAAACTTTGTAGCACACTTTTTCTCGTCGAACATACATAACCCTATAAAAAGTTGTTCGTATGTTTACAACTAAATTATTAATGAAAAATATATTGTTATTAGCTTTTCATGACTTTATTGGCAGCAGTAGGGTATTTCACGATGTCATGCCAAAAATCAAGAAGATCCGTTGATATTTGTCAAAGTTAGAGCGAGTTAAGATTAAAAAACGTAGTCCAAACAAGCTTCGCGATTTTTCAGTTTTTATTATTTTTCCAAAAAATAACGAATCTAGAAGAAAACTGTAAATACAAAAAAGTTGCCTTTTTTTATCCTCTGCACCAGTGAGTGGCATCGCCTGGCTCGCCGAGTCAGCCCGGCTCTAAGTGACAATTAGTGCGACCGTAAATCCCCTCAGGATACCTGAAAACGGTCACTCGTCCTTACCCGGAAGTGCGATGGTAGGGGCAGCGTTCAGGAGAAATAAAAGGAACTAAGGGGTGTGCGGTCTATTTGGGACGGCAAAAATTGCGTCGGACCGTCCGGGTCTTTGCATACCTGCGAATCCCCACCCATACCTACCAAAATCGAAGAAATGACGTTAAAAGGATTGGTGCCGGTGAACGAGTGGAGTGGATTAACAGCTTAGGCTCTTTCAACTAATTAGTGTGCTGTGCACTGCTCTACACGATGGTATTTTTTAAAAATCATTTCGGCGACTTTTGAAAATTGGTCATATTGACTGGAATTTTCTACTGAAAAACGCGAGCCGAGCGCTCAGGACCTTTTAGCATCGAGGCCTTCAATTACTATACAATCCAAATTCGTGACGAAAATTTTACAGGATCAATCCTTGTCAAAATTTGGAATGATATCCCTTTTGTAGGTTGTATTTTTGGTTTCGCAGGTCAGTAACAACTCTTCAATTTTTTACGTTTCGACCCTGAAGAGGGCCCTCCTCAGAACTATAATGTTTATTTATATTATCATTTATACCTAGCTTTAATTACAATAATGTACTTACAATTAGCGACATATTACTTTTAAATTATTTGCCATTCGTTGTTATGCGGGTGACCACTAATTTTTACTATCGGACTCACGGTTTCATTTAAAGAATTTACGGTTGGTACGTGAAGTGTTACACACAGTAAAAAAATTTGCGTCATTTTTAACATAAAGTCTTTGTGTTAAAATTTTTGTGTTAAATATTTAACACTTTTTAGTGTCAATTTAACACAATTATGTTAAAATTGACACTAGAAAGTGTTAAATATTTAACACAAAAATTTTAACACAAACTTTATGTTAAAAATGATGCAAAATTTTTTACTGTGCAGGAAAACAACTACCCTGATGCTTTTATAGATACCCAAGTTTTAAAACGTCTGAATACATTAAGCAAAAGATCAGTTAGAGACCTACCAGATGATTTACTTTCAAATAAAATACCATTCAAATTTTGCTTCCCGTTTGTAAAAGGTCTGTCACAGACAGTATCGAGATCATTGAAACCTTTTAATGTCTCTTGCACTTACAAAAATGTAAATGATTTGTCACGGTTGTTTAACCCGCTTAAAGATGAAACACCTAAACCTTTTCTATCGAACTTGGTATATAGAATCCCTTGTGATGGTTGTGAAGCGTCATATATTGGTCAGACGGAGAGATGGCTTAAAACTAGATTATCTGAACATGATAAAAATGTAACGCGCAAAGCTACGGAACATACTGCTTTAACAAAACACAAGATAGAAAAAGACCATCAGTTTAACTATAATAACACTAAAATCTTAACAAAAGTCAAAAACCAAAAGAAAAGGCTAGTTCACGAGATGTGTCATATTGTTAAGGATAAAACTAGCATTAACCTACGAAGTGACGTGGATAATCTTTGCGCAACATATTTTGGTCTCCTGTAGTCATATCATACGAAGTGGAATCTAATAAGTTTATAATGGGTAGGTTCGGATCCCAATATAAATGTGTGTGGTATAACAGACTTGGTAACCTTGTTTTATTATGGATAATTGACATTAATAATTTAAGTAATCTTATAACTAAATTCTACTATCAATTTTTACTGAGTGTGCTTTCTATGTTTGGAAGATACTTAACTGGTAATTTTATTTACATGACACATATCTGGGTCTGCACCGTTTTTGAATGTATTGATAATTTGTATCGACTTAAACGCAATAGAGCAATTCCACGTCAGACCGGACAGCTTTCTGACCTCGATGTCATCGATTTCGCTATCATTTTTTTTACGGGTTCTATGGAACAAATAAATTCATGAAACAATTTTTTGTTTTTTTTTTTGGCCCCTATTTTCCAAGTTACACGGGGGTGAAATTCAGGAAAAAGAGCCAAAAATCGAAAACATACTCCTCTTCAAACGGTCATATCTTTGATTGTATTAATCCTAGAGACTTCATCCAAGAACCATTTCAAAGCTATTGAATGACACTATTATAATATATTTATTTGATTTCGCGGTAACAAACAATTCTATTTGTTATAAACAAATATATTATTCAAACGTGATTTTCATAGAAAATACCAAGCGATAAAATTATCAAAAAAATATGAGCGTATTCCTTGATCAATTCTCTACAAAATCGTTAAGTCAATTTTATGGAGAACCGATGGGAACCATGTTAAAACGATTTATTTATAAGCGAAGGCGCGCGCTGCCACCCAAAAACCCGGCTCAGGTACGTGTGGCTAGCATGAGAAAGCATCGGTGGGCATGTTCACGGTCATATCTTTGGTTGTTTTCATCCGAAAGACTTCTTCCTAGAACCATTTCGAAGCTATTGAATGACACTATTATAATATATTTATTTCATTTTGCGGTAGCGAACAATTCTATTTGTTATAAACAAATATATTATTCAAACGTGATTTTCAAAGCAAGGGCTACGCGATAACATTCTCAAAAAAATATGAGCGTATTCCTTGATCAATTCTCTACAAAATCGTTAAGTCAATTTCATGGAGAAACGATGGAAACCACGTGAAAACGATTTATTTATAAGCGACGGTGCGCGCTGCCGCTGATAGACCCGGCTCGGGTACGGTTTTTCGGTGGCAGCGCGCGCCGTCGCTTATAAATAAATCGTTTTAACATGGTTCCCATCGGTTCTCCATAAAATTGACTCAACGATTTCGTAGAGAATTGATCAAGGAATACGCTCACATTTTTTTGATGATTTTATCGCTTGGTATTTGCGTTGAAAATCACGTTTGAATAATATATTTGTTTATAACAAATAGAATTGTTTGTTACCGCGAAATCAAATAAATATATTATAATAGTGTCATTCAATAGCTTTGAAATGGTTCTTGGATGAAATCTCTAGGATTAATACAATCAAAGATATGACCGTTTGAAGAGGAGTATGTTTTCGATTTTTGGCTCTTTTTCCTGAATTTCACCCCCGTGTAACTTGGAAAATAGGGGCCAAAAAAAAAAAAAAAAAAATTGTTTGATGAATTTATTTGTTCCATAGAACCCGTAAAAAAAATGATAGCGAAATCGATAACATCGAGGTCATTTTTTGATTTATTTTGTCCGGTCTGACGTGGAATGGCTCAATAATGGTTATTTGGGTAGAACCGACCTACTTATTGTGAATTCAAGAATTGCCGCTTCACGGCACATCAATCAACGACTATGTACATCCATTGATCCTGTTCGATCACTTATTGGCTAATTACCGGGAGTTGTTTGCTTCTTGTTCCGGTTTTCCTAGAACCTACGATTGTCGGTCTTGGTATCTTACTTAATTTTATCTATTGTTTATCTCCCGGAATAGGTAGAAATCCACGTAGATATGACGCCAAAAGAGCCGGATAAATGGAAGTGGACACAATTTGTTGGTTTAGTGAGTAAAATTGCCTAAGATGCATCTTTGAGTATAAGATGAATCCCTAACTTAAATATTTCGTGTTGTTATAGATCTTGTAGTCAATCCTTTGTTTGTATCTACATTGTGTTCAAACAAGTGGTAACCCGCATAACGACGAATGGCAAATAATTTAAAAGTAATATGTCGCTAATTGTAAGTACATTATTGTAATTAAAGCTAGGTATAAATGTGTGTTGTAACGGGTTTTCCTGGGGCTCGGGTACCCCGGAATATTAAGGGGGTATATACACCTTTAAATGGGTTGAATTTCTGAAAAACAATTTTCCTTTTTTTTTTCAACTTGAAGACTCTGATAAAATTTAAAAAAATCAGCATTTCTGGGGAGGGTTTGACCTTCATTATCCATATCTTACATCATGTATTACTTCCAGTCTAATAGTGGCTGCGCTGAAGACAGGAAAATACAAAATCACTCGGTTGCCGTAAAGAATCAGACTCAGCGTTGGACCGATCTTGGAGTTTTTGGTTCTCAATTGTTCATAAGACATGCCTCTATCAGATGAACATAGAACTTTTTGATATTGCAAGAATTACTTGAGTTATTGAATTTTTTCGATTTTTTTTCTGAATTTGAAAAAAAATTTTGCTTATTTTTCTAATATTTCAACTAAAAATGGGTTTATCAAAAAGTTCTATGTTCATCTGATAGAGGCCTTGATTCTCAAAATTTGAAGACCAAAAACTCCAGAATCGGTCCAACGATGCTCCTGATTCTTTACGGCAACCGGTCAAAATATTCATTCTCCAGAAATCAACTTTTAAACTTTTTATTTTTTCATTTTTTTTTTATTTTCTACTTTTCCCATAGGAGAAAATGTAGCTACAGAAAATCAAGTTCTAAGTTTCTGCTTATGATTCATATGCTGGATCCGCAGCTGCTCTCGTGTCGATGTGTTATGAGTCGAGTCTAGACACATGTGCCTGGCGTAGGCTTGTAGTGAGTTTTGACCTGTTCTGTCCAACAACAGCGTCCGGTAGATGTCCAGTAAGGCTGCTAGAAAAAGAATGAATTGCGTCAGGAAAAATCTGATCAAAATTTTTCAAAACATAAAAATCCTTCAAAATTCTTAAGGGGAAACTTCGGTGAAATTTTTGGCAAAAACAGGTTTTTTTAATTTTTACCACTTTGAAAAGACGTGTATAAAACAATCTCTGCAGCAGTTTTTGAATTATGTCAGTATAGATAGTGAAAAAAAGTTTCAGCCTCCTGCGATGAAAGTGTAGACGCAAGGAATTTTTGACAGCGGTGAGAAAAATCTTCTTCGCAAGGTTCCTTGCGCTTACATTTTCATCGCAGGAGGCTGAAATTTTTTTTCACAGTCTATACTGACATTATTCAAAAACTGCTGGAAGGATTTTTTTATACAACCTCTAATAGCGATTTTTAAAATTTTACCGAAGTCTCCCCTTAATCTTTAATATTTTTGAGATTCAGAAGATGCTAGCACAATTTTTGTCAGTACTCCAAAAATTCTCCCATCTTTCATCAATCATACCTTTTTTCTTATAATATTTATCAAACTTTCGCAATTAATATATTATAGAAATACTCATTTTTTTAAAAATCTGAATGTGTAGTCTCCTGGCATCGATTTCACATGCACTTTTTTTGATGGATCATCTTCTTTCGATTCCGGCGTCTCATCTCATCTCACATATATACACTGTGTTTGTTTAATATTGAAAATTAATATTGGTTTGAATTCGCAATGACAGCACGACTATTTACAAACAAGTAGACACCTAACCTCGAAAAAATGTAGATCGCAGCCATGTGTTCTGTCAATTATCACAATTCAAAAGAATATTGAATATTAAATATGTATAAAAATCATAATTACAAAGAATTGAAAAATCACAAAATAAAATTCAAAAGCAAAATATATAAAAACGTCAAAAAAAAGCAAGACAGTGGTGTTGGCGGTACTGTACAATATTTACGGGACCAATAGGAGCGTCCGCGGCGGCGCTTTTTCGCAATTCGGCACTGTCATGGCTGTAACTTTTCAAATCCTCTAGATTTTCGGACGCCAATTTATTTGCAGGTAAAGTAGGTCACTAGCATTCCAAAAAAAATATAAAAACAAAAACGATTTTTTGAAGATTCAAAGGTGTATATAACCCCTTAAGCCGAATACAAACCGGGGCCTACGGGTAGCTAGGGAATGCTGTTGGGCGCCAGACTTCGCGTAGAAGTCCTCTCTCTCCCTCTCTCTCTCTCTGCGACCCTCCGACTAACTTCTAAGGATAGAGGGATTTCGTGGGGGCGAAGAATAAAGACACTCTGTAGAATTATGATTATTATTGTTTATTTAAGAAAAAGAAAAAAAAAGAAAAGGTAGCGAATTTAGTACCACGCCCGCTACCTGGCGTATTTACAAAAAGATAAATTAAAATACTGAAGTGACTGCTACTCTACTGACTCTATTTCTTTTTAGCAAGGACTCTACTCTACAATTAAATATCACCGGCAATTAACGAAATATCACAGGCAAAATAAACGAAGCTAATTAAATAAATGAAACTAATACGAGCAATAAGCAAGAAAATATAAATACTATGAAATTACGACTAACATTTACCCTCTCTCTCTCGCTATACTCTATCCTGAGTATCCTAGATCTAGTTAGACGGTAGGGAGGACAGAGTCGACTCTACCTACGGTCTATTGCTCGCTCGCTCTAACTGGGAGGAAGCAGACGAGCTCTGACGTGTGACAGCTGAGCGCGGCGCGGGTCGTCAGAGGTCGGTGGCAAGATGGCGTCTACTCGCTTTCTGTTGTTTTCGGCGCAGCGGTGACCAAGGCTGGCACGGCTACGCGCAGCGTAAACAAGGTGCCCGGTGTCCTCTTTTGAATCCAACGGTTCGCGGGAAACTGTTGAGATTCAGACACGAGGCTTCTAGAGGCTCAGGGATTTAATGCGGGGGCGGGTTGATACTACGGAGGAATATTAAAGCGAATCAGATGGATCCTACCTGGTGTTGACGAGTGTACGGCCTCGGGTGCGACGGTATCAATTAGTTAACGGTTGGAGAGCCGGGGGTGTGCGTATGTCGTCTAAAGCCAGTCGGTAGTCCAATAATTCACAATCACTCGTCCAAATCAATAGCCGGGTCGTTATAACACTCAGAAAATTACGAACAAAACTTTACACAAAACTCTCACACGTCTCTACCAACTCTCTACAAAAAACTCTCTCACTCACTCTCTCGCTTGGTATTCACACTTTCTTTGGCTCTATATCACACGAGGTGTACTCTAAACGTCCAGAAAATGGAATGAGGTTCTCTTCCGTTATCTATAGTACCAACCGGCGTCGCCCGGTGAGCGAGCGCTGGCGGCGACCCGGTCGCCATGTGCGAGGATCTGCGGCCAATATGGCGTCGCTGAGCGGCGCGATTTAAATCGGGCGGCTGGGCTTATACACGTCCGTAGGTCGGTTAGGCAGAAGTCTAACGTGCACCACGTTACAGTGTATTAATAATATAAATAAACATTATAGTTCTGAGGCGGGCCCTCTTCAGGGTCGAAACGTGAAAAATTGAAGAGTTGTTACTGACCTACGAAACCAAAAATACAACCTACATAAGAATCGATGAGGTCAATAATAGTATATTGTGTATCTAGGGGGGGAAAATGGCCATTTCGAGCGAGGGTGAGACGTTTTTAGCGCGAGTCGTAGACAAAGACGAGTGCTAAAAACGTTCCACCCGAGGTAGAAATGGCCACCCCCCCCCCCCCCCCCCCCCTAGATGCACACTGTACTTTTTATAATAAGGGCACGATATGGGCCTTCTTTGATGCGCGTCGATCGGATGGAGAATGGCGCGTGTTGAGTCGTGTGCCACACACTTATAGATGTTTGAATTGAATAAAAATTGAAAAAAATTAAAAAATTAAAAAAAAATAAAAAAAAATAAAAGAAATAAAAAATTAATAAATAAATAAAAAAAAAAAATATTAATAATTAATAATAATTTATTTATAAAAGAAGAAAGATCCAAGATTTGCCGTTGGAGCGGGAGGGAATGTACATTCCCTCCCAAACGTCTCACCCGAGGTAGAAATGGCCATCCCCCCCTAGTTGCACACTGTACTTTTCATAATAAGGGCACGAAATAGGTCTTCTTTGATGCGCGTCGATCGGAAAAGGGATATATATAATATATATAATATATACATATATATATCGACAGCCTAATAACATAGTCACGTAAGCGCCATAATTTTGGCCTTTTTTTATATTTATGTGATAGAAACGTATCTCCATTTTTCTTTCATTTTCGCACTCGTCAATGTATTTGAAACATTTTCGCAGTATAAATAAAAATTTGAAACACAGAAGCGTAAGTGCCATTTTTTTGTGTGAAACAGACGTATGTACAGTCCGGTTTGGTAACAGAAGAACGTATCTCCACAAAAAAATGGAGATACGTTACTATGTTACAAATCATTTGACACTCGGAAAAGTTGAGACCACGTAAGTGTGGAGTTACGACTGTGTCACACAAAAAAACGTGGAGATACGACTGTGTCACACAAAAAACGTGGAGATACGTCACTATCACACCGAATTATGGATGATGGCTCTATGCATTCATCAAAGAATTTCCAATGCAGAGAACCATTTTTTTGGAGATACGTTTGTCTGACCTCGAAAAAGTCCATTTTTGGCGCTTACGTGACTATGTTATTAGGCTGTCGATACATAATATATATATATATATATATATTGTAACGGATCAGGCGACCTAGGCCTGACCGTTAGCAGTTCAAACATCAACCGTTGCGAACATCGAATAGTCGAGAAGGTTCGATGAGAGCGACAAGTCGTATGGCGTCACAACGGGTATATAAGTCGAGACACAGCTCTCAGCAGCAGCAATTCTACGGTATAGCACCGGGTTGTCTCGCAACGCTCCGTCTCATCAGTCACAATAGGCACAGCGCCTTGTGTACTATTAGCTTCACTTTAACAAAATTTCTACTTTATTCTATTCGCGAGATTCAACAGAAAACAAATCAATTCTAACTTATCATAAAAGAATTAAACCTAGAGAAAAGCATTCTATTCAAACAAATTATTGAAAATAAATTAAAATAAATCAAAGGCAAATATCAAATAGCTACACTTGTCAAATATCGAATATAAAATCGAAGTAGCACGTCGTTATAAACTATAGTAAAGTAAGGCAATCATTGTAAATATAATATAGGAATTGGTTGCAACCGCAGGTAAAAGTTAAAATATAAATAAATTGATTTTTTGATTATCTAAAAGTAAGTAAATCTATGCAGATCCCTTATCCGCCATTTCCAGGTTCTTCTTCATCCGTATAACCAACCAAAGCTAGATACAGCCTTAGTGGGTCTCTGACGCACTTAAGTCTGGCACAGCAGGTTTTATTGTTTAGAAAATTTGGGGATAAACTAACTTTATCATAGCTAAAATTAAAAAGTTAGGTGGGTAAAGTGCAGCCTTAGCGCGTTTACGTGCTCAGGTCTGTGGGGAGGCGGCTTTAGTTGCTCGGCGACTCAAGTCCGTAATAGGAAACATTAAATTATTGATATAAAAGTCTAGAACATTAGAACATCGAGCAAAGAACTCACAATTACACTCGGTTCGCGTTACCTGAAGGAACGCTAAAGAACCGAAACGTAACAATATATATATATATATATATATATATATATCGACAGCCTAATAACATAGTCACGTAAGCGCCAAAAAAAAAATTTTTCGCAAACTGACAGACGTTTCTCCAAAAAAATTTTGGCGTCTATTAGAAATTGTTTGAAAAATAGGCCATTTTTGGCGCTTACGGGATTATGTTATTAGGCTGTCGATATATATATATATATATATATACTAGGGGGGCTACGCCCCCCTGCGCGCTACGCGCGCCAACCCCCCATTGTGTGTCATCTGTTGAAGTCAAATAATCTGCGGATTTTTTCGAAAAAAAAAACGATTTTGTAATGAAATCCAGTGAAGGTTTTGTAACCCGCGATTATTCATCTTTATATTGGCTATTATTTATTTCTTATTATATAGCCAATAATCATTTTGGTAACCAAACTTGCCTGTTCCGCTCGCAGTTCGGCTTCTCTTTCTACCTCTAATCTTCGTGCATCTTCCGCTTCCAGCTCTGCTTGTTCTTCATACCATCGCTCCTCTATCTCATATATTTCTTCGCTCGTTAGTTCATGTATTACGTATAATTCAACCCATCTTTAGCGATGCCACGTTTTTCCGTCGTTCGGTTCGGTAATCAAATACACATTGAAATCACATAAATGGCCCTATTGGTACTATGTCTGTATCCAGCCCGGTATCTAGCTCCGCTAGCTGTACCTCGGGCAATTCGGGCCATGACTCTTCTACATCTCCCTCTGTTAGTTCGTCTATTATCATAATTTAACGAATCTTTAGTGATGGCATGTTTGTCCGTTGTTCGGTTTGGTAATTAAAGGCTGTGTTCCAATTGGTAAGGGTGCACCCTCGTACCCTCGTATCCTCGCACCCTCGCACACTCGCGCACTTGCTTTTATACCAGAAGGTGCGAGGATACGAGGGTACGAGGGTGCACCCTTACCAATTGGAACACAGCCAATGGGTAAAATATAGTACCACTACTTCATGCCGATGTCGCCACAGTTTTAAAGCCATAGACAAACAATTTTGTCTCCCAGTTCGCGTAGTGCGTAGTCTTCGTCATTTCTTCAAAGTGTTGCCGTAATTTCTTCGGGTATCCTTTTATAATGGATATTTGGGCAATGTGTATAGGGTGGGACTGATCTATTCGGAAGAGGCGCTCCATACAATCATGATAGAACTTCACTTACAGGTAAGTTCGTTTAATCATGTAATTGTATTTCGCGCCTCTTCCTCTAGATCAACTCGTAGATGTTTAAAGTTTGTTACGGCAATGAATGGTAATCAGGGAATAATAATTTTCAAATAATGTTTTATTAGTATTTGTAATTTGAACAATATTCTGAGGATAAGGTGTGTTAAATATCCAGCACGGATCTCGCAAAGAGATCTTTATCTGACCTAATCTCGAGTTTATAAAATCTCGCAAAGGTCTCCGAAGTTTTAGACCATCCTGCTGCTTTTCTGATTACGTCAATATTCACTTCTTTTCTACTAGCAGCAGAGGTGGACGCGTGTCTCGTGCTGTGTGCGCTAAAAATAGTAGTATCTACTCCGCTTTTGGAGAGAGTTTGTTTAACCCAACGGCTTAGCGTTTGAGTCGATACCGCTTTATATGGTTTTTTGAACGATATAAATAATGAATGGGATATATTTCCCCTTAGTTCCTTGGTTCTTTGTAAATAGTATTCTAAGGTAGGATGCTGCACATATCCCGAGATTTTCGGTGTAAAAAGGTAAGACTAGGGTAGGTTATATTTTCCGGGGACCTGAGGTTTTGATTCTGTCGGGTATCTTGATCTCGATGTGGTCCTCTCTCTTTTTAATATTTCTTACATCAATAAGCGAAAGAGTTTGAATACGTTGACCCGTTACTAAAGCTAACAAGGTGATAAGCTTTAGAGATAATTTTTCGAGGTTGGACTCGCTAGAGAGAGGCCATTGAGATAAAAGATCCAGTACGATTTTGGGTTCCCATGTCGAGTCATACTTGGGTAAGGGAGGTCGTAGTTTTCCCACACCCTTGAAGAATCTTTTGATTTTAGCATCTTGGCCTATATCTGACTCGTGGATTAAGGATATCGCAGATCTTGTACAGTTAAGAGAACCGTACGATGATCCTTTATTGAATTCTTCAGTAAGAAAATTGAGTATATCCGGGATAGAACCTAGTAGAGGGTTTATTTTTGTTGATATGCAGTAATTCCACCACTTTTTAAGTGCGCAGTTGTACTGTTTCATAGATGATTCAGTCAAGGATGATATCATTACATCTATTGATTTCTTTGGTATTCCTCTCATTGCGTACGCCCTCCTGACAACTTCCCTGCAACCAGGGTAAGTTGTTTCCATAAGGGGTGTGGTTCCCTGTTTAAAGAACGCATTAAATTAATATTTGGTTTGAAGTGGATAGGTTCTGCTATACATAATGATTTAAAGAGTGGAAACCAAGGTTGCGCTGGCCAGTAAGGAACTATTACTATGCCAGTGGCTTCCTCACACTTAATTTTCTGTAGCACTCTTAAAATGATAGCAAAGGGGGGGAAAGCATAAAATAAATACGGCTTCCAGTTCACGGTGAAAGCATCTACCGCTATGGAATCTGGGTCTTTGAACCACGAAATAAACTTTTTGCACTTTGCATTTGTTCTAGTCGCAAACAGATCGATTTCTGGTTGGCCAAATTTATGAATTATTTTTCTGAATGCATTTTCCGATAATGTAAATTCCGTTTCTGGTTCTAATTTCCTAGATTCATAATCTGCCTCTGTGTTATCTTTGGATGTGATATAAGAGGCGAAGATCCATATCTTTCGCCTTTCACACCACGTCCATATCTGTTTTGCCAGGTCACTTAGATTTTTGAGCTGAATACCACCCATACGATGGTATACTATTTCGTTCGTGCGGGTTCTCGCACTCGCTGCGCTCGTGCGCTACCTCCGCACTCACGTGTAACCTCGAACTTACCGCACTAATATCGTAATATACTATTACATCCACTGAAAAAACCGCCGCATTCTTCGTCCCCGCTGGGATTAGAAATATAGGAATAAAAAAAAAATATATATATAAAAATAGAAATAATAATATAAATATAAAAAACCGAAGCTATTGAATTAGCACAGGTTTTTTCCGGATTCGTAGCTGGCCCGCATGATAACTCAAGAGCCAAGGCACTTGGAGAGTTGATATTTTCACGAAATTCTATGATACCTTTGTGCAAGATGTGCATCAGTCTCATTGATTTACAAAAAACCAGCAGTGTTAACAAAAAAGCTCTGCTTTTTTGCAATAGGCACGATCGCAGGCTTGACAATTCTGATAAAATATTGCAACGTTTCAATTACTAACAAATGATAAAGTATTGCAATGGTTTAAGGTTTAAGGTTCTGGATCCGAAGACCCATGACTTCACCCTACGTAACCTCCTTTGGATCCGAAGTCTCCTACTCTGACCCTCCATAGCCTACTTTGGATCCAATGCTGGCCAAGAACAACCAGGGCCAAAAACTTTGGATCCTCCCCCACGAAAAAAATATATATGCTAGGATATATGCATGGAATATATCCTAGCATATATGAAATTATATATGCTAGGATATACTCAGATTTGCCCCAATATATATCCTAGCATATATGTTAAGATCATATATCCTGGGATATATGCTAGCATATATTCCGGCATATATTCTGGTATATATTTTAGCATATATTCTGGTATATATTCTAGCATATATTCTGGTATATATTCTGGCATATATTCTGGTATATATTCTGGCATATATTCTGGTATATATTCTGGCATATATTCTGGTGTATATTCTGGCATATATTCTACCATACATTCTAGTATATATATTGCTGTAGGATAAAAAAAGCCAAAAATTCTTGATATGATTACATGAAAAAATTAGCGGCAATTTTCCTTTTAAAATATTTATTTTATATATAAGACATGACGATACACATTTTTCAAGTAAAAAATATCTATATTAAATATCTGACTTTTCCGGTTTGTTTGAAACCTCCTAACATTTTGAGGTTTTCCGGTAATGTAGCCAACATGTTATAACGTGCGTTGGCAATAATATTAGCGTCATTTACACTCAATTTAATTTTTTCAATTTCTTGATCGTCAGTATTATTAACAGCCGATGATGAAGGCCCGGAGACATAATTCTTTCAGGTGCCTCAATTTTCCTCTCCAACATTTTAATTGAACCTAAAACAATCATGTATAATTAACTACCGAATTCATTATGTAAAAATGTATAATTTGAATGAATTGATAATTTTAATAATACAATAGGCTCTCACCGGATATTTTAATCATCATTGCGTGGAAACATTTCCAGCCATCAAGTGCCATTTTCTTCGTATCGTGTCATTCAACCATACGTATACATTTTTTTCGGATCATGATCTTCGCTCAAAAATTCTTCGAAATCAAAATCCTTAATGTCTTGAATATCGATCCCTGTGGCGTCGTCTTCTTGTCATCTCTTCCACCTACCCATACTAATACCCACATTTTTTTAATGATCAAATAATTGATTGATTGATTATTTATTAAACCCGTTCACCTCTACTAGCCCTATATGTTTTGACAATCAACAATTGAAGACGAGCAAATCCTGACTCTGTGACAACGCTAAATTGAGAAATAAAAAACCCTCGTCGGTATTAGCGTT
This sequence comes from Tenthredo mesomela, assembly GCA_943736025.1. NCBI lineage: Eukaryota > Metazoa > Arthropoda > Insecta > Hymenoptera > Tenthredinidae > Tenthredo > Tenthredo mesomela. The sequence goes on from OX031022.1 coordinate 7,282,672, forward strand.
ATCACAGAGTCAGGATTTGCTCGTCTTCAATTGTTGATTGTCAAAACATATAGGGCTAGTAGAGGTGAACGGGTTTAATAAATAATCAATCAATCAATTATTTGATCATTAAAAAAATGTGGGTATTAGTATGGGTAGGTGGAAGAGATGACAAGAAGACGACGCCACAGGGATCGATATTCAAGACATTAAGGATTTTGATTTCGAAGAATTTTTGAGCGAAGATCATGATCCGAAAAAAATGTATACGTATGGTTGAATGACACGATACGAAGAAAATGGCACTTGGTGGCTGGAAATGTTTCCACGCAATGATGATTAAAATATCCGGTGAGAGCCTATTGTATTATTAAAATTATCAATTCATTCAAATTATACATTTTTACATAATGAATTCGGTAGTTAATTATACATGATTGTTTTAGGTTCAATTAAAATGTTGGAGAGGAAAATTGAGGCACCTGAAAGAATTATGTCTCCGGGCCTTCATCATCGGCTGTTAATAATACTGACGATCAAGAAATTGAAAAAATTAAATTGAGTGTAAATGACGCTAATATTATTGCCAACGCACGTTATAACATGTTGGCTACATTACCGGAAAACCTCAAAATGTTAGGAGGTTTCAAACAAACCGGACAAGTCAGATATTTAATATAGATATTTTTTACTTGAAAAATGTGTATCGTCATGTCTTATATATAAAATAAATATTTTAAAAGGAAAATTGCCGCTAATTTTTTCATGTAATCATATCAAGAATTTTTGGCTTTTTTTATCCTACAGCAATATATATACTAGAATGTATGGTAGAATATATGCCAGAATATATACCAGAATATATGCCAGAATATATACCAGAATATATGCCAGAATATATACCAGAATATATGCCAGAATATATACCAGAATATATGCTAGAATATATACCAGAATATATGCTAAAATATATACCAGAATATATGCCGGAATATATGCTAGCATATATCCCAGGATATATGATCTTAACATATATGCTAGGATATATATTGGGGCAAATCTGAGTATATCCTAGCATATATAATTTCATATATGCTAGGATATATTCCATGCATATATCCTAGCATATATATTTTTTTCGTGGGGGCTAAGGAGGGTCTATGTAGGGTCAAGGCAGGAGACTGGATTCAAAATAGGTTACGTAGGGTCAAGGCAGGAAACTGGATTCAAAGGAGGTTACGTAGGGTCAAGGCAGTAGTCTGGATTCTGGGATATGTTTTTTTGAAAGTCTACTACTTTCAACGTCAGGTCTTAGTTTATTATATCCATAACTCTGTAGTTTACACAAAAATACGGAATCCGAACATATTGATAACGCATATCTCGCTAAATTTAAGTGCAATGGAACCTCGTAGGCGTGCGCCCAACGCTAAAGCCTTGACAACACAAAGGCCCCTATCAGGATCAGTTGTGAATTCCACAATAATAGATCTCTATATCACTGCTCGATCGGTTTACCGGATTTGTAAAATATGGAATATATGATGGTATGGGGAGGGGCCTTAGATGGAGGGGCTCCCCAATCAATGAGGCAGGGGGTGGTAGGTGAGACAGGGGTGTCTGATACTTGTCTTTGGGGGGGGGGGGGGGGGGGGGGGGGGGGGGGTTGGAGGAGTAGCAGTTGGATGAGGAAAGGTAGGAGGAAGGATAGCTGCGTTAGGCTATGGGGACATGTCAGGCGCGACAGGGTTTGCGGGTAGGGGAGATGAAGAGGGTCTTGCGAGGGATAGGGAGAGGGAGTCTCGATGAAGGACGGGGACGATGAAGTGGACGAGCGGGAGGAGGAGTACAAGGGTCTTTGGGAGGTGTGCCGATCACCAGGTTAGGACGTGGTGGCGGCTGGATGAGTTGTGGCTTCGTCCGGAGTCGTCGCCCACCAGGCGTCGTGGTGTCGGCTGTGGGAGGGTGGCGGAGAGGGCGAGGGATTCAGGAGGTCTTGGGGAGAGGATAAGGGGTATGGCTATGATCGATGGCCAGTCCTGGGGTAATCTCTCCGTCCTTGTGTACCCGTAGATCCCGCCGAGGATGCTGGCGCGGTCTGTCTACCGGCTCAAGCGGTTTGAGGTTGAGTCGCCAGGTGAGCTCCTCCTGCTCTCTCAGTAGTTCCAACTGCCGTTGTACGAGGGACAGTAGCTGCTGCGTCTCCGGCAGTGCTGCTTCCTGGAGCTCGGCGGGAGAGTCGGAAGTTTCTGGGACGGGTGGTGCCGGCATGAAGCCGTAAAAAGAAGAAAGCAACTTAGGAGCAAAAGTGTCTCTTTATTGAGTATTTTTTTTTTTTTTTTTGATAATTTGTTACTAGACCCTCTGGTCTAAGAACTAAATAAATTCAAGAGGTTTTCCAGTTCCTTTAATTTTATTCCCTGAGGGCACTTTCACACTTTAATTATCTCCTCCTTGAGCGAGAATCTCTTGCGCGTGCACCTCTTCTTTGAATATCTGTCTTCCTCTGTGTTTTATTTGTGTTTATTCCAATTGCCTGGTAACAGGCTGTTGTCTGTCTGTGATGTCAGCGTGCTGTAGATGGTAATGTGTTCCTGGTGGTTTGATGCTCTTTTGTCTGGACTCCGTGTTCTCGTTCTGTTTTTTTTTTTTTTTTTTTTCTTTTTTCCCCCTTATCCCTCCTTGCCCTGATGCTATGGACTTCACAAGAATTAGGAAAGGAGCGTTGGGGTTCTACAACAAACAACATGTATCATTACTTAATAATTCTAAGCTTCTTCCCTATATCTCAAGCGTGACCTCCAAATCTTCTCTCTCTACCTAATATGTTTCTCTTCCCCTTTTGTTTCTGACTATTCTTACAATGTATAATCGTATCTAAATTCTCTATACTAGTCGCCTTCCTATCTAACTCCCGCTCTTCATCCCAGTGGATAAAACTCCAGTGGATTTTTTTTTTTTTTTTTTTTTTTAAATCTCTATTTTGTTTTGAAGAATGAAAGAAGCTAGCCTTAGGCTGATCTCCCGATCCCCTCTCATAACCATCTCATCTATGTCTTCGTTTAAATCTATGCCTTTATTTGTGAAAAATTCCGTTAATTTGTCTCTTGAGTTTATATATCTTGGACAAGACCAAATAATATGCTCTATCGATTCTTCCTCTATTCCACAATCGCAGATGCTGTCTTCTACCATTTTCATTCTTTTTAAGTGTTTTTTAGTTCTATTGTGCCCGGTTCTTAGTCTATTTATTATCCCAATTCTTTTCCTGTCCAAACCTAGTCCGTGAAACCGGGGAGAAGTTTTAAATTCTCCCGCCAACTCAATGTATCTGACTCCTCTAGGATTTGGTGGTCTCGTGTGTTTGTTGATAAATTCTCTGGTTGATTTTATGGCCCTAGATCTTATTATCGGTTTCTTTATTGAGTATTCACCCGTATGGGTTTATAGCTCACAGTTATGTACGCAGAAGCGTGTATGTAGATGATCGTGATGAGGCAATCGATAGCCGGCTTATCTATTCAGCGCTCGGGTTACTTTACTCGCGGGTACCGAAATGGCTATGCGCCGCGTAGTGGCGCCGCGTGGAAGTACCGCCGGCAGCCTGCCTCGGAGCGCGGGTCGCTCGTAGAGGCGGGAGGCGCGCGGTGCGGTGAGGCAGCCGTGTAGGCATAGGTTGCCTACCGATAGGCGCCCTGAGGATATATTTGCAAAGTTATGCGTGCAACATATAAAGGTACACTATTACTTATTAGAGAAAAAAATGTTCCAGGAGATCCACTAAAAGTAGAAGCTCCTCGTACGCTGCCTCAACGCACTAAAAACTTCTGCGACTAAGCCCCTCCGCACGCTATGAATCCTCGCTGAGGTATGTGTCAGCACTCGATTCTCCGCTAAAAGGAATCGTCGAGAGACAAAAATGGTTCGAGTAAAAGTGTACTACGTTCGAAAGTGGCTCATCGATAGCCCTTCTTCGATTCCCAAGCATTCAATCTCTGATAAGTTTGTGCGTACACCATAATGCAACAGCAATGGATCCCTCGATTAACCAATAATCGTTGATAAATTTCATTTTCTGTTTCAGACCTAAGTACGTGGCCTGTGGGTGGCAGCCTTATCCTCGATGACTCCATTCTCTGCATTGTACTCTGATCAAATGATTCATTATGTTATTATTAAACTAAAGTTGACACAAACACTGAAAACTTTCTCACGAATTCTTAATGTTCATTAGATGGAATACTTGTATTCCGAACAGACGTTTTGAATAAAATCGAGTTCTGAAAAATGAATAAATGAATAAATAAATAAATAAACCAATGATTCACCCTCCACTTACCTGTTCCACTTCGTCTCAAATATCGATCCTAGACACTGATAATCAATACTTAAATAAAGTTAATTGATATTTGATTTTAAATTCGTTGATAAATTTTGAAAATAAATGTTCACATCAGGCGAATTCATTTTATTCGCGTTCATTCTTTTCCGTGTTCAGTGTGATGATTGCTTTTTAGGTTAAGTATCAAGGCGCGGAAGATTCGGTAGAAGCACCACTGGCCGCCTAGCCCCGCCCGCCGAGCCTCACGCACGCAGTGCGCGCCTGAGTTGGTTTTCCCGTAGAGAGGGGTCGTTCAGATTCACCGAATACTCGCGGTAGAGCGTTTGCGAAAATGAGTCTACAACAAAATCTCTGACGTATAGCAAATTCTCGCATGCGTTTTCAGTATCTTTCTGAAATCACTATCGTGCTCGAAATGTTGTACATTCGATGTACACAAACGATAGCGGTAAGTGTCCCGCCCGATGATATGCAATCGATCATACATCTTCTTTTGAGTTGGCAATACCCTAGGCAATAGTAGATTTCTATTTTATGGGCAATAGCTGACTCGAGAGCCCCCACGACAAATTAAAAATTTAGTCTGTCCAAACGTCAAAACGTCAAAATGTCAAAATGTCAACCAACATAACCAACCAACGCGTTAATCATTTTCGATAAGGATGACCGCAATTTAATCATTCATTCAACAGTTCAGTTTGTTTATTTCATCTGCGGGATATACAGCCCTCACAGAAGGTATCATCACTTCTTCCAGAATTTTGATGTAATAGTCCGCATCCATATTGCGGAGGATCTCCACAAGCTGACCCGGACCAGCACTCCTCATCCAAACCCAGAACCCAGCAGTGACTCGTCCGCTCTTATTTCTGGGAAGGACGTTGTCCGGGTGATAACGTTGCCCACGTTCCCTCCATACTTTTCGTCGACAATCTTTGTTTGTGGAGAAAACTTAACGAATAACAAATTATAACAAATTACCCTTACAATTTCAGACTTTATCTAAAAGTAATTCTAAACCTATTTATGAAATAATGCAGTGTATACGGGCCTTGTTTGCAGCTCTTATTTTCAATAAGGATGACAATTTGATCATTTATTCAACCATTTTATTTATTAAGCAGTACAAATTAGAATAAAACTCTTAGAAATTTTAAATGGACATAAAATATGTATTAATGACCAATATCTTTGGGACGTGATGATAAATAAAACATACTACAATTTAATGTACACTATTTAATCATACTACACTTTGACTAGAACATGGCAGGTTCTATATAAACTATCCGCCTCTCTATCGCAGAGTAACATGTGTATAAAATTCAGCATCCTAAGCATTTCATACTTTTAAACTTGACTGAGAGTCTCACTTTGACTCGAACGCATTGGAAGAATGGGGTAGTGAATCCAAAGTTTGCAAATCAATGACATATTACAATGCACGGGGCTCTACAGTATAAATACTGTGCGAGACCGTGTCGTACGGCGGCCTTTACCGATGACAAAGTTTTCTCCACAGACAAATCGTTGGTTCATTCCCACCAATAATTATTACTAAAGAACAGATACATTTAATAGAATATCGAAATATTGAAAAATGAAAATTATACTATACACGTAATTTCAACCGAGCAATAAAATTTTGAAAAGAACATTGCGTTTTACATTAAGATATTACGGCCAAAGCATTTGAAAAAATGAGTTAACGGAAAGTAAGCAACGCTATACCAACATCGTTATGTCATCTTTACCGATGAGAAAGTTTTCTCCACAGACAAAGATTGTCGACGAAAAGTATGGAGGGAACGTGGGCAACGTTATCACCCGGACAACGTCCTTCCCAGAAATAAGAGCGGACGAGTCACTGCTGGGTTCTGGGTTTGGATGAGGAGTGCTGGTCCGGGTCAGCTTGTGGAGATCCTCCGCAATGTGCATGCGGACTATTACATCGAAATTCTGGAAAAAGTGATGATACCTCAGGTCATACCCCGGCACACTCATTAGTCGAAAGAGTCTAAGATGTAAATCCACTTAACCCGTTCACCGGCAGTAATCCTTTTAACGCCATTTCTTTGATTTTGGTAGGTGTGAGTGGGGATATGCAAGTATGAAAAGACCTGGACGGTCTTACGCAGTTGTTGGCGTCCCAAATAGACCGCACACCCCTTAGTTCCTTTTATTTCTCCTGAACGCTGCCCCTACCATCGCACTTCCAGGTAAGGACGGGTGACCGTTTTCAGGTAGACCGAGGGGATTTCGGGTCGCACTAATTGTCACTTAGAGCTGGGCCTGCTCCGAAGAGCACAGTGAGGCCGGGGTATGCCTTAGGTAATTCGTTATACGATTACATTAAATTGTGGCATGTTTTATTTAGCAGCACTTCCCAAAGATATTGTTAATTATTGCATATTTTATGCCCATTTAAATTTCTAAGAGTTTTATTCTAATCTGTCATGCTTAATAAATAAAAGTGTTGAATGAATGATTAAATTGCGGTCATCCTTATCGAGAATGATTAACGCGTTGGTTGGTTATGTTGGTTGACATTTTGACGTTTTGACGTTTTGACAGACTAAATTTTTAATTTGTCGTGGGGGCTCTCGAGTCAGCTATTGCCCATAAAATAGAAATCTACTATTGCCTAGGGTATTGCCAACTCAAAAGAAGATGTATGATCGATTGCATATCATCGGGCGGGACACTTACCGCTATCGTTTGTGTACCACGAATATCAGATACGATTTAGAGGCTTCAATTTAGTTATTTTTATTTTCAGAAAAATACAGTCACAAAGTTATAATCGTTGGAAAAAGGTGTATCCATGGCGAAACCTCAACCTTCTGAACGGAATTGACTTCCAAATCCTGTCGGTGTAACTGGAGAGAGGGAAAGGCCAATCCAGCGCGTGCGAGCTATGTGTTAGTGCGTGACGTCACGAAAAGGCTCTCCCACTCCCGCTGGCCCAGTGCTGTAGCTAGCTTCCGCGTATGGGCACAGTGAACGCTTTACGGTACCCGACTCCGCGCACATAGCGCCGGTACTGCGCTCTTTTCCCACCATAGTAAAATATCGCATGAGGCTCCGCCAGCCACCGTGGTGGGGAGCGGGCAATTCCGTTCAGAAGGTTAATTCTGATGGAAGAGTTATCTGTACACTCGAACCTCAGCTCTTTGACCATCAGCTCTTTGACGTACGCAGCTATTTGACCGAGTTCGTTCTCACCTACTTGACTCCCTCTACCCCCACTATAAGGGTGCGTTACATACGTCCCATATGCGCTGGGCCTGACTGGGCCTGCGCACACCATATGCGCAGAGAACAGCAGCCATTTAACGACAGGGAGTGGGGGCCCCACTTCTCGTCGAAGAGCTGAGTACGCGTAGTCCCGAGTTGGTCAAGGAGCTGAGGTTCGAGTGTACTGCTTGCACTGAAGCTACGCAAAAAAATTTACACTAGGGGGAGGCGGGGCGAGTTGTGACAGGGGCATGTTGTGACAATGCTTCTAAAATACTTTTTATTACAACTAGCGCTCTTTTTAGTATTACATTTTATACTAACCCCTCAGCGCTAGTTGCTAACGAAGCAATGGCGAAACTGCGTTGAAATCGTTCAAATTAGACCATCAAAGGCGATTTTCAGATACAAAAGTTAATTTTCCGGCCTGTATTCGAATGAGCCTTCTGGCCTATCAGTACGTGGTAAGTCATTTTTGGTATTATGGTCGACCTTTTGTAATCTTTGCCTGGATATTCCAACAGTTGTCGGAATAAATTCGACAATGTGTTCACTTTCGTGGCTATTCTCATTCAAAATGATCGTATGGGGCTAGTTGTGGCATCGAAGTGGGGGCGAGTTGTGACGGCACAACTAGCCCCATACGCCATTCAATCGCGTGACGATCTATCATTTTCAATTAAACGAACTCGGCGGATAGTAAATAGATACTATATTACTATATTACGCATTATATATTATACAGGGTGATTCAGAATTCGTGACGAATTTCTCGTGGGGTTAATCCTGGTCGAATTTGGGATCGAAAGTTCCTCAGCCATTTTTCCGAAAGACGATTTTTTTCCCTGGAAATTTTTTTCCGACAAGCGATTTTTTTCAACAATTTTTTTTTTTTTTGTTTTTTCAACCCTCCAACCAACTTTCACCGAAAAATCTCGCTAATATTGGAAAAAAAAAACTCATTGGCATTATTTGAGATTCTTAGAAAGTGACATATGATTAAAAAACGAAAAAAAAAAAAAATTGTTGAAAAAAATCGTTTGTCGGAAAAAAAAATTTCCAGGGAAAAAAATCGTTTTTCGGAAAAATGGCTGAAGAACTTTCGATCCCAATTTCGACCAGGATTAACCCCACGAGAGACTCGTCACGAATTCTGAATCACCCTGTATATACATAATATATATCAGGTATTCCACGCCGTTTCGAACGGTCAAAAAAATCACCGCTTCCGAAAAAATCGTAATTTGATCCTCGAACACAATACTATATCGAAAGAATTTTTGGGAATTTTTTCAGAATTTTTGGATTGCATATGTGGATTTTTTCCAAATTCCAACTTTTTCTACAAACTCCCGTACCGTATGTCTCATAAATTTTCTTGTAGGATCTTATACTTTTGAGATACGGGAGTTTGTAGAAAAAGCTGGAATTTGGAAAAAAATCCACAAATGCAATCCGACAATTCTGAAAAAATTCACAAAAATTCTTTCGATATAGTTGTGTTCGAGGACCAAATTACGATTTTGTCGGAAGCGGTGATTTTTTTGACCGTTCGAAACGGCGTGGAATGCCTCATATAGATATATTACTATATTATTATATTACTATATTACGCATAAGTATTCTTGTCGGTATGCCAAATACTAGTTATTATTTCAGAATATACAGTTAATACAGCCAAAATATCATTGTCACAACCTGCCCCAACCCTGTCACAACTAACCCCTCAGGAGGGGCACGTTGTGCCAAATTCCATATTGAACAAAAAATTGTATTCTCGTTTAATCCAATTCACTATAATCTCAACTTACCTAATAATTAAGGGCCATGATATGCTTTGTTTTAACTAAGATTTTAAATGTTTGGGTTTCATGAAGAATTTGGAACAATTCAAGGTTTTCTTATTTTGCCACAACTCGCCCCGCCTTCCCCTACCAAAAAGCAGGAACGCTGATGTGTCCCGAGTGGCTTTTGTCCAAAACGGCTTTAACACGTGGAAAAACGCAACAGTATTATTTGGTCATCATCAAGCCAGCGAACTGCATCGAACTGCTATAAAAGCAATAGCCGATGTACAGGAAAAGAGTCTATCAACGCGTCTCGAACGCTCATGAAAAAGAGATGATGGATTTCCGCACCGCTTTGTGCAAAATATTCTCGACAATCAATACTTTGGCTAGGCAAGGATTGGCTTTGCGGGGTGCTGATAATGACGAAGATTCGAATTTGATGCAGTTTTTGAGAATGCGGGCAGAGGATGTTCCAGTACTAAAATCTTGGCTCAATCGACCTACAAAACGAACGTGGACTCATCATGATATCGTAAACAAGATTGTTGAGTTGATGGCGGATGATATAACAAGGAAACATTCAGAATTATAAAATTAGCTCGATTTTATGCGCTCAATTCAGACGAAACCTCTGATATCTCCACATTGGAGCAAGTATCTATTTCGCTGCGGATCGTAACGGAAGATTTTGTCCTTCATGAAATCTTTATGGGTTTCTATCAAACAGCAGATACCACAGCGGAATCGATCTTCTATCCTTCTTTCGTACGATGGTGCTGCTATCACGGCACGCACGTTGCATTATATCAAGGAGTAACAGCCGTATCTTTAATTATAACGACCCCTGTCAACCGTGGGACACTCAGTGCGCTTTTGTTCTCTCCGTGTAGTAACTCAGCGAGTGCGAGCGGACTTGGGTTCAAATCCCGGTTGGATCAAGAAAATCGGATTGCGTTTTTCTCAGCTAATTGGCAATGCTTGTCCATCTTGAGTAGCTGACTCATATCCTACTTCTCAAGTTGAATAAGGGCATGAATTAAAGTTGGAGTCGAAAGTTCCTCAGCCATTTTTCAACGTTTTTTCAATTTTTAATTCTGTCCAATTTTTCAATTAAAAATCTTTTTCTCAATCCCTCTCAAACATGGATCAAAATTTCAGTCAACATTTCGGTTTCAAATATTATCTTTTTTCTGCAAATAATTTGAAAAAATCTTATTGTTAAAAAAAAATTGTAAATTTTCTCCTTCCAAATTTCAAATGACTGACATGAGGATCGTTTTAATGCCTTTTTCGTTTGCATAATAATCCGCTTCTTGCTTCAATAAATTTATAACAATAACACATTCTTTTTCAACCATTTCTGAACTAGATAAAACTTTTTAGTATATGCTATAAATAAAGAAATTTGTCTGATATAAAAAAAAAGTTAGTCGCCTCATTTTCGAAATCTTCAAGATTGACATTCTTTTCCATTATTCAAGAAAGTTATTATTCGAAATCACCATGTCAACCGGAATCTTGATCCATATTTTGACAGAAATTGAAAAAAATTAATGGAAGAATTGAAAAAAAAAAAAAAAAAAAAGAAATACCATAAAAAGATATAATTGGAGAAAAATGTCGAAAGTAATTGGTTAGATAGTTGTTGATTGTACACATGAAGGTTATATAAAAATAATAATATCTCAAATTATAGAAAATTGTAACCTGTATCCAATCAGATAAAATCATTTACAAATATGTATATGTCGGCGCGTGATATTTTGGACACGCTTTCTCACGGCTGTGGTGTTTATTAAATATCGAGACTATTGGTTTATGTTTAGTCTCAGTATATTTGTTAGTATTGAGATTAGAAGCTAGACGCCCTTAGAGTTAATAAGTCGCGTAGAAAAGGGATGTAAGACATGGGCATCCTTGTCGAACGCAGCCACAGCCCGGCGGTGGTGATCTTGAGGGACATTCAGATTTTGAACTGAGCCAAAGAAGGATCTCATTAGGAGATCTGGTCTAAAGCATTTGCGATTTGATTTGAATCACGCCGTGGCGGTGGATTCGTTATTGTGTCTCTCTCTACGCGTTAGAATAGAATAGCTTATTTGTTTGGTTGTAGTCTGGGATAGTTAACATCATCAAACACAATTATTAGATTTGATTTCATTATATTACTTCTTGTGAACGATCAAACAGCCTGCAAGTCAAGCTATACCCCCACGAAAAAAATATATATGCTAGGATATATGCATGGAATATATCCTAGCATACCCACACAACACAGAAACGTTTTTGGGACGTTCATAAAACGTTTCTTCTAGCGTGCGGACGTCCCATTTCATCACAGTTTAGTCGTTCCTTTAACGTCCCAGACATGTCCAATGTCCCGATTTGAGACGTTTATATGATGTCCCATTTGGGACATTGAAAGAACGTTTCAAATAAGACGCTTTTTGAGAAGAACCGGTTATACATGGTGATTCAGGATTCGTGACGAATATTTTAAAGAGTGAATCCTTGTCAAAATTGAAATCGGAAGTTCTTTAGCCATTTTTCTGGAAAACGACTTTTTTCATTAAAAAAAATATGCAAGTTGAAGACAAAAAAAATTTCATTTGTTTATTTCTTTTTGATGAAAAAAGTCGTTTCTCAGATAAATGGCTATAAGGAACTTCCGAGATGAATTTTGACAAGGATTCACGTTATTGAATATTCGTCTCGAATTCCGAATCACCTTGTACATAGATAATGAAGGAATATATCGGTCATCGAACTTTTCTCAAATGATAGGTAGGTATGTACATATTTCTATGTGAACAAATATAAGTACAGAGAACAGAGGAATATATATTTTTACTTTTTATACATTTATATTTATTGTATAGTTTTATATTAGTTTTTTATTTTCGCCGTCTGCTCATTTTTTCTCAGAGATGGTTCGAGCCCATCGAACCCCTGCTCGACGAAACCAGTCTTGATTATATAGATTAGACCACCTATATCGACTTGGAGAAAAAGATCAAAAATCTCTATTAGAAACTTGACTTAAATATACGTAATGAAAGTATTATGAATGCATGGAAATCTACAAAGACGAGGTGACGCTACATAACCTCATTTTCTTGTCGGTACAAAATCGCGAATGTTGAGTACACAAGATATTATAGTGCACCGACTCCGATTCCAGAATGTTTACGTCCGTAAATTAATTTGAGTTGATACTTACGTTTCAATACGCCCTCACGTTTTACGTTTTATTGGCCATTCCACAATCAGCCCTTCCGTATCGTCCCGAGTCGAAATTTAACGCCTCATTAGAACCTCAAAATTTTACCGTTGGGAGGTTTTTGAGGGTCTAGAGAGGTTTATTTGGTATGGGAATTGAAACCCTCTTTAGCGCCTAAAACTCGTAGTTACCAGACAAATGCAGCATTTTAGGGTCAAATGAGGATCTCACGAGAACCTCGCAAAACCCTCACTGCGCCCTGCCGCGTAGCGGTGCACGGCTGCATGGTGATCGGACTTTATGAGTATCAAAATAGGCGCTAAATTATTATTACGGATTGAAAAGAGGTTCATTTGTGCGCTATGAGTACTCAAGCGGGCGCTGAATTTCGACTACAGAGTTGTAGGTTGATAATAGGAGTTTGAGGTCTAAACAGGATCTGTAGAGACGTTATGAGTTGGATGCTGTGAGTATCAAAGCAGGCGCTAAATTTCGACTCGGGGTACCGTACCGTACCGTAGAATGGGCGCACGCGCAATAGCCAAACATCAATGATACTGTTGGTGTGCGCGTGAGCTGTCGGTGCGCCCGTTCTACAGTACGGTACGGTACGGTACGGTACGGAATGGCTGATTGTGGAATGGCCTTATATTAGTAACTGCACGAAACTACTAGTACGGACACACGGAACAAACTAGCAGCGTGGCGGCCAGACGCTCGAGGCGCTGCCTCGAGGGGCGCTGCCTCGAGGGGCGCTGAGCAAGCTTAAGACGAACGTCCAATCAACGTCCCTCGGACAATCATATAAACGTTTCATTTGGGACGTCTCCTGAACGTTATAGTTCAAAATACAAAAAACGTTCGCAAAGAAACGTTCTATGGACGTAAATCCGTCATATGTGCTGTGTGGGTATATGAAATCACATATGCTAGGATATACTCAAATTTGCTTAACCCTTCGTAGTCACTCTGGGTGTATTCCACCCAGGCTTTCTGTCTCAAATATCCATTTATTGACGAATTGACCTATTTACGATTTTTTTTTTTTTTTTTTTTGAATATGTTGTTATTTGAATTTTTGACATTTGAATATTTGAACTCTTGACACATGTTCTAGAATGTTTAAAGTATTTTGTAGTATTTTTTCGATCCCGATCGGACTGATAGTTTTCACACAGCAACCATTTGAAACTTGGCTGGGTAAATTTCACCCATGTGTGACCACCGTGTTATTCTACAGAAGTGTGACTACGGAGGCTTAAAGATATATCCTAGCATATATGTCAAGATCATATATTCTGGCTTATATTTCGGCATATATACTTCAGCATATATTTTTTTATCATATATTCTAGCATACCGCGAAGTTCTGTAGACGCGGAACGCTAGGGATACCAACCCAAAAAAGGTCCTATTTTATGGGCAGTAAGCTGCAGCAGCAGTTTAGTAACTTACTAGATGTTTGTAGTAAAATCACTGGAAATCACTGGAAATCTAGTCACTAGATTTCTAGTGATCTTACTAGAAATATCTAGTAAGTTACTAAACTGCTGCTGCAGCTCACTGTCCACGAAATAGCACCCTTTTTGGGTTTACTAGCGTATTTGGCGCGCTGCGCGCGCCTTAGCCCATACCGTATGGGACGTACCTCCATAAACCTTACAATAAAAATTAAAAATTGGGTTTAATAATCTGTGTATCTTCATTCAGGTATATATATATATACCTATATATCGACAGCCTAATAACATAGTCACGTAAGCGCCAAAAAAAAAAATTTTCGCAAACTGACAGACGTTTCTCCAAAAAAATTTTGGCGTCTATTAGAAATTGTTTGAAAAATAGGCCATTTTTGGCGCTTACGGGATTATGTTATTAGGCTGTCGACATATATATATATATATATATATGTATATATAATATAATATACATACATATATATATATATATATGGGGCTTTCCACGCCAACCCAACCTACCATCGAAATTGACATTTTTGATTTGGCCTAAATTTTTTTATCCTTTTGTACTCTGTGAAAAAAGAGGTCCATGATTTATTTCGAATTTTTTTAATAATACGTTCACGAGATAAGATTTTGAAAAATTTTAGGTGTTTTTTTTTTGAATGCTCATAACTTCTCCAAAAATGCATCAATTTGAATGTTTTTTTTTTCAAATTTTGTGGTTTTCAATGAATTTTTCAAAAATTTGATCCAAAAAAAAAAAAAATTATTTGCTAGATTTTTTTTTCACACCTAGATCAGAATCTGATTTTGAAAACTGTTTGTATCCTTCGATTTTTTTTGAAAAATTCTCAAAAAAACTACTTCCTATTTCACAAATTTTAAGCCTGGGCCCATCGTGGGAAAACGTTTCTTGCTATTTTTTCAGAATTTTTCAAAATTATAAAATTTTTTTTTTTTTTTTTCAAAAACTTAAAATATGAATATAATCATAATTATAATAATTAAACAAAAACAACAGTAAAACAAAAGTATTTAGGAATAAAAATCTTGTTCCACAAACAGATTTATTATTTTTACGATTTCCGATTACGTCCATTTGTAATTTTTCATCGATATTTTATTTCATAACACATTAAAAATCATATTTGAAGTTTTTGAAGAAAAAAAAAAAAATATCATAATTTTGAAAAATTCTGAAAAAATAGCAAGAAACGTTTTCCCACGATGGGCCCAGGCTTAAAATTTGTGAAATAGGAAGTAGTTTTTTTGAGAATTTTTCAAAAAAAATCGAAGGATACAAACAGTTTTCAAAATCAGATTCTGATCTAGGTGTGAAAAAAAAATCTAGCAAATAATTTTTTTTTTTTTTGGATCAAATTTTTGAAAAATTCATTGAAAACCACACAATTTGAAAAAAAAAACATTCAAATTGATGCATTTTTGGAGAAGTTATGAGCATTCAAAAAAAAAACAACTAAAATTTTTCAAAATCTTATCTCGTGAACGTATTATTAAAAAAATTCGAAATAAATCATGGACCTCTTTTTCACAGAGTACAAAAGGATAAAAAAATTTAGGCCAAATCAAAAATGTCAATTTCGATGGTAGGTTGGGTTGGCGTGGAAAGCCCCATATATATATACCTATATCAATTAAGTATATATACTCATATATATATATATATATACCCATATGTATATATCTATATATTACAGCACATATATACATATATACCTATATATATATATATCTATATATATATATGGGGCTTTCCACGTCACATTTACCCCTTTTGTACCTCACCCCCTTCGATTTGGATTATTTTTTAGTACGATGTTGCAACCGACCCAAAAGCGTCTCTGAATTAATTTCAGATTTTTCCAACTAACGGCTAAATTAAAAAAAAATCGACAAGTCGATTCCGGAAACGCCATTTTTTAAAATCTGAAAAAATTCACACAAATTCCACAATTTAAAATATGATTTGTAAGCATCACTTGATAATGGGATCTCAATATTTACTATTTTTTTCGCAGGTTTTTAGGTTTTTCATGTCAGAATTAGAGTTTTCATATTTTTAATCCGTCATAACTTTCTCAAATAATAATGGATTTCAACTTCTCTAAATTTAAGAAAAATTAAAATTCATTTTATTTGAGAAAGTTATGGCCGATTAAAAAGATGAAAACTCCAATTCTGACATGAAAAACCTAAAAACCTGCGAAAAAGATAGTAAATATTGAGATCCCATTATCAAGTGATGCTTACAAATCATATTTTAAATTGTGAAATTTGTGTGAATTTTTTCAGATTTTCAAAAATGGCGTTTCCGGAATCGACTTTTCGATTTTTTTTAAATTTAGCCGTTTGTTGGAAAAATCTGAAATTAATTCGGAGACCCTTTTGGGTCGATTGCAACATCATACTAAAAAATAATCCAAATCGAAGGGGGTGAGGTACAAAAGGGGTAAATGTGACGTGGAAAGCCCCATATATATATATATATATATATATATATATATATATATATATATATATATATATATATATAGGTATATATATATATATGTATATATATATATATATATATATATATATATATATATATATATATATTATATATATATATGGGGAATTCCATACCAACTGGGTCCACTCAAAACCCTGACCCCTTTCGATTTTGTCGATAATTTTTTTCTTAGATTCAACAGGCTCAAAGTAATTCAGTGTATTTTTTTCAAATTTTTATCTCCCATGGTGCTCGAGTTTCAAATTTTTGAAAAATATACATTTTCAATCATCACCAATCATTAGAACGCCTATATCATCGGTTCCTCGCTATGGATTTTCAAAAACATTGTGATGAAATTGATCAGCAGGAAACGTACTTTCTGGAAAAAATATTCGTAAATTGTTATGGCTTAGTCTTCACAGTTGAATCTCGAATCAAAATGTAAAAATTGAATTTTCGACATGTATGCCCCGATTGAAAATTATGAATAAATTCTCAAAAATACTTGCTTCAAAAACAAAAATTTTGAGCCGTGTCCGATCGTGGAACTATGATTCCTTCATATTGTTTTTAAACTTTTAAGATTTAGAATGATGACATTTTTTATACACCTCAGCCGCTCAGCACCCCAGACACGTAAATAGTTCAAAACATATTCTTAGACTTATTTGATATTATGTACAATAGGGTGGTCCTTATTTGGGGTATGTTCGAATTTTTTTCGACGATAGTCTTAAATCAGTTCCAAATAAATCAGAAGAAACGCCTGCCAAGTTTAAGCTCTTGATATTAATATTAACCCGGCCCCCACGACAGTCAAAGTTTTAAATGGGAAATTGCATGTGGGGCTTTCCACGCCAACTTGACGAACGTCTGACCCTGACCATCTCGGATTTCATCGACTCTTTTTTAAATAGTGGCCTGCAGGTTCAGGATCTCAAAAATATTTTTTTTTCAATTTTTCATAATGACTGTTATTTATTTATAATTTTTGAAATGGACTCAAAGTTCGACCCATTTTAAAATTCTGAAAAAATTCTGAAAATTTCTTTCAAATTTGAGGATCATTTTAAGCCCTTATATAGAGTGGTCAGTATAATAGAATCCTTGGGAAAAATCAAAGAAAATACTTGAGATTTTTTTTTTTTTTTTTTTTTTTTTTAACGTCATTTTGTATCAAAACAACTCGTAGCTCATAATTGGAGAAAAACCAAATAAAAAAATGGAGAATTTGATGAACTTTCTCATGAACTGGCAAAAATTGATCAGGGTACACGACATAAAACTGCGAAACGTATACCCGATACCCAGAAACTCCACTGCCTAATTCCTCGCACAAATAATAAAGTCGAAGTCAAAAATTTCTCTCAATCTGAAATATCCAAATTGTATACAATTGTTAAATAAGAGAAAAAGTGAATATTTTTGTATACACGCATCGGAATAAAATCTTTGGACAATATTTTCATCTATGTCGGCATTATTTGTAGGTTTTGAAATCCATACCTACTTTTTCTGGAAATTGATACGTTAATGAGTTCAGATATATACCAATGTGATCCAGTTACAAACTCCAAAATAAGTACATTTTTCAGACTTTAAGTAAAAGTTATTTATCTTTCACGATATGTGACATAAGAAGGACAAATTATTTCTGCATTTTGAACCTCATTAATTAACTGAAAAGGATTTTTCTACATCATGATGTTGGGTTGAGATAAAAAAATGAAAAATTCTCCATTTTTTTGTTTGGCTTTTCTCCAATTATGAGCTACGAGTTGTTTTGATACAAAATGACGTTAAAAAAAAAAAAAAAAAAAAAAAACTAAATCTCAAGTATTTTCTTTGATTTTTCCCAAGGATTCTATTATACTGACCACTCTATATAAGGGCTTAAAATGATCCTCAAATTTGAAAGAAATTTTCAGAATTTTTTCAGAATTTTAAAATGGGTCGAACTTTGAGTTCATTTCAAAAATTATAAATAAATAACGGCCATTATGAAAAATTGAAAACAAATATTTTTGAGATCCTGAACCTGCAGACCACTATTTAAAAAAGAGTCGATGAAATCCGAGATGGTCAGGGTCAGACGTTCGTCAAGTTGGCGTGGAAAGCCCCATGTATTTTTTAAAACTAAACATTGAATTTCCACAACTCCTGGTGATTGTTGATGAGAAAATCTAAAATTTAGTATTGTTATTTGCACTTGTAGGATGTACAAAATAGTGCATTCGAAATTTTTTCAGATCATTTTATTCTTACCTTTCAATGTGATGAAAAAAAAATTTCCTTTAAAGTTAAGCATCAAAAGGTAAGAATATAATGATCTAAAAAATTTCGAATGCACCATTTAGTACATCCTACAAGTGCAAATAACTATACTGAATTTTAAATTTTTGCATCAACAATCATCGGGAGTTGTGGAAATTCAATGTTTAGTTTCAAAAAATACATGCAATTTCCCATTTAAAACTTTGACTGTCGTGGGGGCCGGGTTAATATTAATATTAAGGGCTTGAACTTGGCAGGCGTTTCTTCTGATTTATTTGGAACTGATTTGAGACTATCGTCGAAAAAAATTCGAACATACCCCAAATAAGAACCACCCTATTGTACATAATATCAAATAAGTCTAAGAATATGTTTTGAACTATTTACGTGTCTGGGGTGCTGAGCGGCTGAGGTGTATAAAAAATGTCATCATTCCAAATCTTAAAAATTTAAAAACATATGAAGGAATCATAGTTCCACGATCGGACACGGCTCAAAATTTTTGTTTTTGAAGCAAGTATTTTTGAGAATTTATTCATAATTTTCAATCGGGGCATACATGTCGAAAATTCAATTTTTACATTTTGATTCGAGATTCAACTGTGAAGACTAAGCCATAACAATTTACGAATATTTTTTCCAGAAAGTACGTTTCCTGCTGATCAATTTCATCACAATGTTTTTGAAAATCCATAGCGAGGAACCGATGATATAGGCGTTCTAATGATTGGTGATGATTGAAAATGTATATTTTTCAAAAATTTGAAACTCGAGGACATTGGGAGATAAAAATTTGAAAAAAATACACTGAATTACTTTGAGCCTGTTGAATCTAAGAAAAAATTATCGACAAAATCGAAAGGGGTCAGGGTTTTGAGTGGACCCAGTTGGTATGGAATTCCCCATATATAGTATATAGTATATATATATATATATATATATATATATATATATATATATTGTAACGGAGTTTTTCAGAGTTCTCAACTCCGCACCCTACGGCGTTCCTTGATAAAGATAATTTAATAAAAGACTAAGATAGAGAGTTGGGCGCCAGACACGGAAGTGTCGTTTTTCACAAAAATCTACTAAACAATAGCGATATCCAAAGGTATTACTTAACTGCCGGAACGACGGCCTTAAAGCGTCAGCTAACTCAGATTTTCTGCGATAAGGGTAGAGTGGGTGGATTCACCTTAATAAATAGTCAGATAAAATATAGAACACTAGATATAAAATTTCCTTCAATGGAATCTAACGATTCCGTATATTGTTCCTTAGATAATTATAATATAAAATTAATCAGCGACAAATGACCGAGTTCAAAGATAATTACAGACTAGCTAATCATTGTGCTCGTTCGCTCGCTTCGCTCGCTCACTCGGTTGGTTGAGCGTTGTTCCTCGCTCGCTACGCTCGCTCGGTTGTCAAGTGATTATTATGCTCGTTCGCTCGCTCACTCGGTTGGTTGAGCGTTGTTCCTAGCTCGCTACGCTCGCTCAGTTGCCAGTGGTATAGGGATGGGCGATGTTCAAAATAAAAATCG
The DNA here is from genome assembly GCA_943736025.1 of Tenthredo mesomela. Lineage (NCBI taxonomy): Eukaryota > Metazoa > Arthropoda > Insecta > Hymenoptera > Tenthredinidae > Tenthredo > Tenthredo mesomela. The sequence continues at coordinate 7,303,038 of OX031022.1, forward strand.
ATTTTTGAATAATCGATGTTTGAAAAGCATCGATGTTCAAACATCGATGTTTGAAAAATAAATCGGAACATCGATTATTTTTTTTTTTTTTTTTTTTTTTCGACTACATGCCTGTATAAGGCGATAAGTCGTTAAAATTTTGACCATAAGTAGTTGAATGCAAAATACATACAATATTAAAATTCGGAGACGCTTGACCACATCAAACCGAAGACATATGCCATTAAACATGATACTTTTTGTATATGCAGCATAGGAGCGTAAAGAAGAACCGTCGGAAATCAACAAATTTCACTATTTTTGTATTGTAGGGAAATTACCATCGTTTCGAGAAACTGACATCTATTAGAATTATATATTTACAATTATGCTGAAAAATTCGGAAATTATTGACCACATACACTGAGAGAAGTTTTCATTTACCAGTAATAAAAAAAAGTATTTGGATTTCTTTCGATCCAGTACTTCATATTAATAAATATTGATTATAAATAAGTATGATTCTATTACATATTCATAATTTAGATTGCCGGAAAATAAAGGAAGTTTAGTCATAAATAAAATTTTATTAATATTTTATTTTATTAATATGTGCGTTGACTGAATATTCTAAAGACGGTTCCCCTTATGGGACTTCGTGAGCAGGCAAAACCGGGCTCGAAGTGGGCTTGGGGATTGAAGAGTGCCCGAAGTTACCGACTGAAATAGCATTGCAGTATATCTATAGTGTACGAATATATAGATATACTGCAATCGTAGTTCGGTCGGTAACTTCGAGCACTCTTCAATCCCCAAGCCCACTTCAAGCCCACTTGGTCGGCTCACGGAATAGCCCAGGGTGAGTTGTCTTTAGAATATGAGCGGATCCACGTCACTTCACTCAAAAAAAAAACCGTCAAGTCACGGATCTTTGCGCCATTCGACATATCTTTAGTACTATGGGGGAAAAAAATACGACTTCAAGGATTTTGAAAAATTTTCAAAAATGGCGGAGTTAGAGCTATTTGAATGTTGGTAAGTCGCTGTTGCACCGCTATGTTTGAAAATTCATATCTCCGAAAGTATTTACCGGAGCGGACTGATCCTGAAATCATTTTGTTCGTAAAAGAATGCGCTTTCATAAAAAAAAATGTTGTTTTCAAAAAAAAAAATTCTTTCAATTTTTTTTCGTCGTTTTTATTTTTAATTTCGCTGCCATTTCCGCGGGACCTACAGGAATCCACGAAGATAATTTTTTTCGGATAGCCGAATCTTTCCCCTTCAACCCTAAAAAAAAAAATTCATGGAGAACCTATTTGGGCCGGAGAAAAAAAATAAAACGTCTTGTCTCGCGTCGCCGCGCGCGTCAATCCACGTCCGCGCGGCGAGCTCCTTGTGTTTCGTAGTGGAGTTAAATTACATTTGATGCTTCTCTACTTACCCGGACTATTCATTCTCCGAAAATAGTTGTTTAACCACCTTAGTCTTCGCTCATCCGTCTACTGGTCATGTTTTCTCGGAGTTACATATACCTATACCTGTTCTGGAAATTCGAAGTCACCAACTGCACAAACTCTGAACGTTTTGTGTTAAATATCTAAAAGTAACTAATCCCTTTAATTGTATCGGAATATAATCCCTCAATCTACGGCGTTGTTTTGATAATTTCATCGGCGATGTTACTTATAAACAGTGGATATCAGTGGATCGAACGGCTTTGGAGACACTTACCAAAAAGTCCGAGGATTTTGTGGATAACTTCTGTGATCAATTGTCAAAATTGGTTGCACATGATTTCATTGCGAAGCAGCAAAGTAGTTATTGGCAGAAGATGAAAGAGAGCTTGAAAGTTGGCGAATTTTTAGTGATATGCGATTTCGCTGAGAATTATGCATTTGTTGTACAAGATTCTACGCAAGGGTTTCACTGGAGCAATAATCAGGCGACTATTCATCCAATCGTGGTTTACTATAAAAGTTACGGTGACAACCAGTTGAGACATTTTAGTTTTGTGATAATTTCAGAGCATCTAAAACATAATACAGTTGCGGTTCATTTATTTAAAAAAAAATTAGTCAACTTTATGAAAGAAAAGTTCCAAGATTCAATTCCCATAGAAGAAATAATTTATTTCTCTGATGGAGCAACTTCCCAATATAAGAACAAAAAGAATTTTATAAATTCAACACATCACTTTGAAGACTTTCAATGCCACGCCGAATGGCATTTATTTGCTACATCACATGGAAAAGGGCCGTGTGATGGAGTAGGTGGAACTGTTAAGAGATTAGCTTTACGTGCGAGTTTACAACTGATTGGCAACTCTGATCCTATTCAAACACCGCTGGATCTATATACACTGATAGAAAAGATCATTTGGTTCCAATGACTTGACTTAACTACTAACGAACGTGGATTTGGAATAGATCAAATGAACGTTCGTTGATAATTAATGATAAGAGATTTGTACGGAATGAAAAATTTAACAGTTAATGACAAAATTTAACAGTTAATGACAAAAATCTCACAGTTGGTGAATATTCTTTCGGATCAAATGTTCGCTAAATTCTGATCTAGTTGTGCACGTTTCATTGACTATAAACGATTTTTTCTATCAGTGTAATTGGGCATGTTCTTATTTTCGAAGCATATCTTTTGCGTACTGTACGGCTGCAGAACATCCAGCGGAAGAATCTATTCTACAAAATCGATTTGATAAAGCCTTCACAGTTCGTGGCACTCTGAAATTACATGCGGTCATTCCAATATCTCATAAACTCGTCAAAACAAAATTATTTTCCGCATCAGAAAATTTTGAATCCATGAAAATTATGAAATAATTTCAAACAGAGGTATCCTACACTAAGTGCCATCGAGCAAATCATCGCTAGAAACATCGGCCCTTTTCAGAGCCACCAAAATATTGCAAAAGATCGGCGCGGGGCGACGCGCGACAAGACGTTTTATTTTTTTTCTCCGGCCCAAATAGGTTCTCCATGAATTTTTTTTTTTAGGGTTGAAGGGGAAAGATTCGGCTATCCGAAAAAAATTATCTTCGTGGATTCCTGTAGGTCCCGCGGAAATGGCAGCGAAATTAAAAATAAAAACGACGAAAAAAAATGGAAAGAATTTTTTTTTTTTTAAAACAACATTTTTTTTTATAAAAGCGCATTCTTTTACGAACAAAATGATTCCAGGATCAGTCCGCTCCGGTAAATACTTTCGGAGATATGAATTTTCGAACATAGCGGTGCAACAGCGACTTACCAACATTCAAATAGCTCTAGCTCCGCCATTTTTGAAAATTTTTCAAAATCCCTGAAGTCGTATTTTTTTTCCCCATAGTACTAAAGATATGTCGAATGGCGCAAAGATCCGTGACTTGACGGTTTTTTTTTTGAGTGAAGTCACGTGGATCCGCTCATATATGTGTTTTATTAAATACTAATAAATTTTATTACTATCAAATAAAAACTTCTCTCAGTGTAGTTTTTTAGATATTGATAATAATTGATTAAATGAGTCGGATATAGTCACGAGTGAAAGCGAGTGAGCGATAGTGAGTGAGAGAGGAAACAATAGCAAGTGAGTGAGTAAGCAATAGCACAAACTATATCTAGGAAGGCAACTACTTTAAAAGTTGAATACGTTGAGTGAATGAAAAAAAAAAAAAAAAAACATTACGAAAGCCACGTGGTTGGACTCCCGGAGGTGGTCATCCCCGAGGAAACCGACCTGAGACGCGAGAACCACGAACCGCGTACCGGAAAAAAAAAAAAAAAAAAAAAAAAAAAAAAAAACAATTACAAAAACCACGTGGTTGGGGACTCCCGGAGGTGGTCATCCCCGAGGAAACCGACCTGGAACGCGAGAACCGCGGGTCGCGAGTCCTGGACGTCGTAATCCCCAAGGAAAACGCTCTAGGGCGCGAGAACCACGTGTCGCGACTCCCGGACACCGTAATCCCCGAGGAAACCGACCTGGAACGCGAGAACCGCGAGAACCGCGGGTCGCGAGTCCTGGACGTCGTAGTCCCGGAGGAAAACGACCTGGGGCGCGAGAACCACGTGTCGCGACTCCCGGACATCGTAATCCCCGAGGTAAACGACCTGGAATGCGAGAACCGCGGGTCGCGAGTCTTGGACGTCGCGTCGTAATCCCCGAGGAAAATGACGTGGGGTGCGAGAACCACGTGTCGCGACTCCTGAGCATCGTAATCCCCGAGGAAAATGACCTGGAAAGTAACGAAGCCTCGGAATTTAAATCAGAGAATATAGTAGCACACATATATAACGAATCAAAATTCAAAATATAACGAACTAAATTTCAAAAATTCGGGACATCCGAACATCCGTCACGTACTTTAATATATGGATATTCAATTTACACAGAAATAGTTTTCAAAGTAATAGTACAGAGTAGTATTCAAGAAATAGACAGCGTTGGAATAATGCGGAACAAAGAATATAATATTAGTGAGTCTTATTGCGTCTCAGCGGTAATATAAAAAAACATAAGCACGCCGGTTAGCTAGCTAACGCCGTAGAAGCGATACAATGCAAGATACTCTACTTTTCAGGCTGCGTATCACCGAGCGATACGATACTCTCGGCAAATTTTCTAAGAGCGGCGAGCTAGCGATATTTATAATAATTATTCAAAGATAATTAACGCAATAACTAATATAAACGACTCGACAAATACGGTAAACTAAATTCGCAAATACAAGGGAAATTATGAATTCTAGAAGATACAGGTGACCATAATACCTCGCTTAATCAGCCTCAAATTAATTAATTGAGAGGTATTCTCTTTTTATAGCGACTCTACGGCGGTAATTAAACGAGCTATTAATCGATATTAGATAAGAAGTTACTTAGATATTACACAAGAATCAAGATAGCAAATTAATCAAATAAAACGAAGATAATCAGAGATAGCAAAGATATTCAAAGATAGCAAAGATAGTCAAAGATAGCGAAGATATTCAAAGATAGCAAAGATAGTCAAAGATAGCGAAGATATTCAAAGATAGCACAGATATTCAAAGATAGCAAAGATATTCAAAGATAGCACAGATATTCAAAGATAGCAAAGATACTTAAATAAATCAGAATAATAGAATAATAAAGAAATATAGCTAGAACAACTTAGAATAGAACAAGAAATGAACAACTTAATACTATGACTATCTACGTCAGCCAACCCACGGGGAGTTGGATTACAAGCGACACACCATGCGATATTATACTACGTATTACTCAAATATATTATAATAAATCAAAGATAGCGAAATATAAGATACAGAATAGTCTCAAGCGAGAATGTAGATCAGAATAAGCAATCAAATAAGCGTTAGCGAATCTTAAGCAAAGCAAAGATAGGAATTAGACTAATAAGCGAGATATAATGCAGCGTAAAGATAATCAAAATGGCTGAAGGCAACTATGAAGTGCTTTCGCTGAATTCTTCTAAGGGAAACTCTACTTGCGTAGCCCGTAGGCTAGCGATATTCACAAATATATTATAAAATGATCGAATAAGAATTCAGCGATAGTTTAGTGGATTTCTTAGCAATTACTGATCATAAAGACCTTACCTTAGCGGTGAGCTTCTTTTGGCACAAACACTTTAACTTATCTAACTTAACTTAATGGACCCTAACTGATTGCTCTAAAGCGGAAACTATGCGAGAGAGAGAATCGTAACACGTCTGAAGGCTTTGATAGCTGGACGTAGAAGTGAAGATTCTTCGCAGACAATTTGGCGAGCTGGCTCCCAGTGAGGTAGGTCCAGGTGGGGGACCTATCAGGACCTCCTAATTACCTTATTGGTCCTGCGAGTGACAACGTTCGAACAGTCAACTTGTCAGTTGACCAGAATGAAGCGTAATCTTATTGCCGGGTGTCAGGCGTTTCTCCGCGCGCTTCACAGCGACAGAACCACCGTTCTGCGGTATCTCAGCTGCGAGATGGCTGGCGGGAGGGTGTGACCTTGGTTCTCGTTGTGCTTTTCCGATCCAGGCGATATCAATCCCTCGGGATGTCCTCCACAGCGGCAATCTCTGCGATAGATGACCTACTGTAGACTTCTGCCAGGTCTAGGTGTCCCATCTGAGTCACCACCTCTTCGTGACCTGACAGAGCACGTAGGACGCGATACTCGTCCACTCTTACGTAGGATGTCCTCTGGCGATACGTCACGTCACTCGTCCAGGTATGGACTCTGCGTGACGTCGTCTTCTGATTGCTGGATCGGGCGATATAAGCTGACTGCACTCGACGTAACAGTCAGATGCTGGGTGACAAGATGCATCGGCTGGCAGGAGGTCTTATGGGGACCCTGTTCACTCCCTAGCGATAATTCTCCAAGGCTTACATCCCTCCCCGTAGATGTTGCGGTACTATCCTGAGCACGGCGCCGTACTGGACTGCATACCGTCGGTAGCATCTCCGGAGCGGAAGTTCTCGTAGCGGAAGTTCGGAAGTCGTCATCTTCTGCATCTGCTCTCTCTCTCTCTCTCTTTCTCTCGCGGTACATTAACAGAAAAATTTTTCAAATTAGTCTAATTCTATTGCTTATAAAACAGGTGTGTCACTTGTATCCCGAGGGTCTAGACGGCGATATTCTCTCTCTCTCTCGATATTACTAACAAAATATGTGCCAGAAGGGCTCTAGTGACGGCAGCTAATCTGCAACGTCACAATATATACAGGGTGTAAATCTTAACTCTGTACATACTTATAGGGTGTGTAGGGGGTGCCAATACAAGCATTTTGAGGTATGACACTCATGGTCGGAAACTCATCCTAACCACTGTGGAGGGCTTTGAAGGATATGGTACCGTGCACGCTTGACCGTAGTTTAATGAATCAGATGTGATCAGTTTCGACCCAAGATTTTATTCAGCCGTAGACAACAGTACAAAATTAATGTTCTTGCGTAAAATGAACAAAACGATAAACTTAGAAATAAAAAAATAACGAAACAATTTCCGGTGCTTTTAAACAGAATTTGAAAAAGTTATGGAAAACGAAAAGCTCAAGTGTGCCAAACCCCAATTCGTTTTCCATAACTTCTTCAAAATCTGTTTATAAGCACCGGAAATTGTTTTGCTATTCTTTTATTCCCAAGTTTATCGTTTTTTTGCTTCCACACAAGAACATTTGTACTGTTGTCTACGACTGAATAAAATGTTGGGTCAAAAATGATTACATCTGATTCATTACACTACGAAAAGCGCGCGGTACTAGAACCTTCGAAGCCCTCCACAGCCGTTAGGATGAGTTTCCGACCTTGGGTGTCATACCTCAAAAGGCTTGTATTCGCACCCCCTACCCACCCTATAAGTATGTACAGAGTTAAGATTTACACCCTGTATATATATTAGGGTATGTCGAAAATGAACTTCTTTCTTTTTTTTTCTGCTCCTACCACCCAAAACCTTAGGTTTTGACATTGAAAAGGTCCTCGTTCAAGGAGGGCGCTGTAGCTTGAAGTTTAGAGGTCGCTCAACGAGGATTTAGGATTCCCATCGAGGGGCTATTCACAGCCGTAGTCATGGTGTCACTTGCGACTGTAGTCAATCCGTAGTCGCAATGTAATCAGTGAAATCATTGTAATCACACATTGAAATCACTGTATTCATGTGACTACATTCTTTGTAGTCATAAGTTGTAATCAAAATGTAGTCATTTGAAGTCACCGTAATCACGTAATCACGTATTATAAATATATGAAGTCAGTAGTGTAGTCAATGAATTCATTTGTAATCACGTAGTCATCATTAAAGAACGTTGTAGTCACTGTAGTCGTTCGGTAGTCGTAGTGCCCGTAGTCTCGCCGTAGTCAGTATTGTAGTCTCGTGTAGTCGACTACATTTCTGTAGTCATGGTGTCACTCGATTTGAATGTGAATAGCCCCTCGATTCCCATCTAATTAACACGTAAAAAATATTATTTTTCGCTCAAAACGATGTCAGGCAACCAAAAAATCGGCGATGTCTGTCTTTCTGGGCTTATTTGAAAGCATGAATCATCCCCTAAACGATGGTGGGTCGTTTTTGTTTTAATTTTGATTATTTTTTTTTCGTTTTTTGGCCACAATCATCACTTTTTTCCAGTTTACAAAGTCTCCAAGGCAAAAATTGGAACAAGGTAATTTGAAAAACGACCCACCATCGTTTAGGGGAGTCGCTTATAAATAAATCGTTTTAACATGGTTCCCATCGGTTCTCCATAAAATTGACTTAACGATTTTGTAGAGAATTGATCAAGGAATACGCTCATATTTTTTTGATAATTTTATCGCTTGGTATTTTCTATGAAAATCACGTTTGAATAATATATTTGTTTATAACAAATAGAATTGTTTGTTACCGCGAAATGAAATAAATATATTATAATAGTGTCATTCAATAGCTTTGAAATGGTTCTTGGATGAAGTCTCTAGGATTAATACAATCAAAGATATGACCGTTTGAAGAGGAGTATGTTTTCGATTTTTGGCTCTTTTTCCTGAATTTCACCCCCGTGTAACTTGGAAAATAGGGGCTTAAAAAAAAAAAAAAAAAATTGTTTGATCCATTTATTTGTTCCATAGAACCCGTAAAAAAAATAATAGCGAAATCGGTAACATCGAGGTCAGAAAGCTGTCCGGTCTGACGTGGAATTGCTCAGAAGTGAAGATTCTTCGTAGACAATTTGGCGAGCAGACTCTCAGTGAGGTAGGTCCAGGTGGGGGACCTATCAGGACCAATTAATTGTCTGATTGGTCCTGCGAGCGACAATGTTCGAACGGTCAACTCGTCGGTTGACCAGTTTGAAGCGTAATCTTATTGCCGGGCGTCAGGCGTTACTTTCGAGCGTCTCTGCGATAGTACAACTGTTCTGCGGTATTTCAGCGGCGAGATGGCTGGCGGGAGGGTGTGACTTTGGCTCTTCTATGCAATTCCTTCCAACTACCAATCCCGAGGGGTGCACTCCACAGTGGTAATCTCTGTCCAGTGCCGTCTTTATGCACAGGCCTGAAAGGCCCGGGCCTAGGGCCCCAGGCATCCCCAAGGGCCCCCTGCCAAGGAGTACTTGCTAAAATTTTGAGAAAGATATAAAAATTTCGAAAAAAAATTCCGAAAACTGTATTGAATACAAAAATAATTTTCAATATATCTACAGAAATATCGAATATCGGAAATGTTCTCTTTGATTCAAACTAACTAAAAAACTAGAGTTAAAATTAAGCCATCGTTTCGTAAAAATTTACATTACATATTCATTTCATGAGATTTTCGCCGCCTTAAGAGGGCCCCGCCCCGGCCCATCAGGCCTAGAGCCCCGAGGTCGATAAAGACGGCACTGTCTCTGTCATAGACTACCCAGCTGCAAATGGTCCCTCGGCGATACGTTACGTCACTGGTCCATGTATGGATTTTGGTGTGACGTCGGCTTCTGATATTTGGTGCGGGTGATGTAAGCTGGCACTGTAACGGGAGGTAACACGATGATTCGTTGGAACGGAATAAAATTCCCAATAAAAAAAAAAAAATTCCTGTGTTATTTAAATGGGAAATCAAAAATCGCGATGAGGCACCTCTTAATATTGATATTAAGAGCTCAAATTTTCAGAGGACTTTTTTTTCATCATCTTGAACAATATTTTCATGGTAACTAAAGAAAAAAAAATTAAAAGTTTTTTTTGGCCCACCCTAATATATACTATACTAGGGGCTCTGCCCCTGCGCGCTTCGCGCGCCAACCCCGCTCGTTGCTCGCTTCGCTCGCTCCGAGGGCACTCGGCGCTTCGCACCTCGTCTGTTCGGCGCTTCGCGCCTCACTTAATTGCGAGGAACAGTCAGTGCCGTGTTAACATGACTTATTACCCTAGGCTAGGTAGCAACTCCCCCCCTCCCCCCTCCACCACCCATCGGTGGAAGTTTTTTGAGACGTGAAATTTTCCAACAGATGAAATAGAATTTTAACATGGTGCGAGTGGTGGAAGAAAAAAAAAACGCAAATATAATTTTGGACCCGCACGCAAAGATATAAACCCGACTGGTTACGGTTCTGCACACGACTCAGTCAGGTGCTATCGAAAAATAGCGAATCCTGGTGCAGCACCACACTGAGTACTGTTTAGAACACGACTTATTACTGTGCCCACACGACTCATTCATGTGCGCACACGAATGGTTCGTATTCTAAACAGTGCTCAGTATGTGGTGCTGCACCAGTATGCGCTATTTTTCGCTAGCACCTGACTGAATCGTGTGCAGAACCGTAACCAGTCGGGTTCATATCTTTCCGTGCGGTTGCCGCCCGCGATTCTGCTGCCTCTGAAATATTGCCGCCCCAGGTTATAGCCTAGTTAGCCTGTGCCTAAGTACGGCGCTGGCTACACGGGAAAGCAACATTTAACCCAACTTATTTATCATATTTTTATTATTTTTTGAACTGATTGAATTCATTTTGCATAATTTATATAGCCTATGTTACTCGGGAAAACCTAAAGAACAATTTGGTGTAAGGTTCATCCGAATCGGTCCGCTGGTTCTCGAGTTTAGCGGTAACAAACATACAAACATACAAAGCCTTTTATATATGTAGTAGAAGTAGATAGATATATATATAGTATATACTGGGAGTATTCGTGGAAACGCTTCATAGGAAAATAAAAACACCTGCATACAGGCAAAACCTAATGGCTTGATGTTTGAGTTGCATGTATGCAGGCGTCCTATGAAGCGTTTCCACGAAAACTCCCGGTATATATATTAGACTGTGTCAAAAAAGAATGACATCTTCTTTTTGTTCGGGCCCTTTCGAAAATAGTTAGTGCTTAATATAAAGAAAATTGTCCCCAAAGCTTAGCTATGTAGCTCGAACACAGAATTAGCGCATTTGAAAATAAGATTTCCCATGTATTTCAAATGGCAAAATTTGTTTATCTTAGTTTTATTTTTATAATTGTCTATATTCAACTGATAAGAATAAAGTAAATATACGGTTTTGAAGGGAAAAAAATTTCTGAGAAAATGCATGGAAATTTTTTTTTTTATTAATTTGTCGAAAAGTAAGTTAATCAGATATACATATGACTTTTAAACCACTGTAACTCGTTAACGGTTCAATCGAGCAGCTTGGGCCAAAGGACTATTTTTGTAGATCATAAAATTCTCTACAAAACCGTATGTCTACTTTATTCTTATCAGTTGAATAAAGAGAGTTATAAAAATAAAACTAGGATAAAGAAATTTTGCCATTTGAAATACATGGGAAATCTTATTTTCAAATGCGCTAATTCTGTGTTCAAACTACATAGCTGAGCTTTGGGGACAATTTTCTTTATATTAAGCACTAACTATTTTCGAAAAGGCCCGAACAAAAAGAAGATGTCGTTTTTTTTTGACACAGTCTAATATATATACTATATACTATTATACTATTATATATATATATATATTATATATATGCATATTATCAGGATTCTGCAGAAGGCGAGGCTCTCCGACAAATTTACAATCTTTTAGAAGAAGAAGGAAAGAACAGAACTGATTTCCCGTCAATGCCAATTCCTCCGGAAATTAATATGAGTCAAATAATAGATGAAAAAAAATTACGATAAGATTATGGATGTAGGATTAGCCAACTATGAAAAACTAGATGTTCAACAAAAAATTATAATTGATAGTATACTTCAAAGTATTAACGATTCGACATTACATAAAACATTCTATATTGACGGACCAGGTGGATCAGGCAAAACATTTCTATACATTACATTATGGCATTTATTTACTGGGCAAAAGGAAAAAATCAGTACTATGGCTTACACAGGTATAGCTGCTACATTACTACCAAATGGAAAAACAGTCCACAAAACATTAGGATTACCTGTTTCGTTATACGTTGATTCTACTTCAACAATTAAAGTGGGTTCAAAGGAAGTAAATATTTTGAAAGAAACAAAGGTTTTCATTTGGGATGAGGCACCAATGGCACCGCGCTACGCATTAGAAATAATGAACACAATTTTACAGGATGTAATGAATAACACGTTACCATTTGGAGGAAAAATAGTAATATTAGGAGGGGATTTCAGACAATTGCTTCCAGTAAATATTCGTGGTATTCGCAGTGAAACTGTAAACTTATCAATCAAATTCAGTCCATTGTGGCAACTATTTAAAATATTCGAATTGACTATCAATATGCGTACACTACTAGAAGAGAAGAATTTTTCTGAATTCTTACTGCAAGTTGGAACTGGAGATTTGAATGATGAGGTTGATAATTTAAATTTACCCTCCAATTGTACATACAATGATGACATCGATATAGCGAAGGATATTTATGAAGATATACTCAGCAGAAAACAATACAAAGAAGCTTCAAAATATGCAGAATTAGCAGCAAGAAATTTAGATGTGAATGAAATCAATAAACAAGTCGTCGACTTATTGGACTTGACTACTGAACGTATTTATACAAGCGTCGATAGCGCAAAAAATTGTAACGACAATAATAGAATCAATCAAGATTTAGTACCGGAATATTTAAATTCGTTGTCTCCGAATAGTCTTCCACCGTACGAATTACGATTACGACAATTTTCAATAATCATGTTGATCAGAAATTTGAGTATCAACGAAGGTTTAGTCAATGGCACGAGATTATTACTACTAGAAGCTGGAACAAATCTATTATTATGTGAACTTCTAACTGGAGACAAAGCAGGAGATATAATATTCTTAAATAGAATTACTTTAGTGTGTGAAGATATATATCCATTTTCTTTCACTCGAAGACAATTCCCCATCAAATTAGCCTTTGCGATTACGATTAACAAATCACAAAGTCAAACCTTTGACAAAATTAGAATTGATTTACGAAAAGATGTTTTTAATCATGGACAACTATATGTAGCGCTTTCACGAGTGCGGACATGGCAATCATTGAAAATTTACCTTGGAAGTCAACGAAACAATACAACCGTGAAGAATTATGTTTATAAAGAATTATTTAATTCATAATTAGAGTCATAAGAAATACATATCCCAAAACTGTAAACAAACATAAGAAAATATTATTTTTATATTCGAAAAAAATATGAAAGGCCTTCGCTAATTTCATTTTTTAAACGAATAAATAAATAAATAATTGGTTTCATTGAGAAATAGTTAAATGGTTATATCAATTATTATATATATTGTTATATACAGGGTGATTCAGAATGCGGAACTTTCCTTACACCGGCGTATTCCTTGTAAAATTCTAAGACCAAAATGATTCATCCTAAAATGTCGAAAGCCTAGCCGTGTTCAGGTAGGAGCCGTTTAAAGTAAGCCGAATTAAGCTAATACGAGGGCAGATACGAGAATGGCTCAGCCGCCGCTACGCCGTTATTGTTGGCTGGCCACCGCGAACTGGCAAAGAAACGACGAACAGACGTCCGCGGCCGAAGGAAGCAATGGAAACAGAAGCATGCGAATGTTACCGAACTATGAATGTAGTAAATAAGGTAAAGTCGGGAGAGATGCCGCACTTTTTTTAGAAAATTCATAACTTCTACATGAATAGATATTAACAAACGTATTTATCAGAGACGATTCTTTAAACTATGTACTATAATGTGGCCCGAACCAAAAATAGCTAAACTTTCATTTTCATATAAAACATACGTCAACAAAAAACATTTATGGCGGCCACTAGTCAGGGAAAACCGGGAAGTCAGGGAAAAGTCAGGGAATTCGGAAAATGGTCAGGGAGGTCTGGGAAAAGTCAGGGAATTTTATGGTGACACACAACAAGACAGAATAGAAGGTCCCCCGTGATTTTTCTTCTTTCTACCTTGCGCGGAATTATTAATCAATAAAAGGAAATAGTGGTGGACCTTGTATAAGCTAAAAAATAATTTAAAAAATCATTCTCTATCATCATTGATTCAGAGCGTTGTTTATTATAGGTATACTTGAATAACCAGTAATCCAAATGAATGGATACAAGTAATATGGGCGAAAAATTTATTATTTATTATTATTATTATTTATTTATTATTTATTATCCTCGTGAGAGGTTGAATTTATCAAAAAAATCAATGAACTGTCTAACAGATAAACTGAAATATTTCATAAACAAGAACTTGTCAAAAAATTACGTTACACTGATAAGACTTGGTCGGAAGTCAACACAAAAAAACCGATAATAACACTTATCGTAGTGAGAACTGAGCAGGGTTGCGAATTCTTCAATCAAAATATTTACAATCAAAAATTGAATCTTTAATCCAGAATTGATAAAATCGGGATTGAAAATTAAAAATTGGATTTTGATTGAAATACTCAGGATTGAAAATTGGAAATTAAATTTTTAATTCAGACACTTGAGATTGCAAATCAGAAAATTGATTTTCAATTCCCATACCTGCGATTGAAAATGAGAAAATTGACTCTTGATTCAGAAGCTCGGGATTGAAAAATGAAAATTGAGTTTCTAATTCAGATACTTGGGATTGAAAATTAGAAAATTAATTTTTAGTTTAGATACTCAGGATCACTAGTATTAAAGTATCATGAGCGAAAAATTGATTATTTCGACGTTTTTCAGCTATAAAAATACTGCAGTGAATATTTCGAACTCAAAACTGAGTTTCAAAGACCAACTACTGAATCAATTAAAATCTACCATCAATGAGTTAGGAAATTTTATCACATTTGAGTCATATAAAATCCCGGATTGAAACAATTTTTTTTGTCAAATCCCTTGACCATTCTACAGATGACGTAATCTATTAACCCAGAAACTACTGCACCGATCGAATCCAGAATAATATAATCAGCTCTGAGATACAGAGCACCGTATCGTTTGCTCCAACGAAAATTAATATCCGTCCATTCCTTTCCGAAACATCGTCGGTCAGTAAATTGACGACATCCGTACATACAGGCACCAATACGTACGTTCCGCTGAAAATGGTGAGAAGTGATTTTCTAACGCAAGACCCCGAAGATTATTTTGATCTCTGATATTTGGTCTTGATCCTCGATTGATTGATTAAAACTAAATGATGACCATAGAAATCGGTAACAAGGTCATCCACGGTGGTTTCATATCTAATGATTCTGGATCTAGACCAACTTCGTCAAATCATTTCTGTCTACCTTCGTATGAATGATTACTTTTTTTAAAATGATTTTTCGATAAAAATTGGCATTTTGAAGCTACGATATAAAATCCTTATTCTTCTAGTTTGTAAATTATTGAACGTCGTTAATACAATTTCATTCAATCCGCTGTTCTCATTAATAAAAATTCGAATTGTGTGAATACCAAGTAATTATTTAATGTCTGCAAGATGCATTTTTACATAGTTAGAACAATAATAAATATCAATAATAATAATAATAAAATTATAAAAGGTCTTAATCAATCCTGTCGAGTCAGTGTGTGATATTTGTTGCCTGACGTTTCGGCAGTTATATGCTGCCCTCGTGAGAGGTTGAATTTATCAACAAAATTTAAGAAGAAAATCAATCAACTGTCTGACAGATAAACTGAAATATTTTATAAACAAGAACTTGTCCAAAAACAACGTTAAACTGATAAGACTTGGTCGGAAGTCAACAGTTACAAAAGAACAAATAATAACACTAATCATAGTCAGAACTGAGCAGGGTTGCGAATTCTTCAATCAAAATATTTACAATCAAAAATCGAATCTTTAATCCATCATTGGAAAAATCAGGATTGAAAATTAGAAATTAAATTTTTAAGTCAGACACTTGGGATTGAAAATGAGAAAATCAGCTCTTGATTCAGAAGCTAGAGATTAAAAAATAAAAATTTAGTTTCCAATTCAGATAAATAGAATTGAAAATTAGCAAATTAATTCTTAGCTCAAGTTAGAAACCGTATCGTTTTCTCCAACGAAGATTAATATCCTTCCATTCTTTTCCAAGACATCGTCGGTCAGTAAATTTACTATGGTGGGATGTGATTTTCTAACGCGAGACCCTGAACAATATTTCAATCTCTGATATTTGGTATTGATCTTCGATTGATTGATTAAAGCTAAATGATGACCATATAAATCGGTAACCAGGTCATCCACGGTGGTTTCATATCTAATGATTCTGGATCTAGACCAACTTCGTGAAATCATTCCTGTATTTCTGTATTCCTGTATTTCTGTATCTTAGAACTGATAATATTATTCTGGATTCGATCGGTCATCTATTAATCTTCTGGATATCTTCTTATTTTCCCTGACTTTTCCCAGACCTCCCTGACCATTTTCCGAATTCCCTGACTTTTCCCTGACTTCCCGGTTTTCCCTGACTAGTGGCCGCCATAAATGTTTTTTGTTGACGTATGTTTTATATGAAAATGAAAGTTTAGCTATTTTTGGTTAGGGCCACATTATAGTACATAGTTTAAAGAATCGTCTCTGATAAATACGTTTGTTAATATCTATTCATGTAGAAGTTATGAATTTTCTAAAAAAAAGTGCGGCATCTCTCCCGACTTTACCTTATTTATTACATTCATAGTTCGGTAACATTCGCATGCTTCTGTTTCCATTGCATCCCTTGGCCGCGGACGTCTGATCGTCGTTTCTTTGCCAGTTCGCGGTGGCAAGCCAACAATAACGGCGTAGCGGCGGCTGAGCCATTCTCGTATCTGCCCTCGTATTGGCTTAATTCGGCTCACTTTAAACGGCTCCTACCTGAACACGGCTAGGCTTTCGACATTTTAGGATGAATCATTTTGGTCTTAGAATTTTACAAGGAATACGCCGGTGTAAGGAAAGTACCGCATTCTGAATCACCCTGTATATTGCGACGTGGATTTTTATTAGTCCTCGGATTAGACCGGATAGCTAGGCTCCGAGAACCATCCACTCGACAATTGACCAACGAAAAATTAATAACCAAACAAAGATGCTGGGCGCCAGGCGTATAACCGCCACTTTCTGAAAATCTAAATAATAAAAAAAAAAGACAAACTACAGATACTTGAGCGCCGGCTAGCGTCAGTACCGCGGAGAGGGGTCGGGATTTTGAAGGATTAGCAGGGCGTTGATTAACGACTTGATGTATTTGAATTTAATAAAGAAAATAAAATTTATTCAAGTAAAATAGAAAAATAGAAAAAAAAATAGAAATTAACAAATCGTGTACCCGGAGGTACTTCCTCTCGGGTATAAAACGGCTACAGGTCGTGTAAAGGCGACCTGGCCACGCTTGACGAGTTTTACAATAATAAATAATTAACAGCTTCCACGTAGGACAGCAATAACAAGGAAAAATATAGCAAAATTAAATAACTCGACAAATTAGGTCCTCGTAGGACAATAAACTAGCTAAAACACCAGATACTTTCCACGAGGAATATTAACAATCTTAAAACTAACGATGAATGAGCCTAAGGCTCGCAATAATAAATAAGATAACAAAATAACAGAATAGAATCGGAAGGCTGGCGAATCAAACAAATTTACAATAATAAATACTCGATTAATATGTCGCTAGCCGTTAAACGGCGACTAGCTCGCCTCCGAGAGGTGAAGTCTCCCGTTAAGAGCATGTCCTAGTCATATAGTTACCTGTTGAGAAAAAAACAAAAAAGTCGCAAAAACTCGGAAACGATGATCAAAAATGATGTATAATAGATTTATTCGATGATTAGGGACGAATAGGTTCGATCTAGCACGTGAGATTCGTCGAAATCGAGAAAAATGAATTTTTTTGGTTCCTCAAGTGTGGCCGTGTCACTTATTTTGGTTCATATCAACGCCTGTGCGTCTAAAACGCAAAAACCGGCTTTTTACCTCAAGTTTTACAGCAATGACGAACATTTGTGTCTAAAAATTTTGTTGTTTTACGCAACAATAGGGCCGAGATAACGAAAAAAG
Organism: Tenthredo mesomela; assembly: GCA_943736025.1. Lineage (NCBI taxonomy): Eukaryota > Metazoa > Arthropoda > Insecta > Hymenoptera > Tenthredinidae > Tenthredo > Tenthredo mesomela. The sequence goes on from OX031022.1 coordinate 7,320,924, forward strand.
AGCGGTATAAAGATGTAAATAGTGTAAAATTGTTGATTTCTGACAGCTGAGACATGAGACGGTCGAGGCTAACGAAACGCCTGGCTCTACGCGTAAATCATCGCGTAAATCGCGTAAATAACGCAACAGTGACGATGATTTACGCGTAGAGCCATCTGTCGGGCGTTTCGTTAGCCTCGACCGTCTCATGTCTCAGCTGTCAGAAATCAACAATTTTACACTATTTACATCTTTATACCGCTCTTCTTTCGTTATCTCGGCCCTATTGTTGCGTGAAACAACAAAATTTTTAGACACAAATGTTCGTCATTGCTGTAAAACTTGAGGTAAAAAGCCGGTTTTTGCGTTTTAGACGCACAGGCGTTGATATGAACCAAAATAAGTGACACGGCCACACTTGAGGAACCAAAAAAATTCATTTTTCTCGATTTCGACGAATCTCGCGTGCTAGATCGAACCTATTCGTCCCTAATAATCGAATAAATCTATTATACATCATTTTTGATCATCATTTCCGAGTTTTTGCGACTTTTTTGTTTTTTTCTCAACAGGTAACTATATGACTAGGACATGCTCTTAAAGAAAACTTATTCAAACGAGTTATTATTTACAAAATTATTAAAATTAACTTAACCTAACTCTGCGCCTAGCGCAATAAATATGAAATATTATTAACGATTCTGCAATATAAAATCAAGACACGAAATCTAAACAAAGAGACTCGACTAAGCCTCTGGCTTCGTCTTTCCCCGCGGGAGGAAGAGAGCGCGACGGTGACGGACTAAATCTATCTTTGTCGCACTCGTGTACGAAGGATACGAACTGGAACAAACTATAAAGTACCCGAATTCTCTATAAAATAAATACTCGAACTACACGGGGAAATTTCGTGCTCGGTCACTGTCTCTCCGTGTAGTCAGTAGTGGAGAATCAGAGTGTACGCGGAGGTGGTATACACCGTGTTCGGGTATTGTTGACGAATGCGAAGCCTGCGATTGGTTTCTACGTGTAGCCGTCTACCGGTGACACCGCATACAAAGAACGTTGCCGCTGTTTACATTTTTCCGCTGCTTTGTGTGCGCCGCCACTGTATACCGGTAGTGTATACCGGGATTGCAATACTATGTATACGTCTGTTGCCTACGCCGTCACCAGTAGATGGCTACGCATAGGGATCAAGTGAACGGCTTCGAAGTGTGCACAATCGCTGTATACGCGTCTACAGTCACTGTTGACTAAAATTTCCCGTGTAGTAACTCTAGTACATGGGGACACTGGTGACGGCCTACCGGTCGGAGATCGGTTTAATTCGATTCCCAAAAATATTAATTAGCCTCGTGGCTGTATCAAGGCAAGATGGCTGACGGCCGTTGCCGGATTCAAATTAGCATGGGTGAGAATAGCTAACGCTTACCGTCTTCCAGCCACCTTATGAATAGACTCCGATCCAGGTCGAAATCCACCTCTATGGGGTAGAATAGTCCCCCGAAAATTACTTAAGGCACTCACACAACAACTTAGAAGTATTTTTCTAACAAAATAGAAACCCACGGGGCTCGAACGCAAAATTAACGCAAAGATTTACAAAACGCAAGTTATTAACACACGAGTGTGCTTGACGCTAGTCTATCGCAGAGTGATTAGACCACATGGCGCCGGTACCTAAGCGCCCTCATTAGGCGATAGATTATTGATTTTCGCATCGACTGGAGGATCTCTAAATATGCCCGACTAGAAATTCTCGCTCGGCATGCCCAAGTTATATAAGGACCCGATCCGGCTGTTGTAAGGCATGCCAAAGTACGGTATGCCTGATGAGGACCTGATCAGGCAGTTGCAAGGCACGCCAAAGTACGGTATGCCCGATCAAATCCCGATCAGGCAGTTGTGAGGCATGCCAAAGTATGGTATGCCTGATAAAATCCCGACCGGGGCTGACTTGCCAATAGGGTTCCACTTCGCCGATAGGTGGCGACAAACAGAAAAACATTTCTCACTAGCACTGACTGGGTCAACGTTTGTATATAAGGTAGAGGCATTCACCGTACTAACATGTAACTGCGATGCATCCAGACTTGCGAGCGAATAATTAATATAAATTACAGATTGCTGGAAGTTAAGATAGTGATTAGGTTAGCCGAGAGCGAGATGTATATTATTGAAACCTAATAAAATACGTGGATATGGTAGATATAATTTTGCAATTACTATTAATATTACCGGGTGCCGAACTAGAATTTCGATGAGGCACTGATACTGAAACCCGATGCAAACCTGATAGGGTAAACCTCATACGGTCCTCATTACCGAGCTCCGTTACATGTGTAATCGGGTCCTGATCGGGCTGCCTGATCTGGACCTGATGAGGACGTATGGTCAACCTGATTCGGTCCTGATCGAATCCCTACCACAATTTCTAGTCGGGTGGCGACTTGTTGTCGCTACGCGCGAATTTCGAAGTTCCCCACGATGTTAGAAGATCGCTAAATCGGAGGATCACGGGTTGTAGATTCTTCTTGGTGGCGGGAATCTCTTCCGCCACCGATATCCCACGATGTAGAGTGCCTGAGACACTCCCCCGTGTCCTCACTGTCGATGGTGGAGGTAGCCCTGCAGTGGCTAGCCTCCTGAGCTTTTTGGTGGCGTTCGTCGAAAGGGATCCCCACAGTCGGTATTTGGCGTCGTGCGTCTGTTTGGTCGTGCTTCTGTCTGTGTGTTCGCCTTCGTATAGGCCTCGTCTCCCACATGTCAGAGAAAAGTCGTAAAAGAAAACAAAAGAATAAATAATATGCTCGATAGTTTTTAGTCCTGTCACGGTCGCCTCTCGGAATTTTTGCCAGGCCTCAGGGCCATCCTAAACATTCATACCATAAAACAGTCACTCCGCTAGGGTCGTCCAAGGGGTAAGGAGCGCCTTGTAATATGCAATGTTACAATATATATCCATCTAATTTAACATCCATATCTTATCTAATATCCATACAAACATATGTATTTACAAATATAGATATATGTATTATAGTATGGGACGTATCTCCATAAATCTTATGATAAAAATCAAAAATTTAAATTGGGTTTAATAATCTGTGTAACTTAATTTATTCGTCGTGTAGAAATCATCATTTGTTCGTCGTGTAGAGTTCGAAGTGTCAACAAATTTGAAAATGAGACTAAATAAGTATGGATCGAAGAAAACGGAATTTCGGCACGACGAATGAATGAAGATACAGAGATTATTAAACCGAATTTAAATTTTTGATTTTTATTGTAAAATTTATGGAGATACGTCACATACGGTAATGGCTGAGGCGCGCACAGCGCGCCAAATACGCTAGTTCAATAAAAAATGGGAGCAGTTTTCGTCAGAAACCATTCCACTATTAGCGAGCCCAACTATCACACATGAAGATCTCTATCCGGCTTCGGATTGACTTTTGACTTTTAATTTCTGGAAATAAAAACTTTGTTTACTATATTGCAAGAGAATAATTATTTTCCCCGAAATTCCCGAATCTATTATCTAATTTACTATAGCACATATATTTTAGGTACGCCATTTCGTTTTTACAAATTTGAAAATCAGATTCGTAATCAGCAACCCTGAAAACATCGGTAAAGTGTATAATCAATCGTGTTTTCTATGAAATTCATGTGTGAGTCGGCCATATTAGGTCCGCCATTTTGTTTTTTCAAATTTAATTATTAAATTCGCAATCAGCAACCCCGAAAACGTCGGTAAAGTGTATAATCAATCGTGTTTTCTATGAAATTCATGTCTTAGTCGGCCATATTAAGTCCGCCATTTTGTTTTTCCAAATTTGAATATCAAATTCGTGATCAGCGACCCCGAAAACATCGGTAAAGTATATACTCAATCGTGTTTTCTATGAAATTCATATCTGAGTCGGCCATATTAGGTCCGCCATTTTGTTTTTCCAAATTTGAATATCAGATTCGTAATCAGCGATTCCGAAAACATCGGTAAAGTGTATAATCAATCGTGTTTTTTACGAAATTGATGTCTCCATCGGCCATATTGGAGCCACCATTTTTTTTTCCAAATTTGGATACCAGATTCGTAATCAGCGACCCCAAAAACATCAGTATATCAAATTTCCAAAAATTCCGATGATCCCCTGGATTATGGCCACGTTTTCGTGAAAATTCCCCACTGTGAGCCGTGTCGAGTTGACGTGGATAGCCCCATAACTATTCAGGAGCGAATTTTTACTCCACAAAATTTCAGCTCCTAAAAGATTCCTCGTTAGGAGTGAAATCTTATTCTTTTTGCTTTGTATTTCACTGTTATGATATTGGTACATTTCATTTTTCATTATTGATAAGTGAATTTAAAAAAAAAAAAAAAAAAAAAAAAATTGAGCGAGCAGCTCAATGGGAATGGGTGCCTTGAAGCATAAACTTTTCCCCATTTATATAACATTTGTCTATTCCACAAGTGGATTAATAATTTTCTTTCAAATTCCGTTTTGTTCCGCCGAACTAAAAGTCTTCGAAAAATATAATTTTTTTTTTTTTGCATGCGAACAGGATATAAAAAAGATTATCGCGCTAATCATGAAAAAGACTAATGTTCATTAAATGGGAAAAAGTTCATGCTTACGGGCGCTTATTCCTAAGTGAGCTCGGAGATTGTACTTCGGCACAGTTTTTTTTTGTGTTTATTTGGTATTTTTCTCGAAATATTCTAATCGGTAAATATTTTTTCTGTCCTGAATTAACGATATACTTGTTCATCCTTCAATCATTGATTGTAATTGTATCTTATTCTTTTGTCACAGATATGGATCCACCGAAATCTCAGATTATGCCCCTTGTGCCATAATTTCGTGTATACGAAACAGAAAGAAATAGTCGTGGTCGGAAAGAAAAGTTTGGCTTCGTTAATTGCGAAAAGTCAATCAAAGGGTGACAATAAATGGGCAGCATGGAATAATGTAACCGAGTTGGTTTGTCATATAAATTGTCGGAAAAGGTATATGGCTTCTTCTGTAGCTGCATCCATAGAAAAATGTACAACCTCTCAGGACGTTGAAAACGTTTCAATGACTCCTTCGACATCATTTTATATACCAGACGTTCCAATTTTACCTTCCACGTCTTCAACTCAGGCGGCAGTCATGTCTTCGAATTCAAGTTTTGGCACAAATAATTTTGATTTCACGAAACTATGTTTATTTTGTGGTAATTGTTGCAATTCAAAGAAATCTCGATCTCGCGGACATGTTATTAGTATATTGTGCTGCTAGGGACGAAAGTTGGCGATTGCGACGAGTGTGAAGTTTGTCGCCCGAGCGAAGCAAGGGCCGCAAACACAACAGTCGCAATCGGCAACTGTTGGCCATAGTAACGCACTATATTTTTTATAATAAGTGCATGAATGTGGGGCGTGCATGTCAGTAGCGGGACGTTCCCAAGGGACGAAAGTGAAATAATTGTGGACTGCGCATGCGTCAACCTTACTTTGCATCCCTGGTATGCATTCAGCCACTTTCGTCCCGCTAAACTGACATGCAACGCCCCAGTTTTCATGCACGTGTTTTAAAAAAAAGAAAGCTTTGTCCAGGATCGAATATTAGATGCAGCAGAATGTCGAGATGATCTTCTGGGCACAGAAGTCATGTGTAGACTCAGCGGAATTTCCTCCTTTTTTTTTTTTTTTTTATTTCCCCTGTGCTTTACAATCTATCTTGTATGATAATAAGTAAGTTTATTGGCTTTGGTTAGGTATTAGTAGGTAGTTGCCCAGTGGTTCGTACCTATTGTTGGCTGTTTGATTGTGTTGTTGATGATTGATTTACTTCATTTAGGTACAGTACCGTCCATAAGTTCGGGATCACTTTCCGAATTTTCGATGGAGACAAAAAGTTGAATATCTCGGTCAAAAAAAATTGTAGCATAATGGGTCGGGTGGCATTCAAAAGTGGAAAGAACCGGCTTCATTTTTCTTCCCTAGTCAATTTTCCGAAAAATTTTCCGCACTCGCTAGATAATGTTGAAAATGACCGTTTTTTTGTGATTTTCATATTTTCATAAATCCACGTGTAATTTTTTGGGAAATAGATATAGAAACTTTTTTCCAATAGGACTTCGAAAGAGGCCAGATTAAGCTACAAATCGGTTTTTTTTTTTTTTCATTGCGATTTTTTTTCGCCAAGTTATTCAACTTTTTGTGCGGAAAATCGGTTTTCAGAAAATGCGTCGTAACTCGAGCACTATGGGGTTCTAGATAAAATGTCGTGATATGAAAAATGTGTATTTTTAAATTTTTCACTCGTTCAAATTTTTTTTGAATTTTTCTTTTTTATTTTTTTTTTTTTTTGATTTTTTATTTTTTTTTTTATTTTTTTCGAATTTTTTGTACATGAACAAATCCGAAATAAAATAAACAATGAATTCCTTCATGAATTTTGAAATTTTTTTCATTTTTTACTAAAATTGCTTTTACTTTTTTACATTACATGAATAAATCCAAAATAAAGTTAACAATAATTTTTGCGATTCTTTCGTTATTATGTGATGAGGAAATTTATTGTTTATTTTATTTCGGATTTGTTCATGTACAAAAAATTCGAAAAAAATCAAAAAAAAAAATCAAAAAATAAAAAAAAAAAAAAAAAAATTCAAAAAAAATTTGAAGGAGTGAAAAATTTAAAAATACACATCTTTCATATTACGACATTTTATCTAAAACCCCATAGTGCTCGAGTTACGACGCATTTTCTGAAAACCGATTTTCCGCACAAAAAGTTGAATAACTTGGCGAAAAAAAATCGCAATGAAAAAAAAAAAAAAACGATTTGTAGCTTAATCTGGCCTCTTTCGAAGTCTTATTGGAAAAAAGTTTCTATATCTATTTCCCAAAAAATTACACGTGGATTTATGAAAGTATGAAAATCGCAAAAAAAACGGTCATTTTCAACATTATCTAGCGAGTGCGGAAAATTTTTCGGAAAATTGACTAGGGAAGAAAAATGAAGCCGGTTCTTTCCACTTTTGAATGCCACCCGACCCATTAGGCTACAATTTTTTTTGACCGAGATATTCAACTTTTTGTCTCGATCGAAAATTCGGAAAGTGATCCCGAACTTATGGACGGTACTGTATATAGGTGGATTAGATAAGTAGGTGGGTGTTAGTTGGTTGATTGGTTGTGCTGTTCTTGTCGGTTTTCTCATGTCGCGGTGCTGCTCCGTTGGTGTAATCTAGTTGTTAGGTTTGCCGGCTGGTATCTTTCAAGCCTTGCCTTGTTGTTCGTTCTTCTTCTCCGAAGTTGTCTGGCTAGTTGGTTTGGGTGGGCGTTTAGTCTGTCTTTGTATTTGTTCGCGTAGCTAGTGATTTCTTCTTTGACCAGTGGTATTTTCAGGTCTTGCCGAATTATTTCGTTCGGCACGAACCAAGGGGCGTCGACTGCGTTTCTCAGTACTTTCGCCTGGAATCGTTCGAGAATTTCGATATTGGAATTCGATGCTGACCCCCATAGTTGAATTCCGTAGGTCCACACTGGCTTTAGGATGGCCGTGTATAGTAATACCTTGTTTTCCGTAGACAGGTTGGAATTTTTGCTCATGAGCCAGTACATTTTGTTCAGTTTCAGATTTAGTTGCTTGCGTTTGGTCCATATATGCGTTTTCCAGGTCATTCGGCGATCCAGGTGCATGCCAAGATACCTTACGTGTTCCATTTGGGGTATTGGTTTGTTATTTAGTGTCACCGGAGGGCACGTTTCTTTGCGCAGGTTGAATGTGACATGCGTAGATTTTAGTTTGTTGGCTTTCATCCTCCATCGCCTGAGCCAAGTCTGGATCTTGTCGAGACTGTGCTGTACGCGATTTGATGCTATAGCCGGGATCGGGTTCGATGCCAGTATAGCAGTGTCATCTGCAAATGTTGCTGTGGTGGTTGCCTTAGTTGTTGGTAGGTCTGAGGTGTATAGGAGATATAGTAGTGGGCCAAGTACGCTACCCTGAGGTACGCCGGATTTTATGGGGTGCAGTTCTGTGTATTCCTCCTGGTATTTTACCTGGAAGTGTCTGTTACTGAGGTAGGATTTCAGCAGTTGGTATAGGCTGTTTGGTAGCTTCTGTTTGATTTTGTAAAGTAGTCCCTGGTGCCAGACTTTGTCGAAGGCTTGGGATATGTCTAGGAACACTGCGGAGCAGTACCTTTTTTTCTCGAGGTCGTCGTTGATTTTTTGTACTATTCTGTGTACTTGTTCTATCGTTGCGTGCTGTCGTCTGAACCCGAATTGGTGGTCCGGGATTAGTTTGTTTGCTTGGAGAATCGGTGTCAGTCGTTTTAGTATGAGTTTCTCGAGGACTTTCGAAAGTAGGGGCAGCAGGCTGATAGGCCGGTATGAGGTGACTTCTTCCGGGTTTTTTCCTGGTTTATGTAACAGTATTATCTGTGCGACCTTCCATTGACTTGGGAAGTAGCTAAGTCTTAGGACTGCCTTGAAAATTATCGTGATTTGCCGTATGACTTTTATGGGTAGTTCCTTCAGTACCTTGCCGCTTATTAAGTCGTACCCAGGAGTTTTTTTTACCTTGAGGTTTTTTATGATGGACTGCGTTTCTTTTACCCTGAAGTTCTTTTATCGGTGTGTCGTCTTGGGGTGGTGCTTCTACAAGTTTTGTGATTTCGTTTTCATCTTCCTCTGTTCCCTCGGAGGGAAAGGGCTGGAAGACTGTCTCAAGGTGTTTAGCGAAGGTTGCTGCTTTTTCCTTATCACTTCTGGCCCACTTTCCGTACTCAGTTCTGATTGGTGGGATAGTTTGCTGGGGTCGCTTCAGTCTTCTTGTCGCTCTCCACAGCGAGTATTCCGTTGCCTCGGTGGCTGTTAGGTTTTGAAGGTACTGTTGGATGGCTGCGTTCCTTTCTTCATACAGCAAGTTCTTCAGTTTTTTTGTAGCCTTGTTGAGCTTCGCTTTATCGTGGGGGGATCTGCTGATTTGCCAGAGTTTTCTTAGCCTGCGCTTTTCTGCTATTTTGGTTTTAGCTTCGCTGGAGCAGCTGGTTGGGTGTTCTACTGCATTACTGGCCGGGGTGGCTTCCCAGGCAGCGTCTTGTATTTGCTTGTTTAGAACTTCGATGGCTCGTTCGATTTCCTCCGCAGATTTTAGCGGTATGTTGCAGTGTACCTTCTCGTTCAGTTTTTCCCTGAATAAGTCCCAGTTGGTTCTTTTGTTGTACAGGGCTGGTGGGATATCCTTTGGCTTCACCTGTGTACTTATAGTTACGATAATCGACGTGTGGTCGGAAGTTAGGTCCAGGCATGATTCTGCCTTTATGTATTCTTCTGAGGCTGCTATCCCATGGCGCCCGTAGCGACGTAACGTAAGCCCGTATCCGGAAAAGTCCCTAGATTTAGGGAGTCCGCGTTTCGCGATTCCGTTTTCTTAAACATTTGAATTTTTGAATCTACGACACGGTGACGTTCTCGATGATTATAACAATAAGGTTAAGTGGCTTGTTGATCTGATAAATTTGATATAAAGAATACAATAAATATTTTAAAACAAACTTGAAATATAATATATAAACAAGCACAAAAATGAGCCGTCCGGTAAGTATTATTCTGATGCTAATATGTGTACGAATAATGATTTCGAATGAATACGGCTTTGCTCCGCGGATCGTTAATCATTGATATTAAGCTTGCGGAAGAATTTGGTGTAGTTTATTTCACAACCACACATTTATGTTTGTATTTCATCAATCTGTGATTATACGTGTAGCAATCCAAGTGTGGTTATTGCGGCTGGATAATATTTGGCACACGCTTACAAGCCCACGGGTGTTTCGACAATTATGACGAGGCGCATGACCTGATTATAGTCGACGACAACGGCGTGATCACAATGAGTAGGTTTAATAATTTTCAAATTACGCATATTACATACGAATGAAACAACATACAATTTTTCACATTCTCGTGAATTACATTCGCAGGAGCCAAAGTGTCTGATGATAATTCCGCTATTCCCAAACATTTGAGCGACTCACTTAGAAATACTGGAGCATGGACGGACAACGACGACGAACAGTTGATCAATATTGTCCAGGTGAAAGCAGGGTTGTGGGACCACAAGCTGCACGCCAGCCAACGCACAAAGTTGAAGAAGCAGGCGTTATGGGACCAAGTGTCTAACCTGATGGGTAGTACGTTTACGATTTACAGATTTACAAATTTTACGCTAAACAATAATTCGTATGAATCGCAGGCGAGATTAATACGTCAGAATGCAAGAAACGGTGGCAGCATTTGAGAGATTGCTACGTGAGGGCGCGAAAGCGTATGCAGTCGTACGTGCCAAGTGGCTCTGGTGCGGTCGATGGGCATCCCGAACGGAGCGGGTTCCGTTTTTACCAACAGATGCGTTTTTTGGAAGACGTTACAACACCAGAAACGTAAATAATTTGTCAATTTATGATCGATAATGATACACGTAAAACTGACGTTTGCGTAATCTTCTAATCTTCGTAATCTTCTTTTATGTTAATAAGCGATTAATTTTTTCTAAATTCTTTTCTTAAATAATATGAGACTAGGTTTGCATTTCGATTAATAAACGTATATATTTTATCCAATAAAGTACAGAAACTTCATTGCCGAGCCAATTGATTGGATCATTAAATCGCTCGAATGACTGCACGATTCCAGCGCAATCCTCATCCCACGCCCAATCCTCATCCCTTACACTTCCACAACAACCATTATCGGATGATCCATTCAACCAGCAGCTGAACTCGACCACCACGTCTGGTTCGTCAGCTGGATCATCCAAGAGCCGTAAAAGAAGTAGGTGAATCGTAACACAGATGTGATTCACACTCATCAGTATGCGTGATATTAATTTGCATTATGTCGTACAGAAGCTACTGATAATCTGTCGGAATTGGAAGTCGACTTCCTAAAAACTTTGAAAGAAGCACAGCCCAAGCGCGATGGGGTTGACGGATTCCTCGATCATTTGGGCGATATCTTGAGGAGACTGCCGTACATAGCGCGTAGAAATTTTCAGCTACGGATCTTGACGCAGGCAGCCGATGAGGAAGACAAATTATTGGATTGATTGATCTTTAACAACTATTTACGTTCATTTATATGTTAAATATTTGATAAAAAAATTTAAATACACCGCATGGAGTACATTTTTTTTGGTTATCAATTTCAGAAATCAGTTTTATTACAGGCATTTCAAAAATCGTTGTTAAGTACTTTTTCCCATTGCCATGGCAAGGGATTGATGTGCTCGAAGTAGCATGCGAACGTATCTCTGATCCCTATAGCAGCCCCTCTACCGTTATTAGGTACATTTTCGTTATTGACGATGTTTTCTTCAAATCCGATGTCGTGATCGCGGTCATGACGGCTCAACGTGCAGTACTGTCTGTTTTGCGGTGACAGTTGCTGTTCCTCTTTAATCACGAAATTGTGTAGAGCCGTTGTAGCTTTTATAATTTTGTTGACGGTTGATGTAGACGCAATAATTTTGGTATGTAATATCCTCCATTTTGCGGCAAGTATCCCGAATGCGCTTTCAACTACTCTTCTCGCCCGACTCAATCTGTAGTTGAATATCTTTTTCGTCATGTTTAAATGACCACTACGAGGATACGGTCTCATCATGTAGCTCGTCAATGCGAATGCTTCATCCCCTACCAATACGTATGGATATTTTATATTAGTGTTGTCCAAACGTCTCGGTGGAGGCACTTTCAATAGATCTCTTTCAAAGAGATCGGCCATGCCGCAACTGTTGAATACGCCGGAATCGCTTTGTCTACCCCCAGCTCCGATATTTACAATCGTAAAACAATAATTTGCGTCAGCGACTGCGAGGAGATTGATGCTGTGCGTTCCCTTGTAATTGTAAAAAGTTGAACCACTGTTTTTAGGAGCCTTGAATCATAAAATTTCCAATCAGACCAAAAATGAAGAGATTCAACTAATCTATTCGATAATCAAATGAATAATTAATGCTAACTCATGATTAAAATGTTTATACCTGAATTACTACGTGTTTCCCATCGATTGCTCCGATACAATTTGTAAAATTCCATAGTCTTTCAAAATCTTCGGCAACCCGCCGCCAATTTCTTTCACTTGGCTGTATAAAAACTGTCTCCCTTAACACATTCCAAATTTGTTCGAGAGTCTCAAACAGAATTTTCGAAATTGTATTTTGTGAAATTCTAAATGCATAACTTAAAGACATCATGCTGTCACCTGATGCCAAATATCGCAAAGTCAGTTCTAATCGTGTGCGCGCTGGTATAGGATTTCTGACACAATATTGCTTCGTAATACTTGGTCCCACCAGCATTAACAATTTATCAAAAATTTGTGCAGACATTCTAAAGTAATTAACGAATCTGTCCTTGTCAAATAGATACATTTGTTTGATCAAGTTTCCACTTGCACCTTGATTCAGCCTTTCTTCCTCCACAAAGATTTTTCTAACCCAGTATTTTCTTTTTTTTAGTTTTTCTTCTCCTAGTTTATGTTTTCGGTAAATCATCCACATTTTTGTCAGAGCACGGTGTGTTAACTCTCTGTTTCGAAGTGATTCCTTCAGTAAATGCATCATGATTAATAGAAGCGTTTCAAGTTTCATTATCGATTTTATTGATATTTCTTTTTTAGTAAATCTTTGTAAAGAATATGCGCAATCGTTTCGTTTGTTTATGTGTATTTAACAAAAAAGAAGCAGTAGGCAACGGGATAATGCAGGTATGTACCAGGAGTTACTGAAATTATGTCGCAGTGGATGAAGCATTTGCATTGACGAGATACGGTCACCGCAAAATAGACAGTACTGCACGTTGAGTCGTCATGACCGCGATCACGACATCGGATTTGAAGAAAACATCGTCAATAACGAAAATGTACCTAATAACGGTAGAGGGGCTGCTATAGGGATCAGAGATACGTTCGCATGCTACTTCGAGCACATCAATCCCTTGCCATGGCAATGGGAAAAAGTACTTAACAACGATTTTTGAAATGCCTGTAATAAAACTGATTTCTGAAATTGATAACCAAAAAAAATGTACTCCATGCGGTGTATTTAAATTTTTTTATCAAATATTTAACATATAAATGAACGTAAATAGTTGTTAAAGATCAATCAATCCAATAATTTGTCTTCCTCATCGGCTGCCTGCGTCAAGATCCGTAGCTGAAAATTTCTACGCGCTATGTACGGCAGTCTCCTCAAGATATCGCCCAAATGATCGAGGAATCCGTCAACCCCATCGCGCTTGGGCTGTGCTTCTTTCAAAGTTTTTAGGAAGTCGACTTCCAATTCCGACAGATTATCAGTAGCTTCTGTACGACATAATGCAAATTAATATCACGCATACTGATGAGTGTGAATCACATCTGTGTTACGATTCACCTACTTCTTTTACGGCTCTTGGATGATCCAGCTGACGAACCAGACGTGGTGGTCGAGTTCAGCTGCTGGTTGAATGGATCATCCGATAATGGTTGTTGTGGAAGTGTAAGGGATGAGGATTGGGCGTGGGATGAGGATTGCGCTGGAATCGTGCAGTCATTCGAGCGATTTAATGATCCAATCAATTGGCTCGGCAATGAAGTTTCTGTACTTTATTGGATAAAATATATACGTTTATTAATCGAAATGCAAACCTAGTCTCATATTATTTAAGAAAAGAATTTAGAAAAAATTAATCGCTTATTAACATAAAAGAAGATTACGAAGATTAGAAGATTACGCAAACGTCAGTTTTACGTGTATCATTATCGATCATAAATTGACAAATTATTTACGTTTCTGGTGTTGTAACGTCTTCCAAAAAACGCATCTGTTGGTAAAAACGGAACCCGCTCCGTTCGGGATGCCCATCGACCGCACCAGAGCCACTTGGCACGTACGACTGCATACGCTTTCGCGCCCTCACGTAGCAATCTCTCAAATGCTGCCACCGTTTCTTGCATTCTGACGTATTAATCTCGCCTGCGATTCATACGAATTATTGTTTAGCGTAAAATTTGTAAATCTGTAAATCGTAAACGTACTACCCATCAGGTTAGACACTTGGTCCCATAACGCCTGCTTCTTCAACTTTGTGCGTTGGCTGGCGTGCAGCTTGTGGTCCCACAACCCTGCTTTCACCTGGACAATATTGATCAACTGTTCGTCGTCGTTGTCCGTCCATGCTCCAGTATTTCTAAGTGAGTCGCTCAAATGTTTGGGAATAGCGGAATTATCATCAGACACTTTGGCTCCTGCGAATGTAATTCACGAGAATGTGAAAAATTGTATGTTGTTTCATTCGTATGTAATATGCGTAATTTGAAAATTATTAAACCTACTCATTGTGATCACGCCGTTGTCGTCGACTATAATCAGGTCATGCGCCTCGTCATAATTGTCGAAACACCCGTGGGCTTGTAAGCGTGTGCCAAATATTATCCAGCCGCAATAACCACACTTGGATTGCTACACGTATAATCACAGATTGATGAAATACAAACATAAATGTGTGGTTGTGAAATAAACTACACCAAATTCTTCCGCAAGCTTAATATCAATGATTAACGATCCGCGGAGCAAAGCCGTATTCATTCGAAATCATTATTCGTACACATATTAGCATCAGAATAATACTTACCGGACGGCTCATTTTTGTGCTTGTTTATATATTATATTTCAAGTTTGTTTTAAAATATTTATTGTATTCTTTATATCAAATTTATCAGATCAACATGTAACGTTCCGGCTAGACCGGGTGGAGTGTGGGGTGCAAAGGATACCCGGTGTAGACGGCAAACGGGTCTGGGGGTCTCGTCCCCCTCCGCCGGATGCTCGGTCTGTCGGTAGTAGGGTTTTAGATAAATAAAAAGAAAGTAGGTTTGATTAACAAAATAGATATATATATATTCTTTATTGAGTGCTTATATTATTAGAGGTTGCTGGTGCAATAGGTGCCAGACTAGAAAGAAAAGAAAATATAAAAAAAATAGTTAGACACAAGAAAGTAGCGTTATCTAATGAACTTATTATCTAGGTATATTCTAGGACTAGTGCTAGTATGTACAGGTGACCTAAGCCAAGGATAGTTTAGCCAGAAGACTGGATTAAAGAACACGAGTCTAATCTTCTGACCCGATGCGGTATTCCGCGATACAATTAAGTAGAATAAAGAACGAGAGTCTAATAGTTTGACTCGATGCGGTACTCCGCGATACAATTAAATATAATAAAGAACGAGAGTCTAATAGTTTGACTTGATGCGGTACTCCGCGATATAATTAAATATAATAAAGAACGAGAGTCTAATAGTTTGACTCGATGCGGTATTCCGCGATACAAGCGCCTCTAGGGCGGTAAAATATAAGTAGGAAGCTATTCTTGGCGTAAATCGGTACTATCAACGATCTGGAAGTTAAAGTATAGCGGTGATTCTAGTAAGTTACGGATTCGGTATCTAGTGCGAAACGGAAATAGAGGTGAAGCCTCTATTGAATACGCGAACGCGCCTAGCGGTCCGGGGTCTCTTCCCGCGGTCCGTACGTCTATAAGACGGAGTTCAATCTGAGCCGTAGTCAGGCTGTTGACCAGAGAGAACTGACTAGACGGTGTACCGGGCTGGCTTGTATGTACGCCGTTGGTGCGTTTGGCTTGCGAGAGTGGTCGCCGCCTAGCGGCGTACGTGGGTATTGCGGCCAGTCACCGGGCGGTGCTGCCTCTAGTCGTAACGAGATGATACCTATTTGGCTAGCCGGCAGGTGTTTACTTTACCGGAGGTATCATTTTGTTACAAACAAGCCACTCAACCTTATTGTTATAATCATCGAGAACGTCACCGTGTCGTAGATTCAAAAATTCAAATGTTTAAGAAAACGGAATCGCGAAACGCGGACTCCCTAAATCTAGGGACTTTTCCGGATACGGGCTTACGTTACGTCGCTACGGGCGCCATGGGATAGCAGCCTGAGATACCTTTAGCCACGGCGAAATCTATCACGTCCGGGGTCTTTCGTCTATCTGTTGGCCAGTACGTTGGTTCGCCGGTTGTTATTGGTTGAAGGTGATTTTTTGCATGGATGCGTACAGTTGGCGGCCTCTGGGGGTTGGGGTGTTTGACCTTAATCCCCACCATGGGTGTTTGGCATTGTAGTCGCCTCCGGCTATGAAGCGATGGCCTAATAAGTTGAAAAACTGTGTGAATTGATTTGATTTAATTATGTGCTTTGGTGGGCAGTAAACTGCGGAGCACGTGATTGGTCCGATCCAGTCTTCTATTGCTATAGAGGTCGCTTGTAAAAAGCTTTCGTTGTGATTACCGATTTCGTAATGTTTGATGGAGGTTTTAATGATTACTGCTGTTCCTCCGTGGGCAGTTCCATCTGGGTGTTTAGTATGATAGATCGAGTACTTACGTATTTTCAGGTAATTTTTTTGAGTGAAGTGCGTTTCTGAGATTAGCATGATGTCTATGTTGTGATTGTGTAGGAATAACTTCAGTTCGTGGCTTCTCTGGGCCAATCCGTTGGCGTTCCAGATGGCAAGTTTAATTTCTCTTGTCATTATCGCAATTTTGCAATCAGGGTTGCGAAGAGATTTAGCATGATGTCTATTCTCGTCATTAATTTTGTTATCATACCTTCTAGAGTGCTGTTTGGCTGCTGCGGCGTGGATTCCCCGGCTTGTTGGTTACCTGCTGTTTTGTCGTGCGGCTCATTTTTTGCTGCTTGTGCATATGTGCTTTTTGGGTGTGTTACGTTGGATGTAGTCCGGTGTGGGTGCTGTCTCTCAGTTGGCGGTGCTTCTTTTTCTCTTAGCGGGGGAAATAGCTTCTGCTGAAGTTGTTTACGGATAGAGCAGCCTTTATAGCTAGCTGGATGGTCACCCCCGCAGTTGAAGAATTTAACTTCGTTACTTTTACCTTTCTTTGGACAGTCAGCCGTTAGGTGAGCTGCTGCACATTTGACGCAACGAGGAGTTTTGAAACAGTAGCTCTTGGTATGACCATAGGCTTGGCAGCGCATGCATTGTGGTATATCGCGCTTCTTGCGTGGCTGCTCGAAGCTTATGATTGTATTAGGCAGCTGTTTGATTTTGTAGATTTCTTTGTTGTTATCGTTCGCTTCTATTTCCACTAGAAACAGTGGTAGGGGTTTCTTTGTGTTGCTTTGGAGTATGTTTACAATGTTCTTCACCTTGTGGTTATTAGCTTCTATTTCGTCGGTGAGCGATTTTAGATCGGCTGACGCGTGCATGTTTCTCAGTACTACTTTGAAGTTCTTATCTTGCTTTCTCTGCTAGGTGTAGAATTCCGTTTTTTTACCCTTTAGTGCTTCAATGATTGGCAGGTATTTTTCCGAGGAGCTCGGTTGAATCTTCACTTGGTCATTCTGCAGTGCCTTGAGTGTGTAATCATCCTTCGCTATTTCGTCTAGTAGATCGCTAAGGGGGCGTATGTATTTTACACCGCTCACGAAGATGGGTGGTGATCTTGCTGGTTTTTGTATCAGTTCGGTTGATTCCTCTTCGTTGTCGATATCTTTCCCTGATAATACTTCGAAAGGGTTTTCCGTAGGGACTGGTTTGTTTAGCCAGTAGTCGTTTATCGATGACTGACGCTTGTGGCTGGTTGTATTTTCTGGGCTGCTCCTGGGCCTTTTTTTTTTTTGAGTTTGCTGTTACCCAGTCGTAGACTTGGTTTTGGTTTTGTGGCCGAGTGCTAGAAGTACTGTTTTTTGATTGAGTTGACTGTACAGTCGCATTTTTCGCGTCATTGTGTGGCGTTGGTGATACTACGCCTTCTTGCATGCTGGCTATAGGCCGAGGTGTGTGCGTTTGCCAGTGTGTACAACAGCAGGCTTAGTGACACTCACTAACACTCGCTAACACTCGCGGCGTGTTTACCTGGTAGTCGTATATAATGTAACGTTCCGGCTGTGTTGGCTACCGCCAGCGCAGCCGGAGCACGTCCATCCAGCAGCGGAATCCCGCAGTTCCGTGCATCCCGCGATTCCGCGCCTCCCGCGATTCCGCGTCTCCCGCGATTCCGCGCCTCCCGCGATTCCGCGTCTCCCGCGATTCCGCGCCTCCCGCGATTCCGCGTCTCCCGCGATTCCGCGCCTCCCGCGATTTCGCGCACCCCGCGGAATATCGGTATAAAAAGGGGGCCGCGGAGGCAACAGCTACCGATTGTGTGGCAAAGCGCCCGTCGAGTCACTTCGTATTAACTGCTAATTAGGCACGTAGCCAAAATAGTGCGTGACCTTTATTCGCTCTTAAATCGGATTTCAATACTTGCTAAAATTGAAGTGATTAAAATCGCGATTTCTGATATTGAAAACAAGTCTATTTAAAAACTCACATTCACTCATTTCATAGTTTTTACTAATTTTGGATGTACTATAAAAAATTAGACATTAACGTAAAAGTCGCATTAATAATATTTAACGGCGCAATTTCATCGATCACGATATTGAAAACCGTGATTAACCAACCTAACGAACTCGGGCAAATCAAATCTAGAATTAAAAACTCTAAATCTGAAATATTCACTAACTAGGAAAATTAGCTTTAATTTAGATTTAATTTATCTTTTTTTTCTTATAATTTCTCATTATAAAAACTCCACGCTCAATGAGCTATTTCTTTTGTATCGTTTCCTGTGCTCAACGATTTAATTTCATTAAACATTATCTATTGTTAAAACGATATCTTTTTCTTTCAATTTCCTATCTCCTGTTAATTAACAATCTCTAAACATTTCAGCTTTCCTTTCTTTATTCTCAGTTAGCAAACGACAGCTACGGTGCGGGTGCAAAACCCAATCCCGAGTCTAGTCGTACAGCTTGGTACGCCTAGCGACACCCAGCTCTGTATTATCGCAGCAACGGTTGAGCGGTACGCTCAATCCGCGTCTGCGCGCAGGCTCGGTTAGCGAAGCAGATCCGGGCTCAGTAGATAAACAGCTCAAATCGGTTGATAGCTGATTTGAGTCTGTAATAGGGTATTTTGTGGTTTTTCACTTTTTCCACCAGAGGAGCTCCAAATCACACCCGTGACAAAGACACTCACGCGGACTAGCACCGTATCTCCAGCCATCAGCTGAGATATTGGTGCAGTAAGTTACAATAAACACGTCCTTGCTCTTCGAGAGCCAGGACAGAACTGAATTTCCTCCTTGATCGAAGAAAGAGCGAGATACCACCCAAGATGTTACATTAAGTTCTTTGCAATTCCATCACACGAACGTACCCCAACACCCGAGACACTCAAAACCTCTTCGTCGTTCCAAGCTGTTTGCGAGTATATCGAAAATTGCGGATAATTTGAATTTACCTTGTCAGAATTGTGTAATATAATGGGAGAATACTGCTTATCCAATTCAACTTTGTATAAGAGACTGAAAGAGAAATTTAATGAAGATATTTATATTCACCACGAACGAGGAAAACGAACGATTATTTATTATAAATATTTCGATATAGGCGGAATGTGCAAAAAGTTATATCGCGGTGAGACTCTCGATGCACAGGAAAAAGAAACAATCCTAAAGGTTGCAGCAGAGTAAAACCGTTGAACATGATATCCCTCAATCGCTTAAATATTTTCTCGGAGAGTTACTTCAAGGTGAACACAGCGGACATTACTTCCGACCTTCTATGCTCGTAATACCATTGCACATTCTATAATTTCTGCAATTCGTCCTCAGTCATTTATTTCAACACTGCAATTAGCAATCGGCACCTATGTCCATAGGAAGACTGGTTCCAAACAAATTATCGAGCTGTTGGACAGAATGGGCATCTGTGTTTCTTACCACTGTTTGCGACAGTATGAAGCATCTATAATAATAAGTCCTCTCACGGTAACAATCGAAGAGGGTGTACATGTGCAGCACGTGTTCGATAATACTGACCATAACGCGAGTACTTTGGATGGCTATCGAACTTTCCACTGTCTAGGTGGTATTGCAGTTTATACGCCTGATTGCGATGTGTCTTATCACGACCGCACTCCAAGATTGACAAATCCCGCTGCCAGTTTATCAGCATCAATAGCAGCGAAAAGCGCAATACCCACTATCCCCTACTGTTCTTTTCATTCCAAAGGTCTGGAAGCAGTCGAGTATGTTGACACGAGTACGCCTGATTTGGGGACCTCACCGTCATTACCAAGTTATTACTCAGTGTATTTATGGGCTAAGTCACTTGGTATCAAAAATTTACCAGGTTGAAGAGGTTTTATGGAAATCATGTCCGATGAAACAACGTATGCAGTATCACGTGTTGTGTGTTTGCCGTTCATTAATGAGGCACCTTCTAAATTGACTATAATAAATACAGCTTTAAACCACGCATTATGTGAAGCTCGTAAGCTCAATCAGACGACTTGCTTTGTCACATTTGACCAGCCATTGTATCACAATGCTCGCACAATTGTTGCTGAATCTGAAGAACGGGGAAAATTGAAGAACGTTGTTGTACGCCTTGGCGGTTTTCATTTATTAATGTCGTACCATGGTGCTGTTGGTTATGTTATGAGTGGCAGTGGAATTGGATACTTATGGGCCACCGTGTACGCTCCAGATTCGGTTAAAAAGATGATCAGTGGTCATGCTTTCTCCCGAGCAATGCGAGCGCATATTTTAACTTTTACGGCACTTGGAATTGCAATTTGTAATAGTGCGACATCCGATAAAGATGAAGAATATCGCGACTTCCTCTTATCATTTCTGAAGGACTGGGAATCACAACCTCCAACATATGGTGACTGTCGAGCAGAGCCCCGCATTGCAGATATGACAAACGACTTTATTGCAGAAATAAATCAGCTGAAAAGCAATGGTCCAACCGCTGAGTTGTGGCTCCAATACTTCGAATCAGTAGTTAAAGCATTACAATTTGTGGAAGCTGAAAGAATAGGGGATTGGAATTTACACTTGCAAAGTGTCAACAAAATGTTGCCTTTATTTCACGCGGCAGGTCACTTACCCTATGCCAAAAGCGCACAAGTGTACTTACAAGATATGGCTGCACTGGAAGACACGATGGATCATGAAGAGTATATCAAATTCACAAGAGAAGGGTTCTTCACAATTAGAAGATCGGATAAGCCTTGGTCCGGAGTATGGAGCGACATGACCATTGAACAGACACTAAATCGCTATTTTGGAACCGATCTCAAGCACGGAAGAGGTGTCACACCAGGGGTAATTACTCGATATTTATTAACAATGCCATCTGTCTTCAGCATAATGGAATCTGTGGAGGAGTTTTTCGGTATAACCACTACAACGAGTGAGCAGCACGTAGAACTTGGTGATTCTCGACGAAAGAGAGATGCAGAAGATGTGGCAAAGCTTTTGTTTTGGATTAACGAGCAGAAACCGTTCCAACCACGAAGTTCTCTAATGTCTTTATCAACAGGGAAAGGGAAAAAAGCAATGCTCACGATGATAGGGAAAAATGCGAAGAATATATCACTTTCGATGGTAAATAAAGTAAAGAATTTAGCTTCAGCGAAGGCAGGCGTTCACCTAGGTGACACTTCACGTTCCTCCGTCGACTCAACGCTGTTATTCCAGCGCATTTCTGTATTATTTCACGGTAATTCAGCATGAACACAAGAGGCTTTTGAGAATGAACTATCACCATTTCCATTGTCATTATTCGATACTGAAGGATTCATGAGGAAAAGTCAAAAATCTGAATTGTACAAAATTTTCAAGCCGTGTCCGCCTTCCTTCCAATCGGAGAAATTCCTTCAGAACTTTACTTACGTCGTGGACGGTGGATTTTTATTGCACGGCGTATCGTGGCCACACGGGTCGACCTATCGACAAATTTTCAACAGATACCTCGATCACATTGTGCATCATTATCGATTCAATGCTTGGGTAGTATTCGATGGGTACAGCAACGAGTGCCTCGGAACTAAATCCTATGAAAGGTACCGCCGTCGCGAGAAAAATTTGGCTGCGGATATTGATTTCTCTGACGACATGCCCATCACGTTAACCCAAGCAAAGTTTTTGTCAAATGCTATGAACAAATTAAAATTTCTTGAACTTTTGTCCGAGCATTTACGAAAAAACGGAATCAATATCAAAGTAGCTCGCGAAGACGCGGATACTTTGATTGTGACCACGGCAATCCAAGTGGACCAATTACTCGAGGGTCCAGTCGCAGTCGTTGGCAACGATGTCGACTTATTCGTACTTCTCATTGGTTTGACAAATGAGAGAAAACCAACCTATTTTTATAAAGTTGTTCCGTCGGGTAAAATAAAAAAGTTATATTCGACAACAGATAATGCACATCTACAGAAATTCATATTATTTGCGCACGCCTTCCTTGGATGCGATACAACGAGCGCGTTGTATAATAAAGGTAAAAAATTTATATTGAGTCTACTACAGAAGAATGAACAACTTCAACAACTCGCACAAGTCTTCTACAATCGTGAAAGTTCGAAGGATCCTATATGCAGTGCGGCGGAAAAATTTATTTTCCACTTGTATGGAATTGCTGATGACAGAATGTCACTTGGTGCAGCTCGATACACTGTTGGAAAAATTGTGTATTGCTGTTAAAAAAATTCGCAGTTGAAAATATTTTGTCAAATTCTATACATATTCGAATGTTAATTTAACAAATTCGATTTGAGTTAAGCTGGTATTTTATGTTGAAAATTATTATTAACATATTCGCACAAAACTTGACACATCTATTATGTCAACTTCAGAATAACGAAGCAATAACTTCATGTTTATGTTAAATCTTTGAAATAACATGTGGTTTATGTATACAAGAACTAAAAATTTATGTCATTCAATTGTAGATTCACGGCAAGATTTGATCCAAAGTTAAGTCAATTCAACTCTTCTTACATATTATTTTGACGAAGAAGATCTGTTAATATCTTTTATTACATTATCAGGCCAGTTGAATTAACACAAATATAATGTGAAAATTCGGTTCATCACCCAAGAAAAGTGTTAAAATGACATATTTTTGAAGTAAAGTCGATACTTCGGACAAACTCGTGTTTGTTCGATTGACTTCGAGAGCTGGTAGTAGCGTGTGGGGGTCGAGAAGACCTCAGTTGTAGTGTCGGACGCAAGCGCGTAACATGTACGAACGCCGTATCAAGTCCTCATTGTAAGCCGCTAGAGATGAACAATGCCTATGATCACCAATGTATCATAACCAAATACTTTTTGTACCCTTAAGAAATGCAAATGTATTATATAATTGTAAGAAATTGTTCACTTGAAAAAAAATGATAATGAACAATACTAGAATAACAAAATTTGGAGTTTTTTTTTAGACAAATTCATCCACCCTTTCACTGTGAATAATTAAAACTTGGAGGGTGTGAAATCGAAAGTAACACAAGGCAATTGTAAAAGTCATTGAAAGTTATTTTCTAGTTGGGAAAATGATTTCATTTTCCATAGTTATACAATAAATTGTCAAGTATTGTATGACTGTGGAAAATAATTATTATTTTTTCAACTAGATCATACTTTTGCAGTGCTTCTTCAATTGCTCCGTGCTGTACTCCGCACCCCTCTGGAATAATAATGAGATAACATAAAGAAGAAGTGAAATTAACATTTCTGTACAGTTAGGATTAACATTAAAAGTATGTCAAAATTGACATGAAATTTGATTATTCCAACATTTAAAATTAGTAAATTCGTGTGAATTTGCATGTTGGAGTAACATACGTAAAATGTCAATTTCAACTGTATTTTCTGTTTATTTGACTCAGCTGTGATTCATTATGAACATTTAATTGTTTTCAATTTAACAGATAGATTATGTATTATTGACAGATGATTTGCGTCGAATGGAACTACAAATATGTTGAAGTTTCAACTTATATCCTATGTCAACTGTTTGCATATCATGTTTCTGTAAAATTAACTAAAAAAAGTTAGTGGACCTAATGGGACATACGAAATGAGTTAAAATTGACATATTTTTTCCAACAGTGTACGCTAAATTCTTATCTTCAGCAGCTGGGAGCAAAACTGAAATTCGCCTATTTCAGTTACCGCCGACTGCAGCTGCTTTGCACGAGCATGCTAAGCGCGTTTTTCTACAAATTCAAGCCTAGCTTGGGAACATGCTAAGCCCCGAAAATTGGGGGTGGAAAAAAACTTCTCGCATCATGCTTCCAATCATGACTCCAAAAGATCCAGCTCCTAAGGAACTCCTGCACATGGTGAGCCAATTCTTCGAGATGAAATGAATATTGAAGCATTTTCATATCAAATTTAATTAAACTATTGTCATTCTGTCGACAGATCTCTTGTGGCTGTTCAACTGATTGCCATAGCTCTCGTTGTGGATGCAAAAAGGCTGGTATGCCATGCTCTGCTTTATGTAAACATTGCAATGGTGTCAGCTGCACTAATGCTTCCACAGAGAGACCATATTGCATAGCTGAAAACGAAATCGAGAATGCTCCAGACGAATGGGGCATCGGAGATGATGCAAATGAAGAAGACCAACAGGAAAATGAAACGCCTCACACCGCAGAAACAGTACACAGTCAGTGCACTGACTATTTTAATTTCAATGAGACTGAATTGCAGTATGAAAACTATTCAATAACTTTCTGCTATCGTACGTCTGATATTATATATTGTTTTTTACATATCTAGAATTAAACGAGGAAGTTTACCATGTTATTTAATTTACTTCCTATCAAAGAGCTATTTAAACAAAATATTAGACTGTGGGCTAAATGTATAAGCCAATGGTCAATTTTTTGTATGTTCAGAAAATTCATTTTCGAAAAAGTATATTATTAAAAAAGAAGAAATAAAAATAAAAACCAACAACTCAAGTTATCATTTTGTTTTTATCACACTATTCATTATTAACTGTATAATATTAATAGGCATACGTCCTATGGAATTGAACATCTGCATGGCTTAGATATTACCTAGTCTCTGTAATGAAACTCTGCGAAAACCACTATTGATATTTATTCATAAATAAATCATTGGATATTACAGAAGGTTCTTTGAAAGTTCTTTCTTTGAAATTATATTTGAGTATCCAAATTAGGGATGTTCGATTCAGAATCGATCTTCAGGAGAATCGATCTTTTCGACGCGAAAAATCGATTTTTTGTATCGATTCTCTGGCGTCCGATTTTTTTGAGAATCGATTTTTCTAGACCAGAATCGATATTCTTTGTCTTTGAGTCGTATCTGGGTTCCGGCTTCCAGTTTCCAGCAGAAAAAAAATCACTCATCAACTCAGAAACTTTTGTTTCCACCAGAAAAGAGGCTTCGGCCATGAAGGGTTGAATATGTACGCCTTTTTTCACTCAGAAAGTGCAGTTTAGTTCATCGGCGAACGCTTGAGATTTTTCGTTTTTTTTTTTTAGACACCGGATAATACAAAAAAATCGATTTTCGCAAGATCGATCTTTCAGGTTCCGATTTTTTGCAGAATCGATTCTCAGACATCCGATTCAGAATGGATCCCGAAATCGATTTTTTCGGAAGATCGAACATCCCTAATCCAAATCCCACATAAGATGAATAATGATGACCTTTTTTGTGCTGCGTTTCGTTTCAGATAAATTATGTCTTTCGATTTTTCGGTAAAGTTATTCGCTATAAATCAGTAAAAGGAACTCCCCCTTGTCCAATAAATATCCATATAAATCGATTTTTAAGGAGTTTGAGGCGTCCGGTCACATATAAGATAAAGACTTGAAAATTTTATCTTCGAAAGATAGATAAATGAAATGCTTCCTGCCAAAATTTCGAGTCGATTCACCACCCCGTTTTTGATAAATTAATTTTTGAATTTGCTTCTTATATACGTAGAGGTATGGAGAGCCGATAAGGTTAGTATGAAATCTTTCGTATCACCCACGCGGTAAGTTAGATTTCATACTAACCTTACTGGCTCCCTATACCTCTACGTGTATAAGAAGCAAATTCAAAAATTAATTTATCAAAAACGGGGTGGTGAGTCGACTTGAAATTCTGGCAGGAAGCATTTCATTCATCTATCTTTCGATGGCAGTGTTGCCAACTCTGAATTACTAAAGGTCACCAGACAGACTTCCAAAAAGACACCTTTTGAACCCAAAAGTCACCAGATTCGAATTCACCAGATTTGATAATAGTTATTGACTTTTATGTAATGTTTTGAAGAGTTTGAAAGATTAAATGATATTTTCAATGAAATATTGAAATAATTAAGTCTAAGGAAACTTATGGTAAGGAGATCATAGTCATTCATTGATGTATTAGAAAATAAAGATTTTTAGTGATTTGTTATTTAGAACTTTAACAGAGTTTTTAAGGATTCAATTGAAATATAGACGGAATATAAATATCATAGTGTTCTTATGAATTATAGGTACAAAATATCACTCGAGTTATTTAGACACTGAATAGTATATTTTCATTTTTGGGCACAATGTTTAAAGGCACAAAAATTCTTCATATTCTTCCAGTTCGATGAGGTCCGATTCTATTTCATTTGTCGAAGTAACAGTTGAATTTGAAGGTTTTACAGCTGCATCTCCGAAGACTTTCACAGTCCCTATCATTTGCAGAACATCCTCAGGAATTAGATAGGAGTTGCAACATTTTGTGATCCTGCGCAGACCATACCTGATACTCAATAAGGAATTGAGTGTCCTTAGCTTGAGTCTATTACGTAGCTTGGTCTTCACTACATTCATCTGACTAAAGACCCGCTCTACTTCTGCATTTGAGTAGGGTAATGATAATAATCCCACAGCAAGCTGCGCCAGTTCACCGAATGGGTTTTCTCCACATGCGTCCACATACGATGACACCTCAGTCCAAAATTCTTCTGTAGATGTTGTATTTGTCCAAAATATGTTGGACAAATTGTACCATTGATTCTCAATCGCTGACACTGTCAGATGGTCTGGTGTGAATTCTTTTGCCAAATCTGTGATGGGAAGCTTGTGTTTCTTGATTTTGAGACATTCTTTGACGCTAAGTAGATTCATTGATTCCAGTAGTGTGAAATTAGAAGGAAGTCGTTGTTGAAGTTCCTTGCAAAGCTTGATAGTGAATTGGACGCAGCGGTCTCTCAACACTTGTTGATCTTGTGGATTTATGCCCAGTTGTTCAATAGCATTTTTGAAAGCATATCCTAAATATGGATTGGGATCCAGATGATCTTCTATTTTAATCGTGAAGACATTCATGTTGGTGGTCGGTATAAGTATCTTCGATGCCATCGATTTTATTAAATTACTCAGATCTCCCAGTAACTTTGTCGCATCTACTGACTCTGACTCGAATGCTTTATTCGTACGTTGAACTTCTCCCAGAATTTGTTGCAGATAAATCAGGTACACTTTGTTTCTATTGTCGATATAATTGTTATACAAGATTTCAGCTGTGTAACAATTATCTTTCCTACGAGCAATCTCAAAATGAGTTTTTAATTCTAACCACTGACTCAATATTCGGTTTATGGCAGGTTCCATCGAAATCCAGCGTGTGTTACTCAACTGTAGAATTTTGAGTGGCGAAGCTCCATCGTTGATCAGGCTGAATAATTCTTTATAAGCTGACTGTCTGATAGCAGAGTAGCTGAACCAATTGTAGGTTTCTCTGATGAGGAAATCTAAATTTCGCGGTAAGGTTTCTTCTGTGGCATGAGATACTGCCAATTGTAGAGAATGGCAGACGCATCGAATTAATACCAAGTGTGGTAAGTTATATTTCCTTTTAAGCAAAGCAAATACACCGTTATTGACTCCTGTCATAACTGACGCATTATCGGTCCCGATGCCAACCAGATTTTTTAAATCCAGATCAAAGACATTCATGACTTTTTCAATGCCATCTACAATACCTTCTGCTGTACCTGAAGTAAGCTCAACTAGTTCTAGAAATGTTGAAACAAACTTTCCAGTCTCCCCGCTGTGGTATCTTATGACAACTCCTAATAATTTTGTGACGGAAATATCTGTAGATTCATCTAGTATAAGACTGAACTTCTTTTCCCCGATATCTTTTCGTAATTTCTGACGAAAGTGTGAATCAAATATATTAGTTATTATTTGAGTACATTTTGTCCTATGTATTCGGACATGTGCTGCACTACTTTCGGGGAACAGTAACGTACATAACTCTCCCAGATGATCACTGCTGTTCATATTACCGTGAACTGCACAGAAGAGTGCTAATCTTCCTTCGGCGATTTTCTTTTTATCGGGCCCTCGGGGCACTTCTTTAAAATCTATCCTTTTCTGTCGTGAACTTGAAAATGATTTGGCGGCAGCCTTGTGTTTATCTCTGGTAGCATGTTTTTTTAAATCACTCAAACGGGCAGTGAATTCACTTTTACAATACTTGCAGTAAGCTTTTGTGGAATCACTAGGTACGGGTTCTAACCACGATTTGAAGTCAGGAAAATTTAACCACTCTCGTCTGAATTTTTGTTCGTACTGTGGCTTGCCCATTGTTAATCACACAAAGTATACTGATCAAAATATGTATTTATATTATCACATGAGATTATCAGATTGACTACTTTCGTCTGTGAACTGACGGGACTCCCCGTGGCAAACACACGGGATGTGTTCGTGTATCTGTAATTCGTATTTGAAACAGCAGTAAGTGACTTGGTAACCAATCGTGACGAAGGGAGGAAGAATGAACCAATCGCCAACGCGGACCCATGATTTGGGTGGAATTTACGAACACAAAGTCACTAACCATGCTGAGTCACTAGAAATGTCACTAGAGACAAGCTCAAAACACGGAAAACACCAGATTTCAGACGCGTCTGAAAATGAAAAATTTGTCACCATACGGGTTCCCGAAAACGCCAGATCTGGTGACAAAGTCACTAAGTTGGCAACACTGTTCGATGGTAAAATTTTCAAGTCTTCATCTTATATGTGACCGGACGCCTCAACCTCCTCAAGGCCTTATGGTCCCTACACACTAGCGCGGCAAAGCGGCGAGCGACGAGCGGCGAGCGGCGAGCGAATGAAAATGTAATTTTCCTTGTTCACACCATAGCGATTGTTTCTGCAATCAGCGCATGGTTTTACCAGCGAAGTGTCATAGAAAATATCATAAAGTAGATGGAAGTAATTTAACCTATTATATAATATGAATACAATCAACGACGAACGTAGACGTTTATTCTTATTAGCGTTGTATTTTAAACGAACAGTACTCGACCAGCATACGAAATCTTTACTAATAGCAGTAGCATTAAGAATAGTACGGAATAAAAATGCACGTCAACAACGACGACAACGTCGTTGGTGGGTCCGTCCAATTAATCAACTTCGGCAGGAGCAAGGAGATGGCCATCACCTCATTGAAGAAATAAGGCTTCGAGACACAGAAGTGCATTTTCAATACAGCCGTATGACACTTGCTGTTTTCGATGATTTGCTCCAGAAAGTTGGGCCGAGAATCGAAAAGATACCAACACACTACAGAGAACCGATTTCTTCCCGTGACCGATTGTACATGACGCTTAGGTTTTTAGCAACGGGGGATTCCATGTCGTCAATAGCCTACGCGTTTCGGGTGAGCCGTAGTACTGTGTCATTAGTAGTAGCAGAGACATGTACGGTATTGTGGGAAAGTCTACAGAATGAGCTGTTCACACCATCAGAAAATGGGTGGAAAGAAGTCTCAAGAGAATTCCAAAATCTTTGGAATTTTCCACACTGCATTGGCGCTCTTGATGGCAAGCATGTCAACCTAATGGTGAGTTCAGTTTATGGATTCATGGATACTGTAGTAAAGACCTTAACCAAGTAGTACATACTCTTCACAAATTGGAATTTACAGGCACCACCACACGCAGGCTCCACCTTTTACGATTATAAGGGGCACCACAGCATTCATCTGATGGCTGTTACGTCAGCGACATACAGATTTCTGCTCGTCGACATAGGTGCCGAAGGCCGACAGAGTGATGGAGGAGTTTTTTCAAATTCAATAATGGGTGGTCGATTCCAGCATAATGAAATGAATGTACCTGTCCCATCGCCTATTATTCCGCATGGAGAACCAATGCCATATGTTTTAGTAGCAGATGAGGCATTCCAATTGAATAGTTATACGCTAAGACCATATCCTAGAAAGAATCTGACGAATGAGCAAAGAATTTTCAATTACCGACTGAGCAGAGCACGCAGAGTTGTGGAAAATACTTTTGGGATCATGGTGGCACGATGGCGAATTTTTACAGGACCTATATCTACGTCGTTACGAACGGCAGAAAAAATTGTGCAGGCTTGTGTTGTCCTCCACAATTTTCTTATGGACAAACCTAATTATTGTCAACAAGGATTTGCCGATGGGCAGCGTGAGGGTCGACTCGTTCCTGGAAAATGGAGACAACAAGTAGAAAACAGTGCTGGATTACATCAGCATGGATCAGCTGGTAGTAATACACATTCACGTGCTGCAGCTTTAAGGGGAGGTACCTGAGTAAACAGCGAGAAAAATAGGTAAACTTCGGGAATTTTTATCTCAAAAACCAATGTTCCGATTGGATCCAGGTTTTTTTCATTGGAAAATATGTACATTGAGGTATGTTCAGGAATTTTTTTGAATGAATTCGTTGACTCGTTGTTGTGTCAGCGTCAGACGTGTTGTTCGTTGACATGGCTTGCGGTGCCAAGGATTCCGGGCAAGCGATTGATCTGAAACATAAAAACTTAACGGATTCCTGAAATATAATGTAAAAACCAGTCCGCTACGTAGGGGTTTTCCATTTGATTGAACCATTGCTTTTTTATGCAACCAAAATCGTCGGAAATTGCGAACGAAAAACGAAGAATAAATCAAGACGGTCGCAATTCCGTCAATAATGAAAATTTCAAAAAAATCCTACGCAGCGGACTGCGTACTACACATAAACGGTGTAGTAACCTTGTATGACAGAAGGAGGTTTTTAGCGGAAAAGTTCCTTACAAGGAACACTAATCATAAACCGAGCAAACTAAGAGAAAACCTGAGAACAATTTGTTTAAATCAAAACAGCGCAGACGAGGAGGAACCGACAAAGCCGTCTTACCTGTATGAAAATTGGGAAAGCATCCGTAAGGAATGTAAAATGGCTTATACTGTAGACAAATCTCCAACCTCAATCATTCCATTTTTCGCTCACTATATAAAGGACATCTGTGATTTATCAACAGGTCGTGAAGTTCAAAAAAGTAAAGACGCTAATAACGCCTTTGAAGCTCACTGTAAAGAACACCTCAATGGTTTTGTTCGGGTATTTTCCGACGGATCTCTGGACACCGAAAAGAATGAGGCAGGATTTGGAATATTTTCTAAGGAATTGGACATTTCACACAAAGCTGGCTTTAATCCATATGCCTCAATATTTTCAATCGAAGCCTATGCCGTATTGAAAGCTATTGATCTAGTAAGAGTTAAAAATGAGTCTCAGGGTACTCTCATATGTACGGACTCTCTATCGCTAGTGGAGAGTCTTACCGGCGAGGGATTGGACGGAAAAATGAACCCATATATTGGAATTATTAGGGAGAAATTATACCTTGCGAAACTACAAGGTACAGAATTTAAAATTATGTGGATTCCCGGTCACATAGGGATCTCAGGGAATGAATCTGCAGATAGACTAGCTAAGGAAGGGTCTAAGTCGAGCTCATGTATTCGAGTAAAAATCCCTCACACTGATCTTTTCAAAATATTTAATGAAAACTTAATATCTAAAACCAATCAGTTCTTTGATCATTATGGTGGGGAGCAGTACAGAAAAGGTAGAAGTTACCTGGATTATGCAGGTCCATTCAACTCGGCGCCATGGTTTTCTAAATTTTCATTATCCAGAAAAGAGATAGTAACTAACAATAGATTATTATCCGGGCATTTCCAATTAAATTCTCATTTAAAAAGGATGGGTATCGTAGATTCAGACCGATGTGAATGTAATCTAGGGAGAGAGGACTTAAATCATAGAGTTTGGGAGTGTCCAATATGGCATTGCGGAGAGAGAGAAAGCTTTATCACGTTTCTGGTCAGGCAAGGATACAATAAGGGACATGATTTGGGCAGACTAGTGGCACAGATACCAAACATCAGATTCAGTCTGGCCGCTTTTCTATTGGCCATAGGGGCAAGGATTTAATAATCCGGCATGTAAATAAGTAAACTGTAAATAGATAATTTAAGAATGGAGAGGGATGGGGATGTAGTACTAATAGAGAATGTTGCTTGAACGGCTTGGGAGCTGACAAATCTTCCTCGGGGCTCAGTGGCCATGGTAACATAGTCACGTTAGATGTTCTAGGAGGGTTCAGACGGAGGGTCTTGACTGGGTGGAGGCCCATCCATCCATAATCAGGCGAGTCTCTGTCCTGATTCCTGAGTCTTCATCATGAGAAATCAAGGATGGTGATGTATCAAGCCGAGTCATAAGGATAAGAAAGCCGAAAGAATTTGATCAAATCCTTAAATCATATAGCGATAAGTTAGAAACAAGTTAAAAGCGGTGGTGGGAAAAAAAAAAAAAAAAAAAAAAAAAAAAAAAAAAATAAAAATATTAATAATAAATAAATAAAGAAATAAATAAAATAAAATAAAATAAAATAGTGAAAAGCAATATCTCAATTGCATCATACAATAAAATTAATAAATAAGAAATAGTTAATAAATAAGAATGGAAGAAACAAACACGGTCTAACTCATGATAAACTCGGAAGAATCGTAATCTAACCTGTCAAGGACAAGGTAAATACTAAATAAATCTAATTTCTAAAAAATAAAACTAGAAATCAAAAAATAAGAGAGAGGGGAAAAAAAAAAAAAAAAAAAAAAAAAAGGGGGTGGAAAAAATAATCAAGTCCGAAAACAAACTATAATGAAAGTGGGGAGTTTTAGTCTCGGGTCGAATGTAGTGGGAACAATGTTGAAAATCAGACAGCCATCATAGGTTGGCAGTAGTCCAAGAATATGATTGGTCCTGTAAATAGAGTTGTGCTGCTAGCGGCCAGGAGCTTTAATTATCCAAATCCACAAATCTCGAAGGTTAAAAAGATAAAAAATACAAAATAATTCTAAAATATAAAACAGACAAATTAAGAAATTTCCGGAAATACAAACAAAACAAGATTTACAGTCGATCGGGAAATATAATTTAATAAAATTGAAGTCTTTCTCGTGTTAGGCTACCTTCTAAATCGGAGATAAGCCAAAAAGGCAAAAAAAAAAAAAAAACTTTATCATAGCTAAAATTAAAAAGTTAGGTGGGTAAAGTGCAGCCTTAGCGCGTTTACGTGCTCAGGTCTGTGGAGAGGCGGCTTTAGTTGCTCGGCGACTCAAGTCCGTAATAGGGAACATTAAATTATTGATATAAAAGTCTAGAACATTAGAACATCGAGCAAAGAACTCACAATTACACTCGGTTCGCGTTACCGGAAGGAACGCTCAAGAACCGAAACGTAACAATATCGGTACTATATGATATAGATAATTTCATAACGCACCTCCGACATAAAATAGTTGGAATTAAAAACTGAAGCTGTTGATAAAACTTCCACACTCCAGTTTTTGTGGTAGCACCGCTGCCACTTGGAACATATTTTGTGGTATCTTTATGTTTCTTGCGAAACGTATCCCTCAAATTTTTCCATCTTTTTTGGCATATAGTTGGATCCATACCTTGAAAAAATAATATTGATTATCAAGTAAACGGTACATATCTGGTCAATGACATTTGTTGCATGCGCTAACAATATATTGAAAATAAACAACATACTGAGAGCACTTCCAACTTCTGCCCATGCCTTCTTTATTGCTGTGGGTCCCCTAAATTTTACATGAATTCGCTGATCCCACAAGCAAGGTCTCTCTTGCACCTCCATAATCAAAATTTCCTCGAATGGATTCGGCGGTGATTCATCACGAAACTAGAAGTAGGTTAGAATTTAGTTTTGCATTTTGAATTTTGAGTTTTGTTTTTATCTTTATACGTCTGTTACCTCGTGCATCATATATCATATGACTGATTCACTTCATACACAAATTAAGTCGTACTTACATTAACATCTTCTTCAAGGTTTTCAGTATTATACTCTTCCATTTTGACACAATGGAATTATTTAATAAATAAATAAATTTCACTAAAAGTAATCCATGGAATTTTGAAAACAATGGAATTTAAAAAATGCCGCTCACCGCGAGCGGCAAAACTTCAACAACTTTCAAAGCGGTGCCGCTTCGGGGTAAGCGGCGGAAGTTTGGTTCGGAAAAGCGACGCTGTCATTGGCTACCGCTCGCCGCTCGCCTCTTTGCCGCGCTGG
This sequence comes from Tenthredo mesomela, assembly GCA_943736025.1. Lineage (NCBI taxonomy): Eukaryota > Metazoa > Arthropoda > Insecta > Hymenoptera > Tenthredinidae > Tenthredo > Tenthredo mesomela. Next base: position 7,355,273 of record OX031022.1, read on the forward strand.
TGTGTAGGGACCATTATGGGGCTGTTACACAGAGCGCGTCGCGTCACGCGGCGCGGCAAACAATATGCAGTCACCAATGGGAGGGCTGCTTTTTCGTATACACGCGTAAAAAGCAGCCCTCCCATTGGTTACTGCATATTGTTTGGCGCGCCGCGTGACGCGACGCGCCCTGTGTAACAGCCCCATTATTGACTAGGAAAATGATTTTCAATCGCAACGAAATGAACGACGCAAACTATCTTCGCTCTCACTCGCACTCGTACTGTCTCACTTACACTCATGCCTTTCGACTCACGGAATAGGCGTGCGCATGCGCAGATGCTCGGAGAATGCCGCAATGAGTTGAAGTAGCGTAGCCTACTATATCCGTCTCTGTCACACAGCAGTGGTGTTCAGTTAGGCGATTGCAGACGATGCTAACACGGTGTAAATGAATTAAATGTTTGACGGCTTCTCACGGCTGATCTATCGACGATAGAAAGAAAAAGTTCAAATGTTTTTTATTCAGTTTTTTTAGCTCTACAACTTTTGTCTGAAACTTTTCGTTCGATTTTTACATAATACACCCGTAAATGCATTTTTAACCCTTAATTAATTCTTTTCAACCCTTTGCACCCCACTGATTTCAAAATTTCCTTCACAGTCGAATTCAGGAGGTTGAAATCTATAAGAATATGTATTGAGTTTGCACTAAGCGCTACTTTTCTCACTTCAGCAGTATTGGCTGGACTATATAGATATTTTTTACTTGGAAAATTTGTATATCGTTATGTCTTATTTTTTAAGTTAGAAGACTTAAAAATCTTGACGAGAAAAATTTATCCGGCGTCCCGGGAATCGGACCCGAGCCTACTGGCTGCCAATCCGGGGGCTTATACCCACTAGACCACCTAGCCGCCTTCAAATTTACCTCGTCAATTCTCAAGTCTAATTCGTGTGCTTAGATTGTATATATGTTATGAATTTTGCGGCGAGAGCACATGTTTGACTTTGAATATTAGTGAGTGAGCGCCCAGGCTCACAAACACTTTCTTAGGTAAGACTTCACTCACTAATATTCGAAGTCAAACATGTGCTCTCGCCGCGAAATTCATAACATATATATGTCTTATATATAAAATAAATATTTCAAAAAGAAATTTGCCGCTAATTTTTTCACGTAATCATATCTTTTTTTTTTTTATCCTAGCAATATTTACTAGAATATATGGTAGAATATATGCCAGAATATATGCTGGAATATATGATAAAAATATATGCTGGAGTATATATGCCGGAACCCACACAGCACATATGACGGATTTACGTCCATAGAACGTTTCTTTGCGAACGTTTTTTGTATTTTGAACTATAACGTTCAGGAGACGTCCCAAATGAAATGTTTATATGATTGTCCGAGGGACGTTGATTGGACGTTCGTCTTAAGCTTGCTCAGCGCCCCTCGAGGCAGCGCCCCTCGAGGCAGCGCCTCGAGCGTCTGGCCGCCACGCTGCTAGTTTGTTCCGTGTGTCCGTACTAGTAGTTTCGTGCAGTTACTAATATAAGGCCATTCCACAATCAGCCATTCCGTACCGTACCGTACCGTACCGTACTGTAGAACGGGCGCACCGACAGCTCACGCGCACACCAACAGTATCATTGATGTTTGGCTATTGCGCGTGCGCCCATTCTACGGTACGGTACGGTACCCCGAGTCGAAATTTAGCGCCTGCTTTGATACTCATAGCATCCAACTCATAACGTCTCTACAGATCCTGTTTAGACCTCAAACTCCTATTATCAACCTACAACTCTGTAGTCGAAATTCAGCGCCCGCTTGAGTACTCATAGCGCACAAATGAACCTCTTTTCAATCCGTAATAATAATTTAGCGCCTATTTTGATACTCATAAAGTCCGATCACCATGCAGCCGTGCACCGCTACGCGGCAGGGCGCAGTGAGGGTTTTGCGAGGTTCTCGTGAGATCCTCATTTGACCCTAAAATGCTGCATTTGTCTGGTAACTACGAGTTTTAGGCGCTAAAGAGGGTTTCAATTCCCATACCAAATAAACCTCTCTAGACCCTCAAAAACCTCCCAACGGTAAAATTTTGAGGTTCTAATGAGGCGTTAAATTTCGACTCGGGACGATACGGAAGGGCTGATTGTGGAATGGCCAATAAAACGTAAAACGTGAGGGCGTATTGAAACGTAAGTATCAACTCAAATTAATTTACGTACGTAAACATTCTGGAATCGGAGTCGGTGCACTATAATATCTTGTGTACTCAACATTCGCGATTTTGTACCGACAAGAAAATGAGGTTATGTAGCGTCACCTCGTCTTTGTAGATTTCCATGCATTCATAATACTTTCATTACGTATATTTAAGTCAAGTTTCTAATAGAGATTTTCGATCTTTTTCTCCAAGTCGATATAGGTGGTCTAATCTATATAATCAAGACTGGTTTCGTCGAGCAGGGGTTCGATGGGCTCGAACCATCTCTGAGAAAAAATGAGCAGACGGCGAAAATAAAAAACTAATATAAAACTATACAATAAATATAAATGTATAAAAAGTAAAAATATATATTCCTCTGTTCTCTGTACTTATATTTGTTCACATAGAAATATGTACATACCTACCTATCAATTGAGAAAAGTTCGATGACCGATATATTCCTTCATTATCTATGTACAAGGTGATTCGGAATTCGAGACGAATATTCAATAACGTGAATCCTTGTCAAAATTCATCTCGGAAGTTCCTTATAGCCATTTATCTGAAAAACGACTTTTTTCATCAAAAAGAAATAAACAAATGAAATTTTTTTTGTCTTCAACTTGCATATTTTTTTTAATGAAAAAAGTCGTTTTCCAGAAAAATGGCTAAAGAACTTCCGATTTCAATTTTGACAAGGATTCACTCTTTAAAATATTCGTCACGAATCCTGAATCACCATGTATAACCGGTTCTTCTCAAAAAGCGTCTTATTTGAAACGTTCTTTCAATGTCCCAAATGGGACATCATATAAACGTCTCAAATCGGGACATTGGACATGTCTGGGACGTTAAAGGAACGACTAAACTGTGATGAAATGGGACGTCCTCACGCTAGAAGAAACGTTTTATGAACGTCCCAAAAACGTTTCTGTGTTGTGTGGGAATATATTGTTACGGAGGTTGATTCATCCCTCAAATCTAGTTCACGTGGTCTAGTAGTCATCTTAAATAAAATGTAACATGTAGTACCATTTGTTCGTCGTTACCAATTGCTATTCATTTTTTATAAACAACTAGTCTTGTTCTCGACCCTAACTCGAACGCACGCATTTTCAATACAACCAATATTCTCCAAAATATCAATCCTTTGCATTATTTCGTGTAATCACTTATTAATTAATTTCTCAGAGACACACTTAAAATTACGGACTACCTTAAAACTCAATTCCGTAACAATATGCTAGAATATATGCCAGAATATATGATCTTGACATATACAGAGAAGAAACCTTGATACTGCACAGTCGATGCGCCTAACTGCGCATGCGCCACATAATTCAATTTTATTGGTCGGTGAGATGGTCCCGCGATAATATTATGACGTATGAGGCAGGGGTCCCTAGCAAATTCAGTTACACCAAAATTACACCAAAAGTACACGGTATAGGTCTGTTGTAATATTGGTGTAATTTTGGCAAAACTCTATAATGCGTCCAAAATTACACCAAAATCACACGGTGTATCTCAGAATTTTTCACACCACTTTTACACCAGTTTTACACCCGACCGATTTTACACCGATTTTACACCAATTTTACACCTGACCGATTTTACACCAATTTTACACCCGATCGATTTTACACCAAATTTACCCCCAAAATATTCCTACCAAATCAATACAAAAATTTTGTAAAAGAATATGTTTTTGATAGTTGTCGAAAAAAAGTCAGATGAATACGTGAATAAAAAAAAAAAAAAAAATTATTTAAAAATAATTATTAATTAATTAATATTAATTATTAATATTAATATTATTAATATCATTATTAATATTAATTATTATTAATTTAATTATTTTAAAATAATAAAAATAGGGCGAAAATACGGGATTACAGGCACCCTGTCCCAATGAGCTACAGAGCTCCAATTTCACCCAGTTTATTATTTATTTATTTGATTCTGATCTGGTGGCATGGTTAAAGTTCCACCGACCCCCAAATAAGGGTCACCCTAATATATATATGGAGAGGTATACTTATTTCATGGAATGGCATGTTGTCGTACAATAAGTGAGGTTAAGTTGTCCGATTAATCGTTCATGAACGACAGCCTGATTTAGGAACAAACTGCTGCGACAAAACCTTTCCTAATAAATTGGTAATCACTCTTTACCACACGATATTTTTTTATTTCTGTGATTTAATTATTTGCTATATGGATTGACGTACTGACGTTGATCGTCGCACATGCTAGCCGTATGCGAAACTGCTCTTGTCAAAGCGTCGTCTGCTCGTTAGCTTAGAAACACGTCTTTGCCCCTAGCAGACCATAAAAAATTAATTTTCCTCGATTTTGATGAATCTCGCGTGCTGGATCGAACCTATTCGTCTCTAATCATCGAATAAATCCATTATATATCATTTTTGATCATCGTTTCGGAGTTTTTGCGATTTTTTTTTTTTTTTTTCGGCCGGTAAACGTAGGACTGGGACCTCGACTAGGACATGCTCTTGAGGCGAGGTATAATTCGGGTGTAAATTTGATGTAAAATCGGTCAAGTGTAAAATTGGTGTAAAATCGGTTGGGTGTAAAATTGGTGTAAAATTGGTGTAAAATCGGTCGGGTGTAAAATTGGTGTGAAAGTGGTGTGAAAAATTCTGAGATACACCGTGTGATTTTGGTGTAATTTTAGACGCATTATAGAGTTTTATCAAAATTACACCAATATTACACCAAAATCAAACCACACCAAAAATACACCAAAATGACACCAGAAATAATGGTGTAAATGAATCCGCTAGGGGTGCCAACTCGCGAAAAATTAAGCAAGAGCTGTCAAACTTTCGCGCGTAGACTAGTCAGTTAAGGTTATCTTGTTTTTCATTTTTATTTAACGTGAATTATCAAAATAAAAGTGGCATCGATTAGCAATCTTGAATAAAATAGTCCATATCGGAAGATAATTCAATCGAATCGAAGCGAGCAATCAACTGTTCGAAATAAATTGCGACAGTCGAACATCAAGTTTCAATAAAGCTTCTCAAGCCTTTCCGAATCGCAAACGCAATTATTTGAGATTGTGAGAAGATTTTTTGGAAATGCAGGTCAGATGAAAAAACAATTAGTTAGGTAACGTTTCGACCCGAATGAGGGCCCTCTTCAGACGAATAGTTTATTTTTGTACTGTCAAAATAGAAAAAAACAAAATATAAGAACTTATGTTCAAGATATAATATGTTAGTAACATATTATATCTTGAACATAAGTTCTTATATTTTGTTTTTTCTATTTTGACAGTACAAAAATAAACTATTCGTCTGAAGAGGGCCCTCATTCGGGTCGAAACGTTACCTAACTAATTGTTTTTTCATCTGACCTGCATTTCCAAAAAATCTTCTCACACATACAACTTGAAGTCAATAATAAGAATTTCTATTATTTGAGATTATAACCTCAAAAATTCGTATCAATTACATCGCCGCCAAAAACAAAGTTTGACAGTTAAAACTTGGGATGGCTAACCTGCCTCAGCGGACGACGAAACTCGCGCATGCGCAGTCAGGCACTTTGACTGTGCAGTATCAAGATTTTTTCTCGGTATGCTAGGATATATCTTTGGGCAAATTTGAGTATATCCTAGCATAAGTGGTTACTACTCATCAGTAGTTACTGCTCACTAGTAGTCGCCAGTATTCGCGAATTCACAGTCTGAGAACTACTGAAAAACAGCAGTGGTATTCAGTAGTATCCCTAGTAGTTTTTCCAGTGGTTTTTGAGTAGTCTTTCAGTAGTTTGTTCCGTACGGGGCGCATCGGCTTATTTTGGCCTTCTACTCGACTGAAAGATGACTAACAGTCGACAAATGTCCGCTTTGCAGTCAATCTGATGACATTGACAAATGACCACTAACAGACTTTGATTAGTCGTCTTTTTGTCAATGTCTTCAGATTGACTGCAAAGCGGACATTCGTCGACTGTTAGTCATCTTTCAGTCGAGTAGAAGGCCAAAATAAGCCGATGCGCGTGTGTGCTACCTGGGTTCACTATCTATAGTAGCCTATATGATAAAACACTCCGGGAAAAAATGCTCAGATGTGTTCATATCTGTTCATGTATGCACGGAGAAAAGTAGTTCGTGAAACTTTACTGAACTGTTGAACAAAGTTGGGATATAGGGACCAGTTGGTGAGTTTTTCACATTTTTGTAGTAATCATTGACATACTGAATGTTATAAAATACATGACAGTTCGGTAAACTTTAATAATGTACAGTAAAATTCTCATATGAAGAGTGTAGCAAACTTTGAAAGACTTACGTGAATTATTCCCTTAAGGCCAACGCACACCATTGCCGCTCGGCACGGCGCGGAGCGGCGCGGCACAGCCGCCGCTCAGCTCGGCGCCGCCCGGCGCGGCTTTTCTGCAGTATCGCGGGACTGCATGCAATTAGGCGCAGAATAATATTGTCCATTCGGCTTGAAATCTCAAAAGTATGTGTAAATAAATTGATAGAATGCGAGTATTATTTTGTCATGAGTAATTTCGGCATCACTTATAACTGACACGTTTACGATGTCCTGGAATTGCTGATGGCGTTGGTTCCGTCGTTCAGGTCCTCCAGGTTATCCTTCTCGTGATCCAGATCATCCGCTTCGTGGTTTTCGGCATCCAGGTCGTACGCTTCATAGTTCTCGTCGTCCAAGTCATACGCTTTGCAGTTATATCTTCGTCCAGGGCGTTTGCAGCGTGGTTTTCATCGTCTAGGTCATACCCCGGCCTCACTGTGTTCTTCGGAGCAGGCCCAGCTCTAAGTGATAATTAGTGCGACCCGAAATCCCCTCGGTCTACCTGAAAACGGTCACTCGTCCTTACCTGGAAGTGCGATGGTAGGGGCAGCGTTCAGGAGAAATAAAAGGAACTAAGGGGTGTGCGGTCTATTTGGGACGGCAACAACTGCGTAAGACCGTCCAGGTCTTTTCATACTTGCATATCCCCACTCATACCTACCAAAATCCAAGAAATGGCGTTAAAAGTATTACTGCCGGTGAACGGGTTAAGGTGGTTCTCCACCTACAGTCCCACCAAACGTGGGTTCCAGAGCAGATTCTGAGTACTTCTCGATGGGGAAAAAATCTGAAAAAAATCAAGCATATAGAAGATCTTCGGGAGATTGATTTTGCATAATAATAATTCAAAAAAGTTATTAACAAATTGATGGAAAAAAAAACTGTTCAAGAAATTAGCCGATGACCCAACTTTTTTTTTAGGTGAGAATTATTTTTTAATTTTTCTGAATATGTATGAATTTTTTCAGAATTTTGGTAAATCTTTGAAAATTGCGTTTTTTCATACTTGACAAAACGCGATTTTCAAAGATTTACGAAAATTCTGAAAAAATTCATACATATTCAGAAAAATTAAAAAATAATTCTCACCTAAAAAAAAAAGTTGGGTCATCGGCTAATTTCTTGAACAGTTTTTTTTTTCCATCAATTTGTTAATAACTTTTTTGAATTATTATTATGCAAAATCAATCTCCCGAAGATCTTCTACATGCTTGATTTTTTTCAGATTTTTTCCCCATCGAGAAGTACTCAAAATCTGCTCTGGAACCCACGTTTGGTGGGACTGTAGGTGGAGAACCACCTTAAGTGGATTTACAGCTTAGACTCTTTCGACTAATGAGTGTGCCGGGGTATGGTCTAGGTCGTGCGCTTCACAATTTTCATCGTCCAGGTCATACGCTTCGCAGTTGCCGTCGTCCAGGTCGTGCGCTTCACAGTTTTCGTCGTCCCGGTCGTGCGCTTCACAGTTTTCGTCGTCCAGGTCGTGCGCTTCATAATTTTCGTGATCCAGGTTGTGCGCTTCGTAGTTTTCGTTGTCTACGAGACGCATAACTTGGACTACGAACACTACTAGGCGCACGACCTGAACGACACAAACTGAAGCGCAATTTAGTTTCGCAATCGTGTCGTTCTCTCGTTGAACGCAATACAGTTAGTATTGATGAGCAGAACCCTGATTACGTATCCCAATAATAATTCATGACATTTTTGGTGTTATTTTTATTTTTATAAAACCGCTAGGGGGACAAAAAATACGCTTCAAATGTATGTAGATGTATATTTAAGCTGCTTATCTGAATTTTTCGTAAGAGGCTGTCATTATTAATCATACAGATAATTAATATTATTAATACGTAATTAATAATCCATTTATTGATTATGCCGTGAAAAAACCGTGACTTCAACAAGGCCTGGTTATTACGATTAGAACAGTAGGGATGCGCGATACTTTGCGATTAATCGAAAATACCGATTTTTTTTCCGAATAATCGATTATATTCCTTCGATGTTTTTACTTTTCGATTAATCGATGTCCGATTGTTATTACGAAACATCGGCTCTTCATTTGAATTTCGTTTACGGATTACATAGATATTAGATATCCGAAGTGAGAAAATTCAGAAAATAATGGATGACCACGAAGAAGGTAGGTATTACTGATAATCGTTAATGAGTAATGAGTATGTTTTCACCGAGGATTCGAATCTGGTTAGATTCGCATTGTTTCAAGCTGTCTTGCCCTCGTCAAATTGACATAACCTGAAAGAATGTTAAACAACAAATGAAGATTGAAGATATTGTGTATATTTGTCAAAAAAATGTAATAAACAGAATTTTTATATAGTGGTGATGCAAAATTTACATTTTTACACCGATTTATCGATGTATCGATGTTTTTTTTACAAAGTTATCGATTTTTATGATCGATTTTTTTTCTAGACATTGATTATATCAGTATCGATTTTTTTCTGAACATCGCACATCCCTATAGAACAGTGTGGACGATTAAACTAGTATGATGTAATAATAATTTAATCAACGAATCTTTACGTTTTCGACCCTCTAGAATCCGAAAAACAGGTTTTTGGAAACATGTCGGTCTGTCTGTCTGTCAGTCTGGCAAGCAGTCGATAAATGCTGTATCATTCATTAAGAATTTTTCTAGCATCCTTTTTATGGCAGTGTATTTCAAAGCATGAGGAAAATATCCGATTTATTTTGAAGGTCGTGTGGTATTTGACGGATTATTTTTGGCATTCGGATCTGGCCAAGCAGAGTGCGCCGGGTTAGAAAGAATTAAAAACTATTCACGATGTTCTCTGAATTTTATCACGGTATTTGACAGTTATAGTTTGTTATAAAAACAATTGTAAAGCTAGAGGTAAATTGGTGAATTATCAGTATAACAACGAATCGGAATGTACTTCAGGTCGTCAAATACCGCGCCCTGATTGCCATAGACTAGCACCCGGCCAGTCCCCTGTCAGGCATTTTGACGAAAATAGTACCCGGCTAGAAACCTTGGTGTAGCCGGGACAAACCGGGAAATTTCTACACCGGGACATGATTGCGAGACTGAATTCGTAGATTTTTAGTGCTGTAGCTAAATTATCGAACATTTGGGCCCTGCACGGTCTAGGTCTAGGTCTAGGTCGTGCGCCTGGTAGTGTTCGTAGTCCAGGTTATGCGCCTCGTAGACAACGAAAACTACGAAGCACACAACCTGGATCACGAAAACTATGAAGCGCACGACTTCGACAACGAAAACTGTGAAGCGCACGACCGGGACGACGAAAACTGTGAAGCGCACGACCTGGACGACGACAACTGCGAAGCGTATAACCTGGACGACGAAAATTGTGAAGCGCACGACCTAGACGATGAAAACCACGCTGCAAACGCCCTGGACGAAGATATAACTGCAAAGCGTGTATGACTTGGACGACGAAAACTATGAAGCGTACGACCTGGATGCCGAAAACCACGAAGCGGATGATCTGGATCACGAGAAGGATAACCTGGAGGACCTGAACGACGGAACCAACGCCATCAGCAATTCCAGGACATCGTAAACGTGTCAGTTATAAGTGATGCCGAAATTTCTCATGACAAAATAATACTCGCATTCTATCAATTTATTTACACATATTTATACATGCCGCGGTGCGGCGCCGAGCTGAGCGGCGGCTGTGCCGCGCCGTGCCGAGCGGCAATGGTGTGCGTTGGCCTTTACTGAACTGTAAGTGAAACTTTACATAAATGTCCCTATGTCCCCAGTTTACTGAACTGAGGTAAAGTTTCACGAACTACTTTTCTCCGTGTATACGTCCGTTGCCCTCTCCATCACCGGTAGACGGCTACAGATAGGAAACCAATTGCAGGCTTCGCATTCGTCTACAATACCTGAACATAGTGTCCGCGTACACTCATGATTCTCCACTACCGACTACACGGAGAGACAGTGACAGAGCACGAAATTTCCCCGTGTGGGGTATTCCAAAATATTTTGAACGGTCATTTACCCCGACCCCCATCGATTTCCGAATAAATTATTCTCACGGTAACCCTAGACTCGGGTATGATTGTTGAATTTTTTCAGAATTATCCGATTTTTTTTTTTTAGAAGTTACCATTTGTTGAAAATCGCACTTTCCGGCAACAGTTCGTTTTTCATCCAATTTTAGTTGGCAATCAAGGTATCCCATGGAAAAGTGACTCATACAGAACTGTCCAGTTTTTTTACGGACTTTGAAATTGAAATATTTGTAGATTTTTTCAGACACCGGAAGTGCCGAAATTCTCGTTTCAAAAGTCAAAATCGTGAATTGCAAAAAGTTGCTGTGATCGATCTTTTTGAAAGGACCCCGCACATTTCTTATGGAAACTGGCTTTCCGATGGATTTAGCTGAATTTTTCAGGTTTCGTAGCTCATGCAATGCTGATCAAAAGTTACCATTGCCACAACTTCCAAAAGTGAACCATTCGACCTTGGTAGGCGGTTGAGGTTTGAAATCGGTCCATTTGTACTCGCGATTCCCCTGATCTGTGAATGAATAGCCACTCGCTTTTACCGTTAGGTGATTTTTTAAGTATAGGTTTTTCGACTCATCACTTCGTACTTGAGCTATTTGATAGTCAGATCCGGGTTAAAAGTTGGAAAGTACACCGAACGGAAATTCCTGCCTGCAAAATACCTGCAATTTTGGGTTGGAACTGATACTACACGAAATGGAATTTAAACTTCAACCGCTTACCAAGGTCGAACGGTTCACTTTTGGAAGTGGTGGCAATGGTAACTTTTGATCAGCATTCGCAGGAACTACGAAACCTGAAAATTTCAGCCAAATCCATCGGAAAGCCAGTTCCCATAAGAAATGTGCGGGGTCCTTTGTACACGAAATTCTACATTGACAGACCGAATTTTTAAGACCAGGTCGCTGGACCGACATCGGGTTTGGGAGGTATGGCTATTTTAATCTCGCAAAAATTCATATTCTGGCGTATTTACGCACCGCGCTCATATAAATATACTATATGATTATAATTAAACATAGTATAATATACATGTCCGTGAACTTAAATCCGCCATTTATAAAATCCTTAATAATAATAATTGTGCTGGATTGTGCTACACTGGTGCTGCGTTGTGCCGTACGCGAAAATAACAAAACACAAGAAAAATAGAGCAAAAGACCTTTTTTTAAGTAGCTCCGCCATTTTGGAATTATTAAAAAAAAAAAAAAATGATTGTGCTGGACGGTGGGTGATGCACTAAATGTTGTGCCGCTAGCATAATTGCGAGTACTGCAACGGTTCTCGCAAAAATCTAATTTTCGAAATTTCGACTCCGCTCTATTTTAGAAACTACGATACTTGGAAAAAAACTTTATCGGGTGAAGTTGATGCTCTCGACGAGCACAATTCAGCACAAGTCTGGAATTTCAAATTTCACGATTTTTTAGAAATTCTTTATTTTCAACTGGCTGGTTTTAGAAAATTGAGATTTTCGCAAGAACCGTTGCAGATCTCGCAATTGTGCTAGCGGTACAACATTTGGTGCATCACCGACCGTCCAGCACAATCATTTTTTTTTTTTTTTTATATATAATTTAAAAATGACGGAGCTACTTAAAAAATAGTATATTGTGTGACAAGGGATGAAACAGTATGAATGCAGGCCAGGGTGAAGTTGTCAGCCCGAAGCCGAAGGCGAGGGCTGACATCACCCGTGCCTGCATTCATGTTTTATCCCGTGTCACACACTATGTTTTTCATAACATTTGCAAAAAAAACTTCAGGTTTCATACATATTTCAATTTGCTTGATAACATTAAAAATTTTGAAATACCTACGAATGGATATAAATAACGTGAATAATGGTGAAACACCAAGTACTCCACAACATCTGATAGATATAAAGCAAATGCTGCATCAATGGATCTATTGCCGGATAATATTCTAAGAACAAATGTTTAACGTACGTTATAATACCCTCGCCTCATGGACGAGAACTCAAGGCGCGACGACCTGGTCGGAAGATGTTATATTGAGTTATTTTCTGGATTTTTCGTTAAATTTGATTTGATCCAATTCGAACCTTATATAAATATGAATCTAACATTAGCGCTCTGAAATCTGAATTGCTTTCTTCCCAAGGGATGAAAGCAGTTGCTTTCTTCCCAAGGGATGAAAGCAGTTGCTTTCTTCCCAAGGGATGAAAGCAATGCAGCATTCAGACCGCTAAAACATCGAAGTCGCGATTGCAGCGTATGTCACAGCTTTTCATGGCATTCGCGTGAAATTAACTTGTTTCGACTCGCTAAACAGGCACTGAAAGCTGAAGTTTCAGAGCAGATGTTATGAAAACGTTTTTTGCTCCATTTTTCTTATGTTTTGTTATTTTCGCGTACGCTTTACGGCACAACGCAGCACTAGTGTAGCACCATCCAGCAAAATTATTATTTTTAAGCATTTTGAAAATGGCGGAGCTAAGTTCACGGACATATAATATATGTTTTGAACCGTACATGTTCGGAATCGCACATAGAATTGTACGACGGATTTTGTTTTATCAATTGCGGTGCCCAGGCAGAGATATTCCGTTTAATAGCACCTTCTGCGCGCGTTTAGCCCAATGTTTTGAGGTCTGGTGAAATTGGGTAGGGTAGCACCTTAAGGTATACAATATACGCAAATGAGCCATTCCACGTCAGACCGGACAAAATAAATCAAAAATTGACCTCGATGTTACCGATTTCGCTGTAATTTTTTTTACGTGTTCTATGGAACAAATAAATTCATCAAACAATTTTTTTAGTTATTTTTTTTTAACCCTATTTTCCAAGTGACACGGGGGTGAAATTCATGAAGAAGTTCAAAAATCGAAAACATACTCCCCTTCAAACGGTCATATCTTTGATTGTATTCATCCTAGAGACTTCTTCCTAGAACCATTTTAAAGCTATTGAATGACACTATCATTATATATTTATTGAATTTCACGATAAGGAACAATTCGATTTGTTGTAAACAAATATAATATTCAAACGTGGTTTTCAAAGCACGAACCACGCGTAAAAATTCTTAAAAAAATATGAGAGTACTGCTTGATCAATTCTCTACAAAATTGTTAGGTCAACGGGATAGAGTGTCGATGGCGACCATGTTAAAACGATTTATTTATAAGCGACGGTGCGCGCTACCAGTGAAAGACCCGGCTCGGGTACGGTTTTTCGGTGGCAGGGCACGCCGTCGCTTATAAATAAATCGTTTTCATATGGTTTCCATCGGTTCTCCATAAAATTGACTTAACGATTTTGTAGAGAATTGATCAAGGAATAGGAATAGGTATAGGAATTTTATCGCGTGGTATTTGCGTTGAAAATCACGTTTCAATAATACCGCGAAGTTCTGTGGACGCGGAACGCTAGGGATACCAACCCAAAAAGGGTGCTATTTCATGGACAGTGAGCTGCAGCAGCAGTTTAGTAACTTACTAGATGTTTCTAGTAAAATCACTACAGATCACTAGAAATCTAGTGATCATTGGCCACTAGATTTCTTGACTAGAAATCTAGTGATCATTGGCCACTAGATTTCTTGACTAGAAATCTAGTGACTAGATTTCCAGTGATTTCTAGTGATTTTACTAGAAACATCTAGTAAGTAACTTAACTGCTGCTGCAGCTTACTGCCCATCAAATAGGACCCTTTTTGGGTTGGTATCCCTAGCGTTCCGCGTCCACAGAACTTCGCGGTATATTTGTTTATAACAAATAGAATTGTTTGTTACCGCAGGATTAAATAAATATGTAATAATAGTGTCATTCAATAGCTTTAAAATGGTTTTTGAATGAAGTCTCTAGGATGAATACAATCAAAGATATGACCATTTGAAGGGGAGTATGTTTTCGATTTTTGGCTCTTTTTCCTGAATTTCACCCCCGTGTAACTTGGAAAATAGGGTTCAAAAATATAAATAAAAAATTGTTTGATGAATTTATTTGTTCCATAAAACCCGTAAAAAAAATAATATCGAAATCGGTAACATCGAGGTCAGAAAGCTGTCCGGTCTGACGTGGAAATGCTCAAATGGAGTTATGATGAAACTTCTGACGTCCGATATTATGATTGAAAAATTTTCATTTACGCTAAACTCACATGAATAGTAATTCAAGTTCACTCTTTGTTGAAATAGAACTTTTACGCTACACATATCATACATCGACACAATCATATTATGTAAATAATTTTTGATGAGAAAAATTAACGGACGATCCGGGAATCGAACCCGGGATCTACGGACGCCTATCCGGGGACTTACACCCGAGACCACCTAGCTCGCCCAAGGATCGCCGCAACTTTTCTCATCATCTTTTAAATTCTTGTACTCAGTATATCTAATGTTATGATTCTTGGGTATGTAGCACCGAGTAGTACGCAAGGCAAAGTCATATACACTATAGCACCTGTATGACGGATGTGTCACGAGCAGGCTGTGTGAGTTTATTGTATATAGCGGCCTTTTAATGTGCGTATTATTATTGATTAAGTACTTAATTAAATATTTAATTAATTACTTAACCTTATCTATTGATAATACCCTGATTATTTATTATGTAAATAATTTTTGATGAGAAAAATTAACGGACGATCCGGGAATCGAACCCGGGATCTACGGACGCCTATCCGGGGACTTACACCCGAGACCACCTAGCTCGCCCAAGGACAATCATATTATCTCGCTGCGTGAAAGATAGATAGATATAGATAGTGTAGTATTCTTATTACTTATTGTGGGATTCTGGACTAGGTATCAAATGAGTATACCGCGAGGACCAGGTGAAAGAGAATGGTCCATCCGCCCAGGCAGCTAATATGTCGTATTTTTAGGGGGATAGCCACTCGTTGCACTGAAAATCCCTAGGGTGATTTTGGCGCGCGGTCGATGCAACTCGGCAGCCATTGTTGATACAAGCCGGCTGACTGTCAATACATCGCGGAAGGTAGACAAGTGTGGTTATGTTCGTTTATTTGAAGGAAATGATAAATAAAGTGAATAAAACCTACGTGAATAAGCTATGGATATTTATTGATGCCTCAACCCCAGGATACAATCAATAATTTTGTTCGAATTGGTTGTTCTCGATGAACTCTTTGATTCTGATAAATTTCCAGTCATAGCTTAGGTTAATTCGTTGATTGCATTAAGATATCATTTAAAACTGATTGATCGATTTTTGATAAATATTCCTAGCTTATTCACGTAGGTTTTATTCACTTTATTTATCATTTGCTTCAAATAAACGAACATAACCACACTTGTCTACCTTCCGCGATGTATTGACAGTCAGCCGGCTTGTATCAACAATGGCTGCCGAGTTGCATCGACCGCGCGCCAAAATCACCCTAGGGATTTTTTCAGCGCAACGAGTGGCTATCCCCCTAAAAATACGAAATATTAGCTGCCTGGGCGGATGGACCATTCTCTTTCACCTGGTCCTCGCGGTATACAACCGTCTTAATTGACTTCGTCTTTTATTCTGCCTTTGTTAGCAACCCGGCTCGTTTACATGTGTGCCAACCTCCCGGCTCTCAGTTCCCTAGTTCCCTAAATCCCCTAGGATACTACAGATAGATATATATGAAAGCAGATACTTGTCCAGATTTTCCAGATAACATTTAATTTAAATCGATATTTGCGATATTTATCAATCATCCATTTCGTTTATTCATGGCCTGGTGCGAGTGCACAATCATTCATCAAGATATTTACAATAGCTAACTTCCATTATTGTACTTATGAAGATTGAACATGCAAGAATAATTACATATCCATTGCAGTCACGATCTTCCCAGTGAACTAAAAAAAATTGGGAAATCCTATGTTTGAAGATCCGAATATTTGCGTGGTACAAATTATACTGGGATGTGGAAAGGACCTGAAAAAAAGGATTGAAAGAAAGAATATTTAGGTTGAATTTTCTTTTAACTATATCGGTACGTGAGTCGAAGAGTATGCCACCTCAGATTAACGCCCAAGACTATGCCACCTCAAGTTAACGCCCGAAACTATGCCACCTCCATCTAACTTAACATGGAGGTGGCATAGTTTCGGACGTTAACTTGAGGTGGCATAGTTTTGGGCGTTAATCTGAGGTGGCATACTCTTCGACTCACGTACCGATATGATACAGTTCATCCGAGCATTCACTGCGAAATTATAGAATGAAATTTCAGCCATGCTTCGAGTGCCCGAATTGAATTATTATAACAAGGTAGGTGACCATAGCTCCAATAATCTGTAACATAATATTGGAGGTTAAAAACACATTATAAAAGGGTATAATGCCCTTTGAACGTCAGATACAGGAGTTGAGCCTTATGCACAAAACTATATAATTATAAGGGTGGATTTACCGATCCTAATAATCTGAAGTCCAATCTGAAGAATCCGTGAGCCGTGAAAGTCACATCTTGATTTATCAGCTGATAGGAGAACTGCCGAAGCTGGAAACGAAACTCAGAATCACAATTTTCTGCATGGCAATAAAAACAGAGAAGCATTCCCTGACGGCTTTTGATAAATGCAGATACCCCGTATGTTTAGCGTACAAACGCGGTATTGGTATAAGGATTGTCAGAAGACCGTGACGACACGTTCTTTTTGCTACATAAACACGGTATTTTTTAGCCGAAAATGAACAAATTTTAAACAATAGGTATTCGTAGGTAGTACGGTATAAAAACCGTATGTTCAACGGTTACAAAATACTTACATTTGAAAATAATATTCATTCAGTAATATTTTTACAAAAGGATCGCAACGAAATTACTAATGGTCGGCTTCACCAACGACAAATTACCTTTTTTTCGTCAATTGACTTTATTCACTGATTTATGAATTGCATTTTTTAAATTGAAAACATAGTTTTATCGGGCTAATTATGTTAAAAAACGTTATTTTTATCAAAAGTGTTGTAAGTACGCATACATACGGTACGAACTTTGTTCATTTTCTGCGCGAAACTACCGTATTTAAACCATTGACACGTACTATAACGAGAGTAAGACGGTATATCCACGGTAGCTGAAGGTTTATTGAGCGTATATCAAAAGCCGTCAGGGTTTGGATCGAAGATATGGAAAAATACCTTTTCTACGATTTTTTGTGTTCTCGCTGTAGCTAACAATTTGTGTACCGATTGCGCAGTCATCTTAGCCTACATCGGAGGAACAATCATTGTTGAACAGCGAACGAAAACTAGGTATGCCAGACAATTCTTATATACGGAAAGATTTAAACCTGACTGGTTACGGTTCTGCACACGACTCAGTCCGATTCTAGCGAAAAATAGCGAAAAATCAAGTAAGCACACGAACCATTCGTGTGCGCACAGGAATGAGTCGTGTTCTAAACAGTACTCAGTGTGGTGCTGCACCAGAATTCGAGCACAGTAACCAGTCGAGTGCCGAAAACGAATGAGTAATGTCTCGCAAAATAACTAGTCGTGTTTTGCACTCGAATAATGCTATAGACTGAAATTAAGAATTCACTGAGAAAAGTACAGTGCGATCCCTCAATAAGCCCTCCCAAGCCCCCAAGGGGAAGAGTTTTTCCACGAAATGAGGTACCCCCACTTTGCCTTCTTCGCTAGTCGCACCAATTGTTTTCCGTCTTTCTCTTTCCTCGCTACGCTATGTCTTAATAGGCAGAGTGGGGGAACGCTGCGAGTGAGAAACTGGGGAAGCGGGCTTATTGAGAGAGGGCTTATTGAGGGATGAGACTGTATTGAAAGATTATTTCGATGAGAAAAATTAACGGACGAACCCAGGAATCGAACCCAGGATCTTCGGACGCCTATCCGGGGACTTACACCCGAGACCACCTAGCTCGCCCACAGTTCGCCGCAATTTTTCTCATCTGTTATTGTACCAAGTATGTGTTGATATAATAGTCTTGTGTTAGTACGTTGGTGTCCGCAAGGCAAAGTCGTATACTGTTATACCTGTGTGACGGATGTGTCACTAGCAAGCTGAGATTAAAGTATACATCGGCCTATTTGTGATGCGTTTATTTTTAATTATTAACTAATCAATCGAAGGTGTTCAATTGATTAATTAACTTTTTTCTATTTCTGCATTGATGAAAGATTCAAATTTCATTTTTATTGAAAGATTATTTCGATGAGAAAAATTAACGGACGAACCCAGGAATCGAACCCAGGATCTTCGGACGCCTATCCGGGGACTTACACCCGAGACCACCTAGCTCGCCCACAGTTCGCCGCAATTTTTCTCATCTGTTATTGTACCAAGTATGTGTTGATATAATAGTCTTGTGTTAGTACGTTGGTGTCCGCAAGGCAAAGTCGTATACTGTTATACCTGTGTGACGGATGTGTCACTAGCAAGCTGAGATTAAAGTATACATCGGCCTATTAGTGATGCGTTTATTTTTAATTATTAACTAATCAATCGAAGGTGTTCAATTGATTAATTAACTTTTTTCTATTTCTGCATTGATGAAAGATTCAAATTTCATTTTTATTGAAAGATTATTTCGATGAGAAAAATTAACGGACGAACCCAGGAATCGAACCCAGGATCTTCGGACGCCTATCCGGGGACTTACACCCGAGACCACCTAGCTCGCCCACAGTTCGCCGCAATTTTTCTCATCTGTTATTGTACCAAGTATGTGTTGATATAATAGTCTTGTGTTAGTACGTTGGTGTCCGCAAGGCAAAGTCGTATACTGTTATACCTGTGTGACGGATGTGTCACTAGCAAGCTGAGATTAAAGTATACATCGGCCTATTAGTGATGCGTTTATTTTTAATTATTAACTAATCAATCGAAGGTGTTCAATTGATTAATTAACTTTTTTCTATTTCTGCATTGATGAAAGATTCAAATTTCATTTTTATTGAAAGATTATTTCGATGAGAAAAATTAACGGACGAACCCAGGAATTTGAATCTTTCATCAATGCAGAAATAGAAAAAAGTTAATTAATCAATTGAACACCTTCGATTGATTAGTTAATAATTAAAAATAAACGCATCACAAATAGGCCGATGTATACTTTAATCTCAGCTTGCTAGTGACACATCCGTCACACAGGTATAACAGTATACGACTTTGCCTTGCGGACACCAACGTACTAACACAAGACTATTATATCAACACATACTTGGTACAATAACAGATGAGAAAAATTGCGGCGAACTGTGGGCGAGCTAGGTGGTCTCGGGTGTAAGTCCCCGGATAGGCGTCCGAAGATCCTGGGTTCGATTCCTGGGTTCGTCCGTTAATTTTTCTCATCGAAATAATCTTTCAATAAAAATGAAATTTGAATCTTTCATCAATGCAGAAATAGAAAAAAGTTAATTAATCAATTGAACACCTTCGATTGATTAGTTAATAATTAAAAATAAACGCATCACAAATAGGCCGATGTATACTTTAATCTCAGCTTGCTAGTGACACATCCGTCACACAGGTATAACAGTATACGACTTTGCCTTGCGGACACCAACGTACTAACACAAGACTATTATATCAACACATACTTGGTACAATAACAGATGAGAAAAATTGCGGCGAACTGTGGGCGAGCTAGGTGGTCTCGGGTGTAAGTCCCCGGATAGGCGTCCGAAGATCCTGGGTTCGATTCCTGGGTTCGTCCGTTAATTTTTCTCATCGAAATAATCTTTCAATAAAAATGAAATTTGAATCTTTCATCAATGCAGAAATAGAAAAAAGTTAATTAATCAATTGAACACCTTCGATTGATTAGTTAATAATTAAAAATAAACGCATCACAAATAGGCCGATGTATACTTTAATCTCAGCTTGCTAGTGACACATCCGTCACACAGGTATAACAGTATACGACTTTGCCTTGCGGACACCAACGTACTAACACAAGACTATTATATCAGACTGTATTGAACATAACCAAAAAATAGTATACTTCGGTATTAAAGAATAAAATTCATTAGTTATTATTATTATTATTAGTTTTAGAAAAATAAGTGCAAAAAGTAAGATAATCTTATTTACGCGAGATGTCAAATACTTAACCTCAAAATATCAACACAACACATCATCATATAGGCCCCTACTCAAAAACCCAGACAGAAAACCGGATAGGCGGAATTGTATTCGCCTCTATACGTCCGAGTCCTGGTTTTTGTGTACCTGGAAACTTCTGGTCCTGTCCGAAATTTTGACGGTCAAATATTTTCTGGTGTCAGCATTCCTATTCGGTTCAATCCGTAATGTACGCGCACGGGATACGCGCTCGGGATACGGTCCTATCCGGAACGTACAAAAATTACATCAATTAACATGTTATCGCGTGATTTTTTTTTTTTTTTTGTTGGTGGAAGCCCATGTATTGACAACATACACACTGATAACATATCACCAATACAGGAATTAGGCGACGCTTATAGATGATATTTTCCGCCTCTATATATACTCACCAACTCTTATAAGTGGCACTCGCGAGAATATCGAAAGCGGTGGTCGCCGCCTTACGAGAAAATGTTGAAGTAATGTACATTACATAGAAACCGGATAGGTACGGACAGAGCCCTGATCCCAGCTTGGAAAATTTGATGTAAATAATCACGTTATGATTTGCGGGACCCAGACCGGATAGATACGTACACAGTTCCAAAACCGATTTGAGTGACGGACGGGACGGCACGGGGCGGGTCAAAGATTCCGCATGAAATGCGGACAGAACGATACGAAACAGATCGATTAAACCGCTGAATACGATGCGCATCCAACCGGATAAACTTCCGAATAGGTGATTCGCTTGTTCCGGAAACAGTACAGACAAAATCAGTAGGAAAACCAGACTTATTTTTTCAACCGACAGGATGCCAATTGGTCCGGATAAGTTACCCCGTCGCGGATTTTCCCAGCCGGATTGAATGCAGACAAGGCTCGCGCAGAATCCAGACAGGAATTTTCGACCGGATAGGGTACAGACCACAGACAGACAGAGACGCGATCTGGTCTTGTCTGGAAACTTGTCCGAAAAGCTATCCGCTCCTGTCGATTTCAGTCTGGGATTTTGAGCAGGGGCGATTATGAAACACATTTTATATTAAAAAATTTAATGAGTGTTGAAGTACTATATTTTTTTTCAACTTCTTAGATACACTTTATTATTCTTTTTTTTTTTCATAGTTATCAGACTATAGATACACTTTATTATACTCTTCAGCTCTATAACGCTGAACGGTTGTCAGTCATGCACAGCACATGAGTAGTTCAGGCTTTAGACCAGACTGGGTCATGTCCAGCACATCAGTGGTTACGGTGCAAAACTGTTTATTATGAAACGCATTATTCGAGTGTAAAACACGACTAGTTGTTGTGCGAGACATTACTCATTCGTGTGCGCAAGCGATTCATCCGTGTGATGGCACGCGACTGGTTACTGTGCTTAGATTCTGGTGCACCACCTGCACACTAGTACCGTTTAGAACACGACTCATTCCTGTGCGCACACGAATGGTTCGTGTGCTTACTTGATTTTTCGCTATTTTTTGCTGGCACCGGACTGAGTCTTGTGCAGAACCGTAACCAATCGGGTTTAAATCTTTCCATGATAGTCACCTTTTTTGTAGCTTCTGTAACGTTGGACGAAAGTAATATGAGTGGGTACACATTAATGGAGTTCCACACTGCGCCGTTGAAATAAATATTCATCGAGTCATTACTAGTTGGGGTCAGCGCCGGAATAATTGTATAATAAACGTCAGAGAAAAACTTATAGGAAAGACAAGCAATGGAGAATAATATCGGAAGTGAGAAAAATTCCGCTATGTCTTGAGACACCTCGAAAAGTGTCGTACGAACGCTACGAAGCAATTCTAGACGAGCCAACTGACTCTGACGATGAGTTGACGAGCTGAGGACTCCGAGATTGTCGTTAGATGAAGATGTGAGAAATATACGATTCCGAACCTCTTTCAAATTTAACAAACTCTTGTTCAGACTTTCAAGTTCCATTGCTAAGACTCTGAGGATTATGGAATATTCCATGAAAAAACAGTAGATGATGAATAGCAGTATATTGTCCACTAAAGCATGCAAAGCCGAATCAAAAAATATCCAGGCCGAACGCACAGCAGTGACCCAGATAAAAGTATTAAAAGCCATGTGTGCCGCCAGAACTATACTTGCCCTTCTGTTGGACAGATTTTTTTTCTGACCTGCAGAAAGCAGGAAATGAACCCCTGAAAGTCTATTGATGATAATCGCAGCTTTTTTTTGTCTGAATGCCCAGTGAACGATTATGAACCAGCATGTAATAGCGAGAATAAACTGCTGTAGTACATCCATGACTCGAGTTATAGAAGATTCGTTCGGATATTCCGTTGATATCATCGATGTTATTGCAAATCCACCTATGATCGCGATCGGGATTACGAGTAAGTTATTATAAAGCAGTCCCACTTTTGAGAATAGAAATACCCTGATGGAGGTATTGCAAGAATTTTCATCTCGCGTTTCAATCTGAATCGAAAATGCAGCCAGCCCAATAATCTTGAGGCCATAAAATAGCACCCTGAGCATCGGTGAAATTAGCTCTTGAGATGGTATTGGTAAGACTTTCATGATCGATCATACACTGTACGAAATTAAAATCTTACTTTCATTTCCTTATTATAATTGGATTTTTTTTTTTTTTTTATTATTGCTGAGTTATCAATGATTGCGCGATTTTCACATCGGAGGTGAAACACGTCCGAGAGAAATTTTCGAACTGAAAAGCAAGTTGCATTCTGGCCCGCGGAAGTAAATTTTTTTCTCCATTAAATATGAATAGCACAACGCTAATCCACATATCGCGTGTCTAATAGTATAAACCCAATAGGCACCGGTTAGTACATTATGCGTAATATATACGTTTCCTTGGTTGATTTTCAGTATCAATATATTATCATACCACTAGGGGCGCTGTCCCTGTGCGCCTCATTATTTCCTTGTAAATTGTTTCCCCCTCGTCGCTCGCTTCCGAGGTCTCGGCGCTACGCGCCACACTCTGTCACATACACTGAATTGTGGATATCATTAATTACCAAATGAATGGCCATACGGCTGAAACCACGAAGTAGAGGAATGTTAGAAGTTCGTAAAAATCCGGATATTGCTAAGACCCTTCGTTCTGTGGAGAACTTATTGCTCTATATACTTTACTTACTTATTACTTACTACTTTAGCATATCGATGGCCTAAGTCTCAAATGTCGTAACCCACAAAATTTGGGAAATTGATTTTTTTTACTGCAATTAGTTCTTTGTTACATCTTACGTCTAATTCATAACTACTTTAAATTAAAAAAAAAATTTAAATGAGTTCAACCAAATGTCGTATCCCACAGTACAGATCTTCTCGTGTTTTCACACATAATTTCAAGTCAACGCATGTTAATCGTAAAATTATTTATTATTATTAGTCGTGTTTATATTATCGAATGAAAATAACAAAATGAAAAAAAAATAAAATAAAAAAAAAATAAGTAAATAAAAAATAAAAAACATCCTAGTATTGAAATAAAAATGAAAGAAAATAAATAAATAAAAAATATTATATCATTATTATTTTTTAGTATTATATTATTTTTTTTTTTTTTTAACAAAGATTTTTTTTTTCATTTGTACTATTTATATTTTATTAGTCGTGATTTCTGATGTTGCAAACAAAAAATCCGAAAAGAGAAACACTAGACACACGGAGAGAATTTTATGACAAGGGCTCTCATACTGGTATAGGAATTTCGATGTATTCCGCACTTTTGAGAACTCGGACTATAAGTTTGGTAACCATTCTCACAATTGAGGCATTGGTTACCATATCGTAAGATACCATATAACTTATAGTACGAGTTCTCAAAAGTGCGGAATACATCGAAATTCCTAAATCCTATACAGTATGAGAGCCCCCAATAAACCACAACGTATAAAAATAGGACAAATGTCCGCCCGAAAAACGTATATTTCACGTATACCCGTATAATATACGTTTTTCAGGCGGACATTTGTCCTATTTTTATACGTTGTGGTCGGCGCCGTCTTAAGCATGATAGGGGCCCAAGGGCCTAGACCAATTAGGGGGCCCTCTTTTATGGATAATTAATGCTGTAAATAATGTAGGAGACCAAATATGATTTATTCGCTCCGTGCATACCTCGTGGCGATCTCTAGCGGCTTCCAGTAGAGAGTTCCTCCCGGAAAAAATTGCATTGGTTTATGTGGAGAATCTTTCAATTATGGAAAACACTAAAAGGAAACGCTTCATTTTCGGCTTATCTCTAGTATAATTGTATAAAATATTAACGTATATGATTTAGAGAAGACAAACACGTAACCCTGTTAAAAATTTCGTATAGAGCCGGATAGAATGTGCATAAAACGCTAAAGAAATTCTATAGCGTTTTCTGCAATTCTATCCGTCTGTATACGAAATTTTTAGCAGAGAAGGACATGATAGTAAATATGTTTAATTTCATAAGTACTATGCATTTTTACGTCATTTATTTATGTCTATGAATGCGTATAAATTGGGTTAGATCTGATTGCCATGTAAAACGGTAAAAAAGGGCTCTCATACTGGTATAGGAATTTCGATGTATTCCGCACTTTTGAGAACTCGGACTATAAGTTTGGTAACCATTCTCACAATTGAGGCATTGGTTACCATATCGTAAGATACCATATAACTTATAGTACGAGTTCTCAAAAGTGCGGAATACATCGAAATTCCTAAATCCTATACAGTATGAGAGCCCCCAATAAACCACAACGTATAAAAATAGGACAAATGTCCGCCCGAAAAACGTATATTTCACGTATACCCGTATAATATACGTTTTTCAGGCGGACATTTGTCCTATTTTTATACGTTGTGGTCGGCGCCGTCTTAAGCATGATAGGGGCCCAAGGGCCTAGACCAATTAGGGGGCCCTCTTTTATGGATAATTAATGCTGTAAATAATGTAGGAGACCAAATATGATTTATTCGCTCCGTGCATACCTCGTGGCGATCTCTAGCGGCTTCCAGTAGAGAGTTCCTCCCGGAAAAAATTGCATTGGTTTATGTGGAGAATCTTTCAATTATGGAAAACACTAAAAGGAAACGCTTCATTTTCGGCTTATCTCTAGTATAATTGTATAAAATATTAACGTATATGATTTAGAGAAGACAAACACGTAACCCTGTTAAAAATTTCGTATAGAGCCGGATAGAATGTGCATAAAACGCTAAAGAAATTCTATAGCGTTTTCTGCAATTCTATCCGTCTGTATACGAAATTTTTAGCAGAGAAGGACATGATAGTAAATATGTTTAATTTCATAAGTACTATGCATTTTTACGTCATTTATTTATGTCTATGAATGCGTATAAATTGGGTTAGATCTGATTGCCATGTAAAACAAATAACCCTCAATCAATTGGAATGCTAAACATTCCGGGAGGAGGCTTTGCGGTTCGCCACCATGGGCGCTGCAACCGATCTCTTTATCCCCTCCCAGCGTGGTGTGAATATTAGATGGTGTGCCTAGAACTACCCTGACACGCCCACTTTTCAAAACAAAACAGACTTAAGTATCAGAGCGTACCAACTGTCTAAGAAAACCCTATATTGCGGTGGAATAATTTTTTATTCAACTATGGCACCACTTTTTGGTGACGTCGCAGCGCATGGAATACACGCCGCGCTCGTGGTGTTGACCAATAACCGTCAATTTGTTGTAAAATAAATTGTGTATTTCTCTCCCGTTGTTTGCATGCAAGAGTGATGGAAGTTTCTAGTGTGGGTTACGATTGCTGAAATGGCGTATGCGTGTATTATAGAAGGCTGCAAAAATAATCGTACGAACGTTCGGAAATCTAACGAATACATAAGCTTTTTTCGTTTACCACAATCCGGCGTGATGCGTGAGGGTTGGTTGAAGAGGATTGAGCAGGTGAAAATGCCGGCAATCTTTGAGAATGGTGAGTATCAATTATCGGTATAAATGTAATCAGTTATTTTACCCTTCGCGGTCACCCGGGGTTAATACGACTCTGGTGTTTTTCGTCGTTTTTGTCTAAGTTCACAGTTCAACTTTCAAGCATTTTCCACATTTTTTCAACGTATGTTGTCATTTAGTTTCTTATATATTAACTTTTGCTACATATTCTACAAGGTTCAAAGTACGTTCCATAATTTTTTGGTTCCGAAGGGACAGGTAATTTTCATATGGCAAGCGTTTGAGATCAGCTGGGGTCCCTTCGACCCCATGTGACCGTCCGGTAAATGTAGAAACGTGTGACCGCAAAGGATTAAGATCATAGACCATATTCCTGGGAAATTGTCTGTGAATTGTCTACCAATTATTGCTTACCATACCTCGTTCAATTATAACAATTTTTGTCTTATTCTTTCAGTTAGAATATTGTTACGCTGGGTGAAACGCCCTATAGCTCTCAAATTATCAATATGTAATTCGTATAATCATCTAGTATAGCTATGAGATAAATGAGCTACTTCTTAAAACATAGGAGCTAGGTTTCTACATAAACAACGATTATTGTAAAAAGACAAGTCAGTCTTGCTCCAGACATAAACTCGAGCACTTGTACATCCAAATAAAACTAATTCGTTGAAACCGATTTATCAGTGTTCCATAAATCTCCTTATTTCGCTCGAGGACTCACGATTTCCCTTTTCCTGTTACTCATCAAGTAACATTTGGTGTCAGGAGTGTGATTTTCCCGAGCCCGATAAGTTGATTTAATCTGACACTTTTCTCTTGGTTTCTTCTAATTGATTCAATTTGAATTTACTAAACCCCTTGCCACTGTCCTTTGAGAATCAAACTTGAATTGAGCATTTGCCTTTGAGAATCAAACTCTTTCACGAAAAATGAGCACCCGAAGAAATATTCGCTCCCACCGCCAAGTCTCCCCTGATACTGACCAACCTCAGGCCGCTGAACCCGAAGCGACCCCGATTGCTGCATTAGTCCAACTCCTACAACAACAGGCCGCCCAACAAGCTGCCCAACAAGAGCGTCAGCAGGCCGCACAAGAGCGTCAACAGGCCGCACAAGAGCGACAGCAAGCTGCTCAACTCGAGCAGCAGCAGGCTTTGTTTCAGCTTCTCCAAGATCAACGCGACCGACACGAGCGATCTGAAGCACGCGTCTTAGAGGAACGACAACGATCTGAAGGACGACTGATCGGAGTCTTACAAGAGCAACAGCAGTCTTTCACGCAGCTGATTACATCGTTGCGAGATGACCGACGAGGATCCGGAGGCGAGCCCCACCGAATCCAGTCCTTTGACGACCCGATCCCTTCCACCTCCTCTTGCCGACCGACCCAGGTTTCCACAATCCTAAGGTCTGTACCAATTATAAGGGAAGAGACTCTCCCGAATTCACCTTTGCCTCAGGCGAATGAGGTGGTGACCATAATAGCACCACCTATTCAGCCTATTCCAGATATAGGAATAAATGTAAATCAAAATTCCCGAACCCAAACAGAACCCTTAAGAAATTCTTCGACGGTTAAAGTGGCTACTTTTGACGGCTCTGGTCCGTGGACTGATTATCAGAGACAGTTCCATTTAATCGCGAAAACCAATAACTGGAATAATTCAATTAAAGCGACAAATTTAGCCGGAAGCCTCAGAGGCCAGGCTCTTACAATCCTTTCCACTTTAGCCGATGAAGAAATCCAAGATTTCGATAAACTTAGTGCAGCCATTAACCTCAGATTCGGTAACGAACACATGGCGAATTTGTTCTTGACCCAATTTAATACTAGACGCCAACGTAGAGATGAAGACCTTGCCACCTTAGGGCATGATATAGAGCGATTGTCCCGAATCGCTATGCCTAATTGCCCAACTGAAATCCGCGAAAGTTTAGCTACCGACAGGTTCATAAACGCTATTTTAGACTCCGAATTGAGACATGCCTTAAGTGTGTCAGAGCCAACTTCTCTACGAGGGGCCATTATCAAAGCTCTTAAATTAGATGCCTTATCGAAACAACATTTAGGGTCAGGGCGCGTTCGCCAAGTGGAAGTTAAAAAACTTGTCCCCGAAAATCAAAAGGAAATCAATCAGGAACACCCTCCTCCCTGGCAAGATCATAAAAATAATTCAAATAGAGATTTTCAGAGAAATAACCTCGAATGTAGATATTGTAAAAAATCGGGGCACGACATTGACCATTGCATTTCATTACAAAATAAAAATCGATCTAGGAATAGTCAGAGGCCTTCAGAACAAACCTCGTGGAGAAATTTTAACGATAATCGCCGAAACGATAACCCTCACCAGGGAGAGAGGATGCTCCCTTTCAATAACTCTCGGTTGAACTCCGAACAAAAAAACTAGTTTCCGATGATTTTGGGGGGGCGGGGATCATCGCGAATTTCGTCAGAGAAAAGCCCTATTAATGAACAGCTGTTAGTTAGAAGTCTAAGATAGTCCGGTCTTTATGCGCGGGGGACAGTCGATGGTATAGACTGCCTCTGGGTCATAGATACCGGAGCGGAAGTAACTGTGGTCCGTTCGGATCTCCTTAAGTCAATTCGAACAGATATTCCTTATACAACCCTAAGAACTGCGACAGGAGAGACCACCCCCGTGTTGCAAGAAGTTTCCGTACAAATAAATATTTCAGGCTGCATAAGTTCCCCTCATAAAATCTTTGTAGCCGACATCGAAGACGAAGGGATTTTAGGGATAGACTTCTTAACCAAACATCGATGTGTAATTTCAACTGTAGGCAATTCTTTAAGATCAGGGCGACACGAGATTCCACTTTTAACAACTAGAGATAAAATCCCAAACCCCCCCTCTTCTTCAGCTAGCCAGTCACAAGCGATTCGAGAAATAGAAATAGTAGATTTAGTTCACGAAGATATTTCAGAAAAGATGCCCGAACATCTTGAAGATCTTTTTATCAGATCCACAGTCGGATTGGGTTCTTCACGAGGTTCATGATGACTGGCTTATAAAAGGAAAATTTTCAGCTCTTCCAGCGCCGGTTCTACTTTTAGATGCCTCTGACTCGGCAGAAAGGGTTTACGAGAATTTTTGCGGGGTTATGGGACCCAATGACGATTAGGTTATAAACTTTGACAGCTCGTCTCTTTCTTTTTCTTTGGGGGAGAGAGGGACAAGAGGTTCGTTGCGTTGTGCCGGTGTGGCGCTTGCGGTGCCGATCGTGAGCGTTTTGGATTCTGAGTTCCGCGCTCCTTTGAATGCCCTTCTTATTTTATTCTTTTGTTTAGATTTTCAACCTTTCAATGTTCTCTCCTGTCAGCAGTTCATTCAGATCTTTTTCTTTTACTTTTTAAACTAGCGAGATCCGAACCGTCCTTTTTCCTTTAATATTTAGGCTTAAGGTTTAATGAATTTTGAGTTTTACAGATTTTTCTGATTTATTTGAGAAAAAGATCAGCGAAAATTTGAAATATGACACAGAGTCCTCAGTCCGTCCCTACTTCCTGAAGAAACTTCAAAAGATTCTGATCAGATAAGACCGTTCCAATTTTATCCTTTCTTCTTTCATTTAACTATAGATTTTGTTAATTTTTATGTAACTTATCCTTCAAAGAAACTTTCAATTATAAATTCAGGCCTTCAGCTAACCAATATTTCGATCTCTTTTCCTCAACATGAAACTAACATTTGTCCTCCAATCTAGGTCGTTTAATCAAACTTTTTGAAGAGGTTTGGAGCTCGGTTCTTCAGTCCTTGGCCCCTTTTCCCTCCAGCCGCTTCCCATTACAATACGTAGGACTCGACTCTTTTCATCCTGATCTTCATTCCTGTTCCTGATCTTCATTCCTGTTCCTGACCTACATTCCTGTTCCTGATCTTCATTCCTGTTCCTGATCCTCATTCCTGTTCCTGATCTTCATCCCTGTTCCTGGTTCCTGTTTTTGAAGATTTTTATATGCACCGACCGTGCACCATGTTGTGATATTTAAGTAAACTCGACTATCTTCCTGTGGCTTTCTGTGGTTTACCCAGGAGACCAAAGGTTAGACCGGATAGTGATAGGGAAATCATACTGATTAATTTTCGAGCCACAGCTCAACTTTCCCTATGAGAGTAAAATGCTAAATTCCCTTTTTGCCAACATTTTAATTATTTCAAGAGTCGGGACGACTCTTTTACTAGGGAGGGAGCAGTGTTACGCTGGGTGAAACGCCCTATAGCTCTCAAATTATCAATATGTAATTCGTATAATCATCTAGTATAGCTATGAGATAAATGAGCTACTTCTTAAAACATAGGAGCTAGGTTTCTACATAAACAACGATTATTGTAAAAAGACAAGTCAGTCTTGCTCCAGACATAAACTCGAGCACTTGTACATCCAAATAAAACTAATTCGTTGAAACCGATTTATCAGTGTTCCATAAATCTCCTTATTTCGCTCGAGGACTCACGATTTCCCTTTTCCTGTTACTCATCAAGTAACAATATGTTCGGGCCGAAGAGCATAACCAATAAGAAAAGAAATAAGTATTCCATATTACCGAAAACAAGTTTTACTTCCATCATGCAGTGAAAACTTCGACTTCGACTCCGACAAAAGACCGACCTTATTTCTCGGCTGACCGAGAAATTCATAACTTGTACACATCAATGACATTGAAGTCTGCATCGTTGGAACGCAACGAACTCCGAAAAAAAATAATTTAAATATATCAATTTACCAAAAATGATCCTACTATGTTTGAAAATTGAAAACGACTAGAAATAACTTGAAAATGTTAATAAACCTAGTAGGATCATTTTTATGCTATGTATATTTTTTTTAAATTCACGTTGAATTTCGTTGCGTTCCAACGATGCAAACTTCAATGTCATACACATCAAACAACTAAATTCAGTATTATTATAAATATAATGATTTTTCATCATTTCTCATCGTCAGAATAATAATATAAATTAAATGCAAAAAAAAATGTAAGTTTGTACTGTAAATTTTATGAGATTCGTAATCTCATTATTATATTAATCATAAGATATCTTTACGTTGTTAACTTTTACGTTGTACCACTGTATTGTATATTGCTCACTGATGTGTTATTTTAATACTGCTAATGTGGTTCCACTGAATTATTGCTATATTATTGCTTGCAATTTTTTTTAAATATATAAAATACAGTCGCGTGACATTGTGCGCATTGCATTATACCAAATTTGCATACTTTATTTCATGCCCTACCAATAAAATTGATAATTACCTATCTACTATTTTTTATTATATCTACAAATTAAATTTCTGAGTTGGCATCAAATTTCTGTAGATTTTATAATTTCGCAATATTTAAAACACCCGCTCGTGAATTCCCCAGAGAAATCCAACATTAGCAAAACAAATCCCTAACGATTCTAGGGAATTTCAACGGTTGGTACACTTTGATACTTAAGTCCATCGCCAGACGAGAGAGAAACTTTTTTAGAGAGAGAAGCTGCACTCCTAGGCACACCATCTATACTCACACCACGCCTCCCAGCGGACGCACGGAGCGAATATGGATCATCTTTATTCAGTAAAACTAACATAACCTTACATCTATAGACTGCCTCAAAAAAAAGCTTTATTTGTTTTTTCGATCTCCAGCTTCATAATATCATAGTTTTCAACATAATATTGAACCTCGTGAAAGGAAATCGTCGTGCGATTTTTTTAAGCGGTGGCGCATCGAGATTTTGTATTCCCCATTTGATTGTTGTAATCGGGATCCTGGGATCTTTCATACAACTACAATTTTATTCAAGGGTTCGTTTGTCGAATTAGGAGTTGGAACTCGGTCGTACAAAAGTGATTCAAGTTTATTAATATAATATAAAGTTTTACAAAAGGTTTTACTAATATCGAATCTAATCTTTTATATAATGTCTCTTGCTCTGGTCGCGATGTTCTGACGATGAGTATTATAATCATCGCTTATTTATTACGTATAAGGAGGTCGCCTTGTTTCTGCAATTGTTGTTAGTTGCGTCAAGCCTCGCACTTGCACATTCCAGAGTATTGCCAAAGTGTGTCTCAAAACATCTGGATTGCAACACCTTGATACTCTGGTTGCAACATCCCTCCCCCCTTAGAGAGAAAAGCCCTTAGGATTTTCTTCTGAAATCAGACAAATCTGCTGGCTTGCGTCGTTGTGCGTACGCCTGCCTATTATGCTATATCTAGGTTAGTAGTTTACATAGTGTATCCCGTTAACATGGTTTTATATAATCGTTTCTTAATCTAGGTTAGTATGACCTATTTTCTATGTCATTTTTCTATCAGTCTAAATTGTTTCAGATTTCCTACTCAAGTCATATTATTCAATAAAAGGTTTCAATCGATTTACATGTACTCTGAGATTCTTCCTATTAACTTTTATGGTGTAATTAACGTCTGAGTTTACCTCTAGAATAGTATAAGGACCAATCCATTGAGATAATAGCTTCTTTGATCGTCCTCTGCGTACAGCCTCGTCGTATAGTAATACCTTATCTCCAACCTTGAACCCTTTTTCTTTGGTTCGTCGGTCGTACTCGATTTTTGACTTCTCCTTGGCTTCTTGCAGATTTTCTTTGGCTATCAGATTGCTGGCTCGCAATCTCTCTCGTAATTCTCGTGCGTAGTCGTCATAGGTGTACGTCGGTTCTGGATCCTTCTTCAGCGATGTTGGTAGTTCAGCTCGGTGTCCATACACCAGCTCGAACGGTGTAAATCTTGTTGCAGTGTGAGGCGTCGTGTTATATGCAAACATAGCATATGGTAACCATTCGTCCCAGTTGCTCTGTTCTTCGTTTATGTAATGTCTCAGATATTCAGCTAACGTCCTATGTGATCGTTCTAAGGCTCCATTGGATTCAGGATGATAGGCCGTCGTCTGAATCTTGTCGATCTTCAACAATTTACAAGTATCTTTGAAAACATTACTCAAAAAGTTCGTACCTTGATCGGTGAGTATTCTCTGTGGTATTCCGTGTTCGTATACGATCCTGGTCGCAAATTCCTTAGCTACAGTGTTAGCTTCTTGGTTCGGAATAGGTATTGCCTTGCTGAACTTGGTTAGACAATCTTGAAACGTAAGGATATATTTATTTCCTTGTTCTGTTTCCGTCAGTGGTCCTACGATATCCAATGCACATTTCTCAAACGGTTGATTGGGAGTGTCGGTTATGACCATTGGTGCCTTCGTCTTCTTGCTGAGTTTATTCTTCTGGCAATTCTCGCATCTCGAAATGTGTTCCTCGACTTCCTTCCGTAATCCAGGCCAATCGTGCTTCAATC
Organism: Tenthredo mesomela; assembly: GCA_943736025.1. Taxonomy (NCBI): domain Eukaryota; kingdom Metazoa; phylum Arthropoda; class Insecta; order Hymenoptera; family Tenthredinidae; genus Tenthredo; species Tenthredo mesomela. Next base: position 7,389,170 of record OX031022.1, read on the forward strand.
GGATTCGTTCGATCGTTCGATTGACTCCTTGATGTGCTCCTAATGGCGTATCGTGGTATTCATAGATGATCCTGTTCCGATCTTCCTCCGAATATTCTTGTTCTCGGTTGTTCAATTCTTCCTCTTCTTTCCGCTGACTTCTGGTCACTGCGTACATGCGACTCAAGGCATCTGCGTTGGTATTTGCCTTCCCTGCCTTGTACTCGATCTCATAGTCGTATTCTTCCAGCTTCAGTCGCCATCTCATGAGTCGTGATCCTGGATCCTTGACTCCGAATAACCATGTGAGTGGTTTGTGATCTGTAACAATCTTAAATCTGGTACCATATACATACGGTCTGAAATGATTAACTGCCCAGACTATGGCTAATAGTTCCTTTTCTGTGGTGCTGTAATTGCCTTCTGCCGAATTGAGAGTTCTACTTGCGTATGCTATTGGCAAGTCACTTCCTATTATTCCTTGCGACAGGACAGCTCCGATAGCCTTGTCGGATGCGTCTGTCGTCACGATGAACGGTTGCTCGAAATCTGGATATTGTAGAATTGGTGCGGTCGTCAACGTCTTCTTCAAATTTTCAAAAGCTTCTTGTTCCCTCGAAGTCCATCCAAATTTCACCTCTTTCTTTAGCAAATGTGTAAGCGGTTTTGCTAAACTCGAGAAATTCTGTATAAATCGTCTGTAATATCCGGCCAAACCCAGAAATCCTTGCACATCTTTTACAGTCTTTGGAATTGGAAATTCTTCTACTGCTCGGATCTTCTCTGGATCTGCTTTTATCCCATCTCTAGTGATGACGTGTCCCAAGAAGTTGACCTCTTTCCTCAGAAACTCACACTTGTCAGGTTGTAGCTTCAATGAATTCTGTCGTAAGCGTTCCAGTACCTCTTCCAGTCGTTTGTTATGTTCCTGCAAACTAGGAGCATGTATGACAATATCATCGAGATAGACATAACACCTAAGGCCTTGTATTCCGGAAAGTACAGTATTCATTAACCGTTGAAACGTAGCGGGTGCGTTCTTCAGTCCAAAAGGCATGCGATTGTATTCGTAGTGACCATGTGAAGTGGAAAATGCCGTCTTGCACTTATCCTCCTCTTCCATTGGAATTTGGTGAAATCCTGATGCTAGATCTAGTGTAGAGAAATATTTTGCCTTACCCAACTGGTCCAATATCTCGGTAATATTAGGCAGTGGAAAGGAATCTCCTACAGTAACCTCGTTCACCTTACGGAAGTTAACTACGACTCTCATCTTCGTTTTTCCTGATGCGTCTGCCTTCTTCGGTACTACCAGCAGTGGTGCATTCCATTGGCTTTTGCTCTGTCTGACTATCCCGTCGGCAAGCATTTTATCTACCTGCTCGTTTATCTCCTGCTTGTGTTTTTCTGGAAGTCTATAAGGTCTTACATTTATTGGCGCAATATCTGGATTTGTAGTAATTCTGTGACTAGCTGCGTTCGTGTAGCCCAGATAGTCTCCTTCTAAGTGAAATACATCATGAAATTCTTCACAAATATCTAGTAAGCTCTCTTTTTCTTCTCGATTCAGATGACTCGTACGTAGGTTGTCTCTCAGCTGTTGCATTCGGCTCGCGTTACTCGGTGTCATTGCTCGACATGCATAAACTTGCGTCATATCTGTGTGCTCTTGGCCTAGTGCTACTACTTGTACACACGGCTGTTCCAGTTCTACATCATAATCGTTTGTATTCAAAATGCTGACTTTGCACTCACCGTCGACTGCGTTGGTGATGCAACTCCCCATGTATACTCCTGGCTGTAACTCGATTCCTTCGACGATACCTTCCGCGTCGTCGTGTGTCTTTGCACGGACTATCTTCTCGCTTCTTCGTTCAAGCGATATGTGAGCTCCTGTGGCTCCTAAATTCCATGTCGTTCCGTACAATCTTGCGTATTTCCCAGATCTGAGCTCGACGTCATGCTTCTCGAGGAAGTCGCCTCCTAAGAGACCGTCTGCTTCTAGTGGAAAATCGTCTTTAACTGCGTAAAAAGGGTGCGATATGTGCCTATCACCAACCCTTATATTTAACCTGACCTTACATAAGGTCGCAACCGGTGTTCCGCCTATTCCTCTGAGCGTGATTACACCGTCTTCAGCCATTACTTCGCCGTCAATTTTTCCAACTTTTACTAGGCTTACCTCAGCTCCTGAATCTAATAGCATTGTTCCGTGTCTCGTTTTGAATTCATCTGCCTTGATCGTTGCGTGGTTTTTCTGTTTAGATCCGTTTATTAGGCAATTTACTGGTACGACGCGATACGGTTGCCTGTCCGCCGCGCCTGCTCCTCGTGTCCCGAAGTCTCTTCGTCTCGCCTGCTGGCGTCCCTAGAATGACCTGGTTGGACCCGTTCCTCTCTTCTAAGAGGTCCCTGATTTCTTCCATAGCCTCGCCTATTTTCTTCGGCTAATCTGGCTCTACAATCTCGAATAAAATGTCCTGGTTTTCTACAAAAATGACAAATTACCTCAACTCTTCTCACGTATCTGCTTGGTGTCGGCAATCTCTGCGGATAACTGGATCCTGTCTTCGTTGAGCGACATTCTCGTGCAAGGTGTCCTGTCTTCCCACAGTTATAGCAACTATTTCCTCTGTTACCTTCTCTGCTGTTGCGCGGTTGATTGTGTTCCCGATCCGATCCATGAATGGGGCCTAAATCTCGTTCTTCTTCTATCGCAAGTGATATGGCTTCCCTAAGATTTTCACACTGTCGGCTCTTGACCAATATCTTCAGCTTGTCGTTCAAACCTCTGATGAAGATATTGACAGCTTGTTTTCTGACCTGGCGTTCCAGCGTCGGTTTCGAATCCTCTTCTGCGGCTTCCTTCATCGTCACTTCGATTACCTGTGCAGTTAGTTTCTCGACTCGTGCTCCATATGACTTCGCGTCCTCGTTGTGACGTTGTCTACAGCTGCTGAATTCCACTTGTAACGAAGCTAATGTCCGTGTGTCGATGCTCATCGACTTCAGTTCTTCCTCCAGTGTCTTCCAGGTATCAATTGATTTGTATTCTAAAGCTCGTGCCGGAGCACCTTTGATCCGCGTGCTCATAACAGCTTTTAGTAGGTTTTGCGTATCCTCAGGTCGTATTATTTCACGTGCATATTTACAAGAGCGTATAAAATCACAAACTTTTCCTCGGTCACTGCTATCGAAGATCTCGATGTCCTTCAACACTTGTCTCACGGTAACGGTATTTTCTGCCATGTTAGTTAGAGGTTGATTATTTCTTTCACGATGCCTGCTTTCGGTGCCACGATCACTATTCTTCTGATTCACTCGCTCGATACTTGATTTACTTGTACGATTCGACGATCCCTGCCGCTGCCACCAGTTGTTGTAATCGGGATCCTGGGATCTTTCATACAACTACAATTTTATTCAAGGGTTCGTTTGTCGAATTAGGAGTTGGAACTCGGTCGTACAAAAGTGATTCAAGTTTATTAATATAATATAAAGTTTTACAAAAGGTTTTACTAATATCGAATCTAATCTTTTATATAATGTCTCTTGCTCTGGTCGCGATGTTCTGACGATGAGTATTATAATCATCGCTTATTTATTACGTATAAGGAGGTCGCCTTGTTTCTGCAATTGTTGTTAGTTGCGTCAAGCCTCGCACTTGCACATTCCAGAGTATTGCCAAAGTGTGTCTCAAAACATCTGGATTGCAACACCTTGATACTCTGGTTGCAACATGATTAACACGTAGGAAATCCAATTCTGACGGTTGGAGCGGGATAGTAATTTTTCTACACAACGGACGGAACTCTTCATGGTAGCCTTTGTCAACTTAGATGTCTTCTTCAAATCGGCGTGTCATTGAAAATTTTTAACCGCATGATCTTTGAGATATTCGGAATGCTTAAAACGTGCTTTTTCACCTTTTCGAAGAATGGGTACCTCATTAAAAATTTTCTGTGACGCGCCAATTCGAAGACAAACAAATAAGTTGTCAAATGCTTCCATACTGAGTTCCGTCCGTTGTATAGAACAATTGTTATCTCCCTCCAACCGTCCGAATTTCATTTCTTACGTGTTAATCAAATGACGAATATAAAATCTCGATGCGCCACCGCTTAAAAAAATTGCACGGCGACTTCCTCTCACGAGGTTCAATTTTGTGTTGAAAACTATGATATTATGAAGCTGGAGATCGAAAAAAGAAACAGTTTTTTTTTTTTTTTGAGGCAGTCTACTATAGATATACTTGATACATATGAAACAAAAGAATTTAACGGGCCATTAAATATATCTCAGGTTAAACATTTAACGGACGTTGATGAATTCGGGAATGAGTTTGTCAAATTTGATGAAAAATTAATAAATACAGCGTGAAATATTCGAATTTAACTGACATCGACAGTCTTCTGGCTCACCAGTGGGGGCCCCCTAGAACCCGGGGCCCTGGGCCCGGGCCCATCGGGCCCATGCTTAAAGACGGCACTGGTTGTGGTTTATTTGGGGCCCTTGTCATAAAATTCTCTCCGTGCATATTCAAATAAAAAATTAGCAAAAGGAGCTAAATTCATGTAAAAGGGAACGAAATGTGATGGAAAAAAGAATAAAATAAACGCTCAAAAACTCGGAAATCGTAAATTTAAGAAGAAATAAATAATGAATATCGTTTGTTTAGCGATTATATTTTTGTAGTAAAGAAATAAGAATTCAATAAATATGTTCACTGTTGTATTGATTGACATTCATCTACTGCTAATTGTCGTATGCCACATTCAATGTTAAAAGCAAAATGTCGTACGCCACATAAAACATTAATGATAAATAAAAATATTCATTTTCGTAATTGTAATAATTTCCTACGCCTAATTATTTATGAAAAAAATTATAACTGATTATGATTGTTGATATTTCAAGAGATAATTCATTTTTACTCTCTCTCGTAAAATTTATCATTTGTGGGTTACGACATTTGAGACTTATGCCCGGTTGCATAAAGGTGGGTTACCCAAAAATTTCAATAACCTCCGCAGATACTACTCGTTCAACCTACATGACTGTCAGAAGTTAACAGCGATTCATGACAGCTGTCAGATGAAAAAACGGTTGAACGGGTAGTATCTGCGGGGTTACCTACGGGGTATTTGAAGGTTCGGGTAACCCACGTTTATGCAACCGGCCATTAGACCATCGATATATTATTTATTCTCCCGTTTCTCATTTCTCGGCAAACAGGCCCAGAGGGGCAAGAGCCGGCCGGTGGGTGCAGGAGCGGAAGAGATCTGCTGAGCGGAGGAGAGCCTGGCTTTAAAGAAAACCCTGGTGGAAACATTTCTCTGAAAATACTCAGATTATTTCTTGTAGAATTCGGAAACAGAATTGAAAAAGTCTTAGTTTCTCAGAAAATCTCAGAAAATCTCAGAAAAAGTCTTATAAAGGCAGACCAATGTTTTATAGGACTTTAAAAGACAGAAAACGCTAATATATTGAGACTCTGTCAGAAGAGTTATTCAGAGTTTTGAAAAAGTTTTTCAGAGAACTTATAGAACAAAGAATAACAGTTTTTCAGAGTTTTTCTGAGATTGTCAGTAATTTGAAGAGTTTATTGATTCATCTCAAAAATAATTATTCTGAGTTTTTCTTGAATATTAAAATATTGCGTAGAATTGCTGCAACGGTAGGAAAATTATTATTTAAATAAATAGAATCCATAAGTTACGGAGGGGCAAATATTAATTATTTGTTTATTTAGTGACATAAATTATAAATATTTTTTAGTACATTCTTCGTATATGGGCAAGTCCACCAATTATCAACCAATGAACGGGACGTCAAAAAATTGATTTGTCTCAAATTTTTACCTCTTGTAGTGTGTACTAAGATCGAAAAGTTCACCAAGTCTGAACCCTCTAGGACTTACCGTTCGCGAGAAATGCCATATACAAGTTTGCCATTTCGACCTGATTGAGCTTTAAATGCGAATTGTTATCGTATCGTTATCGGGATAAAAGAATTGGAAAAATATAGGTCTCTTATGTGAAAAACTCTCACCTTTTCGAATATGTTATTTATTTCCAGATACATTCACGGAATCAGTCTCAAAAACACGATTTTCGTCAAAAAAAACCGCTTTTCTCATGCGTCACCAAAATTGATCTTACTTTTGAGTTTTTCACGTGAAAGCTGAGATTTTTTCAGTAAGAAACCCAAATTTTCAGAGTGGGACGGCCATGGGATCTCACGTGACCTACGTTCAATTGATAAAGGTCTGTAAATAATACTCTCTTTTTGGGATTCAACGGATTTATCATTATTATTATTATTTATTATTATTTATTTATTTTTCAATGTTTGTCAGCATCTCTGAAGATCCTGGAACTCTTGAAGATGCTCTGGAAAGAGAGGACAAATTACAGTGGAAAAGAGCCATGGATCAAGAAATAGCCTCGTTAAAAGAAAATCAGACCTGGATATTGACAAATCTTCCTCCAGGTGAGAAGGCGATTCCTTGCAAATGGGTTTTCCGACTAAAAATGAATCCCGACGGTACGATTGATAAGTACAAAGCAAGATTGGTCGTCAAAGGATTTAGTCAACGATATGGCATCGATTATAGCGAAACCTTCAGCCCAGTAGCAAAATTAGGGACGATCCGTTCAATTTTGAGCATTGCAACAAGTGAAAGAATGTTTTTAAGACAGTTCGATGTATCAACAGCTTTTTTATATGGCAAACTTGAAGAAACAGTGTTTATGAAACAACCCCAAGGTTACGAAGATGGATCCAATAAGGTTTGCGAACTTAAGAGGAGCCTTTATGGACTCAAGCAAGCGCCAAGATGTTGGAACAAGCGACTCGGGGACTTTTTACAGAAACTTAAATTCAAGGTCAGTGATGCTGATCCATGCCTATACGTCAGAGAGAAGGATCAAAAGAGGCTTATACTAGTGATCTACGTCGATGACGGTCTAGTTGCAGCTACGAGTACACAAGAATTAGAAGTTTTTATTGAAGAGTTAAAATCGGAATTCAAGATTGTCTCAAAAGAAGCACTCTATTTCTTGGGACTTGAAATCCAACAAGAAGAAAATTCAATAAAAATTCATCAGAAGATTCATGCAAGAAAAATCTTAGAACGTTTCAATTTCTGAGATTGCAGACCAGTATCAACTCCGATGTTAAAATGCTCAGAGACTTTGATAACAGGGAAAGATGACCAGAAGTCTCAAAAATTCCCATATCGACAAGCAGTAGGAGCACTGATGTATCTAATGCTCGGTACAAGACCAGATTTAGCATACAGTGTGGGTTTTATATCAAGATCACTTGAAGATCCATCGCTTGAAGATATTGTACGAGTCAAGAGAGTTTTCAGATATATAGCAGGGACCCTAGACCTGGGAATAGTTTACCAAAAAAATGCAGAGAAAGGTATTTTGGAGGTATACAGTGGCGCAGACTTTGGAGGATGTCTGAAGTCAGGACGCTCAACTTCTGGAGTCGTTGTTACATACGCAGGAGGAGCAATCTCCTGGTTAAGCCAAAGACAAGCAGCGGTGGCAACCTCTACTACTGAAGCAGAGATCATCGCAGCGAACGAAGCAGCTAAAGAAGCAATTTGGTTGAGCAGACTTTTTGAAGGAATTGTCAAACTTAGACAAGTTCCAATTATTCAAGTTGACAATTCTGCAGCCGTGGGACTGGCACAAAATCCAGTATTTCATCGCAGAACAAAACACATCTCAATTAAGCACTTTTTCATCAGAGAAAAAGTATCCAAAGGGAGACTTGCGGTTCAACAAGTATCCACGGAGCAACAAACAGCAGACATCATGACGAAACCGTTACCGAGGACTCGCTTGAAGATTTTATGCGTGAAAATGGGACTCGTTTAAAAAAGACAGATAAACAAAACATGATTATGTGTGTTGTTATATTAGGATAAGCAAAATTAATATTTTTAAATCAACAAGGGAAAGTGTTGAAGTAGATTTGTTGATTCAACTATTAAAGTATAGATGGCACAGCGATATACATAGATTACGAATAAACTTAAGTTGTTATATACGCATGCGCGATCAGGAAAAGACTCCTGCTTTTTGTTTGAAACAATTACTTCTTCTTCTTATGTTTTTCTAAATACACAAATATAATAACTTTAATTTCTTTTTACTCTTATTTTATTTCTACTAATAAAATAACTATATAATAAATTACAACAGAAACTGGAAAACTACAGTGAAATATTCATAGACATTTAGTAGCACTGCCTACTAACTCTTTTTTGGTAGTCTACTAACTTCATTTCAGAAATTTTCATGATGTTAGTAGACGACTAAAAAGGAGTTAGTTAGGCTACTGAATGTCTATTAATACGGATCAAATAAATAATTAAAAATTAGTTGTTAATTATTGTTTGTTCAAGTTTTAAGTTTACATTCATAATAAAACGTAGAAATTTGAAAACTACGGTGAAATATGTTACACAGAATGATGCAGAATAATAATAATATAACCCTGTATGTACCAATTGAGAAATAATAAAAAAATTTAAAAAAAATAAAAATCAGGTTTCCTTGGCAGGCCATAATCATATCGTTAAACTATTAGGTCTTAAGTTTTTATACAGAATGATTCAGAATTACAAATTGCTGATTTATTTTCTTTTGTTAGCAATAGTAGATAGGGGCAGCTATGGGGAGACAGATATTCCCCCCTTTCCCCCCCGACTCATCCTGATAAGGGGTGATAAGGGGTATGTGGGTCAGTGTGTTATCTTATCAGTCTGGCCCACATCCGGTCTGGTGTGTACGGGGACCTTCTAATCAGCTCCCCCCTCCCCCTCCCCCTGTCTGCGGTCACTGGCCCTGACCATGCTACCCCTTACCCCACCTCCCCCCGGGTCAGTTATGGGGTGAGTGCATCGCTCTGTCTCTTTCTAGTCTGGGTCTGTCTCTCTCTAGTCTGGGTCAGCTATGGGGACGATGACGCGTTCTACCGCCCACACACACACGCGCTTACCTCACCGTGTCCGTGTGTTCTAGAATGTTCTAGAATGTTCTAGAATGTTCTAGAAGCTTCTGGAAAGCGATAACGATGATATCCCTACTCCAAAATTTTTGTACTTGGAAATATTTCAGCGGCATCCCCTGTTTACTATATGTACGCTTAAAACTACAGGAGGCGGGGGTGAAGGAAAGAGATATGATGACGCGACAAATACATATCGTACGTTTCGTGTCCGTGTGTTCTAGAATGTTCGAGAATGTTCTAGAAGCTTCTGGAAAGCGATAACGATGATATCCCTACTCCAAAATTTTTGTACTTGGAAATATTTCAGCGGTATCCCCTGTTTACTATATGTACGCTTAAAACTACAGGAGGCGGGGGTGAAGGAAAGAGATATGATGACGCGACAAATACATATCGTACGTTTCGTGTCCGTGTGTTCTAGAATGTTCGAGAATGTTCTAGAAGCTTCTGGAAAGCGATGACGCGTTATCCCTACTCCAAAATTTATGTACTTGGAAATATTTCAGCGGCATCCCCTGTTTACTATATCTACGCTTAAAACTACAGGAGGGGTGAAGGATAGAGATTTTATGACGCGACAAATACATATCATACGTTTATTCAAAAATCTTAATTCTACGTACAATTATGCGATTATTCATTAGCGATACAAAAATGAAGGGCAATATAGAAAAATGACATACAATGAAAGCTATAACTACGATTAGATTAAACGAAATGAAAATGAGAAGAGTAAAATATATAGAGTAGTATAATATTATAAGCAAAGAAAAATGACATGCAATTAAAGCTAGGTATACAGTGAAAGCTATTACTAGGATTAGATTAAGTGAAATCAAATGAGAAGAGAAAGAAAAACTTAAAAATATTGTGTAATGTGATTTTAAAAGCAAAGAAGAATTATAATCAATTAAAGCTAAGTATACAATCAAAACTATTACTACGTTTAGATCAAGTGAAAACAAAGGAAAATAAAAAACTTAAATCTAATTATACCTAACAAATCCGTACAAACTATGAGATATTACATTTTTTTCTAGAAGTACAACACTGCAGGTGACAACCGATCAAATCTAGGTCTTCGCGGGACTTGCAATTTCGGAATGAGGTAAGTTGTTTGTAAAATGAAGCAGCTATGAAATCATTTTTTTCATAATTATCGGTAAACATATCAAGAAACTGATGCAAATCAAATCCGGCAGCCATGAACCACACAAACATAACACAGTATTGCCCGCACACGTTTGACGAGAAACTTTGCAACCGTACGATGTTCCAGGGTTGCGATTCTGTAACTTTCCGCTAACTCGCTAACTCGCTAATTCGCTAACTTCGTCCAATCGGAGATCGTTGCTGCCCGTAACGATCTCCGATTGGACGCTCCTCAGCCAACCAACGGTCTTAGAGCGAAAAGTTAGCGAGTTAGCGAGTTAGCGAGTTAGCGGAAAGTTACAAAATCGCAACCCAGGTGTACCGTTCGGAATTTCTGCGTAAAGTCCTATTGTGATGAGGCACGAGCGGTGGTATGCCAAAACTGTCAAAGTATATTCCATGTCCGGCTGCGTTGATGTAAAACGCCACCCAGTGTGTACCGGGTCGTGTGTGGTCATCCGTGTTAGCAACAAAAGCCATCGGTCGTGTCCATACCAACGGTATCCGATCTGCGGGGAAAACCTGGATCTTCTTTTGCTTGAGAAATCTCCGCAACGCTTTCCGTATCTGTAGACTGTCCATTTTTCTCGTCGACAATATTCAGAGACGATGGTGTGATAGATAATTCCGTCGTGACTGTGGAGAGACTCGTGTCCTGGGACTCTGTAGCCACTATAGTTTCTGTGGAATCGGACATTGACCGATCAGGTTGATGAGAGGAACTGTCACACGTGTGGGCCGTATGATATCCACCGGAGCTGATGCTGTCAACACTGGTACAGGTTGAACTCTCATCCAGGTTCGAACGACGACTGCCAATTATCGTATTCGCATGAGCTTCATAATCATACTTGTCGAGGACGTTCTTCTCGTTGACCCAATGTTTTAACTTGAGGGCATTGTTTAACGCACAGGCGAAATATTCTTCTTTCCTGACTCCGTGATGAATACAATATTCAGTATTTGGCTCCAGATCGGGAAGTGCAGGACAGTCATACTCTTCGAGGTTGACAACTTGGCGTGACGTAATAACCTGCAGATACTGGGCTTCGTATTTCCCTCGTGTTACAATACGGTACGCGCTTCGAGCTATTTCCCGTAAATTGAGTTCCAGCTTTTTCACACAAGTATCCCCCTCGAACCACTCGATACCGTGCTGGTAACACGTGTTATGATTATTAGCTTTGCGTTCTCTTTGAGTCAGGCTGGTAAACGGATAAGGTGGCTCGATAATCCAATGGGCGTGGAACGACTTATCCAGGCAGACTACGGCCACCTCTTTCGGTAGCAAATTTCCAAACACATCACTAAATCCTTAAATATCTACAACGTAGTCCATATTTGTGAGTAGGTGGTTAACACTGACTATATATAAGTTCCGATCGCGGTGAGGTTTGTAGAACAACTGACTCTATCGTCGAATGTATAATCGTCCTTTTCCCCCAAAACCTTACAATCACCCCGTTTCCTCCTCCATCTTCGTCTTCTACGGCTTTCCGAGGGTTGGTGTTTCCAGCGATAAAGTTGTCGGTTGGACCACACGATGATAAAGGTTGCCGGTTTCTGACGAAAAACAGGAAACTCCGCCTCCCGCCCACCTTCTAACCGCCAAAGTCTGTGATAACTTGCCTCGCTGCGTCTATTTCTATGAGATTGTCGAACTCTGCGTAAACTATGCAATTTATGGTTTCATCCAGAGCCTTGTCGAATCGCATTTCGATCCTGAGAGTACCGTGTTTAATTAGCGACCAATGCGAGGGACAGTTGGCCGAGAGGTCAGGTGTGAGATCGAAGGCCATCAAACAGTTGCCTTTTTTGTACTGCGAACGGCTAATTCCGTTGCCTTCGTTGAGAAAATGAATACCGGTGCCGGAGAACAGGGTGTGATACGCGTCGACGTACAGATTATCTTTACTGAAGTTTGTTTGCAGAGGTTTTGAGGGGATTTGCACACCGTCCACGTACAGCGACAGGTAGTTCAGAAAGAAACTTTGGAAATTGAACGGGTTGCGTAGTCTGTCTCCGTTGAATGCCTTGTTACTGACGAACCCAAGAATCACACGTTTTGGCAGTTGACCCAGTACCACGTTGTCCAACGTCTCCGCTTGTACCCCAGCGTGAATGGTGAAAGCTTTCACTTCCACTCTTGTAACGGGATACTTGGCCGTTCCTTGGGCAAGGGTTCGTGCATGTGCCAGTAGGATACCTGGGCTGATCTTTACGCGGCGAACCATTAGAGAAGTGTCAACAATGTGCAGCGTGTGAAGGGGATTTTTTTCCATTAGACAAAAGCTGTCTCTTGACCTTACGAGGCGTAGTCGTAACTCCACACCGTTGAGCAAAAACTTCTCTTGATTAAATACGTCGCAGTGGAGATGTCCAATTAGATCGACTATACGGGCGTTTTGCATCATACGTTTTCGCGTAGTGAATCCTTCGTCGGCATCTTCGCTGTCGGCATCGCAGACGTCCGATACGGTTTCTTCGCTGTCGTACCACATGGCGCACGAGAGATGCGAACGTTTTGCGGGCGGGGCGTAATTCAATAGAGTCTCAACGTAGGCACGATAAGCGTAGGAGTTGTTGGCTGGTGAAACAAGTTTTTGATTGAAGAATATGTCCACTTGGTTGAACATCGAGTGTAGAAGGTTGTTCACAGGTGTAGCGTACCGGGTGGTCACAGCTTCCGCCGTTGCTGCTGTTGGGTTATTCTCAGGTTTAATCAATTGCACCTGCACGCGTACGCTTAACATGGTGTGGGCCAAATCAATGTACTCGTCACCTTGGCCCGGTACCGCGAATTCGATTGGCGAATCATCGGTTAGCGAAGAGACAGGTTTGTAGTGCACCCACTGACCACCCTCGATAGATGTTTGCGTAGGAGGGATAGTGAACAAATCTAGCTCAGACTTCATACACTCGCCAGAGTGTGCGTGTAGGAACGCCATTATCCGTATATGCGTGCGTGTGTGTGTGTGTGTGTGTGTGTGTATGGGAGATAAACTTATCGGGGTCCAAATATGTCGGTCAAAGCTCGTTTTTTAGAGGTCTTCTTTTTATTTCCTTTTTTTCTGGACACACTTACTTTCTTCTTGTTCTTGCTCTTTGTCTTCTTCTTCTTCTTTTTCTTCTTAACTGATTTCTTCGGTCGTCTTTTGTTAATTCTCCCCTTTTTGGCAGAAGCTCCAGCGTCGACTAGTCTGTTTACGCGTGCGAGCATCGACTGATGTCTCGTTCCTCCCACACCGCTCATATACCCCGAGCCCTTCATCAATTCCCCAAGTTTTTCTTCAGCTCTTCGTTTCAGATTCCGAGTCGATTCGTTGATGCGCGTCTGCAGAGACTTTTTGAGAGGTGTATCGCTCTGCATATCCGTCCGAACGTTCTTCCCCGTGCGTAGAATCTCTTTTCCGACCGCCCTAGCCCCACTTTTGAACAATGGTAATATCCTACGGAATAATCCTCCCAAGGAGCTACCGATACCGTGACCCCGCTGGTGAGGGTGGCCTCGGTAGAAAACCTCCATACCTCCTCCCAGCTGACTCTCGTAGTGTTCGGTTTAATGGTCCATGGTCTTTTCCCCTACTATATGATGACGACGACGATGATGTTGATGTTGATGATGACGATGAAAGGGTTCCCTAAATCAGCGAACGCGTCTAAAGTGAAGCGTGACGGTCAGCGTCCCACCTTCGAATGGCACGGGTCTGCCAAGATGATCCCTTATATTGATTTCGACGGTTCGGAAACTTGTAAGCAACAGTGGTAGGTAGTACGGCGGTGATAGGGTCTTTATTTCCGATTCTCCGCGAGTCGAATGCGAGTTTCCACAGGCATGAATAACGCGTAACAAAGGTGCGTAAACATCACCGACGATGCGAGGCTCGACAAGATCACAGTAGACAAACATCTGACACGACGGTATTACCGGAAAGGGGTTCTCAGTTTAGGGATCCCGGGACAATATATCCGTTCGAGTGACGTCATCGGACCCATGAGCATTTCTCCATGATTTAGGTCTTGCGGTGATAGTCTCGGTTCGTTGCGACGACGATGACGACGGCGATGAAAATGTGAGCGGATAATGGATCTCTGCGAGGCCCACCTCCCACTCACCGTCCAATTCGATAGCACGCGGTAACTGTGTCATGTAGCAACAGGTACGGTTATCGGGAAAAAACTGCATTGAACTGTTGCTCGGTAGAGTGATGTAAAATTGATTAGCCCTCATAATGAGTTGAGAACGTACGCGAGTAGATAGGGGCAGCTATGGGGAGACAGATATTCCCCCTTTCCCCCCCGACTCATCCTGATAAGGGATGATAAGGGGTATGTGGGTCAGTGTGTTATCTTATCAGTCTGGCCCACATCCGGTCTGGTGTGTACGGGGACCTTCTAATCAGCTCCCCCCTCCCCCTCCCCCTGTCTGCGGTCACTGGCCCTGACCATGCTACCCCTTACCCCACCTCTCCCCGGGTCAGTTATGGGGTGAGTGCATCGCTCTGTCTCTCTCTAGTCTGGGTCTGTCTCTCTCTAGTCTGGGTCAGCTATGGGGACGATGACGCGTTCTACCGCCCACACACACACGCGCTTACCTCACCGTGTCCGTGTGTTCTAGAATGTTCTAGAATGTTCTAGAAGCTTCTGGAAAGCGATAACGATGATATCCCTACTCCAAAATTTTTGTACTTGGAAATATTTCAGCGGCATCCCCTGTTTACTATATGTACGCTTAAAACTACAGGAGGCGGGGGTGAAGGAAAGAGATATGATGACGCGACAAATACATATCGTACGTTTCGTGTCCGTGTGTTCTAGAATGTTCGAGAATGTTCTAGAAGCTTCTGGAAAGCGATGACGCGTTATCCCTACTCCAAAATTTATGTACTTGGAAATATTTCAGCGGCATCCCCTGTTTACTATATCTACGCTTAAAACTACAGGAGGGGTGAAGGATAGAGATTTGATGACGCGACAAATACATATCATACGTTTATTCAAAAATCTTAATGCTACGTACAATTATGCGATCATTCATGACATTCAAATGAGCGATACAAAATGAAAGGTAATATAAAAGATAACAGCATTAACATCATCACCGACACAAACAACAAGGTGTAGGTCTCCAAAACTTCAGAATCGATGTTTGTTACACGGTAATTAACACAGGGTGTTTCTTCACCTGAGTGGTGTGATGTCATACACGACTGCTGGTTATCAGAATCCAATAATGTCACCGTTGCCGTTGCGTCGAGAGTTTCTTCTGCAGAGCGAGAACCAGAACGTATAGGAACGTAAATCGACATTGCGTATACGATAATTTGCAAACGACGATCAGCTCGATTCCTCTTCCACCTTCTGTATGATTCCTACTGCGAGATAATGCGGGAATAATTTTGTCAATTCCAGCAGAACGATGTCGCAATAATTATTCACAAATTCTTCCTCTAGTTGTAACCTGACGTGTGCCCTTGCAAAATCAAACTCCCTTGTGGAGAGCAGATTTATTCGATGAAGAGATGGCTCTCGAGGGCCTTGTAGTTTCACCTTCTCCGCTATATGCTCGATGTACAGTTTCTTACACTGATTGACACTGTGGGCAAGTCGTTGAAGGCGGTGCAACTGTTCTTCTACACACACAAACACCGTCTTCAACCCGTCAAACGTAGTCTTCTGCATCACTATCGTGGGACGATAAGACAGCTTCCGCTTGACACCCCCATTGCTCGTCTCGGAGTTTTCTTCTTCTTCTTCAGGATCAGCACCATCCGTCTCTTCGGCGATATTATTTGCTTCAAAACTGATACTTTTCGAACCGTGAGAGGTGGTGAAAGTTATGGTACAACCGCCTAGCGTAAGATGTTCGAAATACCAATCTGCAGCTGAATAGCCGCTCGAATCCAGATATTCACTGATGGTGTCCAACTCGTCTGCCAGTAAAGACCACTCCGATGCGTTGAAATATATGCAGCACGAGGCATTGCTCTCGAGTTTGATCACTGGCACAAATGACTCGTCTGCACCAAGTCCGAGACCGACAACAATCTTTTTAGTTATAGAATTGTTCAAGCCGTACGTAGTCGCGAGAACAAGATTTCTTTGAGATTTTTTCATTGGCTTTGTAAAACTCTTAAAAATTCTACTTGCGTTACCCATGGGTACTTTCGATTTAGGTGTCGACATTGTACTACGACTCGGTTTGATCGCGGCTACAATAATACTGATTAAAATCTAGACGACACAACCCTCTGGACCCTCCGATTTCCCCCTCCACTTCCTTCTTGTTTTACCATTCCCATGTGTTAGTTGTAGAGATATTTCCGGTCAAGGTGATAAGCTTAGCTCGAACATTTCAACGACAGACTGATATCACTAACGGAAACTGAGCAACGAATATTATTTGAATAATATTATTTTTAAACTAATCTTATATATATACTTATATTTACACTAGAGTATTGGGGAAGGTTAGAGATTTGATGACGCAACAGTTACATAAACGAAACTAAACTTATTTATTCAAAATTTGAAGATTTCACATATTAAATCAAATTATAATAATATTAAAAACATTGATGTCACCGGCGTGCCGGGAAATTTTTGGGGAACGGACGAAATTCGCCCGCCCCCAACAGCTTCTCGATGGCCTCCTTCACCATCGAGCGGCACGTCTCGCACGGTTCGGCGACCCAGCGCCGTCGCAACATCGTCATGCCGCGGACTTTGCGAATTAACGCCCACTGGCGGAAAATATCCGCCGCGAACTCCACCTCGTTCACAGAATACATTCGGGCCTCCTGCGGGTCCAGGGCCCGCATCACCTCCGCCACCTTCTGCCTCCACAAAGCAGTACCTGCAAATTACGAAATTGAATGAGTTATTTCTGTTATATTGAGGAAAACGTCGGTTGTGTATTACGTGATGTTTCGAGAAAAATAAATAAAAATCACAGTTTCGGAAATGTAGTTTAAAGTTATGATGCTACGTATTACCGGTAATCTGATGAAATTTAGGATAACAATTAAATAAGTTATTTGTATAATATTGAGGAAAAACACCTGGTGTGTATGAGGCAATGTTTCGAGAAAATAATAAAAAATGACAGTCTCGGAAATGTTGTTTAGAGTTGTAATGCAGCGTGATAGTATTACAAGTAAGTTAATAAAATTTAGTATAACTTACCCATTTCGTGCGTGTATCCTGCCGATGTGCAGTAAAGTCCCGATTCTCCGGCCATGATGAAAGTTGTATATATATTTTTTCTCGCTGGTTGTTTGAAAACGTTTTTCAGGCTAGCTGATGGTTGTGAGTAGTCTGGTGAAAACTGCACGTCGTTATATACGAAAAGCCAGACTTGCACCCCTCTCCAAAATTTTCAAACTCATATACGAAAACCCAGTCCTGCACCCCCTCCAAAATTTTCAAAAACATATACGAAAAGCCAGCTCTGCACCCCTCTCCAAATTTTTCAAACACATATACGAAAAGTCAGACCTACACCCACTCTCCATTGTTGAAGCGGTGTGTCCGGGGAACAAAAACAACAGACTAATGAATGGGAAATACCAAAATTTTGAAACGTTCTTAATCGCTGATGAGCGGATGTGGTTAAGAGATTACTGTGTAACTTTACTTGCTAAATCCAAGCATCGGTACTCGTTAACGGTAGGAGGGTCAAGTCCTGCGATATTGACTAGGGGCGTCGTCGGTAGCAATTTGATGACGGCGTACGGTAATTTGGTCCAGAGTGTAAAACGCTGAGAGACTACGGTAATCGTTTATCGCATCTCAACTTTTTTCAGATCGCATGAAATGAACTTTTTTCAACGGCGAGAAACAGGGTATAGAGTCGGAGATAGAGATAGAAAGATGAAATTCGGAAACAGAACGAGAGATAGGTTATTTTCCCGAAATTTCCAGCATATCAGTCAGCTAAGCAGCCGCAAATGCTGTGTTCTGAGGTTTAGTTCATTGGTCATTCAAATCACGTGGTCCCTTGGGAAACCGATATATAGCTTGTCACAATGGATATTTTTTCAGTAGGAAATTTTTTGTATACAAGTTCCAATCTTACACTCTGTATAATGTCTGTATGTGTGTGTGAGTAAGTGCACGGTACATGTGTCGGAGTTGACGTCGATTTGTGTGATCTCCCAAGAATAACCACGTTCAATTTAAATCATGCCTGATACGCAGAACAACAAGTATCGCGCTATAGTGCTAAAGGCGGTCTCTTATGCCAGACGTAAGAGTAGCGCTATTGATAGGTCCTGCGGTATACGATGGACACGATCGCTTGGCCGAATGACTCGGAAAAATTTGTTGCGTCAGGTGCGACGAATGATTGCTAAGTGCGATGAGAGGTCTATTTCTCGTCTGTATAATCAAGGCGTTTTCGCGGAGTCGTGGGAATGTTTGCGAATCGCTGCCGAAACGGTGATTTCGCGTGGTACTTCTACCTTCTGGATATTGCGGGGACTGATGACAGAGTATTACGAGTGTCTGAATGTGATCCGTGCACGTAGTAAGAATAACATTCATGAAACCCCGCGGCGACGTCAGGTGTCAAGACTTGGGAGAAACGAGAGAAAGGCTAGGGTGGCTACCGCTGAAGACGACGATAACGGGGTGCAAGAACGGGGTCCGAAAACTCGGCCGAATCCCGTGCCGGTTTCAAATGACACGGATATGTTTGAAGATAACAGTATCACCGATGAGATGCTGTGTGCAGTGGTGGAACAATACGAGGCCCGGACAGCTGGTGAACAGGCGACAGTCGACAGTGATACGGAAATGTATGAAATTATACCCAGCTCCTCGATCGACAGCGAAGAATCTCGTCATCCCTGGTTATCGACTGTTTTGAAAATCCCAAATAAAAATTGGGTCCTTCGACCTATGCCAACTTGGGGCAGCAATGCGGCTTCATCCGGTGATTCTTCCGACTACGCGGTAACAGGGGGTGACGCACGCGGATCAAGCACCCAACGTCGTGACGAAGCGGACGAAGAACCTCGTCATCATGATCATCATCATCAGGACCCTGTAGCTGAAAATTTACCAAACGAGCACTATCCTAACTCTACTTGTAAGGCTTGTAAACCAGATAAATGAACAATTTTTCAAATAAATTTTAAATAAGTTATAAATACATCCAATATAACATCCTTTATTTACTTTCACTCTTGACCAACTCTATCTTAAATACAAACAGATGGAAAGACCACAGCCGTGGGATTTCGTAAATTTCGTGTTAACGAAGGAGCCAGTACCTCGGGGATTCAACACGGCGGACACGTAAACAGACCTGTCACAGATAATACTGACGAGGACGGAAGTACTGTCGAGGATGATAGCGAGGATGATAGCGAGGAGAGTTCAGAGAGAATAGCTAGGGAAAATTCTTCGTTGGTAGAACAGCCTGGTGGGGTGAACGGGGTGGGAAGTTTCGAGAATGGGTCATCTTTGACGGAAGATCGTTTCCAAGTGATTAGCGAGCTTAGAAAATATTACAAACGATTCGAAATTAACGGTCGTCAGATTGTTATCAAGATAAAACCGGTTGCAGAAGGTGCAAATCCCGTCGAATGGTTAGAGGGGGCGTTCAGGAATATTCATGCCTATGCCACCGGTTCGTGTCGCGAATCAGACTACATTGGAATCAGTTTCAATGCAGGGTCTTTCAATCTTGGAAAATTGGAAACTCTGACAATATGTGTCTTCCGCGTGCTCTTGTTGTAGCCAGAGCTCATGCCGAGAGGGGATCCATCCGTAGCGGGGCGTTACACGCGCGTTGGGGTTTGATTAGACATAAAGCATCGTCGTCTCAACGCATCGCCGCCTGTAAGTTGATAGAAGACGCGGGTGTAAAAATTCCGATCGAGGGTTGCGGCGTACCCGAGATCAATCTGTTTCAAACTTATTTGGCTCGCGAAGGTATAGCGATCGTGGTGTATGAAAATGGGAAACTGGGGAACGGCGGAGAGACGCTCTATGACGGAACGGATGTGGTTACGGCGAGCGGACGCCCCGGTGTTACGTATAAACTGAATATCCTCTACTTTCCCACTAAACGGCATTACAAACCTATTCTGAGTCTGACGGCTGCAGCGGCAGCGAGATATTTCTGCGAATCCTGTAACAAAGGGTACAGGACCGGTAACGAGCACCGATGTTCGCGCAAATGTCCTCAATGTCTTTCGGTTCCCGCCTGCGATTCAGCTAACGAGAGTCTAGACTGCCGATTCTGCGGACGTTTTTTTCGCGGTAACGAATGTCTGGCGAGGCATCGGAAAACGGGGTCGTTCAGTCCACGTCACAGCGTGTGCGAAACTCTTCAGATCTGTGGTAACTGTACGCGTTTTACGGATCGTACCAAAGGTGTACACTCGTGCGAGACACGGTACTGTGCCACCTGTTGTTCTCAGCAGCCGTATAATCATAACTGTCACATGCCCACTATCAAACGCGATAAGAAGCAGTCCCGGTATATCTTCGTGTTTTACGATCTTGAGACACAGCAGTGCGAGACTGTTGAGGGAGATGAAAGAACGAACATACATGTGCCTAATCTGTGCGTAGCTCATCAGGTTTGTAGCGAGTGCATTCACGATTTGGATATAAAAAACGGTTGCGACTCTTGTGGTCTCACGCGCGAGTATGTCTTCAAGTTCGATCCTATCAAACAATTTGTTGACTTTGTCACGCGACCGATCCGTGATTTCACTAAAATTATTTGTATAGCTCACAACGCAAAAGGGTTCGACGCTCAGTTCATATTGCGATTTTTAGTCGAGCGAGGCAACGAACCACCACAAGTAATCTTGAACGGAAGTAAAATCATAATGTTAGAGACGGGACATACTCGCTTCCTTGACTCGTTAGCCTATATGCCCATGGCGTTATCTGCTCTACCCAAAGCTTTCGGTCTGCCTCCGAGCACTGTCAAGGGATTCTTTCCTCATCTTTTCAACACACCCGATAATAGCGGTTACGTGGGGCCACTTCCTGCGGCTAAATTTTACATACCGGATAGTATGAGTGTGAGTGCTCGAGATGATTTTTACAACTGGTACAATAGCGAGGTTGCACAAAATCGTCAATTTGACTTTGACGAAGAGTTGATGACTTACTGCAAGGCAGATGTAGATATTCTTCGACGCGCGTGTATCGCGTTTAGGGACATCTTTCTCGAGTGTGGGTGTGTGTGTCCGTTCACAGAGAGTACGACCATAGCGTCGGCCTGCATGACGGTATTTAGGAAAAATTTCTTACAGCCGTCGCAAATAGGTATTATCCCCAGCGGGGGTTATAGGCGTGTCGATAATCAATCCCAGAAGGCACTCGAATGGCTTGTCTGGAAGGAGCATGAATTGGATATAGTAATCACCCATGCGGCACGGGCACGCGAGTTCCGTATACCTGAAACGGGTCGTCCTGTTGACGGTTACTATGAAAATAAACAAACGGGCGTACGTCACGTGTTTGAGTTTCACGGGTGTTATTGGCACGGCTGCCCGCTGTGCTACAAGATAAACAGAGATAATAAACTGACCCCCGGTGACACGATGGATAGGCGGCTCGAAGAAACACGCTCAAAGACTGCTAAAATGACAGGGTTGGGATACATCGTTACAGAGATTTGGGAATGCGAATGGGATCTACTCAGAAATGAAAGCGAAGAAATGCGTGAATATATTTCGAATCAGTCATTAATTGCAAACACGGGTTCGTACAAGGCGTTAAATCCGCGTGACGCGTTCTACGGTGGCCGTACGGGTAACACGTCTTGCTATCGCGAAGTGAACACAAACGTGGATGAGGGTGTACGCGAGGAAATACGCTACGTGGACGTATGCTCTCTGTACCCCTACATATGTAAGAACGGACGGTTTCCCATGGGACACCCGACAGTTTATGTCGGCGACGATTGTAAATTCTTAACAGGAGGCAGGGGTACCGATATCCAGCGAATCGACGGATTGGTCAAGTGTTGCGTTCTACCGCCGCGAGATCTCTTTCATCCCGTATTACCGATTCGCATGCACGGTAAACTAATGTTTGCGTTGTGCCGTACTTGCTGTGAGGAAATGCTCCAAACAGACTGTCCGCACGAGAACGATTTCGAGCGTTGGTTCGAGGGTACTTGGGTGTCCGATGAATTGAAAAAGGCAGTGGAAAAAGGTTACACGGTGGTGAACGTACGCGAAATCTGGCAATATACAATGACACGATTTGACCCTCATACTCGGAAGGGTGGTCACTTTGCGGGTTCTATAGACACCTTTTTGAAGATTAAACAGGAGGCTAGCGGATGGCCGGCCGGGTGCGTAGACGAGGAATCGCGGGGTCGTTACTTGTCCGAATATGAGAGAATTGAGGGCATACGACTAGACCGCGATAAGATATCAAAGAATCCAGGCCTACGTTCCGTCTCAAAACTCTGTCTCAACTCGTTTTGGGGAAAGTTTGGTCAGCGTGAGAATATGTCAAAGACCGAGGTTGTAAATTCCCGTAGACAATTGTTAAGAATATTAACCGATCCGGAGATCGAAGTTACAGATCTCCTACCCGTCAACGAGAAACTGTTATACATACGATGGGTTCACTCCGAGGCAAGTGTTAAACCGACACCCCTGGCAAATGTAGCTATAGCGGCATATACAACCGCCCAAGCACGCCTCAAGTTATACTCGTATCTCGAGAAACTCGATCGGAGGGTGTTGTACTATGATACAGACTCGGTTATCTACACACGCTGTGCGAACCGTCCTGACGAATACGAGCCAGAGACGGGAAACTTTTTGGGTGATCTTACAGACGAATTAGAGGTTTACGGAAAAGGTAGCTACATACGGGCGTTCGTTTCAGGAGGAGCAAAGTTTTACGCGTACATCGTTCGACATGCTAGCGGTGAGGAGACGGAGGTATGCAAAGTCAAGGGTATTACATTAAATTACTCGAATCGTTTCAGAGTCAACTTTGACTCGATACGGCGAATGGTAGTGGATAACACCGAGCCGATACAACTACAGTATCGCGCCATCCGTCGGACAGTGTTGCACCAGGTGGTGACGCGTACAGAGTCTAAGACCTGCAGACCGGTAATTGTCAAGAGGCGTCGTTGCCCCGATAACTTTCAGACTTTACCCTACGGCTACAGGGAATTCCCGTCAAACATTGAACGCTCCAAAAGTAATCCGTGCAACAGGGATTAGCTCCCAACGCACCCGGTACCGGGGTAATCTATAATCTCTACATAATCTCTTACATTCACTCGGCAAAACTCTCTATTTTCTAACTTTATCGCACTTTCTGTCTCTTGTTTTCTCTCTCTATCTCTCTCTCTCTCTATCTCTCTCCGACTCAAACCTCTCGGCCACACTACCGCAGAAGATAAATATAGAAGATAACGGATATACGTTTACGCAGTATAAGGTCAGTATATATATATATATATATATATATATATATATATATATATATATACGTTATCTGTGTTTCTGAAAAAATAAAAATAAAAATAAAAAATAAAAAAGTAATAGAAACAATTATCACGCGCGGGGATGCAATAAGCTGATTCAAGGGGCACGCGCGTGGACAAGCTCGTCCCCGCGATCTGAATCCATTCCGCGGCATGAGGCTGGTACCGCGGGCGTGCGAGGGTACTAGCTGATACCCTCGACGCGTACGCGCGCGCGCTGATATAAGGCTCATAGCTCAGCGCGCTCCGCCGCCGCCGCCGCCGCCGCCGCCGCCGCCGCCGCCGCCGCCCCGTGAAAAGCTGATCCCCGCGGAACATATACAGTTACCCCGGACGTTTTTGATTCTGATTTTTCTACGTCTGTATACAGATTACACGTTCGGACGAAGATATATATACTCTCTGTGTATAGAGAAGGGGAAAACTGAACCTATATCGAGGATGATGGACACACGATGGAAGCATCCGTTCTCTGCGATCGTAGCCGGTCCTTCGGGTTGCGGAAAATCCAATTTTGTAAAGAATTTTTTGAGACACAGCAGGAGTATGTGCGATACGGAATTCAGTCGCGTGATTTGGTACTACGACGAGTGGCAGCCGCTGTACGAATCGGGTAACGGAATAGAATACCGAGAGGGATTACCGCAGCACGCCGACTACGACGGTGACACGAAGCCCAAACTGTTGGTGATCGACGATCTGATGCGCGAGGCGTCAAACAATGTGGTCGTCGATCTGTTCACCAAAGTCTGTCATCACAAGAATCTCAGTGTTTTCTACATCACGCAGAATTTGTTTCACCAGGGACACGGTCAACGAGACATCTCTCTGAACGCTAATTATATCGTTTTCTTTAAGAATCCCCGCGATCGTGGTCAGATTCAACACCTCGCGCGACAAGTCTACCCCGAAGATTCACGATTCCTTCAGGAGGCCTATCCCGAGGCTACCTCCGCGCCACACGGTTATCTCTTGCTGGATCTGAAGCAATCAACGCCTGAAAATTGCCGTTTTCGTACCAGTATCTTTCCCACCGACGTACATCATTACGTCCACGTTCCACGGAAGGATATAAAGACGAGCAGTGCTCACACAATACCAGTAGCACGGATATAATGGCTAAGACACCTCGTCGCACGTGTGAGCAGGAGTGCCGGGCCAACTTTAGTAAAATAAACACTCTACTGCTGCACGTTCTGCAGAAATTAAAACCGAGTCAGCGAACAGCTCTGCTACGTACAGCCGATAATACTTTGATTAAGAATATCTGCGAGTGCGCGCTCAACACCTTGGAGGGCAACGTCGTGCTTTCCCACTCGCAGAAGACACGGCTCCGTCGTCACAGACAGACGCTTCGTCGATTGGCCCGTAATCAAGGTAGCTGGAAGACCAAGAAAAAAATTCTCGTTCAACAGGGAAGTGGATTCTTTGCTCTGCTGTTGGCCCCGATACTTGGAAGCTTGATTTCTAGACTGTTTTCGAAATAACTGTGTGTGTGTGTGTGTGTGTGTGTGTGGTGAGTACGATGGAACGGGCAAAGAAAATGGTTTTAATTCCAATGGAAAGTATGGAGAGATTCCAAAGACGAGTCACGGATGGTGTAGCTGCCGGCATATCGTCTGCTGCTGCTACGGATACTCCCAATTCTGGCCACGCTGATCCCATCACCAGTCTAGATAACGAGATGAGAAACATTTTGAAATCAGAAACAACGACGGATGCCGAAAAATGGAAGCTGTATCAACAAGTGCTGCAACGATATCTGTATTTTATCAAGGAGTCTAGAAAACCGTTACAGATGCTCATTCGCGAGGAGGACACGGGTAAAAATGCTGAGGGGGTACCGCTGAAACAGGAGATCGGAGCCACGTCTTCTAACGAGGGACAAATGGATCTGGGGCGAATACTGGGAACCATTCCGAAAAAGTTTCTAACTAAAGCGAAACTTTTGGTAAAAATGTTGGGCGATATGCCGACACGCTTCACGTGGAATAGTGACGGGGCAATAGCGATCGACGGTGTAACGGTACCCGGAGCAAATATTATCGATCTGACTAATCTTGCCACGCGTTCGAGAAAAAGTTTCGATCCTGTGGGGAGGTCTCAGTTCGCTCGTTTTCTCCACGCGGTCAACGTACCGCGAGATTACGTGGGTAACGAGGCTTTTTGGCAAGACATACGCCTTTTCGACAACGATAAGCTGGCGGATGCCGCTTCTTCGGCTATTGCACATCAACCGTCGTCGTCATCGTCCACGGTCCGACGCACGGGTAACGGTAGTCAGGGATCGTTCGCAAGCGCTCAGGGTTTTTCACGCGGTAGGGGTGTTGACGGTAATCATCGCAGTCAAAATATCGGCAGCAGCAGCAGCAGCAACAGTGAAATAGAGGACGGTGGTATAACCGAAACACCTGTACCGACTAAACGTAAAAGCCAGCGAAACATTCTACGCGAAGAACACAGCATCAACAGCAGCAGCGATAAGAAGAGGCAGAGGCGCAGTGGGTGGATGGAACTCCGCTTGAAGAAATAAAGATGTCGAGTCTTGAAGAAATATATTACGACCCCTCACATCCGGCTGGCTACACGGGAGCACGGAACCTCGAACGTGTCTCACGGGGGGATACTTCGCGTAAAACGGTCAGAAACTGGCTATCCGGTCAAGATGCCTATACGTTACACAAATCAGTGAGAAGAAGATTTCCGCGGGCAAGATACAACGTTTCCAACATCGACGACGTGTGGAAGGCTGACCTGGCCGATTTGAACGCTTTAAAGAAACATAACAATGGGTATCGCTATCTGCTGGTGGTCATTGACGTTCTGAGCAAGTATGCGTGGGTAGTTCCGTTGAAGCGTAAGACAGCAACAGCTGTTGCCGAGGGATTCGAACATGTGTTGAACACAACCAGTCGCAGGCCCGTACTACTACAGACAGACAAGGGTAAGGAATTTGTCGGCTCTGTCTTTCAGAACCTGCTAAACGCTAACGAGATACGGTATCGGGTCACTCGAAACTCTGACATAAAAGCGGCTATCGTTGAAAGATTTAATCGTACGCTCAAGGAACGCCTATGGCGATACTTTACGCACAAGAAGACGCGTCGCTACGTGGATATCCTTCCGCAAATCGTACAGGCGTACAATGATACCGTACACTCGAGTATCGGAATGGCTCCGTCGTCGGTGACGTTGCGCAACGCCGCCGAGGCTCGTGCCTTCATGCAGAGACGATATCCACAGCGGTCAAAGGGTAAACCAAGATTTCACGAGGGTGACACTGTACGAATCAGCAGAACCAAGGGTACGTTCGAGAAGGGATACGTGGCAAACTGGAGCGAGGAATTGTTCAAGATTCACCGCGTACTCGCGCCTTCACCGGTAGTCTACGTGTTGGTGGATTTAGAGGGAGAGGAAATCGACGGTGCGTTCTACGAAGCCGAGCTTCAGAGGGTGGCGGAGGGGGAAAAATAGGAGACACGCTTACTCAGAACTGACGAGGAGGAGGAGGAGACGGTCAGTAGGCGTGTGCACGTTGATTGAACTATACACACCAGCGTACGTTCTCAACTCATTATGAGGGCTAATCAATTTTACATCACTCTACCGAGCGACAGTTCAATGCAGTTTTTTCCCGATAACCGTACCTGCTGCTACATGACACAGTTACCGCGTGCTATCGAATTGGACGGTGAGTGGGAGGTGGGTCTCGCAGAGATCCATTATCCGCTCACATTTTCATCGCCGTCGTCATCGTCGTCGCAACGAACCGAGACTATCACCGCAAGACCTAAATCATGGAGAAATGCTCATGGGTCCGATGACGTCACTCGAACGGATATATTGTCCCGGGATCCCCAAACTGAGAACCCCTTTCCGGTAATACCGTCGTGTCAGATGTTTGTCTACTGTGATCTTGTCGAGCCTCGCATCGTCGGTGATGTTTACGCACCTTTGTTACGCGTTATTCATGCCTGTGGAAACTCGCATTCGACTCGCGGAGAATCGGAAATAAAGACCCTATCACCGCCGTACTACTTACCACTGTTGCTTACAAGTTTCCGAACCGTCGAAATCAATATAAGGGATCATCTTGGCAGACCCGTGCCATTCGAAGGTGGGACGCTGACCGTCACACTTCACTTTAGACGCGTTCGCTGATTTAAGAACCCTTTCATCGTCATCATCAACATCATCGTCGTCGTTGTCATCATATCGTAGGGGAAAAGACCATGGACCATTACACCGAACACTACGAGAGTCAGCTGGGAGGAGGTATGGAGATTTTCTACCGAGGCCACCCTCACCAGCGGGGTCACGGTATCGGTAGCTTCTTGGGAGGATTATTCCGTAGGATATTACCATTGTTCAAAAGTGGGGCTAGGGCTGTCGGAAAAGAGATTCTACGCACGGGGAAGAACGTTAGGACGGATATGCAGAGCGACACACCGCTCAAAAAGTCTCTGCAGACGCGCATCAACGAATCGACTCGGAATCTGAAACGAAGAGCTGAAGAAAAAATTGGGGAATTGATGAAGGGCTCGGGGTATATGAGCGGTGTGGGAGGAACGAGACATCAGTCGATGCTCGCACGCGTAAACAGACTAGTCGACGCTGGAGCTTCTGCCAAAAAGGGGAGAATTAACAAAAGACGACCGAAGAAATCAGTTAAGAAGAAAAAGAAGAAGAAGACAAAGAGCAAGAACAAGAAGAAAGTAAGTGCGTCCAGAAAAAAAGGAAATAAAAAGAAGACCTCTAAAAAACGAGCTTTGACCGACATATTTGGACCCCGATAAGTTTATCTCCCATACACACACACACACACGCATATACGGATAATGACGTTCCTACACGCACACTCTGGCGAGTGTATGAAGTCTGAGCTAGATTTGTTCACTATCCCTCCTACGCAAACATCTATTGAGGGTGGTCAGTGGGTGCACTACAAACCTGTCTCTTCGCTAACCGATGATTCGCCAATCGAATTCGCGGTACCGGGCCAAGGTGACGAGTACATTGATTTGGCCCACACCATGTTAAGCGTACGCGTGCAGGTGCAATTGATTAAACCTGAGAATAACCCAACAGCAGCAACGGCGGAAGCTGTGACCACCCGGTACGCTACACCTGTGAACAACCTTCTACACTCGATGTTCAACCAAGTGGACATATTCTTCAATCAAAAACTTGTTTCACCAGCCAACAACTCCTACGCTTATCGTGCCTACGTTGAGACTCTATTGAATTACGCCCCGCCCGCAAAACGTTCGCATCTCTCGTGCGCCATGTGGTACGACAGCGAAGAAACCGTATCGGACGTCTGCGATGCCGACAGCGAAGATGCCGACGAAGGATTCACTACGCGAAAACGTATGATGCAAGACGCCCGTATAGTCGATCTAATTGGACATCTCCACTGCGACGTATTTAATCAAGAGAAGTTTTTGCTCAACGGTGTGGAGTTACGACTACGCCTCGTAAGGTCAAGAGACAGCTTTTGTCCAATGGAAAAAAATCCCCTTCACACGCTGCACATTGTTGACACTTCTCTAATGGTTCGCCGCGTAAAGATCAGCCCAGGTATCCTACTGGCACATGCACGAACCCTTGCCCAAGGAACGGCCAAGTATCCCGTTACAAGAGTGGAAGTGAAAGCTTTCACCATTCACGCTGGGGTACAAGCGGAGACGTTGGACAACGTGGTACTGGGTCAACTGCCAAAACGTGTGATTCTTGGGTTCGTCAGTAACAAGGCATTCAACGGAGACAGACTACGCAACCCGTTCAATTTCCAAAGTTTCTTGCTGAACTACCTGTCGCTGTACGTGGACGGTGTGCAAATCCCCTCAAAACCTCTGCAAACAAACTTCAGTAAAGATAATCTGTACGTCGACGCGTATCACACCCTGTTCTCCGGCACCGGTATTCATTTTCTCAACGAAGGCAACGGAATTAGCCGTTCGCAGTACAAAAAAGGCAACTGTTTGATGGCCTTCGATCTCACACCTGACCTCTCGGCCAACTGTCCCTCGCATTGGTCGCTAATTGAACACGGTACTCTCAGGATCGAAATGCGATTTGACAAGGCTCTGGATGAAACCATAAATTGCATAGTTTACGCAGAGTTCGACAATCTCATAGAAATAGACGCAGCGAGGCAAGTTATCACAGACTTTGGCGGTTAAAAGGTGGGTGGGAGGCGGAGTTTCCTGTTTTTCGTCAGAAACCGGCAACCTTTATCATCGTGTGGTCCAACCGACAACTTTATCGCTGGAAACACCAACCCTCGGAAAACTGTAGAAGACGAAGATGGAGGAGGAAACGGGGGTGATTGTAAGGTTTTTGGGGAAAAGGACGATTATACATTCGACGATAGAGTCAGTTGTTCTACAAACCTCACCGCGATCGGAACTTATATACTCAGTGTTAACCACCTACTCACAAATATGGACTACGTTGTAGATATTCAAGGATTTAGTGATGTGTTTGGAAATTTGCTACCGAAAGAGGTGGCCGTAGTCTGCCTGGATAAGTCGTTCCACGCCCATTGGATTATCGAGCCACCTTATCCGTTTACCAGCCTGACTCAAAGAGAACGCAAAGCTAATAATCATAACACGTGTTACCAGCACGGTATCGAGTGGTTCGAGGGGGATACTTCTGTGAAAAAGCTGGAACTCAATTTACGGGACATAGCTCGAAGCGCGTACCGTATTGTAACACGAGGGAAATACGAAGCCCAGTATCTGCAGGTTATTACGTCACGCCAAGTTGTCAACCTCGAAGAGTATGACTGTCCTGCACTTCCCGATCTGGAGCCAAATACTGAATATTGTATTCATCACGGAGTCAGGAAAGAAGAATATTTCGCCTGTGCGTTAAACAATGCCCTCAAGTTAAAACATTGGGTCAACGAGAAGAACATCCTCGACAAGTATGATTATGAAGCTCATGCGAATACGATAATTGGCAGTCGTCGTTCGAACCCGGATGAGAGTTCAACCTGTACCAGTGTTGACAGCAACAGCTCCAGTGGATATCATACGGCCCACACGTGTGACAGTTCCTCTCATCTACCTGATCGGTCAATGTCCGATTCCACAGAAACTATAGTGGGTACAGAGTTCCAGGACACGAGTCTCTCCACAGTCACGACGGAATTATCTATCACACCATCGTCTCTGAATATTGTCGACGAGAAAAATGGACAGTCTACAGATACGGAAAGCGTTGCGGAGATTTCTCAAGCAAAAGAAGATCCAGGTTTTCCCCGCAGATCGGATACCGTTGGTATGGACACGACCGATGGCTTTTGTTGCTAACACGGATGACCACACACAACCCGGTACACACTGGGTGGCGTTTTACATCAACGCAGCCGGACATGGAATATACTTTGACAGTTTTGGCATACCACCGCTCGTGCCTCATCACAATAGGACTTTACGCAGAAATTCCGAACGGTACACCTGGAACATCGTACGGTTGCAAAGTTTCTCGTCAAACGTGTGCGGGCAATACTGTGTTATGTTTGTGTGGTTCATGGCTGCCGGATTTGATTTGCATCAGTTTCTTGATATGTTTACCGATAATTATGAAAAAAATGATTCGATAGCTGCTTCATTTTACAAACAACTTACCTCATTCCGAAATTGCAAGTCCCGCGAAGACCTAGATTTGATCGGTTGTCACCTACAGTGTTGTACTTCTAGAAAAAAATGTAATATCTCATAGTTTGTACGGATTTGTTAGGTATAATTAGATTTAAGTTCTTTTATTTTCCTTTGTTTTCACTTGATCTAAACGTAGTAATAGTTTTGATTGTATACTTAGCTTTAATTGATTATAATTCTTCTTTGCTTTTAAAATCACATTACACAATATTTTTAAGTTTTTCTTTCTCTTCTCATTTGATTTCACCTAATCTAATCCTAGTAATAGCTTTCACTGTATACCTAGCTTTAATTGCATGTCATTTTTCTTTGCTTATAATATTATACTACTCTATATATTTTACTCTTCTCATTTTGATTTCGTTTATTCTAATCGTAGTTATAGTTTTGATTGTATGTCATTTTTCTATATTGCCCTTCATTTTTGTATCGCTAATGAATAATCGCATAATTGTACGTAGCATTAAGATTTTTGAATAAACGTATGATATGTATTTGTCGCGTCATCGAATCTCTATCCTTCACCCCTCCTGTAGTTTTAAGCGTAGATATAGTAAACAGGGGATGCCGCTGAAATATTTACAAGTACAAAAATTTTGGAGTAGGGATATCATCGTTATCGCTTTCCAGAAGCTTCTAGAACATTCTAGAACATTCTAGAACACACGGACACGAAACGTACGATATGTATTTGTCGCGTCATCAAATCTCTTTCCTTCACCCCCGCCTCCTGTAGTTTTAAGCGTAGATATAGTAAACAGGGGATGCCGCTGAAATATTTCCAAGTACAAAAATTTTGGAGTAGGGATATCATCGTTATCGCTTTCCAGAAGCTTCTAGAACATTCTAGAACATTCTAGAACACACGGACACGGTGAGGTAAGCGCGTGTGTGTGTGGGCGGTAGAACGCGTCATCGTCCCCATAGCTGACCCAGACTAGAGAGAGACAGACCCAGACTAGAGAGAGACAGAGCGATGCACTCACCCCATAACTGACCCGGGGGGAGGTGGGGTAAGGGGTAGCATGGTCAGGGCCAGTGACCGCAGACAGGGGGAGGGGGAGGGGGGAGCTGATTAGAAGGTCCCCGTACACACCAGACCGGATGTGGGCCAGACTGATAAGATAACACACTGACCCACGTACCCCTTATCATCCCTTATCAGGATGAGTCGGGGGGGGGAAAGGGGGAATATCTGTCTCCCCATAGCTGCCCCTATCTACTTACGCGGGTGTGTATAGTTCAATCAACGTGCACACGCCTACTGACCGTCTCCTCCTCCTCCTCCTCGTCAGTTCTGAGTAAGCGTGTCTCCTAATTTTCCCCCTCCGCCACCCTCTGAAGCTCGGCTTCGTAGAACGCACCGTCGATTTCCTCTCCCTCTAAATCCACCAACACGTAGACTACCGGTGAAGGCGCGAGTACGCGGTGAATCTTGAACAATTCCTCGCTCCAGTTTGCCACGTATCCCTTCTCGAACGTACCCTTGGTTCTACTGATTCGTACAGTGTCACCCTCGTGAAATCTTGGTTTACCCTTTGACCGCTGTGGATATCGTCTCTGCATGAAGGCACGTGCCTCGGCAGCGTTGCGCAACGTCACCGACGACGGAGCCATTCCGATACTCGAGTGTACGGTATCATTGTACGCCTGTACGATTTGCGGAAGGATATCCACGTAGCGACGCGTCTTCTTGTGCGTAAAGTATCGCCATAGGCGTTCCTTGAGCGTACGATTAAATCTTTCAACGATAGCCGCTTTTATGTCAGAGTTTCGAGTGACCCGATACCGTATCTCGTTAGCGTTTAGCAGGTTCTGAAAGACAGAGCCGACAAATTCCTTACCCTTGTCTGTTTGTAGTAGTACGGGCCTGCGTCTGGTTGTGTTCAACACATGTTCGAATCCCTCGGCAACAGCTGTTGCTGTCTTACGCTTCAACGGAACTACCCACGCATACTTGCTCAGAACGTCAATGACCACCAGCAGATAGCGATACCCATTGTTATGTTTCTTTAAAGCGTTCAAATCGGCCAGGTCAGCCTCCCACACGTCGTCGATGTTGGAAACGTTGTATCTTGCCCGCGGAAATCTTCTTCTCACTGATTTGTGCAACGTATAGGCATCTTGACCGGATAGCCAGTTTCTGACCGTTTTACGCGAAGTGTCCCCCCGTGAGACACGTTCGAGGTTCCGTGCTCCCGTGTAGCCAGCCGGATGTGAGGGGTCGTAATATATTTCTTCAAGACTCGACATCTTTATTTCTTCAAGCGGAGTTCCATCCACCCACTGCGTCTCTGCCTCTTCTTATCGCTGCTGCTGTTGATGCTGTGTTCTTCGCGTAGAATGTTTCGCTGGCTTTTACGTTTAGTCGGTACAGGTGTTTCGGTTATACCACCGTCCTCTATTTCACTGTTGCTGCTGCTGCTGCTGCTGCCGATATTTTGACTGCGATGATTACCGTCAACACCCCTACCGCGTGAAAAACCCTGAGCGCTTGCGAACGATCCCTGACTACCGTCACCCGTGCGTCGGACCGTGGACGATGACGACGATGGCTAATCTGCAATAGCCGAAGAAGCGGCATCCGCCAGCTTATCGTTGTCGAAAAGGCGTATGTCTTGCCAAAAAGCCTCGTTACCCACGTAATCTCGCGGTACGTTGACCGCGTGGAGAAAACGAGCGAACTGAGACCTCCCCACAGGATCGAAACTTTTTCTCGAACGCGTGGCAAGATTAGTCAGATCGACAATATTTGCTCCGGGTACCGTTACACCGTCGATCGCTATCGCCCCGTCACTGTTCCACGTGAAGCGTGTCGGCATATCGCCCAACATTTTTACCAAAAGTTTCGCTTTAGTAAGAAACTTTTTCGGAATGGTTCCCAGTATTCGCCCCAGATCCATTTGTCCCTCGTTAGAAGACGTGGCTCCGATCTCCTGTTTCAGCGGTACCCCCTCAGCATTTTTAACCGTATCCTCCTCGCGAATGAGCATCTGTAACGGTTTTCTAGACTCCTTGATAAAATACAGATATCGCTGCAGCACTTGTTGATACAGCTTCCATTTTTCGGCATCCGTCGTTGTTTCTGATTTCAAAATGTTTCTCATCTCGTTATCTAGACTGGTGATGGGATCAGCGTGGCCAGAATTGGGAGTATCCGTAGCAGCAGCAGACGATATGCCGGCAGCTACACCATCCGTGACTCGTCTTTGGAATCTCTCCATACTTTCCATTGGAATTAAAACCATTTTCTTTGCCCGTTCCATCGTACTCACCCCCACACACACACACACACACACACAGTTATTTCGAAAACAGTCTAGAAATCAGGCTTCCAAGTATCGGAGCCAACAGCAGAGCAAAGAATCCACTTCCCTGTTGAACGAGAATTTTTTTCTTGGTCTTCCAGCTACCTTGATTACGGGCCAATCGACGAAGCGTCTGTCTGTGACGACGGAGCCGTGTCTTCTGCGAGGGGGAAAGCACGACGTTGCCCTCTAAGGTGTTGAGCGCGCACTCGCAGATATTCTTAATCAAAGTATTATCGGCTGTACGTAGCAGAGCTGTTCGCTGACTCGGTTTTAATTTCTGCAACACGTGCAGCAGTAGAGTGTTTATTTTACTAAAGTTGGCACGGCACTCCTGCTCACACGTGCGACGAGGTGTCTTAGCCATTATATCCGTGCTACTGGTATTGTGTGAGCACTGCTCGTCTTTATATCCTTCCGTGGAACGTAGACGTAATGATGTACGTCGGTGGGAAAGATACTGGTACGAAAACGGCAATTTTCAGGCGTCGATTGCTTCAGATCCAGCAAGAGATAACCGTGTGGCGCGGAGGTAGCCTCGTGATAGGCCTCCTGAAGGAATCGTGAATCTTCGGGGTAGACTTGTCGCGCGAGGTGTTGAATCTGACCACGATCGCGGGGATTCTTAAAGAAAACGATATAATTAGCGTTCAGAGAGATGTCTCGTTGACCGTGTCCCTGGTGAAACAAATTCTGCGTGATGTAGAAAACACTGAGATTCTTGTGATGACAGACTTTGGTGAACAGATCGACGACCACGTTGTTTGACGCCTCGCGCATCAGATCGTCGATCACCAACAGTTTGGGCTTCGTGTCACCGTCGTAGTCGGCGTGCTGCGGTAATCCCTCTCGGTATTCTATTCCGTTACCCGATTCGTACAGCGGCTGCCACTCGTCGTAGTACCAAATCACGCGACTGAATTCCGTATCGCACATACTCCTGCTGTGTCTCAAGAAATTCTTTACAAAATTGGATTTTCCACAACCCGAAGGACCGGCCACGATCGCAGAGAACGGATGCTTCCATCGCGTGTCCATCATCCTCGATATAGGTTCAGTTTTCCCCTTCTCTATACACAGAGAGTACAGTACAACCTCTCAATAGTGCCACTCTCAATAGTGCCACTTCCCCTAATCCGTGCTCGGGCGCTTCCCCCACTACCATACTACACTCCCGGCGTACAATAGGGTACGAAGGTTAAACCTGTTTTTCACAAGCGGTTGTAGTCAGAGTGGGGGAACCGAGATTCTGAGAAATGTATTCCCCTCACAGCCCATGAGCGGCACTATTGAGAGGTTGTACTGTATATATATCTTCGTCCGAACGTGTAATCTGTATACAGACGTAGAAAAATCAGAATTAAAAACGTCCGGGGTAACTGTATATGTTCCGCGGGGATCAGCTTTTCACGGGGCGGCGGCGGCGGCGGAGCGCGCTGAGCTATGAGCCTTATATCAGCGCGCGCCCGTACGCGTCGAGGGTATCAGCTAATACCCTCGCACGCCCGCGGTACCAGCCTCATGCCGCGGGATGGATTCATCGCGGGGACGAGCTTGTCCACGCGCGTGCCCCTTGAATCAGCTTATTGCATCCCCGCGCGTGATAATTGTTTCTATTACTTTTTATTTTTTATTTTTATTTTTTCAGAAACACAGATAACGTATATATATATATATATATATATATATATATATATATATATATATATATATATATTGTTATATTTGATGAATTTACCCCTATATATTACTTTCATACGATCTAGATCAAGTAGTCTATATGATAAAAGACATCTCTCAAAATATATGAATCGCCGTTGCCGTATCAATAAGTATTATTGTAAAACAAATTAGTCTGTCTTTAGCCTCGTACTGAAGCAGACCTGTATTTTCTGAATACATAAACCTTTTGCCCAATTGATTATATTTCATCTGATTCACTTTATTTCCCTCGGGAATCCATAAATAATAACTTATTATTACAACAAATATTAAAAATATTACATTGGTGTCAGAATCGGGATATTACCGGGATCGATAAAGTGAATTTTTGAAAGAGAGTTCGTGATAGTGAAAGGATTTAAAAAAAGAATTTGAAAAAGAAACGAAAATGTCTTCTCGTCGACGAGAACCTCAACAAGCTCCAGCACCTCAACCCCAGGTTGATATGATGGAACGTTTATTACAAGTTATGGCTGCACAACAACAGGCAAGCCTAGATGCTCAAACAGCTCGTGAAGAACGCGAAATTATAGCAAAACGCGAAGAAAGAGAAGCTAAACGTGAAGAAAGAGAAGCCGAATTATTGGCTAGACGTGAAGAAAGAGAAGCTGAACTATTAGCTAAACGAGAAGAAAGAGAAGCTATTTTATCAGCACAAAAAGAGGAGAGGGAAGAACGCCGAGCTGAACGCGAGGCAAATTTGACAGCTCAACGAGAACGCGAGGAACGCGAAGCTGTTCGATTGAGGGAGGAAAGAGAGGCAAATTTAGCAGCTCAACGAGCTGACCGGGAAGCTAATATGACAGCCCAACAAACCACCATGTCCCTACTGATGAGACGCCTGGAACCACAGGAAACTATGTCTCAAACTTCAACTCCCAGACGATCCCCAGTGAGGATTGAGGAAATAATCGAACCAGCTAACATTCGGTCTGTACAGAATTATGGGGAAGAAGAACCTTCCCCAACCATACGTAGACCTCGTACGGGTGGAGCGGCGACTTTCACGCCGCACACTCGTACAAATACTCAAAGCGACCGAATTAGAGGTACAATTCGGGACGCACGAGATGTAGAAAATATTAATCAAATGGCTGGTGACCAAAACATAGATAATACAACCAATAATCTTCCTCTCAATTTATCTCGCGCCGGGAGTAGTCGCGATAAACAAATTAACGATACAATTATTACTCGTAATGAAGGTTATACTGAGTCATCAAAAAAATCGTCTAACCTTAAAGTAAATTTCTTTGACGGATCAATTCCTTGGGCTGATTATGAGCGACAGTTTCAAATAATTGCAAAAGTAAACTCTTGGTCTTCTATCACTAAAGCCGGACAACTTGCAGGTAGCTTAAGAGGTCCTGCCTTGGCTGTTCTATCAGCTCTTGCTGATTCAGATATTGAAAATTATGATAAACTCAGTGCAGCCTTACGTTTGAGATTCGGAAGTCAACTCATATCAAAATTATCTCTAACTCAATTAGATCTTAAAAAACAAGCTAAGGAAGAAGGTCTTGCTTCACTCGGAGTAGAAATAGAAAGATTAGTTAGAATAGCTTTACCCAATTGTGATGAACCTACTAGAGACATGTTAGCCTGTAATAAATTCATTAATGCAATAACAGACCCAGAGTTGAGACATACTCTTAGTCTGACAGGACCTTCTTCTGTACAAGAAGCGGTCATTAAGGGTCTAGAAATTGAGGCATTGACTAAACATCATTTAGGAGTAGGAAAAATTAGACAAATTGAAACAGATAAAATTCCTACTATCCCTATAAAATCAAACGATTCTGAGAAAACTACTCCCAGGCAGCAAAATAATTATAACAGAAATAATAATAATAATTACAACGTAAATAACGGAGGCAGATCTCCACCCGTGTGTAAATTCTGCCATAAGATAGGTCATGTAACAGATAAATGTTTCTCATTAGAAAAAAGGAATAATTCAATTAATGATAATCTTTCGGATTCTCGGACGTCTTGGCGAAAAGACGACGAGAAAAATAATTATTCAAATCAGACTTCCTGGAGGGATAGAGATCCCTCTTCAGATTCACAACCAATAACCTCAAAAGAGTAGGTTCTAATGATTCAACGGAGCTTAAAACTTTTTATTAATAGTCCTAGTTCTATCCAATTTTTAATAGAAAAAGTGTTACGTAAATGTTTTAAATGCGACTACGATCGTTTATCTTCCAATTCATTATTTATTTTCAATCGATCTAACTTTTCTTTTATTTCATTAGCGTGATAGCTATATAAGAGATCTGAGCGGAAAATCTACATATAGGTTATGTTTTAGTTTACAAACATTAACCCAAGTTTTTCCAGCTCCCGATATTCCGATAGTAGGATATTCTATTTAAATGACGAAATGATATTCTGAGACGAGAAGAAGGAAGCCTAATTCATCCCATCCTGACCTATTTTCCAAGTTTCCACTTCCTTCCAGATAAGATCGTTCCAATTTATATTTATAACATTTATTTAACAGATTAATTTATCAACTTATTATATTTGAAATAATTTATTTAATAACAAAAAGTTTAATTTATCATTCTAATTTAAAAGAAAATATTTAAAAAGGAATTTATAATTTTGATTTAAAAAGATATTTAAAAGGAATCTATAATTTTGAAGAGTTTTTAGAAAAACTCAAAATTAAGACCTTATTATTTTGAGAGAATAACATTTGTCCTCCTGTCTAGGTCGTATATGATTTATTTCGAAGAGGTTTGGAGTTGGATCTCCTGGAGTTCAGATTCGGACTTTCGTTCCAGTCTTTGGTCCTTCTACCCCTCCAGCCCCTTCCTGTTCCAGTATTCAGGACCTTCTTCATATTGACCAAGGGATTCTTCGCCTTGTTCCTGTTTGCTGATTCTTATTTCCTGATTCCTGTCTACTGATCCTGTATTCCTGAGTTTCTACTTTTGTTCCTGGTTCCTGGTTCCTGGTTCCTGGTTCCTGTTCTTGAAGATTTTTGTAAAAACCCATGTTGTGAAATTAAGTTAGACTATCTTTTTTAGAGGTTTTCTGTGGTTTCCCTACTAATAAGTTGACGAATGTCAGATAGTACTTAGGAAAATTTTTAATTATTTGAGCCACAGCTCCGATTTTCCTAAATAGAGCACATAGATTTTATGATTCAAATATCGACTTGCTAATCCTTATGATGATTTTAAATAGACAATTTTTATTATACTTACCTTACGAGTCGGGTCGACTCTTTCACTAAGGGGGGAGTAGTGTTATATTTGATGAATTTACCCCTATATATTACTTTCATACGATCTAGATCAAGTAGTCTATATGATAAAAGACATCTCTCAAAATATATGAATCGCCGTTGCCGTATCAATAAGTATTATTGTAAAACAAATTAGTCTGTCTTTAGCCTCGTACTGAAGCAGACCTGTATTTTCTGAATACATAAACCTTTTGCCCAATTGATTATATTTCATCTGATTCACTTTATTTCCCTCGGGAATCCATAAATAATAACTTATTATTACAACAAATATTAAAAATATTACAATATATACAGATAACACAGATAACGTATATATATATATATATATATATATATATACGTTATCTGTGTTTCTGAAAAAATATATATATATATATATATATATATATATATACTGACCTTATACTGCGTAAACGTATATCCGTTATCTTCTATATTTATCTTCTGCGGTAGTGTGGCCGAGAGGTTTGAGTCGGAGAGAGATAGAGAGAGAGAGAGAGAAAACAAGAGACAGAAAGTGCGATAAAGTTAGAAAATAGAGAGTTTTGCCGAGTGAATGTAAGAGATTATGTAGAGACTATAGATTACCCCGGTACCGGGTGCGTTGGGAGCTAATCCCTGTTGCACGGATTACTTTTGGGGCGTTCAATGTTTGACGGGAATTCCCTGTAGCCGTAGGGTAAAGTCTGAAAGTTATCGGGGTAACGACGCCTCTTGACAATTACCGGTCTGCAGGTCTTAGACTCTGTACGCGTCACCACCTGGTGCAACACTGTCCGACGGATGGCGCGATACTGTAGTTGTATCGGCTCGGTGTTATCCACTACCATTCGCCGTATCGAGTCAAAGTTGACTCTGAGACGATTCGAGTAATTTAATGTAATACCCTTGACTTTGCATACCTCCGTCTCCTCACCGCTAGCATGTCGAACGATGTACGCGTAAAACTTTGCTCCTCCTGAAACGAACGCCCGTATGTAGCTACCTTTTCCGTAAACCTCTAATTCGTCTGTAAGATCACCCAAAAAGTTTCCCGTCTCTGGCTCGTATTCGTCAGGACGGTTCGCACAGCGTGTGTAGATAACCGAGTCTGTATCATAGTGCAACACCCTCCGATCGAGTTTCTCGAGATACGAGTATAACTTGAGGCGTGCTTGGGCGGTTGTATATGCCGCTATAGCTACATTTGCCAGGGGTGTCGGTTTAACACTCGCCTCGGAGTGAATCCATCGTATGTATAACAGTTTCTCGTTGACGGGTAGGAGATCTGTAACTTCGATCTCCGGATCGGTTAATATTCTTAACAATTGTCTACGGGAATTTACAACCTCGGTCTTTGACATATTCTCACGCTGACCAAACTTTCCCCAAAACGAGTTGAGACAGAGTTTTGAGACGGAACGTAGGCCTGGATTCTTTGATATCTTATCACGGTCTAGTCGTATGCCCTCAATTCTCTCATATTCGGACAAGTAACGACCCCGCGATTCCTCGTCTACGCACCCGGCCGGCCATCCGCTAGCCTCCTGTTTAATCTTCAAAAAGGTGTCTATATAGCCCGCAAAGTGACCACCCTTCCGAGTATGAGGGTCAAATCGTGTCATTGTATATTGCCAGATTTCGCGTACGTTCACCACCGTGTAACCTTTTTCCACTGCCTTTTTCAATTCATCGGACACCCAAGTACCCTCGAACCAACGCTCGAAATCGTTCTCGTGCGGACAGTCTGTTTGGAGCATTTCCTCACAGCAAGTACGGCACAACGCAAACATTAGTCTACCGTGCATGCGAATCGGTAATACGGGATGAAAGAGATCTCGCGGCGGTAGAACGCAACACTTGACCAATCCGTCGATTCGCTGGATATCGGTACCCCTGCCTCCTGTTAAGAATTTACAATCGTCGCCGACATAAACTGTCGGGAGTCCCATGGGAAACCGTCCGTTCTTACATATGTAGGGGTACAGAGAGCATACGTCCACGTAGCGTATTTCCTCGCGTACACCCTCATCCACGTTTGTGTTCACTTCGCGATAGCAAGACGTGTTACCCGTACGGCCACCGTAGAACGCGTCACGCGGA
Source organism: Tenthredo mesomela (assembly GCA_943736025.1). Lineage (NCBI taxonomy): Eukaryota > Metazoa > Arthropoda > Insecta > Hymenoptera > Tenthredinidae > Tenthredo > Tenthredo mesomela. The sequence continues at coordinate 7,430,867 of OX031022.1, forward strand.
TTTAACGCCTTGTACGAACCCGTGTTTGCAATTAATGACTGATTCGAAATATATTCACGCATTTCTTCGCTTTCATTTCTGAGTAGATCCCATTCGCATTCCCAAATCTCTGTAACGATGTATCCCAACCCTGTCATTTTAGCAGTCTTTGAGCGTGTTTCTTCGAGCCGCCTATCCATCGTGTCACCGGCGGTCAGTTTATTATCTCTGTTTATCTTGTAGCACAGCGGGCAGCCGTGCCAATAACACCCGTGAAACTCAAACACGTGACGTACGCCCGTTTGTTTATTTTCATAGTAACCGTCAACAGGACGACCCGTTTCAGGTATACGGAACTCGCGTGCCCGTGCCGCATGGGTGATTACTATATCCAATTCATGCTCCTTCCAGACAAGCCATTCGAGTGCCTTCTGGGATTGATTATCGACACGCCTATAACCCCCGCTGGGGATAATACCTATTTGCGACGGCTGTAAGAAATTTTTCCTAAATACCGTCATGCAGGCCGACGCTATGGTCGTACTCTCTGTGAACGGACACACACACCCACACTCGAGAAAGATGTCCCTAAACGCGATACACGCGCGTCGAAGAATATCTACATCTGCCTTGCAGTAAGTCATCAACTCTTCGTCAAAGTCAAATTGACGATTTTGTGCAACCTCGCTATTGTACCAGTTGCAAAAATCATCTCGAGCACTCACACTCATACTATCCGGTATGTAAAATTTAGCCGCAGGAAGTGGCCCCACGTAACCGCTATTATCGGGTGTGTTGAAAAGATGAGGAAAGAATCCCTTGACAGTGCTCGGAGGCAGACCGAAAGCTTTGGGTAGAGCAGATAACGCCATGGGCATATAGGCTAACGAGTCAAGGAAGCGAGTATGTCCCGTCTCTAACATTATGATTTTACTTCCGTTCAAGATTACTTGTGGTGGTTCGTTGCCTCGCTCGACTAAAAATCGCAATATGAACTGAGCGTCGAACCCTTTTGCGTTGTGAGCTATACAAATAATTTTAGTGAAATCACGGATCGGTCGCGTGACAAAGTCAACAAATTGTTTGATAGGATCGAACTTGAAGACATACTCGCGCGTGAGACCACAAGAGTCGCAACCGTTTTTTATATCCAAATCGTGAATGCACTCGCTACAAACCTGATGAGCTACGCACAGATTAGGCACATGTATGTTCGTTCTTTCATCTCCCTCAACAGTCTCGCACTGCTGTGTCTCAAGATCGTAAAACACGAAGATATACCGGGACTGCTTCTTATCGCGTTTGATAGTGGGCATGTGACAGTTATGATTATACGGCTGCTGAGAACAACAGGTGGCACAGTACCGTGTCTCGCACGAGTGTACACCTTTGGTACGATCCGTAAAACGCGTACAGTTACCACAGATCTGAAGAGTTTCGCACACGCTGCGACGTGGACTGAACGACCCCGTTTTCCGATGCCTCGCCAGACATTCGTTACCGCGAAAAAAACGTCCGCAGAATCGGCAGTCTAGACCCTCGTTAGCTGAATCGCAGGCGGGAACCGAAAGACATTGAGGACATTTGCGCGAACATCGGTGCTCGTTACCGGTCCTGTACCCTTTGTTACAGGATTCGCAGAAATATCTCGCTGCCGCTGCAGCCGTCAGACTCAGAATAGGTTTGTAATGCCGTTTAGTGGGAAAGTAGAGGATATTCAGTTTATATGTAACACCGGGGCGTCCGCTCGCCGTAACCACATCCGTTCCGTCATAGAGCGTCTCTCCGCCGTTCCCCAGTTTCCCATTTTCATACACCACGATCGCTATACCTTCGCGAGCCAAATAAGTTTGAAACAGATTGATCTCGGGTACGCCGCAACCCTCGATCGGAATTTTTACACCCGCGTCTTCTATCAACTTACAGGCGGCGATGCGTTGAGACGACGATGCTTTATGTCTAATCAAACCCCAACGCGCGTGTAACGCCCCGCTACGGATGGATCCCCTCTCGGCATGAGCTCTGGCTACAACAAGAGCACGCGGAAGACACATATTGTCAGAGTTTCCAATTTCCAAAACGGAGCGTTTTCCTACACCGTCGTGCGTCAATCTCATTGCCTTACACCGCCCCGACGGAACTCTAACGGTATTCACGGTCACGGTGATCGTCTGATCTACGGTAAACTCGGACGCGCTTTGTGTCACACCGTACACAATTTTCCACAAATCTTCGTAGCGCAAATCTTTAACAGGTCGAAACGAAAGACCAGCGGCTCCAAGATTGAAAGACCCTGCATTGAAACTGATTCCAATGTAGTCTGATTCGCGACACGAACCGGTGGCATAGGCATGAATATTCCTGAACGCCCCCTCTAACCATTCGACGGGATTTGCACCTTCTGCAACCGGTTTTATCTTGATAACAATCTGACGACCGTTAATTTCGAATCGTTTGTAATATTTTCTAAGCTCGCTAATCACTTGGAAACGATCTTCCGTCAAAGATGACCCATTCTCGAAACTTCCCACCCCGTTCACCCCACCGGGCTGTTTTGCCAACGAAGAATTTTCCCTAGCTATTCTCTCTGAACTCTCCTCGCTATCATCCTCGCTATCATCCTCGACAATACTTCCGTCCTCGTCAGTATTATCTGTGACAGGTCTGTTTACGTGTCCGCCGTGTTGAACCCCCGAGGTACTGGCTCCTTCGTTAACACGAAATTTACGAAATCCCACGGCTGTGGTCTTTCCATCTGTTTGTATTTAAGATAGAGTTGGTCAAGAGTGAAAGTAAATAAAGGATGTTATATTGGATGTATTTATAACTTATTTAAAATTTATTTGAAAAATTGTTCATTTATCTGGTTTACAAGCCTTACAAGTAGAGTTAGGATAGTGCTCGTTTGGTAAATTTTCAGCTACAGGGTCCTGATGATGATGATGATGATGATCATGATAACGAGGTTCTTCGTCCGCTTCGTCACGACGTTGGGTGCTTGATCCGCGTGCGTCACCCCCTGTTACCGCGTAGTCAGAAGAATCACCGGATGAAGCCGCATTGCTGCCCCAAGTTGGCATAGGTCGAAGGACCCAATTTTTATTTGGGATTTTCAAAACAGTCGATAACCAGGGATGACGAGATTCTTCGCTGTCGATCGACGAGCTGGGTATAATTTCATACATTTCCGTATCACTGTCGACTGTCGCCTGTTCACCAGCTGTCCGGGCCTCGTATTGTTCCACCGCTGCACACAGCATCTCATCGGTGATACTGTTATCTTCAAACATATCCGTGTCATTTGAAACCGGCACGGGATTCGGCCGAGTTTTCGGACCCCGTTCTTGCACCCCGTTATCGTCGTCTTCAGCGGTAGCCACCCTAGCCTTTCTCTCGTTCCTCCCAAGTCTTGACACCTGACGTCGCCGCGGGGTTTCATGAATGTTATTCTTGCTACGTGCACGGATCACATTCAGACACTCGTGATACTCTGTCATCAGTCCCCGCAATATCCAGAAGGTAGAAGTACCACGCGAAATCACCGTTTCGGCAGCGATTCGTAAACATTCCCACGACTCCGCGAAAACGCCTTGATTATACAGACGAGAAATAGACCTCTCATCGCACATAGCAATCATTCGTCGCACCTGTCGCAGCAAATTTTTCCGAGTCATTCGGCCAAGCGATCGTGTCCATCGTATACCGCAGGACCTATCAATAGCGCTACTCTTACGTCTGGCATAAGAGACCGCCTTTAGCACTATAGCGCGATACTTTTTGTTCTGCGTATCAGGCATGATTTAAATTGAACGTGGTTATTCTTGGGAGATCACACAAATCGACGTCAACTCCGACACATGTACCGTGCACTTACTCACACACACATACAGACATTATACAGAGTGTAAGATTGGAACTTGTATACAAAAAATTTCCTACTGAAAAAATATCCCTTGTGACAAGCTATATATCGGTTTCCCAAGGGACCACGTGATTTGAATGACCAATGAACTAAACCTCAGAACACAGCATTTGCGGCTGCTTAGCTGACTGATATGCTGGAAATTTCGGGAAAATAACCTATCTCTCGTTCTGTTTCCGAATTTCATCTTTCTATCTCTATCTCCGACTCTATACCCTGTTTCTCGCCGTTGAAAAAAATTCATTTCATGCGATCTGAAAAAAGTTGAGATGCGATAAACGATTACCGCAGTCTCTCAGCGTTTTACACTCTGGACCAAATTACCGTACGCCGTCATCAAATTGCTACCGACGACGCCCCTAGTCAATATCGCAGGACTTGACCCTCCTACCGTTAACGAGTACCGATGCTTGGATTTAGCAAGTAAAGTTACACAGTAATCTCTTAACCACATCCGCTCATCAGCGATTAAGAACGTTTCAAAATTTTGGTATTTCCCATTCATTAGTCTGTTGTTTTTGTTCCCCGGACACACACCGCTTCAACAATGGAGAGTGGGTGTAGGTCTGACTTTTCGTATATGTGTTTAAAAATTTTGGAGAGGGGTGCAGAGCTGGCTTTTCGTATATGTCTTTGAAAATTTTGGAGAGGGGTGCAAGTCTGGCTTTTCGTATATAAAGACGTGCAGTTTTCACCAGACTACTCACAACCATCAGCTAGCCTGAAAAACGTTTTCAAACAACCAGCGAGAAAAAATATATATACAACTTTCATCATGGCCGGAGAATCGAGACTTTACTGCACATCGGCAGGATACACGCACGAAATGGGTAAGTTATACTAAATTTTATTAACTTACTTGTAATACTATCACGCTGCATTACAACTCTAAACAACATTTCCGAGACTGTCATTTTTTATTATTTTCTCGAAACATTGCCTCATACACACCAGGTGTTTTCCTCAATATTATACAAATAACTTATTCAATTGTTATCCTAAATTTCATCAGATTACCGGTAATACATAACTTTAAACTACAGTTAAAGGTAGCACAGTACACGGTAGCATCATAACTTTAAACTACATTTCCGAAACTGTGATTTTTATTTATTTTTCTCGAAACATCACGTAATACACAACCGACGTTTTCCTCAATATAACAGAAATAACTCATTTAATTTCGTAATTTGCAGGTACTGCTTTGTGGAGGCAGAAGGTGGCGAAGGTGATGCGGGCCCTGGACCCGCAGGAGGCCCGAATGTATTCTGTGAACGAGGTGGAGTTCGCGGCGGATATTTTCCGCCAGTGTGCGTTAATTCGCAAAGTCCGCGGCATGACGATGTTGCGACGGTGCTGGGTCGCCGAACCGTGCGAGACGTGCCGCTCGATGGTGAAGGAGGCCATCGAGAAGCTGTTGGGGGCGGGCGAATTTCGTCCGTTCCCCAAAAATTTCCCGGCACGCCGGTGACATCAATGTTTTTAATATTATTATAATTTGAATTACCATGTGAAATCTTTAAATTTTGAATAAATAAGTTTAGTTTCGTTTATGTAACTGTTGCGTCATCAAATCTCTAACCTTCCCCAATACTCTAGTGTAAATATAAGTATATATATAAGATTAGTTTAAAAATAATATTATTCAAATAATATTCGTTGCTTAATATTTGTCGCGTCATCAAATCTCTATCCTTGACCCCTCCTGTAGTTTTAAGCGTAGATATATCTAGTAAACAGGGGATGCCGCTGAAATATTTCCAAGTACAAAAATTTTGGAGTAGGGATATCATCGTTATCGCTTTCCAGAAGCTTCTAGAACATTCTAGAACATTCTAGAACATTCTAGAACATTCTAGAACACACGGACACGGTGAGGTAAGCGCGTGTGTGTGTGGGCGGTAGAACGCGTCATCGTCCCCATAGCTGACCCAGACTAGAGAGAGACAGACCCAGACTAGAAAGAGACAGAGCGATGCACTCACCCCATAACTGACCCGGGGGGAGGTGGGGTAAGGGGTAGCATGGTCAGGGCCAGTGACCGCAGACAGGGGCAGGGGGAGGGGGGGAGCTGATTAGAAGGTCCCCGTACACACCAGACCGGATGTGGGCCAGACTGATAAGATAACACACTGACCCACATACCCCTTATCACCCCTTATCAGGATGAGTCGGGGGGGAAAGGGGGGAATATCTGTCTCCCCATAGCTGCCCCTATCTACTAGCAATACTTGAAGATCCACAATTATATCTCAATACAGATTAAGCATACGCGATAATTTAAATGCCTTTCTCATGGGTGGGAGGTGACTTCAACAATGAACAGTAATATTTTAATTGAAAGAAAAAACAATAAAGTCAGTAGAGAATTAGCAAAAAAAAACCGCAGAAAGAATGCCCGTGATGATTAACCCATTGCTTCACCTAAGTCGCGAATCGTCTCGGTTTGAATGGAGTAGCGTGCTTAGGTGAAGCAGAGGGTTAAAGCAGAAAAACGGTGGCAGACGCGCGCGAAGCGCGCGCACTGTGCTAGTATGATAAAAGATATCTTCTAAAATATAAGAACTACGGTTGCTACGTCAACAAACATTATTATAAAACAAATTAGTCTGTCTTTAGCCTCGTACTGAAGCAGACCTGTATTTTCTGAATACATAAACCTTTTGCCCAATTGATTATATTTCATCTGATTCACTTTATTTCCCTCGGGAATCCATAAATATTAACTTATTATTACAACAAATATTAAAAATATTACAATATATACTTATCCCATGAAATGGCATTGTGGCACAATAGGTGAGGTTAAGTTGTCGGATTAATCGTTTATGGGCGACAGCCCGATTTAGGAACAAACAGCTACGAAAAGACCTTTCCTAATAATAATTGGCAATTACTCTTCACTGCACAATATTTTTGGATTTCTTTGATTTAAATATTTTCTGTATGGATTGAAGTATTGACGTCGATCGTCGCGCATGCCAGCCATATGCGAAACTGCCTTTGTAAAAGCGTCGTCTGCTAGGAGCAAAGACGTGTTCGAACGAGCAAATAAACGTGTTTCTAAGCGATCCTTTTACAAAGGCAGTTTCGCATATGGCTGGCATGCGCGACGATCGACGTCAATACTTCAATCCATACAGAAAATATTTAAATCAAAGAAATCCAAAAATATTGTGCAGTGAAGAGTAATTGCCAATTATTATTAGGAAAGGTCTTTTCGTAGCTGTTTGTTCCTAAATCGGGCTGTCGACCATAAACGATTAATCGGACAACTTAACCTCACCTATTGTGCCACAATGCCATTCCATGAGATAAGTATATATTATATAGGTACCTGTACATATTCTTCTGAAATAATGAATATAATATTGCGATCAAATTGATACTTTATGGCGAATTACAGAATCTTGTATCCTGCCAGTGGAAGTATTAAGACTGACTACGCATTCCACATTTTTCAAGTGGGAAGAAGTCTTCAAATTCACCGAATGAATGTTGCACGAGCGATAAACAAGCAATGCAAAGCAATGTGTCAATAGGCACAGAATAAAGTCATTCTCTATACCTGCGGGGTGAAGAATTTCATCAATCTGATGTACAATAACGACTATATTCAATGTATAGATATTCAGTAGCTCACGAAATTGACTATCAAAAAACTTTATAATTTATACGGATCAACATTAATTAGTACTATAGAAACTTTGACAACGTAGAAGAAAAGTTTATCTTTAACCTTAAAGTCTTAAAAAAACCGCTTAAATATTGCAATTATTTATGAAAATGTTGATAATCTATGTTTATAAATATTCTATTTATTAAGGTCTTTGAGGCTTTCGCGGTGAGATTTTGAATAAAACTTGGCTTCCGGGATGGAGCCGCGTTGATTAACGGTTAGGTGCCTAACCGTTAAACAACGCGGCTCCATCCCGGAAGCCAAGTTTTATTCTATTTATTGTTAAGGTATTTGATTAATGTATATTTGTTAAGAATATTTTGTCATAAAAATTAATAGATATATTGCTTAATGCAAGAAAAATGTTGATAACAGATAACGTTTACATATACGAAGAATGTACTAAAAAATATTTATAATTTATGTCACTAAATAAACAAATAATTAATATTTGCCCCTCCGTAACTTATGGAGTCTATTTATTTAAATAATAATTTTCCTACCGTTGCAGCAATTCTACGCAATATTTTAATATTCAAGAAAAACTCAGAATAATTATTTTTGAGATGAATCAATAAACTCTTCAAATTACTGACAATCTCAGAAAAACTCTGAAAAACTGTTATTCTTTGTTCTATTAGTTCTCTGAAAAACTTTTTCAAAACTCTGAATAACTCTTCTGACAGAGTCTCAATATATTAGCGTTTTCTGTCTTTTAAAGTCTTATAAAACATTGGTCTGCCTTTATAAGACTTTTTCTGAGATTTTCTGAGATTTTCTGAGAAACTAAGACTTTTTCAATTCTTTTTCCGAATTCTACAAGAAATAATCTGAGTATTTTCAGAGAAATATTTCCACCAGGGAAGCGATAACGGACGCAGACAGGCCGAATTTAGGATTGCCCGAGTAAAAATGATTTTATATAATTATATAGAATTATATAGAATTATACAAAAGTTATATAGAATTGTATAAAATTATACAGAATTATATATAAAAATCCATGTAAGTTTTATAGAACTTCATATAATTATATATAACTTTATAGAGTTATATAGAATCATATAGAGTTCTATATAGGATCCAAAACAAGCTTATATGTGGGTTTTATAGAACTTTATATAATTATATACAACTTTATAGAGTTATATAGAATTATATAGAGTTCTATATAGGATCTATAATAAGCTTATATGTAAGTTTTATAGAATTCTATATAATTACATACAACTTTATAGAGTTATATATAACTTTATAGAGTTATATATAATTATACAGAGTTCTATAAAAGCTACATCTAAGCTTGTTTTGGTTCCTATATAAAACTCTATATAATTATATATAACTTTATAGAGTTATGAAACCCACTTATAAACTTGTTTTGGATCCTATATAGAACTCTATATGATTCTATACAACTCTGTAAAGTCACGTTATGAATTTCGTCGCTCTTTAAAGTTAAATATAATTATATAAAGTTCTATAAAACTTACATGGATTTTTATATATAATTCTACATAATTCTATACAATTATAGAGTTTATTGAGCTCTCAGACCTTTAGGTCTAATAGCTTTCTATTAAAAAAAAAAAAATTCTATACAATTCTATATAACTTTTATATAATTCTATATAATTCTATAAAATCATTTTTACTCGATTCTTAAAAAATCTACCCATGCTTTGTGATTCTTTTCGTTTCAAATTTAGGAAAGAGTCCGGCTTCAGTATAATTTTATAGAGTTATATATAGAATTTTACAGAATCATATAGAATTTTAAAGAATTATATATAATCTTATAGAAGTATATATAATTCTACAGAAATATTGACCCGATAGGAATATATAGAATTTCATAGAATTTTATAGAATTTTATAAAATTATATAGAATTATATATATTTCTATCGGGCCAATATTTCTATAGAATTATATAGAACAATTCTATATAATTCTATATAATTCTATAAAATCATTTTTACTCGGGTGTTGTAATCGGGATCCTGAGATCTTTCATACAACTACAATTTATTAAAGGTTCGTTGTCGAATTAGGAGTTAGAACTCAGTCGTACAAAAGTGAAGAAGTTTTATTATGATCTGAAGAGTTTTACAAAGGCCTTACTATGTCTAGCAGAGAACTGGCATAACCTACCCTAATATTTTGGTCTTGATGTTCTGACTCTGAGTATTACAATGATCGCTTATTTATTACGTTAAGGAGGTCGCGCTCTTTTTTTTTTGATTTGTTAATTACTACATGGTGAATAACTGATAAAATAACATTTTCCACACGGCGTGCGCAAAGTTCGATTTTGCGCACGCTTTGCGTGCATAAAATTCAACTTAACGCGCGCTGTGTTGAAATATGAAGTTCGATACACGAAAAGTACTATTACGCTACCATGACGAGATAATATATTGTGGCGGCATTCAAGTATTACGTAACGCCGTCGTCCCCCCCCCCCCCCCCCCCCCCCCCCCGCAAGTGTTACGTTACGCCACTTTTTGCCAGGATTTCCAAGAAGGCCTAGAGTGATGTTCAAAAAGTGAACAATATTTCTGGCTGATCAAAGTTAAACATGTTGACTTACATTTTTCATTATTATTATTGATTAGGTAAATTATACATTTGATTTTAATATTTTCTTATAGTTGTGAAGAAATATATTTTATCTTCTATATAATTTTATTCATTTCTTAAGGTTAATACGTTATATCAATATTTATTAAAATTTTTGGTAAGTAATAGGAACTCATTAGTACGATATTGAATGACTATTTTTCAGTTATTGGTAAAAATTTGTGATTTCAAAATGGCAAAGAAATTTGTACAATTTCGAACAAAACAATTTAAATTTGGTAAGTAACTATTTTCTAATATTTTTCAGCATTAATTCGATTTGCCCCGACTCAAGTTCAATTTACCCCAGTCCTGGGGCAAACTGAACCTTTTTGACTCATTCATTATAATTGTTTTTGATAATAATATTTACTTAAAATGACTAATTCTTATAATCGATTGCTGTTTATTAAAGATCAAAGCCCATCTCAAAATTATTCACGAAAGAATTAATTGTGAAAATTAATTGTTTCATCACTTCAAACTTTTCATGGTTCAATTTGCCCTGGGTTCCCCTATACATTTTTTTCGGATCACGATCTTTGCTCAAAAATTCTTCGAAATCAAAATCCTTAATGTGTTGAATATCGATCCCTGGCGTCGTCTTCTTGTCATCTCTTCCACCTACCCATTGAACTAATACCCACATTTTTTTAATGACCAAATAATTAATTAATTGATTATTTATTAAACCCGTTCACCTCCGCCAGCCCTATATGTTTTGACAATCAACAATTGAAGACGAGCAAATCCTGACTCGTGATAACGCTAATACCGACGAGGGTTTTTTATTTTTCAATTTAGCGTTGTCCGTAAACATCAGAATGCTGTAGATATATGAAACAAAACAGTATTAGAAGGAATTACGAATTTCGATCAGTAGAACTCATAATTAAATCAGAAGTATAACTGAAAGTATTTTATTCACGTATAGTACATTAAGCTGTTAGGGAGAGAGGTGAGCGATTTTGATGAGGGTGAAGTTTGCGGCACGAGCGAAGCGAGGGCAGCTTCACTCGAATCAAAATCGCGCCTCTCTCCCGAACGACTTACGATACTTTTTCTCATACATGCATCAAACTAACCCCCTTTCAGGCATGTCTTACGAGAGAGAAGACTCACATATCTCATTCGGCCGTAATATGTGGTCGTCGCATGCGCTTTCACGCGATTTGGTTAGGTATGAAGCCTAAGAAGCAAACGTGCGCGTAGGCATGATAATATGAACGCATTAGTACATGATGCTGTCAGGGTGACATACGCGATTTTTATTTGGGTGAAGTTTGCTGCCCGAGCGAAGCGAGGGCAGTTACACCCGAATCAAAATCGCGCCTGTCTCCCTGACAGCTTCATGTAATGCGTTCATATCGACCGCTCCTAAGAGAAAGAACGTAACTCGCGAAGCGTGCTAGTAACGTCCTATCTCGGACAAAGCGCTAGTAAGAACGTATTTCGTGAATCCGGCTAGTACACTCTTAAAAAAATATAGTTAAGTTGACCATATTTTAACTATAAAATAAAGTGACTGGAGGCGCCATCTATTTTTTATAGTTGTCATTACCTACAAAAATATAGTCGGGTTCACTAAAAAATTATCGTTGCAAGTTACAATATCTTTATCGTCAGTGTAACTATGTGCAGCCCAACTCGCAAAATAGTGATAAGAACCAGATTGAAATAGTTATTGATACTAAATGACTGCTACTATTAAACATACTTTATTGTGACCGTAATTATACTACACTGACAGAAAAATACCAAAAAAAAACTCAATTTGACATACCTACTCAAGTGTGTTATTACAACTTTATTTTATAGTACTGGGTACTTATGGGTACAAACGAAAAAAACAATTCAAACTGAAAACCAAAAATTAATGTGGTTTCAGATTTTGGGGGGGGGGGGGCTTTTTAATCAGCTTAGTTAGCAAGCTCGCGGTCTCCCGTGCGTTATTTTGATCATTGTCGTACCTTGTATCTGTGAATTACATATTTTATCATAGGATCAGTGTTACAGGGGGAGAAACATATATCAACAACATACATATTAACAAGACATCATCAATACAAGAATGAGGCGACGCTTAAAGATGTGATATTCCGCCTCTATATATACTAACCAACTCCTATAAGTGGCACTCGCGAGAATATCGAAGGCGGTGGTCGCCGCCTTACGAGAAAATATTGAAGTCATGTACTTGATCATACACATATCGTTACAGTTTCTAGCAGCATAGTTGAATATACGATACAAGAGTGGTATGAATGACACAATATGCGAATTAGCACAGAATCAGATGTTAACTACGAAAAGTAAATGGTATCAATGAACCGTAGTATGATCAACTACATTTTCTAGTCAATCGAACATGCATCAAGAGTTTGAACCGAACATTTGTACAGTTAATTTTACATAAAGTGTGGTAGAAGAGTTTTCACTAGAAAGGTTGTCAGACTCACTGCTATTATATAGTTCACACAACCGTTCAAGAATTGTGACTTGAACAATAAACGTATAGTAGCCTGATTAACAATTCATGTGGTCAAATTAACTATATTTTTAGTCATTGAGAACGGCCATTTTGTTTGGTTATTTCAATTACATATTTATAGTAGCACTAACAAGAAAAAGGTTGATTGAGACATAAATATAGTTGAGTAAACTAATAAAATTCAACTACATAAAATTTCACTATATACTATATTTTTTTCTTAGAGTGTATGAACGTATCTCGCCGATACGCATAGTAAAGCCCTAACTCGGAAGTAGCGCTATACAAACGTAGTTGGAAAATTATTAGTAATAATAATAATAATTAATTAATGAATTAATAATTATTAATAAAAAATAAAAAATAATTAATATTAATATTTAAATATTCAATAATTATTTTATTTATTAATTTTTAATTAATTTATTTTAATTTAATTATTATTAATTATTAATTATTAATTATTATTTTTTTTTTTAAGTTGCATTTATTCTAGCAGAATTTGCCAACTACGTTTGTGCTAGCGCTACTTCCGAGTTAGGGCTTTACTATGCGCATCGGCGAGATACGTTCATACTAGCCGGATTCACGAAATAGGTTCTTACTAGCGCTATGTCCGAGATAGGTCGTTACTAGCGCGCTTCGCGAGTTACGTTCTTTCTCTTAGGAGCGGTCGATATCATGCCTATGACGCGCACTTCTGCTCCCTAGGTTTGATAAGTAACCAAATCGCGTGACTGCGCATGCGTCGACAACTTATGACGGCCGAGGGAGATATGTGCGTCTTCTGTCCCGTAAGACACGCTCGATATGGGGTTATTTTGACGCATGTAGGATAAAAAGGCTTTTTATTGAATTTCAAGAATTTTTTTTTTTTCATAGGAAAAACGATTGAAAGAGTTTCTAAAAAACCTCGAATTCAATCGATCGTAAGTTTGAAACAATCGGGTATTTGACGGAACTTGGGAACTTTATATTGAGAAGAAACATGGAAATCCTATAGCGATATTACCTATAAAATTACAGACGACAAATAGTATATTATGTGGCATGCCCGTAAACCAAGTGTTTTTCGGCGAGAATAATGATTTCATGAAATGAAATCATTATTCGAGTCAAAAACGGTTTACGGGTGCGCCCCATACTGTCTTTTGTTAAAGTAAATGATGTAATTTGGTACTACTTGTATTTACTTATTTTAGCCAGGAGGAAGGATGCAATTGGATATGATATTTAATTAATGAGCACGTTGTGTACTGAGATTTCAATAGTGGGTTTATTATAATAGATAATTGTATACAAGCTAACGCTGGCTCTGTTGAGCAACGACTGACGCTCGTACAGAGATACCTGAGCGTCAGGGGGGGGAGGCCACGCCTCTGTGTTGTGTGCGGCTCGACTTAAATTTAAACATACGAAATCATACACTCAACACTTCCGCCATTTCGATGTTTGATTTAAACTGCACACATACCAAGACTTTCGCTGAGACGCCAGAAAGATGCCTTAGGTAACGCTTTAGTGAATATATCTGCTCTTTGAGTCTCAGAAGGAGTATACTTCACACAGATCGTCTTTCTTTCTGCAGTCTCACGTAAGTGATAATATCTTATGTCAATATGTTTGGTTCTTTTATGGAATTCTTTGTTCTTTGCCAAACGTATTGTACTCTGATTATCGACGAACAGCGCAGTTGCTTGTTCGCATCTATGCCCTATGCCTTTTAACAATCTTCTTAACCAGATTGCTTCCTTAGCTGCAACTGAGGCTGCGACATATTCAGCCTCGGTTGTACTCAATGTAACAAGTTTCTGTCTTTGCGATGCCCATGTCACAGGGCCATTAGCTATACTGAATACGTATCCTGTTGTTGACCGTCGTGTTTCAAGATCGCTCGCAAAGTCAGCATCAGAATATCCTATTAGATCAGGTTCGCTTCCGCCGCTTTTATACATTATACCAAAGTTTTTGGTTCCTACTAGAAATGCAAATATTTTCTTTACTGCTCTCCAGTGACTATCGTCGTGATTATTCAAGTATTTGCTCGCTGTATTAACTGCATACGCAATGTCAGGACGAGAGACAGTTCCTAGAAACATCAACGACCCAACTGCTTCGCGATAGGGCACGTTTCGTGACGTTTCACTCCCTGACTCTACTGGCTGTAGCACTGCATGCGGATCTGCAGGAATACTAACTGCTTTAGCTGTACTCATACCGAATTTCTCGATAATTCGTTCTGTATAGTTACTTTGGTGAAGAAACATTGACTTGTTTGCCCTATCACGATTCAGCTGCATGCCGGCAAACCTGCTACAATCACCTAAAGTGATTTTAAACTCGTTTCTTAATCTACTTATAACTATGTCTAACACTGCTTGTGACTTACATGCTAAGAGTCCATCATCAACAAATAATGCGAGATAAACCGCAAGTCCTTCATATTTACTATAGAAAATACACTCGTCAGCTTCTGTTTGTTCAAAGCTGAATTGTCGCAAGAAATCACGGAACTTGTGATTCCAACACCGCGGCGCTTGTTTTAAGCCATAAAGTGACTTATTCAGCTTACACACCACTTCACTGTCACTTTGACCTGCTTCAAGCCCTTCTGGTAACTCCATATAGATGGTCTCCTCCAGTTCCCCATACAGGAACGCTGTACGGACATCGAACTGCTTCATTTCCAGATCCTCTTGGGTGATGATCGCCAACAGCACTCTGAGAGAGTCGTATCGAACGACAGGTGCGAACGTTTCTCCGTAGTCGGTGCCCTTCTGTTGAAGAAATCCTCTGGCGCAGAGTCTAGCCTTGTGCCTGTGCACGCTTCCATCTGCATCCAGAAGAACTTTGAACACCCACTTTGAATCTATTGCTTTCCTCTGCCAGTCTCTAGGTACAATACTCCATGTATTGTTTTCTTTGTGAGCTTCCAGTTCTTCGTTTATGGCCTGTATCCATTTGTTTGCGTCAGGTCCATTGATTGCTTCCTGGAAGCTGGCAGGTGCGTTATATTCAGCGATATTCAACTCGTACCCTGCCGGTGTGCGTATCGACGCTCGATCACGCAGAACTCGTTGCTCAGCTTCTGGTACAGCGCGAGCACGTCTTGCTCTGTCGAATTGAGCAGCCTCTTCTATATCGACAGGTTGCTCTTCTCGTGGCTCTGCTGGCTCCTCTTCTTCTTCTGTCGGTAACATCAGACCCTCTTCTTCCTGGTTCTGGATTCCTGTCGGTAACTGTTGGCCCGTTACCTCATGGAAAGTGACATGTCTAGACACTGTCACTTTCTTCGTGTCAGGGTGATACAGTCGGTAGTTTGCCGACTCTCCCTGATACCCAACCAGCAGCACCCTCTTGGCTCTGGCTTCGAACTTACTTGTGAACTGCTTTGGCACGTTGACGTAACACTCTTCACCGAACACCCTCGCGTGTCGAAGATCAGGCTTCTTCCCAAGCCAGATCTCATACGGTGTCTTGTTGTTGTCTTTGTCGGCCACTGACACTCGATTCAACAAGTATACTGCAGTGTTCACTGCTTCCGCCCAAAGTGACAAGGCGATTTCTTTTCCTTGAATCAATGTCCTCGCGCACTCCACGATTGTTCTGTTATCACGCTCCGCCTTCCCATTTTGTTCGGGGGTGTAGGGAGCTGTGGTTTCGTGCTTGATCCCGCACGATGTTAAATATTGTTTCATCTTTTCATTACAGTACTCTCCACCATTGTCACTTCGAAGAGTTTTCATCACTTTCCCGAACTTGTTCGCTACCGCGCGCTCGAACTCTTTGAATACTTCAATCACGTCTGACTTGTGTTTCAGAAAGTATACATGTCTAAAACCCGACGCGTCGTCTTTGAACGTTACAAAGTATCGCGCACCGCCGACTGACTCGGCTGCCATAGGCCCGCACACATCGCTGTGTATGTATTCGCCAGGCAACCTGACTACCTTTTCCGCGTTTTTCCTGAAAGGTAGTTTGTGCGACTTGCCGAGCTGACACGCGTCACAAGAGAAGTCACTTTTGTTATTCACTTTAACTCCGGTCACTGTCCCGTTGCTCACAAGTTCACTTAAAGTGCGTTTGTTTATGTGTCCGAGGCGTTGATGCCAGACCTTAAGACTCGTCGTGGTCATATTAGCCTCCACAGTACAGTCCGGCACTTTCACTTTGAAGAACATGCGAAAAATTTCATTTGACTGTTTCACACCAGTCGCAATGATTTCGTCATTCCGCAGCATCCACACATTGCTTGACCGAAACAAAACGTCAATACCTTTCGAAGTAAGCACACCGACCGAGAACAAATTCTTACGCACTGTAGGCACGTGTAAGACTTTTTCTATACGTGCTTCTAGCCACACTCCATCAACTAGTTTCTCGACTAACACAGTTCCTTCACCAGCCACTGCACATTCCCCGTCGTCGCCCAACGAGATCGTACCGCCATCTCTCAGCGGTCGGTATTCCGAAAACCAGTCCCTTCGGAAAGTAATGTGCTTCGAGGACCCACTGTCGGTATACCAGACGTCCTTTTGATCGACGCTTAGTAGCCACTTATCCTGCTCAATCGATGGCTCTCTGTACCGACTGTGTCCACTGCTGCTGGATTGTAGTTCCGTCGTTGTTGCTATGAACGCACAGTTGCGTGACTCATCGCTCTTGTCCGTGTTCTTGCTGTCATCTTGTCCTTGTTTACGAGATGGGCAGTTACTCGCATAGTGCCCCTTTTCCTGGCAACATTAACATTCGACAACCTTCTTTCTTCGACGTGGTTGCTTCTTGCCTTTCTTCTTTGAGTCGTCGCCATTTTTCTCTTTGAAGTTCCTTGTTACAGCTAATGCGGCAGTTTCACCAATTTCAGCACTTAGGCGACTTTCTTCCCGGAGAAGACGCTCCTGCAGATTTTCGACCGTCTGTCGGTCGGGTTCCACACTGTCCCAAGCTGTTTGAAACGCCGAGAACTTCGAAGTTAAACTTGCCAAAATTTTAGCCATCACTGTGACGTCGGAGACTTGTTCACCGAGATCCATCAGTTGTCTCGCCATATTCTGTACTTTGGCTACGTGCGTTACAACGGAGTCCGTTGTACCCATGCGGTATTCATGGAACCGTTGTGTGAGAAGAAGCTTGTTCGATGCTGATTTCTGCGCGTGAATCATTCCGAGCTTATCCCACATTTCCTTAGCTGTAGTACAGATTAATAGGCATTCTAACTGTGCGTATTCCATCGATGATGAAATGACGAACATGGCTTTAGCATTGTCTTTCACCCACTGTTTCACTGCGGCCAGTTCTCTATTGTCCGGTCTGGCTCTCGCGCCCGTTACGACATCGTATATGTCGTATGCGACAAGAACCGCGGTAACTTGAAACTTCCAGCCTAAAAAGTTCGTTCCGTCGAACTTTGTTACATGCCTTGCCGACAACTCGCTGGACATTTTCTTTACCGTTTTCGTACTTCACTTGTCCGAAAAGAAACACCGAAACACTATCCCGAGAACGACCACTTGTTCACTCGAATCCGCCACGCGCGTGTCCACTTTTATTGCAAAATTTCGCTAATCACTTTTGCACCGGCATAACGTACCTGGGCCCATAACCTGTTAAAGTAAATGATGTAATTTGGTACTACTTGTATTTACTTATTTTAGCCAGGAGGAAGGATGCAATTGGATATGATATTTAATTAATGAGCACGTTGTGTACTGAGATTTCAATAGTGGGTTTATTATAACAGATAATTGTATACAAGCTAACGCTGGCTCTGTTGAGCAACGACTGACGCTCGTACAGAGATACCTGAGCGTCAGGGGGGGGGAGGCCACGCCTCTATGTTGTGTGCGGCTCGACTTAAATTTAAACATACGAAATCATACACTCAACATCTTTTTTTCGAAATAGGCACGAAAAGTCACTTTGACGCCTGTTGAGATTCACTAGACGAAGAGTGAGGTTATGGTGCGATCTGTCGCGCACTTCGAACCGCGCATCGAAACTGCCGTATAAAGACTTTATACGGCAGCTTTGGAATGCGCACTTCGAACTGCGCATCCAGACTGCCGTATAAAGACTTCCCGCGTAAAAATAAATTGCGTGGGCATTATATTGCAAGTATATGGGATTGTCTAATTGGTCATGCATTGGAAATTTCTTACCCGTAGGTTTCCCATATATGGTTGAACGGTTGCTAAGGGACAATATACACTCTGTATTCCATACGAATCCAATATACTGGGGCAAATATATGAGCAATATTTATCAAACATTTCTACCAAATAATGGCGATACGGTGTAGATGATATGTGAGCAATATATGGCAAATATCTTTGGAATATATCACAATACCTTAAATTTGCCATAGTATCGAATACAATTTACAAGAGAATAATATGACTACAACGGCAATTGCAAAATTTTCAATCATCTGCATTCTGGTGAAAATCTAGTGCAAATCTTAATTGTTCAATAAAAATGGTTGTATTTCTACCGGGGAATATAGGATAATTTTTGAGTTAATACAGGCATGCATAAAATAAGTACTCATTCAATTAGACCTAAATATTTTAATTCGTTTATTTTCGAATGAACATCGTGAAACAATAAATATTTATTGAATAACCATTAAGGTGCCACAGTACTGGCGTGTCCTATATATATTTTGTGACGTCAGAATCATGAAATACGAGGAATTTCGTCGACAAATTGAGCCCAAACGAGGAAACGAATTCCACAGGTATTATTTTTTTATAAAAGCTTAAATTGATCTGTAGGGCGCTTACTTAGTGATTTTCAGCGTAGATTACCCAGTAATGTGTATTGCGAATAAATAAAAGTGACAGGTCGTTTATACATATCCAACATGGCGGCATCAGAATCCGGCCATTACCGACTTGTCGTATTTTCGCGGCATCCAGGAGATTAAAACGTCTATCACTCAACACAGGGAGTAAGCGCCCCGTAGGAATACACACTTGTTTCAGGAAAACTTATTTCACCTATCTGCGTCCCGTAAATAAGGCTCAATTTGTCGACGAAATTCCTCGTATTTGACGTCTCGGTATGACATATATCTATAGAAAATCTGAGAATTGACTTCCGGTACTGTGGCACCTTAAATCAAACAAAAATACGTAATCACAGACTAGGTTATTTGGCATAGAATCGTATCGGTCGCTGTTATTTTAAGAAATTATGTCAAAACGTCCGCTGTTGTTCAAAGACTACTGCTGGAATAAACAAATTCGATTGAAACGGTTACTCTCGGATTTGAAATCACACGCTGAGGATGAAACAACTGCAACAGATTCATTACCTTCTTTAAGTATTTTCATTTCATCAGGGTTTTGCAATTGGTCGACGATACGCCCAACCCAGACAAGGCTGCACAGAGTATTGAAGAACGTGATGGTATTTATTATTATTTTCAACTGTCATTACAATTTCAATTTGGTCTTCAATCGGTTTCCTGAAAAAGTTTTCGCTCCTGACTCAACTGTAATCGCTACCGATTTATTGACCCGAAATGCGAGTCAAAAGTAGCATATTTTACCCTCTTATATACTTTATTCACCACAAATTCTCATTAGCGGGAAATAATGAGCCATCGTTTTTTTTATTCATCATCATGTAATTGTTGTTATAATTTTCTTAATTGTTCAGATTAAAAAAAAAAAAAAAATCAAATTTCTCATCCCCCACAAATGCGGTTTTCAGTTTATTCTGGTTTTCTCTCTTTAGTTCACAATGAAGTGGCCATCATCGAGTCGGGAATTCGGTCAAAGAGCTGCGTTACGTCAAATGGCTGATGGTCAAATGGCTGAGGCTCGAGTGTAGTAACATAAGAAACTATTTTGAGTTCTGTTTTTGTTATTCTGGATTTCGAGACATAGCAGAGGGTAGGCGGGGTGTCCCCACTCCCTCGTTTTGAGGGATTACCTTGTCAGAGTCGATGTATGATTGAGATCACTACTGACTTGGACTCCGAACTGAAGTGGCCCGAGTCCGTTCCAATTTTCAAAGGGCCATTATTTTGTCAATAATAGATGAAAAAAAAAAAAAAAAATTTATCTGAGATTATCGTATACGTAGATGCTAGAAAAAATTAAAAATAACAATGATGATGCAACCCAATTCACTCTATACGTTTGTTTATTTATCGATTTTATTGAAATGTATGAAAAATATACAAGGTATATTACATATAGGTGGACTAATATTACCATAATACCATACGGGCATTAGCGCAGAAAAATCTTTTTCCTAACTAAGTGTGCAAAATTCGATTTTGCGCACGCAAATGAGTGTGCAAAATAGTACTTTCCCGCACTAGTGCGCAAAATAAATATAATTGAAACGCAACACCTTTTCTTTGTGTATTGTAACGTTAAATGAAAGAGAGAAAATTCAAGGTGCGGGGAGATAGAGTTGGTAAACGTAAATAAACACGATCGGCATCGTTGCCGATTCTTTAAAGCGGACACTTCATCCATCTTATATACAATAATTTGTACATACTTGAAAATTTAATATTTCATACACGATACCAATGTTGTAGAATTTTGCGTAGCTCGTTAGGAAAAATAGTATACGTAACTAGTGCGCATAGGTGTCTCCCGCACTCGTCTCTTTTGTCGCCCTCGCTACGCTCGGGCGACAAATCCGACTCGTGCGGGATTCACCTATTTTGCGCACTAGTTACGTAATCTACTATTTCCACACGGCGTGCGCAAAGTTCAATTTTGCGCACGCTTCGCGTGCATAAAATTCAACTTAACGCGCGCTGTGTTGAAAAATGAAGTTCGATACACGTGCGAAAGATGATTCTCGACTCGTGTGATTGTCACCCTCGCTCCGCTCGGGCGAAAAACTTCACACTCATCCGAGAATCAACACTTTCGCACTAGTATCGAAAAGTACTATTTTTCGTAGATATGCCCGTAAGATTTTGAAACAAAAAATTTTTTTTGGCGCTTACACCCGCATGGTATTAGTCCACCTATATGTAATATACCTTGTATATTTTTCATACATTTCAATAAAATCGATAAATAAACAAACGTATAGAGTGAATTGGGTTGCATCATCATTTTTATTTTTAATTTTTCTAGCATCTACGTATAAGGTAAACGTCCCAGTTTTGGTCATCTTTAGGGTGCGCACGCCGGTTTTTTATTTTCCATGAACGGGTTCCATTGTAATTTCAGAAAGTAACTGTTCTAATGTATGCAACGAAACCTTCTGAATAGGGATGTTCGATCTTCCGAAAAAAATCGATTTCGGGATCGATTCTGAATCGGATGTCTGAGAATCGATTCTGCAAAAAATCGGAACCTGAAAGATCGATCTTGCGAAAATCGATTTTTTTGTATTATCCGGTGTCTAAAAAAAAAAACGAAAAATCTCAAGCGTTCGCCAATGAACTAAACTGCACTTTCTGAGTGAAAAAAGGCGTATATATTCAACCCTTCATGGCCGAAGCCTCTTTTCTGGTGGAAACAAAAGTTTCTGAGTTGATGAGTGATTTTTTTTCTGCTGGAAACTGGAAGCCGGAACCCAGATACGACTCAAAGACAAAGAATATCGATTCTGGTCTAGAAAAATCGATTTTCAAAAAAATCGGACGCCAGAGAATCGATACAAAAAATCGATTTTTCGCGTCGAAAAGATCGATTCTCTTGAAGATCGATTCAGAATCGAACATCCCTACTTCTGAATACGATTAGTCCAGTATTTCCGTACAATTGTTAGCATAAAGTATTGAAATTATCATTTTAATAATGCCGTGCGATTGTCCCAGTCTTGGTCACTATCAAACGCCGAGGTCCCAGTTTTGGTCACCTGGTGGTCCCAATCTCGGTCACCCATGACCGAGTTTCGGTCACTCTGTTAGGCCTAGTTTTGGTCATGTGCGTAGATAGTTCCCGAAAAAAACCACCATGCCCATATAATTAATGGAGTAATTTAAAAAAAAAATACAATAGTAAATAATCAAAGTCAAGCATCTTCAAACAAATCTATTGAATTTCGGTAAAAATCTCAAAGTAATAATGAGTAACTCATATAGTTTAATTTATATTTGTAGGTTAACTGACATTGCATTTGGTTCAATACAACAAGTGACAGAAACTGCAACCGAACCCAATTCGCGGGACCCAGTTATGGTCTTCGCAATTTTCACACAATGGAAAATTAGACAGCAAGTTCTTACACATCAAATCGAAAGCCCGATTAATTCCGAAGCTATTGATATAACTTTCTTACCGTTTTGCACTGATGATCCACGAATATCCGAGGATCTGGCCACTCTGTTCGCTAACGCTCGCCGACAACAACTGCTGCTGCTACGCGCTGACACGCACGTCATGACACTTGCGATTTAATTTACCCATGAAAAATTTCATTAACTTACTCATAATTCGGAAAGAAATCAGCGGAAAAGTTTGCTCGTCAATATGCAATTTTTTTTTCATCAGTTCAACGAGAAAAACATTAATTATTAATAAAAAAGCATGTTTGGTGACCGAAACTGGGACGATGACCAAAACTGGGACGTTTACCTTACGATAATCTCAGATAATTTTTTTTTTTTTTTTTCATCTATTATTGACAAAATAATGGCCCTTTGAAAATTGGAACGGACTCGGGCCACTTCAGTTCGGAGTCCAAGTCAGTAGTGATCTCAATCATACATCGACTCTGACAAGGTAATCCCTCAAAACGGGGGAGTGGGGACACCCCGCCTACCCTCTGCTATGTCTCGAAATCCAGAATAACAAAAACAGAACTCAAAATAGTTTCTTATGTTACTACACTCGAGCCTCAGCCATTTGACCATCAGCCATTTGACGTAACGCAGCTCTTTGACCGAATTCCCGACTCGATGATGGCCACTTCATTGTGAACTAAAGAGAGAAAACCAGAATAAACTGAAAACCGCATTTGTGGGGGATGAGAAATTTGATTTTTTTTTTTTTTTTAATCTGAACAATTAAGAAAATTATAACAACAATTACATGATGACGAATAAAAAAAACGATGGCTCATTATTTCCCGCTAATGAGAATTTGTGGTGAATAAAGTATATAAGAGGGTAAAATATGCTACTTTTGACTCGCATTTCGGGTCAATAAATCGGTAGCGATTACAGTTGAGTCAGGAGCGAAAACTTTTTTAGGAAACCGATTGAAGACCAAATTGAAATTGTAATGACAGTTGAAAATAATAATAAATACCATCACGTTCTTCAATACTCTGTGCAGCCTTGTCTGGGTTGGGCGTATCGTCGACCAATTGCAAAACCCTGATGAAATGAAAATACTTAAAGAAGGTAATGAATCTGTTGCAGTTGTTTCATCCTCAGCGTGTGATTTCAAATCCGAGAGTAACCGTTTCAATCGAATTTGTTTATTCCAGCAGTAGTCTTTGAACAACAGCGGACGTTTTGACATAATTTCTTAAAATAACAGCGACCGATACGATTCTATGCCAAATAACCTAGTCTGTGATTACGTATTTTTGTTTGATTTAATGGTTATTCAATAAATATTTATTGTTTCACGATGTTCATTCGAAAATAAACGAATTAAAATATTTAGGTCTAATTGAATGAGTACTTATTTTATGCATGCCTGTATTAACCCTTTGTGTCATACATTTTTTTTTTTTTTTTTTTTTTTAAACACCAAAAAAGTTTGAAATTCGATCGAAATTGCTCAGAAAATGGTTATAACAGGTGGCACTCTCAGAGTGCCACCATGGCACAAAGGGTTAACTCAAAAATTATCCTATATTCCCCGGTAGAAATACAACCATTTTTATTGAACAATTAAAATTTGCACTAGATTTTCACCAGAATGCAGATGATTGAAAATTTTGCAATTGCCGTTGTAGTCATATTATTCTCTTGTAAATTGTATTCGATACTATGGCAAATTTAAGGTATTGTGATATATTCCAAAGATATTTGCCATATATTGCTCACATATCATCTACACCGTATCGCCATTATTTGGTAGAAATGTTTGATAAATATTGCTCATATATTTGCCCCAGTATATTGGATTCGTATGGAATACAGAGTGTATATTGTCCCTTAGCAACCGTTCAACCATATATGGGAAACCTACGGGTAAGAAATTTCCAATGCATGACCAATTAGACAATCCCATATACTTGCAATATAATGCCCACGCAATTTATTTTTACGCGGGGTATTATTAAAATTATCAATTCATTCAAATTATACATTTTTGGATAATGAATTTGGTAGTTAATTATACATAATTGTTTTAGGTTCAATTAAAATGTGGAGAGGAAAATTGAGGTACCTGAAAGAATTATGTCTCCGGGCCTTCATCATCGGCTGTTAAGGGGGGGGTAAGGTTAATTCGGTGGAAAAAAGGCATTTTTTTAAGATTTTTTTTCGGCGAGACAGATAGTGTTAGTTTATTCAGTCAATATTCACACAATAATGCAACATTTGAACAATATTTCCCTAAATTTTAATTGCAAAATATTGAAAATTGAGCGAGTGACAGTGAATCTCCGGAGGCGCCTGAAAAAAAAATGGTTTTGCGGTGTTCAGCGTAACACGCAACAGAATCATCTGAAACAAAAAAATCAAAATGCATTCTTTAAAGGAGATGTTTCTCGAGGTAATCACGAGAGGATTTTTTTTTTTTTTCGATTTTCAATTTTTCGTAGGACTTGGAAGCCAAAAAACCGATTTTCGCTAAAAAAAATCGGCTCATTTGTTGTTGTAAAATTAATAATTATGAAAAAAAAAAAAAGCTCTCGACAATACCTGGTGAATTATGTGAAGAAGTACTGTGCAAAATTTCAAAACGATTGGTCCAGTAGATTTCGAGTTATGGTGAACACGGATTTCAAACATGACAAGTTTCAGAAAAACGCTTTAAAGTTTTGCATACTGAAAAATTCAAAATAAAACTCAATAATTTCCTTATACTCACAGAGAGTCGTCGATGCCAGGTCCGTAGAGCAAAAAGCTTCCATCGACATGATCTAGAGCATCCTTTTGCATTTGTCTACGCAAAACTCTTCCCTCTTTACTGTCGAGCGCCGCTTGCTCCTCTGCTCTACTAATTCGCAACTCGTCAACTTGTCGCGCCCATTCGTGAGAACTTGACCCTGTAACGATGTGCATCTCTTGCATGAAGGCCAACAAAGCAAAAGAACCTTCATTGAAAGTACATGCAGCTACATTAGCTGCAATTTCAACAATTGTAGAGGTGCCACTGACTGACTTTGGAGAGATTTTCCAAATAAGCTGATTGAGACTCTCATTATTATTTTGTGTAAAACCTCCAAGACATCGCTGCAAAAGTGCGTCCTTGCTCAAGTCCTTATAAATGGGCTCAATGGCTTCCAGAACGTCAGTAGGAAGGGCTGTGTAGCTGTGTTTGAATGATTCTAGAGCATCTGCAGCTGCAGCTTTCTGCCATTCGCACCAAGAGTCTTCGCCGCTCGGGCATTTATCGTGCTGTGGGTTCTCGTCGGTTGAACTGTAGTGATGATAAGTTGCCCATATGGCATTTTTCATCTTCTCAACTGAATCATGATTACGTCGAATAGCCAGTCCATAGTAAACAGTCAATTTGTCAATCATTTTAGCAGTAAGCTTTCCTTTGCCAGAAAGGCTTTTTCTTTTCACGATCTTTCCGGCCTTGGTTTTTGTGTCAACTACGCTTTTCTTTACTAGTTCACGCAGACGTGTTCCCATTCTCTTTTGGACATGCCCTATGCATTCTTTTTTGTTTATCACAAAATCTTCACCATAAGGTTTTGCATTAACAACGCCGCTGTACGTCTTTGAGTCACCGTCTTCGATGTAATTACGAAATTTCACCCCAAGATTTTCCACAGATCGTTCGAACATTTCTATAATTGCTGATACCTCCATGTTTCCAGAGGGTCCGACGTGGTTGGCTTTGCAATTGCCGCTATCCACATGCTCTTCGTACCACGCTTCGTATTCGGCAGAAGCCAATTTGTTTTCCCAAGTCTTACACTGGTGGCAGTAACTGCTTTTTACAAAAATGTCAAATACCTTTCCAGTACAATATCCAATTAGAGAAGAAACGCCAAATAACGAAGAGAACCCTCTTTTTTTCCACGTGCCGTCGCCTGATACCGTCAATTCTGACGTTTCTTCTACGTTATTTGCTTCACACATTGCTTTTTTCTCTTCTTGTACAGCCGATGCGAAGAACTTCTTGGCAACATTTTTTATCGATTCACAATGTTTTTTCATATATGAATTA
Organism: Tenthredo mesomela; assembly: GCA_943736025.1. Classification (NCBI taxonomy): domain Eukaryota; kingdom Metazoa; phylum Arthropoda; class Insecta; order Hymenoptera; family Tenthredinidae; genus Tenthredo; species Tenthredo mesomela. Next base: position 7,457,844 of record OX031022.1, read on the forward strand.
TAGATTGGTTTCGATAAGAAAGCACTACCCAAATCCATCAGTCCGCAAAACTTATTGCATCCGGCTAAACCTAAGCCTAACACTCGCATTACGAAAGCAAATCGATAATTGGCATCGTATGCACCAGCATGTATTCTTTCACTAGATGGAATGTAATGAGGCTGTTTACACTTGTCACATGTGACCTTGATGTTGAAACCAAGACCTTCTTTTTTGCATGTTTGGAATGCAACTTTTCCATCACACTTCACACATTTGACTAAAGTAGCAATAGTCGAAAAAACGAGAACAAAATCTATTATTCTGTAATGTTTTCGGATATCTTCTTCTACCTCTACAGCGGGACTATTTTTAATTTTTTTCGCTGACGCGCTATTAGCTTCCGCTTCGTTGTTTTTACGCTTTTCTGGGGGCATTTTTTTTTTCGATCTGCACAAATACTTATTACTTTTCTCACGGTCTTGTCTGGTAATTTTTTGAGGCATTATTCGAGGTACGAACACGAACGAAAACGGACTCAAACTTTTAGCGTCACTATGGCTACACTGTATACCATACGAATCTCGGAAAAAAAAAAACTCGGAAAAAAAGACTCGGGGAAAAAAAAGAATAAAGAAAAAAAAAAAAAAATTAGTTAAAAAAAAAAAAATAAAAAAAAATTAAATGAAATGAATAAAAATCTATTTGCGGCAAACGAATTTTCTATTAGGTTCATATCGAGGGATAAGGATCAGAAGGGCGTAACCGACAAAAAATTGCGGATGCTGCCAGAAGGGCTCATGTGTTCAATTTTCAGATATACTACGCCCCTATGACAGAAAATTTAACAAACTCGAAAAAATGTGGGTTACGCCCTTCTAGTCCTCAGCCCTCGATATGTAAATAAAATTGATTCAGATCAAATAATCATTTTCCCTGGGTGAGGACGCGGTTTTTGAGAGTCTTTTTTTCCGCCAACCATGCCATACAGCGATCAACTGATGTATATTTACCATGCCTCGAATAACTCATAACTCCGTTAATTTTGCTCCGATCGACTTGAAATTTTGACACAATATTCCTGAGATATTATGCATTCAATTTGAAAAATAAAAAAAAAATGCAAGAAAAATAAATTTTAATACCTTACCCCGCCCTTAATAATACTGACGATCAAGAAATTGAAGAAATTGAATTGAGTGTAAATGACGGTAATATTATTGCCAACGCACGTTATAACATGTTGGCTACATTACCGGAAAACCTCAAAATGTTAGGAGGTTTCAAACAAACTGGAAAAGTCAGATATTTAATGTAGATATTTTTTACTTGAAAAATTTGTATCGTTATGTATTATATATAAAATAAATATTTTAAAAAGATATTTGCTGCTAATTTTTTCACGTAATCATATCAAGAATTTTTGGCTTTTTTTATCCTAGCAATATATATACTAGAATATATGGTAGAATATATGCCAGAATATATGTTGGAATATATGCCAGAATATATGCTGGAATATATGCGAGAATATATGCTGGAATATATGCTAGAGTATATATGCCGGAATATATGCCAGAATATATGCTAGAATATATGCTAGAATATATGATAAAATAATATGCTGGAGTATATATGCCGGAATATATGCTAGAATATATGCCAGAATATATGATCTTGACATATATGCTAGGATATATCTTTGGGCAAATTTGAGTATATCCTAGCATATATGATTTCATATATGCTAGGATATATTCCATGCATATATCCCAGCATATATATTTTTTTCGTGGGGGGAAATGACGGGAATCGAGATATTATTCATGTCGACATCGTCTTCTTCAACCCACTCAGCATCTTCCGGTGGCTATTTCGATCTCGTAAGATACACAATAATTCTCTTGCTCTGCGAGCAGCTACACGTACTGGTCGTGTTCGCGCAGCTCTCTGTATCGACTCATTGTGTACATTTTTAACGTGAAATTTTAGTGATTTTTTTGACGCAAAGTAGAGCCCGCATTTTTTGCATGCCCGGTCACCAAGCTGCTGTTGAACGGATGGGCGATAAAAGTCGTACGGCATAATCGTAAAGCTTCCCAAGTCCGGTAGCAAACCCACAGAGAGTCTTATGAAAAGTGGGGCAAATTTTGCTTCTTTGCAATCAATTAAATTGGGTACCACCAGTCGGGATGACGTTTGCCATAGTGGGAAGGGTGGAGGTAAAAAACCATCTCGCGGGATAGACTTGATACCGCTGCGACGTGTTTTACAGAATTTTTCGTCATCGCATTCAGAGATTTGCAAAAGATACCCACACAGCACAAAGTTGTCTGAAAGATGTCCAAAAGATGGCAGATTTTCCGCAAAGTCATCTTTTAGTGATAGCGTAAGGTCGACAAAAGGATGACGAAAAGATGTCTTATGCACTCAGAAAAATAATTTGTTTGAGGCAACAAAATCGTTTTGTTAGTCCGATTTCCCAAATTTTTAGTTGACTCAACTAAAAATCTCGTTAACTGAACCAAATCGGCTGTTTTCTTTTTCTTGCTAGTGCCAAATAATTTTGTTAAATAAGTTTTGTTACACAAACAATATTTTTGGTTTAATCTGCCTGTCGACCAAATATTTTGTTATCTGAAACTACGATTTGGTTGCGAAAACCAAATGCACGACTTTGTCCTTTGCGCATGCGCTGTGAGCGCTGGTCTATAGCAGAAGTTAGCGTGACAGGTCATTGCATGATTGCTGATCGCCGGGTGTAGTTCTGCACATGCTGCAGCTATTCGCAAAAATCCGATTATCAAATTTTCATTGTAATATTTATTCGATTCGAAAAATGGACAACGCATCTGTGAACTTTCTAAAAAATTGTGGCCTGGAAGAATAACCTTCCCTAGCCTGAATGTATACGCAGTGAAAATCCCTAACCTCCGTTTACTTAGAGTCGTGTTGAGATGGCCGATAGTCGAAATCGGAAATTGTTTGTTACTAGATAGCAGATCAAGGACTCAGTGGTCACTAAAAGATTTCCCGATTTCGTCTTTTGACCACCTGACCCTGACTCTTGGTGGACGGATATCAGGAATTCACCTTGAGTATACATACTTCCTCATAATTTTCAGGATCCAATATTAGAATCTTATTTTGTTATGTCAACAAAATCATTTGATATGCGAACTATATATTTTGTGGACTAAACAAGATAACTTTGTACTAATAACAAAATATTTTTGTAACCAGCACTATATAATAATGAAATTTCTGTTTAGTTCCTACAACAAAATTATTGGTTAATATAATTCAAACAAGCGATTTGTTGAGTGAACAAAACTTATTTGTTCTTGTAACCAAATTATTCCAACAAAATTTTTTGGCTACCATGACAAAATATCTCATTGTGCATATAATAACAAACGATTTTGGTTATAACAACCAAAATTTGGTTGTGTCAACCAGACTTTTTTCTGAGTGTGTCCTCTTTTTTGCTGTCTTATAGCCTTGACTAAAAGATGTCTTATAGCCATGACTAAAAGATGTCTTTCAGCTATGACCAAAAGACGACTAAAATTAGACATATTTTCGCCGCCTTCTTTTCGATTCTGTTTTTCCGGCTAATGTAACATGAATTTCAACAATTAAAATTCAACTCAACGAAATACATTTTTTATTCTGAATACATGTATCAAAATATTTTGTTTAATTTATATTATGTTTAATAAAATAATTATTACAGACGTAGTTATTATTATTTTCATAAAACTTAAATGATTAATGATATTTTGACTGATTCGCACTATATCATATCGTCGCCCTAGTATTTGTTTGTCCTACAGACCGTTTTGTAACAACATCGATAGTTTTATTAGATTTTAATTATGGAATTGCGATGAGTTATTAATTCAACCAAAGAAGCTAAGGAATACACCACTACAGAAAAATTGAACTAACCAAGGACAAAAAAAATTCAAACAGTTTTATTTATCTATTGGTATCATAAAATTTCGGTAAAATTGGAATAATCTGTAGGAGAAACAAACACTAGGACGCCGATAAAAGTAAAGGCCGTATCGTTCCAAAAGTGCCTAATTCACGAGCTATAATTCATGAGACAGTGAAAGAAATTGACTCATAAAGATGTTAAAAAATGCAATCTTTACGACTCGAATTTTTATGATGTCCACGCGTTTGGCACTTTTGAAATCACACGCTATAAATAGATATTTTTCATAATAAGATATTTTTTATATTAAGATAACTGATCAAGGAAATGACTATTTTCAAGTTTCGCGTCCTGATTTGAGGTGATAACGATACCTGTCACCAGCTCGACGAAGCCACTCGCTGAAAGTGTGGGTCAGAGCGCTTTGTGCGGTTTTAGTATGTTGGTTCGATATAGTTCCTAGATAATGAAAACACTTCATGTTGAGATCAATCAATTTTGCAGAACAATGTCACATTCAAGTAAATTGGGAAAAATTATAGTAATTTAACATACCAATAATAATATTCGCAAACGTCGTATCTTTGATGCCCCTTGTTGCCCGTTGGCCATCCCATGTTAATTTTCTTCCCAGTGAGTTTGTCATTGTCATAACTAGGGCATTGGTAAGATGAGCTTCGCCTGATTTGCCACTAATCTTGCGAACTTTGGATTGCTATAAGAATATGAAATCATTATTGCATGTCATATATCCATGCAAATATTGAAAATTACTTTACACTTACAAACTTTATTCGTAGCTCTCTATCTTCTGTTAATTCCTTAGTAAATTTGACGAAAACTTTAACAGAGTTTGGAGGAAATTCCGGTAGCAAATCAATGGAGTCTTCAATTGCAGCTGCGCGATCATCACTGTCAAGTAGGACCAAAATTCGGTCCAATTTTCGATCTATTTTTCCCAAATATTTAGCGAGTGCCGAATCACCTAGCAGGAATAAAGTATATTTAGCTATTTGAAAGAAAGAATGAATGTTCTAAGGGCTTGAAAATAAGGACAGTATAGCCCTACTGATATCCAATGCCCCGTCATTCCCAACAGACTTAGGCGTTGTTTTTTCCGGCTGTTTAAGGTGGTTCTCCACCTACAGTCCCACCAAACGTGGGTTTCAGAGCAGATTTTGAGTACTTCTTGATGGGGAAAAAATCTGAAAAAAATCAAGCATGTAGAAGATCTTCGGGAGATTGATTTTGCATAATAATAATTCAAAAAAGTTATTAACAAATTGATGGAAAAAAAAACTGTTCAAGAAATTAGCCGATGACCCAACTTTTTTTTTAGGTGAGAATTATTTTTTAAATTTTCTGAATATGTATGAATTTTTTGAGAATTTTGGTAAATCTTTGAAAATTGCGTTTTTTCATACTTGACAAAACGCGATTTTCAAAGATTTACCAAAATTCTGAAAAAATTCATACATATTCAGAAAAATTAAAAAATAATTCTCACCTAGAAAAAAAGTTGGGTCATCGGCTAATTTCTTGAACAGTTTTTTTTCCATCAATTTGTTAATAACTTTTTTGAATTATTATTATGCAAAATCAATCTCCCGAAGATCTTCTACATGCTTGATTTTTTTCAGATTTTTTCCCCATCGAGAAGTACTCAAAATCTGCTCTGAAACCCACGTTTGGTGGGACTGTAGGTGGAGAACCACCTTAAGCGCCGGTGATTTTTCACGATTATTATTCGCTGAGTTGGAAGAACAATGTCTATTCTCAGCAGACATCGGTGGGTTGATTCCCAGTATACGCACGAATTTGGGATTAACCTCAACTAACGATAAATAATGAAATAAATAACATCAGGATAATAATATTTTTGATGAATAAAGTGAATATACCGTGAGTACCTGATATAAAACTATACGTATGGTATTATAGTCATACCCGATTTTATGATTGGAAGAGCACGATCTTTATTTTTGGAGGCTTTCACTTCGTTCGAATTTTTTATCACGACGTTCGAGGTTCTTTGTTCGTTCTCTTGTAGATCATCTAATGAGTTGAAAAAAAAAATCATAAATATTGGTCAATGTACAGACATTGATTACCAAACTAAGAAAAGATTGATTGATGCCCAGAAGAAACGACAATATATGAACGATTTAGACCTGCATCATCTTGACTAAAAACAGCACCATCATCCGAATATGTTTGAGCATCGTTCTTCGAGTATCCTGATAGAAATTGATGCGTTTCAGGATCACTATCTAGAAGAAAACAGTACATATGAGCGGATCCACGTCACTTCACTCAAAAAAAAACCGTCAAGTCACGGATCTTTGCGCCATTCGACATATCTTTAGTACTATGGGAAAAAAAAATACGACTTCAGGGATTTTGAAAACTTTTCAAAAATGGCGGAGTTAGAGCTATTTGAATGTTGGTAAGTCGCTGTTGCACCGCTATGTTTGAAAATTCATATCTCCGAAAGTATTCACCGGAGCGGACTGATCTTGGAATCGTTTTGTTTGTAAAAGAATGCGCTTTCATAAAAAAATGTTGTTTTTAGAAAAAAAAAATTCTTTCCATTTTTTTTCGTCGTTTTTATTTTTAATTTCGCTGCCATTTCCGCGGGACCTACAGGAATCCATGGAGATAATTTTTTTCGGATAGCCGAATCTTTCCCCTTCAACCCTAAAAAAAACAATTCATGGAGAACCTATTTGGGCCGGAGAAAAAAAATAAAACGTCTTGTCGCGCGTCGCCGCGCGCGTCAATTTACGTCCGCGCGGCGAGCTCCTTGTGTTGCGTAGTGGAGTTAAATTACATTTGATGCTTCTCTACTTACCCGGGCTATTCATTCTCCGAAAATAGTTGTTTAACCACCTTAGTCTTCGCTTATCCGTCTACTGGTCATGTTTTCTCGGAGTTACATATACCTATACCTGTTCTGGAAATTTGAAGTCACCAACTGCACAAACTCTGAACGTTTTGTGTTAAATATCTAAAAGTAACTAATCCCTTCAATTGTATCGGAATATAATCCCTCAATCTACGGGGTTGTTTTGATAATTTCATCAGCGATGTTACTTATAAACAGTGGATATCAGTGGATCGAACGGCTTTGGAGACACTTACCAAAAAGTCCGAGGATTTTGTGGATAACTTCTGTGATCAATTGTCAAAAGTGGTTGCACATGATTTCATTGCGAAGCAGCAAAGTAGTTATTGGCAGAAGATGAAAGAGAGCATGAAAGTTGGCGAATTTTTAGTGGTATGCGATTTCGCTGAGAATTATGCATTTGTTGTACAAGATTCCACGCATTAAGGGTTTCACTGGAGCAATAATCAGGCGACTATTCATCCAACCGTGGTTTACTATAAAAGTTACGGTGACGACCAGTTGAGACATTTTAGTTTTGTGATAATTTCAGAGCATCTAAAACATAATACAGTTGCGGTTCATTTATTTCAACAAAAATTAGTCAACTTCATGAAAGAGAAGTTCCAAGATTCAATTCCCATAGAAAAAATAATTTATTTCTCTGATGGAGCAGCTTCCCAATATAAGAACAAAAAGAATTTTATAAATTTAACACATCACTTTGAAGACTTTCAATGCCACGCCGAATGGCATTTCTTTGCTACATCACGTGGAAAAGGGCCGTGTGATGGAGTAGGTGAAACTGTTAAGAGATTAGCTTCACGTGCGAGTTTACAACTGATTGGCAACTCTGATCCTATTCAAACACCGCTGGATCTATATAATTGGGCATGTTCTTATTTTCGAAGCATATCTTTTGCGTACTGTACGGCTGCAGAACATCAAGCGGAAGAATCTATTCTACAAAATCAATTTGATAAAGCCTTGACAGTTCGTGGCACTCTGAAATTACATGCGGTCATTCCAATATCTCATAAACTCGTCAAAACAAAATTATTTTCCGTATCAGAAAATTTTGAATCCATGAAAATTATGAATTAATTTCAAACAGAGGTGTCCTACACTAAGTGCCATCGAGCAAATCATCGCTAGAAACATCGGCCCTTTTCAGAGCCACCAAAATATTGCAAAAGATCGGCGCGGGGCGACGCGCGACAAGACGTTTTATTTTTTTTCTCCGGCCCAAATAGGTTCTCCATGAATTTTTTTTTTTAGGGTTGAAGGGAAAAGATTCGGCTATCCGAAAAAAATTATCTCCATGGATTCCTGTAGGTCCCGCGGAAATGGCAGCGAAATTAAAAATAAAAACGACGAAAAAAAATAGAAAGAATTTTTTTTTTTTGAAAACAACATTTTTTTTTATGAAAGCGCATTCTTTTACGAACAAAATGATTCCAGGATCAGTCCGCTCCGATAAATACTTTCGGAGATATGAATTTTCAAACATAGCGGTGCAACAGCGACTTATCAACATTCAAATAGCTCTAACTCCGCCATTTTTGAAAATTTTTCAAAATCCCTAAAGTCGTATTTTTTTTTCCCATAGTACTAAAGATATGTCGAATGGCGCAAAGATCCGTGACTTGACGGTTTTTTTTTTGAGTGAAGTGACGTGGATCCGCTCATATAGACTGTAAGATTAAAAATTTAACTCTTACTTATACATACACGAAGTATATTTTACTTATACTTCATGTTAAAAATTACCAAAATGAGGATGAGTTTCCTAATAGGCTACTGCGTACCGATTCTAATTTCTAAGGTTTGAAAATTCTTCACTGAAAATGTTATGACCTTCTGAATTTCTTTCGATTTCACTAATTAACTGATCATCAGTTTATTTATCATCAGCTGTATTTAGAATTATACGATTAAAAAACCGTGATTCCCGCAACAGAATGCGAAACATGGAGAATGGGGGCATAATGTACACAAACGTGAACAAACAGCTGTCAATACATGCATGAATTTTCGCTTCCAAATCTGACGCTCAACGATGAAATTAATAGGTAGAAAGACTTTGGATAGAATGGGATGCGAACGAATATAACGAGACAAATTATACCTTGAATTGATTCTTCATTTGGGTAAAAATGTTTAGTTGGTCGTGTCTGGTTTTTAAAGTCTCGCCCATCATTATTCGAAGGAGGATCCGGAATCTTTTTTCGAGGTTGTTTCACTGTCAATATGCAATCAATTTGTGAACATAAGTTAACCAGAAAAAGATGATAGAATAAGAAACTTGAAAATACTCTCATAAACTCCAACAGATTTTTTGTTACATAAAATTTCAAAAAATTACCAGGCCTAGAGCCATCATCAGAATCGTTGCAAAACATTGGCTTCTGTTTTCGGTCTCTTTTTTGGGGCAGAGTTTTTGGTGAGATTTGAAATACTTCCAAATTTGCATCATCTGATGACAGAAATGTTGCTCCTTTTTCTACCTCTTTCGCAGTAGCGTACGATTCTACTTATTCAAACGAAATAAAACAAAAAATATCAGCAAAATAGAATTTGGAATATGGTTATAACAATCAAACTATTATCTGACTGTTAGAATGATATGTCAGTTGAAATAACTTTAATGAGATGTTTAATTCTCATAATTTCGATATGCAGTACGTTACCATATGGTCCTAAAATGGATTTTACGGCCACGACTCTCCATGAGCTGTCCGGGCACGGGTTTTTGTGTATTGTTTTTGATATATCAGTACCTTTTGGTGGCCACGAACAGGACTTGTTCTTCGAATCAACCCACGAGCTTGGTACGGTGGCGCACCAATCTCCACGAACAACTACGTTAAACATCTAGAAATCATCATATAATTGAGTGAATTATAGACAATATAAGCTTCAAGAATAAATAATATCCTACAAGCAATTCGTTACGACCTCAGAAGCATCTACCTGATATTGTATCTGAGTGGAGAAGTGGAAGGACACAGAATTTTCCTTCCCATGGAAGCAATACTGCTTTCCTGAGAATGTCAGTTGTTGCAAACAATTTAAGCTCAGTAAAGTCGTCACTGACCAAAAAAACGTTCATAGTTTGTGAATTACCGGGATATAATGGAAACGGCGCATAGTTCTTATATTCTTGCGCAATTATAACAGGATTCCCATTTAGTTTTCCTATCAATCTTACGGCGACGATTTTATTATCTTTCAAGAAACAGAACCGATCCGCATCTTTACGAGTTGACAATTTAAAATTGGAAAATTTCAGCCCATCACAGGAATCAGAGCATCCAAACGGGAGCTTTGTCTTATTTGGTGAGATAAGAATCGGATATACTAACGCATTTTTTTTTTTTCTTTTAACTCATTCGCTGTACCTTTTTCAATAATTCGGCGGTGAATTTGTTGTAAAGGTTTTTCAGATTTCCTCAATAATTTCTTCAAGCTGTGTAGATAATTTCCAAATGGAAAGGCACTGAAGGAATCGAGGGGTCCGTATCGTTTTGCATCATCGCTAAGGTGAATTATGTTGTGGACATTATAAATCATTTGACTTTTCCCATAAAGATTTTCGAAATACTGAACGAAATAATTCAAAAGGTCTTTAGCGTACTGATTATTTTTTAAATAATCTTGTGGATGGCATAATATTCTGATCGCACAATGGAACGCCACAAAATGTTTCATATAATCATGTGGAAGATACTTGTACCTGACCACGGGTGCTAGATATAATAAAAATACTCGAAGTTCGGTGGCCTTCCACCTATCTAAGTCTTCCAAACTGGCTGGTACTCGAACAAATTCACATAGTATGTTTGCTTTAAGTGCAGCTAAGTCTTCTGACAATTGTCTAATTTGAGCAGCAGATAATCGAGCTTCAATGTTTGTTGATCCTCTTAAGGGGACCCGTACAGTTTGAAATTTTGCAAAAATCGTTTTTTCGTTTTTTGCGGTATATGCTATCTCAGGGTCATATCTATCTCTAAAAAAATTGGCGTCGACGAATTCGTAAAAGTGACAGAGTTATCGACCGAGATTCATAATTGAGCTTTGGCGAACTGGCGCAATTGGCGCTGTCGCCTTATTTACATGTCGCTCACATGTTTTGTGACCGGCCATTGTTTTCTGAACGCTTTCTGAAATCGTGTAAACGTTCCCGCTTTTTGAATCTGTGCTTTTGAATAATATCATCATCATCATCATCATCATCATCATCATCATCATCATCATCATGATCATCATCATCATCATCATCATCATCATCATCGTCATCATCATCATCATCATCATCATCATCATCATCATCTCGGCGGGTATCTGCAGTGCCCGCTGGAAGGTCGCACGGTTGGCTTTAATCAGCAAGGGCAAGGGCGATCCTGACCTACCATCGTCATACAGGCCGCTATGCATGCTGGACACGGCAGGAAAAGTGCTAGAGAAACTCCTTCGCTCTAGGCTACTCGCAGCAATCCGGGACGCAGGCGATCTCTCGCCGGCACAGTACGGATTTAGAAAAGGGCGTTCGACGGTGGATGCAATCCTGGAGGTCACGGAAGCGGTGAAAAGAGCTGAAGACCGAAACCCGCACTCACGACGTATAGTCCTCCTGATTACGCTGGACGTAAAAAATGCGTTCAACTCCGCAAGATGGAGCGACATACTCGAAGCCCTTGAGTCCTTTCACGTGCCTAAGTACCTCCAACGGATGCTCCAGGATTACCTGAAGAGCCGGGTGCTAGTCTACGATACCAAGGAAGGGCAACGGACAAGAGCTGTCACGGCTGGGGCAGCTCAGGGATCCATCCTAGGCCCAGACCTGTGGAATGTGGCATACGACAAACTGCTACGAGTAGAAGTGCCCGAGGAAACGCGACTCGTTGGGTACGCCGACGATGTCGCTGCGCTCATTTCGGCCCGCAACATCGAGCAGGCCCAGCTGAAGCTCAATATCGTGATGCGAAACATCAACCGCTGGATGACGGCACACGGGCTAGCACTGGCGTTGCACAAAACAGGGATAGTGATCCTCAGCAAAAAGAGAATCCCCACGGAAATACCAATGACTGTCGGCGAGGAGGTCGTACAGACTAAGCGAGCGGTGAAGTACCTTGGTATTCTCGTAGATAGCAAGCTGAGTTTTTTCGACCAGATCAGGAGCTCTGCAGACAAGGCAGCCCAGGGAGTCACGGCATTGAGTAGACTCATGGCCAACGTCAATGGGCCAAAGTCCACCAAACGGCGACTCCTCATGACCGCGGTGCAATCTACCCGACTGTACGGCGCCGAGGTATGGGCAGATTCCCTCAGCAACGAAAAGTACCGGAAGCGATTGGGCCAGGTACAAAGGAGATCGGCGCTTAGAGTCGCCTCGGCGTACCGAACGGTCTCCGAACCGGCGGCCCTCGTAATAGCCGGAGCCATCCCTATCGCGCTCCTCGCGAGGGAACGCAAGGTGGTCCACGAGAGAAAGGCAAAGACCGAGAGAAAAATAGCAAAAGAGGAAGAGAGGGCTCGCACGCTACGCACTTGGCAGATGGAGTGGGAGAAAGAAAGCAGAGGGCGATGGACCGCGAAGCTTATCGAGAACGTTGGAGAATGGACCGAGAGGCGACACGGTGAAGTTGACTACTACCTGGCGCAATTATTGTCGGGACACGGATACTTTCGATCCTATCTCCACAGAATGGGAAAAGCAAGATCCCCAGACTGTCTTTACTGTCCAGGGGTAAAGGACGACGCAGAACACACGTTCTTTAATTGCGAGAGGTGGGAGCAAGAGAGAAGATCCCTGGAAGCGGAGCTTGGTCGGCACAGCCCCGAAACGATCGTGAGGGCGATGCTGAGTAATGCAGACCACTGGACCCTGGTGACACGACACGTCCAGAGCATCTTGAAACGTAAAAAGGGCGACCTAGACGAAACTAACGAGTGAAACAACACGACGAACAAAACGAAGGCCTAGAAGGCGAAGATGAAAGGCCTACCTCGAAGTAATGTGACAAACGGTTCCGAGGTAGTGTCCTGGTGACCAGGTGACTGAGGAAGGAGTTTGGTGGTGGTGGTGGTGGTGGTGGTGGTGGTGGTGGTGGTGGTGGTGGTGGTGGTGGTGGTGGTGGTGGTGATGGTGATGGTGATGGTGATGGTGATGGTGATGGTGATGGTGATGGTGATGGTGATGGTGATGGTGATGGTGATGGTGATGGTGATGGTGATGGTGATGGTGATGGTGATGGTGATGGTGATGATGATGATGATAATAATAATAATTCTCTCCCCCAAGTCGTGATGGACGCGATCAAGCCTGTCTTCGAAAATCTCACAGCTCCAGAACTACTCACCCGCTGCGTTGGTGGTAAGACTCAGAACGCTAATGAGTCACTGAACAACGTGATTTGGAAATTCCGCCCCAAGAGAGTGTACACAGGACGGAAAATAGTGTCTATAGCAGCAAATCTCACAGCAATAACTTTCTCCGAAGGAGCCACTGGGATTCTGAAGGTCATGACTGCACTTGGAGTGACCCCAGGATCTCACGCAAGAGATCAAATGATTCAGACTAACCAAATACGCTTGGAATAGGCTCGACGACAGGCAGCTGATAGTACTCGAGAAGCCCGAATCGCTATCAGAAGACTGCGGCTAGGTCAAAATGAGGCTGCAGAAGCAAGGGAAGGACCGTCATACGCTGCCGGAGCTTTTTGAAGATGGTTCGTTAGAAATATTACTTTGAAAGTTGGAAAGGAAAAGAACAATTTTTTTCGTCGAAATAAAAAATGGTCACTTGAGTCAAAATTTTTTTCCAAACAACTTTTGTTTGTAACAATTTTTGATATCTTGAACTTTTCTAGTAGTTATTTCCGATTTTTTAGTGAAAACTTAAAACGCGTTTATCTCAAAACTATGTTTTTGGAGCTGTGTCGTAAGGTTTTAGGAGTACCGTTGGACCGATTTGGCTCGGCTAGGGCTTATTTTTTTCAGAAAACCAATCCTCATCGTATGAACGAGGGAAATTTGGAAATAAAATTTTTGGACCAAGTTATCTGCAAAAGAGTGGCCACATTTTGGGTGAATTTTGATAACTCGCTATAACTTTTAACATGATTTTTTTTTTACAGATCCCCGGGTTCACACGATGTAGGATTGCGGTCCGAAGAAAATGAGACGTCAAAATGTGAAATTGGACCAACCGTGTGGCTGAAACCTTACGACAACTGATTTGGGCAACATGATTTTTTTGATATGTAATGAACTTTGGTTAAGTTATAAATGATTTTTGGAGTATGTTGAATTCATTGGTTCAAACTGTACTGGTCCCCTTAACCACAAACGCAGTAGTTTTTTTTACCAAACCTAGCAACACTAGATGCGTATAGTCTAGCGTACAATGTGTTACCATTGGTAAAGGAATCGATTCAAAAGGAGACGTACCCGTATGGTGTTCCGGATTTAGTCGAAGACGAAAAGATTCGTCTGTGCGCAAAGGACAGTTTCCATCGAGAAAGAGCATTCGATGATTTTCGTAATCGCCTTCAACAGTACATTTACTACACCCAAAATAACCATTATGCCCTTTCGTACATGATACAAATGCCCTCGCGGGGGAATCGCAAATAACTGCCCTAATTTTTACTTGGTACACTTTATCTTGAAACTTAAGGCCTTTTCGGTTAAATTTTTTATATTCGTTCGTGAAATGGGTCAAGAAATTTTTATCTGTACTTGGTTTAGTATACCCATGATAAGCACCGACTATAAAAGGTGTTGTTGGCTCGTTGAGGAAAATTTGTGCTAAAACTGGCCATAATTGGCTTTTTGAGCTTTTAGAAACAGGAAGTCCATCAATATTGACGTTAATTAAGATGGGACTTTGGATATTAGAGGTCTCTAACCTCTGCAATTGGTTCGTTATTCCTTTTTCTAAACCATAATGGTAATACTGCCCTCCTGATCTTCGGTAAACTTTAGTTTGTCGAGGTGTTTTCATTAAGGTTCTTGCATCGCTTGGTAAATCAATATGACCTTCATCTTTTAATATCCGTAACGGTGATGTTAAGGTTTTGAGTCCAACTTTATTTTCATCGGCCCATAGAATTAATTTTGAACGTAGCGATAGAGGCTGCCGATTTGGCAACGACGACAAGTCCTCGTTTATCTCTACGGTGTCTTCTTTCTCGATACTACTCTCGTGGCCCATTAAGCTACCGGTTTGGGAATACGAAATACGATTAGTTTCATGTTCAGTGACGACTTCAGAGGAACTCTCAGAGTTTGCCATGTGCACCAGACATGTTGTGTCATAATCAACTTCCTCATTGATAAACTCGACCGATAGGTTCTGATTGAGCTGTTCAGGAGAACTGTCTCCAATGAGACTCTCTCTGTTTAGAGGAGTTTGCCTCTGTTTTAAACGGCGTCTTTTCTGCCGCTGCGATAACTGGCGAAAACTTTTCAGCTTCGGCATACTTTTAATTATTATTAGCCGTCAATACAATGCGAGGCTGCGTAAAATATAAAAAAAACATATCTCAAGATGCGGTAATAAATAGATTTTTCAAGGGCGTATTTAGATTGAAACCACAGGGGCCAAGATACATGAGCACATGGGACCCGGAGACAGTTTTTGCTTATGTAGAAAAGTTGCCAGACATAACAAAAATGAGTTTATGCGACCCGTTGTTTGAAAGTTCACTTTTTGAGCATCGGATTTAGGCCGCAAAGTGACCAATTTCAGGTCACTGAAATATAGTGAAATATTAAAGGACAGGAGCCTATAATGAAAATATTATTGTACAATATGAATATGTTTCATTAAAATAAACATAGTCAGGTTATTTTTTACTACGTTCACACATTATAAACCAAAATGTCTGAAAATGTCAAATGTCTGAGTCCAAACGTTTTGATACAGAAAGATGCAATAACACCAGTAATTTTAGAAACTAAAGTGAGTATAACACTGATTTTCCAAAAAGTGAACTTTCAAACAACGGATCGCATAAAATATTGTATGTGCCAAGTCCGAGAAGTGTCAAATCCGGTATGGGTAATTTCCAAAATTCGCCTCTGAGTCTGCTGTGTCACAGAAGAACTCGTGTGAATTATCGCCCTCGCTGCGCTCGAGCGATAAATTCACACTCATTCTTCTGTGACACAGCACACTCGATCGGCTCATATTAGAAATTACCCATACCAGATTGTGACACTTTTCGGACTTGATACATAAATAGCTATAATTCGAGAAAATCACTGAAAAAGCATATCCTTTTGGATCTTGTTACGACTCATCGCATTCAGACATTGTCACTAATAAGACTAGAAAATATTTCCAGATCCGGAGCTGGACTAGAAATAAAAATTCCAGATTTGATCAAGACTTCCAAGCCAGGAAGCACATGTAATCATATCATCATCATTACATGTACCATATGTACATGTAATCTCGAAGAACGAGGCTCGAAATATAATCAACGATCAAACGAACCTACGACCTTCTTCAGCTCCGGAATATGAAAGTTAAAGGCGTGCCTAGCAGAGGGCAGCTCGGGGCGCGCGGAAATTTAAAACACTGATAACGTAGACTATACTTTTATATTACTATTATTTACTTCATTACTACTTGATTACTACTACTTTGCTTTTTTACAATGAAAATAATAAATGAGGTTATGTATGCTTATCATATATTATGCGTCATATGTTGGGTTCCATGCATGAATTAACGATATTAAGCGGTGGGCTTAACCTACAGGCACTACCGTAACGAATGGTGAATGACATTATAAAGTTATATTCAAATACATATATATATTATGTAATTGATTGTAGTAATAGAGCTTACCTTTTTTCTCGCACAAGAAAACACTCTTCTTCTTAATTCTTACACCTTTGGCTTATCACCAAAAAGACAGATAGCCGCTATTATCTCAATATAACCACACTTGCAACACTTCGTAGCCAATATGCATAATATTATAATATATAATATTATAATATATTATATATTATATATTATTATATTATAATATGTCGCCATGGCGACACGCCGTGTTGTATTTGTCTGCAAGACAAATCCGCGAGTAGACATCTTTTAGTCAACTATGATTAGTCGTCTTTTGAAAGACTTCTATTAGATGTCTTTTCGGCATGCCTAAAGGACGACTTCAAGAAGATACCTTTTCGGTATCTTTAAGATATAGTGCTGTCTGGGTATTGCGACTCACGCACATGTTTGCTGTACCAGGCAGCATCTTTTTCAGGCATCTGAATATTAGTCTTCTCTTCTGGAGGGATATATTCTGCTAATACGTCATAGGTGTCAATAGAGATATTGCTCCACACCTCAGACAAAACGTTTCCGGCATGTTGAAAGTTTTGTTTTTCCAAGTCTTCATCAACGGTTCTTCCTCTTGCATCTAAGTGCGTTCCAAAGTTTAAAGAAATTTAGCGCCTACAGCTGACCCTACCAAGGTTTATTTAAACCTACTTTGGAGGAAACTGAACCTAGAGATCCTACATTGACCCTCGAACTCCTAAAAATCCTACATTGAACCTCGAACTCCTACAAATGTTAATTTCAACCCTACATTGAACCTCCAACACCTACAAATTTAGATTGAACTTATTTTCACGCTATACAACCTATGTATAACTCCTCCCCCATAGATATTATTACGGCGCCATTCAAGTGTTCACAATAAATCGTACGATTCCTAACCTATGAATTTATAACTGCACTAACTATTTTCAACGGAAACGTGAATTTTCAGACCTGTTGATCAAATTCGGATTGTCTGGCACGCGTATGTTTTCAAAAGTGACATGGATCGTCGGCGTAAGTAAGCAAAGATCGAATTTGGGCGGTTGCGAATGAAAAAATCTCGAGCTATTCGAAATGCGATGAGGAAACCCGTGTAGAAATTTGTTCGGTAAGGCCTTGACAACACAAAGGCCCATATCAGGACCAGTTGTGGATTCCACAATAATAGATCTCAATATCTCAATCGGTTTACCGGATTTGTAAAATATATAGGTATACACTGTTAGAGAAAAAAAATGTTCCATGGGATCCACTAAAATTTTCACGGTCATTTCAACACTGTTCTTAGTTCATACTATAGAAGAATTCGCCACTTTGAGTAAATTTATGTTGTAATATCTGAAAAAAGTGTCGAAATAAACATGAAACTTTTAGTAGACCTCTTGGAACATTTTTTTTCTAACAAAATATCATATTTCATTCGGATAAACATATGACAGCTTAAACGAAAAATGCATGATATAATATTTAGTAATTAATCGTAATAATATATGCAAGGACTTCAATCTAGTCCAGCAAATGTAAAATTTTGATGATATTGAAATAGTTCAAGTAATAACTTGACACTTCGATAGGCCCTGAACAAGTAGCAGAGTGTTTGGTCATATGTTATAAGCTAGCTTAGCGTAGTGGTTAGGGCGTGCGACTAGTAACCGAGCGGACGTGGGTTCAAGTCCCGGCGGGGACGAAAAATGCGGCGGTTTTTTCAGTAGGTGTATAATGCAATTTCATCGATAGGACGCGTAAGCTATATCAACCGACGACTAAATATGTCACATTAGGTATTGTTTTTTTCTTTTACTATTATTACCTTTTAATTTCATGGAAATGAATCAGGGACTCCGATATGAGGGCGGCCCGATTATGAGTTTAGCTAACCTGGCGCTCGAAGCGCCTGGTTGAAATATTTCTACTGAGGGAAGTTAAAGGAGGTTTTAAACAGACCCTACTTTGAGCCTAAATTTGGCAAATCGGGAAATTTCGGACACTTTTAACGTCAAAGTAGGGTCTACTATTGTATTGAAATAGAACCTACTTTACTATCTTTAACCCCTACGTAGGAGCTCCTACGTAGGTTGAAAGTAGGCGCTAAATTTCAACTCGGGTAGTTTTCACCGATAACAAACCAACCAAATTAATCGAAATAAAGTGTCCCTTCGTTGGAAAAACGACGTCCATCCACGAAGCTATTAAACAAGTTAACTGGCTAGACTGGCTAGAAATCAACGGAGAAAACATCACATTAAAAAAAAAAAACATGCATACTATGCACAAATTCAATTGGGCATGGCGATTTTAAATATCAAGCAGGCTGATCTAGTAGTATATGCGTCCTCTGATGATAGTTTTGTAACAGTGATAGTTGATTTTGATATTGGGTACGTCAGAGATATGCTTTTTGCGGTCAAATCTGTTTATTTTGGTAAAATGATACATAACGTCTGCGTACAAGAGAAAGAGTAATTCCATCGCAGTATTCATTCTGTTTCCATGTTTTTTAATTGAAAATATGTGTGTATATGTGTAAATTATAACACAATAAAAATGTATTGAAAATAATGTACCGTTTCACGAATCATTCTAATATTTTCTGATATTACTCTTATAATAATAATAAATCCTCATTGTGTTAGATTAACGATCCGAATGAACAAAATGATTAGTTGAATTTGTCATCCTTCTCCAATATCAACTGATAAAGTGGCTTCGATCGCTCCGATTCCGTCACTTTTATGATCATTCGTATCAACAATCGTTTTCTTCGCTAATACCTCTGCTTTTATTAATTCTCTGGCTGTTCTTCTGGCACCTCTTCCGTTGTTTTTTTCTTCTTCAGCATCAGTGTTTTTTTTTTTTATTGCCTATTTCTACCGAACTTTTCGACAGATTGCACGAGGGCACGGCGCCTTTTTTCAAAAATCTTTTCATTGCGTCCGAGTCTATGATGGAACGTAAAAGGTGTACATTAAGAATCATATTGCGATTCAAATAATATAATCCATAATTTTTTACTCACCAGGCATGAGGTAATCATCTTTGTCAAAATGTAAGGAGCATACTCTCATATATTTTGCTATCGGTTTTCCCATTTTTAATGCTATCTCCCAGGCTTTTCTCTGGTCAACTTTTTCAATGATTCCTAATTTGGTCTCAACGTTAACGAACCTCGACCCGGATTTAGGAAATGAATGAAAACTTAATCCTTTATGCTTAGACGAATGACTTTTACATGCAAATACACTACAATAGCTGTGTTCGTCTTAGCTACACTTTCTACACTTTTCTTACACTTTTCACGCTCGTCCAATAGGAGGTGTGGATTTCTAGTAAAAAGTGTAAAATCTAGTAAAAGTGTAGAAAGTGTAGCTAACGCGAACACAGCTAATAAGTGTGGCTTTTATTCACATCCGATGAAAATTTCATGCCGGTATTCTTCTCCATAATTTTTTTTTTTTATCAAAAAAAAGCTTTTATATCATGTAAACTCCAGTAGAAATGAGCTAGGAATCCCGCACTTTTTAGTTCGCGCGTTCATCACCAGACTAGGGATGTTCGATTCTGAATCGATCTTGAGGAGAATCGATCTTTTCGACGCGAAAAATCGATTTTTTGTATCGATTCTCTGGCGTCCGATTTTTTTGAAAATCGATTTTTCTAGACCAGAATCGATATTCTTTGTCTTTGAGTCGTATCTGGGTTCCGGCTTCCAGTTTCCAGCAGAAAAAAAATCACTCATCAACTCAGAAACTTTTGTTTCCACCAGAAAAGAGGCTTCGGCCATGAAGGGTTGAATATATACGCCTTTTTTCACTCAGAAAGTGCAGTTTAGTTCATCAGCGAACGCTTGAGATTTTTCGTTTTTTTTTTTTAGACACCGGATAATACAAAAAAATCGATTTTCGCAAGATCGATCTTTCAGGTTCCGATTTTTTGCAGAATCGATTCTCAGACATCCGATTCAGAATCGATCCCGAAATCGATTTTTTTCGGAAGATCGAACATCCCTACACCAGACGGCGGGTCACTCTTTTTTCGATCCCAATGGGGATGTAAAGTTGTCAAGCTAAGCGCGGATGGCGCCAGGATCGTTGGTCCACTTTGCCACGTATTTTGAAAGTCGTAAAAATGGAAAAGTATTTTGGTTGCACAGTGAAAGAATTAAAAAACGAATTGATTCGCCGTGGTGCGTATTTAAAAGGCAAGAAAGAAGATTTGCCTGAAAGGTAAATAAATTTTCAAATAATGCACTAATTTTGACCGTAAGTATAACCTTGAATAAATATTAAAATAGTCACCAAATTTGTTGAATTATTTGTAGACTTCAAAACACAGTTTAGCTTGTGGTTCTGGTTGATCAACAATATAGGGTACTTTTATTTCAGATTATATTTTTATGACACTAACAATAATTTGTGAGGTACACTACAATCTACATTGCACCATGACGACAATGATTGTGTGGCAGTACTAATAGGATAGACAGTCCTCGTGTAGGTATACTCGATGTAGTAAATATCCTGAGTGAATGCTTCAACTTTAGCAGCATAGGAATATACTACATACCGGGTCTCTAATGCCAAAAAGGCATATACGTTTTCATATGCCTTTTTAGGAAACTAAATCCGAAAAGGAATATAGTATTCCCAAAATTTACCTATCACTTTGAAAACATGGAAATAGCATGAAAAGTGGAAAAAAAATCATGTTTCTAAAAGCTAAAAACCAAAAGAGCCTATTGTCGAGAAGATATGCCTTTTTGGCATTTATTTATTCAGTCTATTTTTTGTTTCATTCATATTTCAAGTTATTCTAATGCCATCGGCAGGAGAAATGTTTTTTTATGCCTCTGACTCTTAAGATGGATCTATTATACATGGACTATGCCTTTTTAGCATTAGAGACGCGATATCATCCAATCTCAAGAAGATACACTTCGAAATTATATAACATTTTTACATATTTTTCCTGAAAGCGTTGCTAGGAAAAATGTTCGTAAAAAGAATATTCAAAGAATCGCGCTGAAAGGGACCAACTATAGTGGTGCCACCAAACGACCAAGTTTGGCAGTTTACATCCCCATAAGGAAGAAATAAAATAACTAAAGGACTCTACTATATCATATATCAAAAGATTCTACTCTAAATATCTCCAAGAAAATAATACTAACTCTTAATTAATACTGATAATTATTATTATGATAATAAAGCTGATAGTCCAAGAGCTGACGACATATTTCTGTGCCTCATTTTGTCACACTGCAAACTCGTGAAAAATATTTATTTATGCTTCGTAGATCATGAAAAAAATAGCCTCGATCCCCAAATCCGGGGATAAAGGGGTGTGATTGCTTGATGAACATGTGAAAAAAATACCTATTTTTACCCATGTGTGCATGAATAAAACCACTTCGGGGGGTTAGTTTATTGAAAAATAGATAGGGAAAGAGCGATGGGCAGACGCCCAGGGTGGAAATTACGGGTGGACAGACGCCGCCGAACATGCAATTTTTTTTTTTTTTCAATTGCCCCATTCGAACATTGGTGAAATTTGGAGGGATGAGTTTTTGGTCCATAGATGACCAGGAAAATATGGACGTCGGACAGACGCGCAGCGCGAGGATAAAGGAGGAACAGACTAGGGATGTTCGATCTTCCGAAAAAAATCGATTTCGGGATCGATTCTGAATCGGATGTCTGAGAATCGATTCTGCAAAAAATCGGAACCTGAAAGATCGATCTTGCGAAAATCGATTTTTTTGTATTATCCGGTGTCTAAAAAAAAAACGAAAAATCTCAAGCGTTCGCCAATGAACTAAACTGCACTTTCTGAGTGAAAAAAGGCGTATATATTCAACCCTTCATGGCCGAAGCCTCTTTTCTGGTGGAAACAAAAGTTTCTGAGTTGATGAGTGATTTTTTTTCTGCTGGAAACTGGAAGCCGGAACCCAGATACGACTCAAAGACAAAGAATATCGATTCTGGTCTAGAAAAATCGATTTTCAAAAAAATCGGACGCCAGAGAATCGATACAAAAAATCGATTTTTCGCGTCGAAAAGATCGATTCTCTTGAAGATCGATTCAGAATCGAACATCCCTAATGCTGGGTCTAGACGCGATGATTATGTTGGTATGATTATGTTGGTATGATAAGAAATCTGTTAACTGACTGGTCACTTCTGTTGTGGAAATTCAGTGATTGGCTAATCATATCAACATAATCATAGCGTGTAGACCCAGCATAAGCCCATCGGAAGTAGCAGAGTAACCACAACCTGCTTCACTTCGCGGCTGTCATATTTCCAATAACCTCAAAGTGTTGATTAAATACTTTTAGGTTATTTAACGAATAAATAAATAGTTTAAATTTTTTAGGTTACCCCTAATCAAATAATATTATTATAAGAATATCATATCAATGTTATAAAATTATATTATATTATCTTCATCCCTATTAGAGGACGACGATGATGGGGTTAACCTTTGAAATTAAAGTTATTTATTTATTTAATTTTCATTTTTCAGGTTAACCCCAAATTGAATAATATAACTATAAGAATATTATAGTAATGTTATACAATAATATTATATCATCTTTATCCCTATTAGAGGACGACGATGATGGGGTTAACCTGTATCGTGATCATGAGAATAGTGAGCTAACCTATAACCAATAACCTATACCACTAACCTTAAAGTGTTCATTAAATTCGTTTAGGTTATTTAATGAATGAATAATTGATTTAATAATTATATTATATCATCTTTATCCCTACTAGAGGACGACGGTGATGGGGTTAACCTTTAAAATTAAAGTTATTTATTTATTTGATTTTAATTTCTCAGGTTAACCCTAAATTGAATAATATAACTATAAGAATAATATAGTAATGCTATATAATAATATTATATCATCTTTATCCCTATTAGAGGACGACGATGATGGGGTTAACCTTTAAAATTAAAGTTATTTATTTATTTCATTTTCATTTTTCAGGTTGACCCGAAATTGAATAATATAACTATAAGAATATTATAGTAATGTTATATAATAATATTATATCATCTTTATCCCTAATAGAGGACGACGATGATGGGGTTAACTTGTAAAATTTAAGTTATTCGTTCAGTCATTAAATAACCTAGAAGTTTTCAGTGAATTTTCACGCCCAATACATAACCACAAGATTCACAATTGCATGAACGTTATATGATGATACGTTCAATGAGTCAATCTCGAATGGCTGCGAAGCAAGTTGAGGGGGTTCGATGAGTGCCAAGACTGCTAGTGGCACTATGTCAGTAAGAATCTTCAATCTTGAATCGAATATTGTGTTCTGCTGAGGCTGTGTGAACAAAACTTTGTAAGAAGAGAATATACGTGCTCCGAAATAGCTTGAATAACCATTGCGTCGTTACAGACTATAATAACAACAGGTAGCCTAGTTTGGTTTGTGATTTACTCATGTCAATCTATTCCATGTTCCGTCCAGGAACGGGGTAGTGCCTAAAATCTTCAAATTTGCATAGATATGGAGCAAGTCGAGGGGGTTCGATGAGTGTCAAGACTGCTCGCAGCACTATGTCAGTAAGAATCTTCAATCTCAAATGGCTACGGAGCCAGTCGAGGGGGTTCGATGAGTGCCAAGACTGCTCGCAGCAATTCCTAATTCCCAATTCTATTTGTATCATCGTCGTCCTTTACACCAAATTATATTCATCGTCTAAAGATCACTCTGGGCGCTTTGAATTCTGTAATTTGCTAACCTATAATAATAACATTCATGCAACTGTAAATCTTGTGGTTATGTATTGGGCGTGAAAATTTACTGAAAACTTCTAGGTTATTTAATGAATGAATAAATAATTCAAATTTCAAAGGTTAACCCCATCATCGTCGTCCTCTAATAGGGATAAAGATGATATAATATTATTGTATAACATTACTATAATAACGTGGACGCGGAACGCTAGGGGTACCAACCCGAAATTTTTGCTATTTCCATAGGCGCAGGTCATACAGTAAACTGCAGCAGCAGTTTGGTAACTTACTAGATGTTTTTTAGTAAGATCACTAGAAATCACTGGAAATCTAGTCACTAGATTTCTAGTCCAGAAACCTAGTGACCAATGATCACTAGATTTCTAGTGATCTCTAGTGATTTTACTAGAAACATCTAGTAAGTTACCAAACTGCTGCTGCAGTTTACTGTATGACCTACGCCTATGGAAATAGCAAAAATTTCGGGTTGGTACCCCTAGCGTTCCGCATACAGAGAACTTCGCGCTATAGGATGGACTGAGCTAGGGATGGGCGATGTTCAAAATAAAAATCGATTTTTGAATAATCGATGTTTGAAAAGCATCGATGTTCAAACATCGATGTTTGAAAAATAAATCGGAACATCGATTATTTATTTTTTAAGTTTTTTTTTTTGTGAACGGCATTATGTTTCATGGAAAATTCGTCAATAAAAAATTCGACACAATTCGTGCTGGTTAATGTTTGACAAATTTACTTTGAAAATTGAAGAAAATTGGTGAAACGGACTTTCTGGTATGACTTTTCTTCGTCAGATTGTTAATTGAGATTGGTCCGGAATCGTTGACTGAATATTATAAAGACAGCTCACCCTGGGTTAATTTGTGAGCCGACCAAGTGGGCTTGAAGTGGGCTTGGCGTTGCAAACGGTATCTGTAATACCGACGGAAATTCACCGTTCCAAGCAGCTGCGAGCTGACTCGTGGGGTAAATTCTGATTGATAACAGTAGGGATCTTAGATACTATCGGACACACTGTTTTACTGCCCACATTTTTTCTCTACTTTATCGACTATGCCGAAAACCTGCTCGTAGCAGCTGTGATGTTTTCGGATAATGTTCCGATACGTACAAATTTCCTGTACAACTTCGATTTTCGTTTTTTTCTTCACAAAAACTGTCGGAAATGACGGAATTTTGGAGACCAGAATCATTGTGAGCCGACAAGTCTACAATTTTTTGAAATTCACAAAATTTCATGTTTTTGTTATAAATAAACGAATGAAATCCTGATTCGGTCTTATTTTCATTATTTTGAGCTGTCAGATCATTTTTCGATCGTAAATGTTTCGCGAATCGTGATGTCTATTTTATTTATATTTTGAAGATTTTACAGTCATCTGATTTTGTGGCAAATGAATATCGTTCCTTTCGAATATGTATTATTATCCCCATTCGATATGAAACAATGTAATTGGAGAGCCCGGGTCAACGGCCTGGGTACAGATTTGGTATTGTTGAGGCGTTTGGTTGAAAAAAAAATGTTGAATCCCACCGTTTCACGTAAAAAAAATATATTATATATTCATAAAATTTGAAACAGTTTTTATTTTGACAGAGAATGCCCCAGGTATATATTTGGTGCAAGACTCACCAATCACGGCCCAAAAAACTATTTAGTATTCAATATCGCGTTACTAATGCCATAAGGTCGTAAACGCCAAAAATGCGATTTTAGTGCCAGAAGGTCGTACAATTTTTTTTCTGCATTTGCTTTAGCGTCGACAATTACGTGTGAATTAATTTAAATCGGAAAATTGAAAAATTAAAAGCAGAAGGTCGTATATGCCGAACACATATACAACCTGGCTTTATTTCAGGGGAAAATCGAGAAAATTAGAGTCAGAAGGTCGTATCCGCCTTTTTTTTCTCGAATTCGCCATGAAATCGACGGAATAGTATATTGTGCATCTAGGGAGGAAAGTAGGTTTTTGCTCACGAGCGCGGAGCTTGCTGCCCTCGCCGACTTGCGCTCCCGAGGTGTGTCAAATTGCTGCTCAAGGCCGCCTCGTCTCTCTCCCCTCCCACGAGGGCAGCAAGACACATCGAGGGAGCGCTAGTCGGCGAGGGCAGCAAGCTTCGCCGAGGGAGCAAAAACTTCCTCTCGTGATGCACAAGATATTTTTTTTGACACATGGATGGAAGGCCTACTTCGCTCCCGGTAGAGAAGGAGCAAACAGAAGTTTTGCGTCCGTTGGTAGGAAGGGCTGTGTGGAAAGTCTTTCCTCCCTAGGGAAGAAAGTCTTTCCACACGGCCTTTCTACCAAGGGACGCAAAGCTTCTTTTCCACACGGCGTGCGCAAAGTTCGATTTTGCGCACGCTTCGCGTGCATAAAATTGAACTTAACGCGCGCTGTGTTGAAAAATGAAGTTCGATGCACGTGCGAAAGATGATTCTCGACTCGTGTGATTGTCACCCTCGCTTTGCTCGGGCGAAAAACTTCACACTCGTCCGAGAATCAACACTTTCGCACTAGTATCGAAAAGTACTATTTTGCTCCCTCGCTACTGGGAGCGAAATAGGCCTTTCCGTTCATGTGTGAAAAAAACGCGTATTTCCATTGAAATTCCCGAAAAACTAATTTTTTGGCGATTACGACCTTCTGCACGGAAAAAAGAAAAATTGAAAAATTACAGTTTATATAGTAACGCAGCGCTACGCAAAGAAAACTGGAAAAATTACAGTTTAAATAACATTTTTACAGGCTCTGTAAGAATTACATTTTAAAAGTGTAAAATTACATTAGAAACTGTGAAAATTAGTTTTTTTTCGACAATGTTTTTTGAATTTTTTTCATCATAAATAGCTCCAATAATAATTAGCTACAAAAGAAGCCTAGATGATCGCAATTGACCGTCTCAAACTCGAGATAAAAAGTTTTGAATTTTTCGAATTTAACATGTGTTTAAATGCAGATTCACCGGTTTTAATTATTAATAACCGAACAACTTGACATTTTTTGATAAAAAAAAATATCTAATGGTAAATTGTCATCTTCTGAATCGTTTGATTCATCATTCAGCATTTTCGACCGTCTCGTTTGGATTTTATAGTTAAAACTGAAACATGAAGCGGTGCGTATCTCTCTTGCTCTCGAGTGGATATCCACTCTCACAGAGCCATACATTGTCGCTGACTAGTACGAATTAAGTTTTGGGTCGGAATGTAGCACGACAACAACCTTGAATTGTATTTTATAAAAATGTTATTTGAAACTGTAATTTTTCCATTTTTTTTTTTTTCGTGTGGCTTTGGTTTTCGTGATGTTTTCCGCAGTAATTTGCCCAGAGCCCGTAATAGACCAATCATTTTACGTTTTTAAACGACCCTAATTGTAGAAAGCATGAAAAAAATACTACGATGTAGCGATAGATGTACACTAAACGTAATGGATTCTGATCCGGACGAGTTGGACAATTCTAGAAACAGCCAATCGGCGCTCTGGATTAAAAAAATCCAGAGCGCCGATTGGCTGTTTCTAGAATTGTCCAACTCGTCCGGATCAGAATCCATTACGTTTAGTGTACATGGGGCATTCCATGGTAAATCACACAGAATAAAACCCGACCGATTCCGATTTGCTTCATATTTTTTCGTGTTGTTGTTATCACTGAAAAAGACGTCTGTGATTTTTTTCAGATTTTTATTGCCAGTCGTTTGGATTTTTTTTTTTTTTTTTTTTTCAGTAATCGTAAATCCAATCAAACAAATGATTTGAAAAAATGATTCGGGCCAACTTTTTCGTAATTTCACGCAGTTCAACAATAAAATAATAGACAAATTTTTAAGCATCATGTCGAGCATTTTTATCTGGTTTAACGTAAAAAATATCGACTTTCGCTAAGTATGCCCCCTGCAATCCTGTTCAAAAAAATCACGAAAATTCCGCATTGAAAATCAAAAATTTTAAGCCCAAGGCCATGATGGAGAAATGATTCCTTCAGTTTTGTTAAATTTTTTTTGTAAATATTTTCCGTTGTTTTTCACTGCTTACTCCAATACGATAAAAAAAAAGGTGATGCCCATCTACCAACTCAATTTTTCTTACCAATAGCCATCATAAATAATCAATAGTTATCTTTTAAGCAGAAAATCATGATTTCAAATAATTCACATCCTATTTATATTATTCGATATTATTATTCATTATTTTGCTTCGGCCCCTCTGCTACACAGTATAAGCCAGCTTCGTATTGCGAATCATTGCGAATTCATTGAGGATTGGTTTAAATTCACGCATCAATTCATTCATTAAATTTATTTACGTTAACCCTTTGTGTCACACATTTTTTTTTTTTTTTTTTCTAAACACAAAAAAAAAGTTTGAAAATTCGATCGAAATTGCTCAGAAAATGGTTATAAAACAGGTGGCACTCTCAGAGTGCCACCATGCCACAAAGGGTTAAATAAAATATTAAACGACATTCATATGGTCAAACTAAATTTCAAACTCCTTAATTTATACAGCTTTATAGTAGGCCCGTTGAGTTTTCTAAGCCCCCTGAAGTAGAGGCACGTCTCAAAAATTATAATTCATCGTAGTAAAATAAGTAAATTCCTTACAAATTACATCGCGAAAATAATAAATAATAATATCGAATAATATAAATAGGATGTGAATTATTTGAAATCATGATTTTCTGCTTAAAAGATAACTGTTGATTATTTATGATGGCTATTGGTAAGAAAAATTGAGTTGGTAGATGGGCATCACCTTTTTTTTTTTATCGTATTGGAGTAAGCAGTGAAAAACAACGGAAAATATTTACAAAAAAAATTTAACAAAACTGAAGGAATCATTTCTCCATCATGGCCTTGGGCTTAAAATTTTTGATTTTCAATGCGGAATTTTCGTGATTTTTTTGAACAGGATCGCAGGGGGCATACTTAGCGAAAGTCGATATTTTTTACGTTAAACCAGATAAAAATGCTCGACATGATGCTTAAAAATTTGTCTATTATTTTAATGTTAAACTGCGTGAAATTACGAAAAAGTTGGCCCGAATCATTTTTTCAAATCATTTGTTTGATTGGATTTACGATTACTGAAAAAAAAAAAAAAAAAAAAAAATCCAAACGACTGGCAATAAAAATCTGAAAAAAATCACAGACGTCTTTTTCAGTGATAACAACACGAAAAAATATGAAGCAAATCGGAATCGGTCGGGTTTTATTCTGTGTGATTTACCATGGAATGCCCCACATACATAATACACCGTACCGATTGTGACATCTGTTTCGTAGGTGCGTTTTCGTAGGTGCGTTTCGCATCGCCTCAAACGCATCGGATATCAACTATAGATACATGCCGTCGCGGACTTTTCCGTAGAGAATTTAATGCTCTACAAATAAGGTCTAATTAACCTATGGTCTATCTGCCTTCGTTTAAGCAGCGTTCGACGCAAAAGGTACAGAAACGTGTTTCTTTCGAGTTTTTTTTTTCGGGTTTTCAATTTTTTATTCAAAAACGAGTAAAAACTAGACGTCACAAACAGTACGGTGTATTATTTATGTCTATCGCTACATCCTAGTATTTTTTTTCATGCTTTCCACCTTGTTAGTGTCATTTGAGGCCCTATATAATTGCATAAAGTGACCGGTCTATAAACGCTAGTCAGCCACTACGCTCAGTCAGCTGTCAATGTGGGAGTCTGCGAGAACGCTGCGAGCTTGCCACGAGCTTGCGAATAGTCACGAGAAGCGTTCAGTCGTTGCCGGAGCGCCGAGCGCGCATCTAACTCGACACATCTTTTATACATTTCCCACGAAATTAATAAAACCCAATCATCGATGTTTGAGCTGCTCAATTCAGGCGTTTCCCGTTAGCCTACCTTTTAGGCGCGTGATTTTCCACAGAAGAGGTTCCGGGGTTATGATATTTATTACTGGCCAGCATAGTAAAAATCGTCAAAAATGTATTAACAAGTACTAAAATGTGGTAAAAAGTTTCAAAAAATGTAGTATATTTTACGAAACTGGTCTAGAAAGTTTTCGTTTTACTATATTTTATAAGACTTATTGCTATATTTTTCCATTCCGTTTTCTCCGTGAAGGCATTTAATCTTGTCATGTTATTCAATGGCCGCGAAGTTTAACGAGTTCGATCTAATGCCCCGTCACGGACACGCTCTTATGATCGGATATGTTTAGGGTCTTAGCCAATCACTGAATTTCCACGACAGAAGTGACCAATCAGTTGACAGATTTCTTAAATATACCTGATTATAAAGTGCATGTATGTACAGACGGGGCATAATGTACACTTTTGTACTCTTTTTGGAGCCAATTCGTCATAATACCAAAATGTCTAAGTAACGTGAAAACGTGTTTTCAATTCGCATTATTTATCAATTAAAATGAAGTCACCATCAATCATCTTTATTTTATTTGCTTCATTTCTGTGAGTTACAACGGAGCCGGTAAAAACACGCGTGTGGGGTCGGGGATACTCGCGATTCCTATAATTACCTACTCTAACCGCTCTGATGTATCATCACGAAAACCGTTCATTCCAGTCGGTAATCGCAGCACAGATCCAGCGAGTTTCAATATTTTTCACTCGCTTCCTGAATACGCCGACAGAATTACTGAGGGGGCGCTAGCTCGCTACGAATTTTACTCGGCTCACAAAGTCCCATAAGGGGAGCTGTCTTTATAATATTCAGTCAACGCCGGAATTTACTAAATTTGAAAAATCCGTTTTCGCGCCTTTTCATCGATGTTCGGTAAAATACATCGAACATCGATTAATCGGACCTCAAAAACATCGGTCGAAAATAATCGATTACTAAAAAAAATAATCGAGCTATTCGATTGATCGGTAAACATTGCCCATCCCTAGACTGAGCATTGGAGTAGTGGGGGGTGTTGCCGAGTAACCCATAAGCGCTACTCCCGTTAGGGACTATTGCTTCCTTGTCCGACGAACGATTCAGTATCGTGCGTGCACGTCTGTCCTTTTCTCATTACCCAGCAACAACCTTACAATGCTTCAGCATAGGCAATGCTCAGTCCATCCTGTATGGTCTAACTAGGGATGGGCGATGTTCAAAATAAAAATCGATTTTTGAATAATCGATGTTTGAAAAGCATCGATGTTCAAACATCGATGTTTGAAAAATAAATCGGAACATCGATTATTTTTTTTTTTTTTTTTTTTTTTTTCGACTACATGCCTGTGTAAGGCGATAAGTCGTTAAAGGATAACTATTATTTATTTTTTGAGTTTTTTTTGGTGAACGGCATTATGTTTCATGGAAAATTCGTCAATAAAAAATTCGACACAATTCGTGCTAGTTAATGTTTGACAAATTTACTTTGAAAATTGAAGAAAATTGGTGAAACGGACGTTCTGGTATGACTTTTCTTCGTCAGATTGTTAATTGAGATTGGTGCGGAATTTACTAAATTTGAAAAATCCGTTTTCGCGCCTTTTCATCGATGTTCGGTAAAATACATCGAACATCGATTAATCGGACCTCAAAAACATCGGTCGAAAATAATCGATTATTGAAAAAAAATAATCGAGCTATTCGATTAATCGGTAAACATCGCCCATCCCTAGGTCTAACACTGGTACCATAGACATAGAGCATGGACTGCGCATTCCCTATACTGCCTGCGGTAACGCCAAAAGTGAGAGAGAAAGGTAACACACGCGGCCAATCTCTGTCTCTTTCTAAGCATTTGACGTTGTTGGTTAGAAAGAAACAGATTTGGCCGCGTGTGTTACCCCTCTCTCTCTACGGACCGAGCGATTTTCGGCCCGAATGCGCAGTCCTACCAGTCAGCCTATAAAATTCCAGGCCCTGAGTGTAGCTAAGACGAACATACCTAATTACGGTATCTAACGCGTTCGTCGCTGATTGCAAGAAGCCAAATAGAATTAATACATTTTTTCAAACTAATCTTTGCTAGCACATATTATTGTAATGATATACCAATAGATTATCAATCTAATATTGATGATTTCAGTACAACCGACTGCAACGATTATATCATTCAGGTACTGAAGTAACAGATTCTTTAGGTTAAGAATTCAATCGAGCAGAAATGTTGATCGAAAGTTTATTCTGTTTTGAATGTTACTACATTTTTGTACATCTAAATAAATTTCCAGCTTTCACTCACTTCATTTCGCAATTCGCTGTTCAGAATTTGCACAATTTGAATCCCTGGGAAAATTTCTCGGATACATACCTGATGTTGACTTCCTTGCCGTGTCTCAATTGGTAAAGGTACACCCTCGTACACTTGCCCTCACAGCAAAGATATATATATATATATATATATTTAAATATATATAATATATATATACATATATATTAGGGTGCTTTATTTGGAACGACGATTTTTTTTCTCAACTCCCACTTGAAAATCTTGTTGTACATGTTGAAGAAGAAATCCTTTCCAATTTTTAGCTCTCAACTCCAATTCTGAGAACTCGCGCTCTTCCATTTAAGTTTTCCCATGCTAAAAGCATGTAAATATTACAACTTTTTCTTCAGCCGCGCACAACTCAGCGGCATTTCAATGCATTGTTGATATATATCTATATATATATATATATAGATCAGTGGTTGAACCGAGGGCAAGTGTGCATCAAGTATACTTCCCTTACCAAATGAGACACGACATCTACTTCACAATCTAAGGCGAATCATAGATCCTATTATACTCTGTTTTAGGAAAATAATGAACATACCAACATTATGGAGAACCATATCGCGGAATTGTTATCAAGCAATAACAAAGATTCCAGAACATCATTGCGATGTGAGTTTATTAACACGCAACATGCACCACATATGTAGCAACAAATTTTTTCCAATCTTGCCACGTATAACATCCAACATCGCTCAGTCCTCTGAATTACTGACACCAATGACACCGTCGATTACCCTAAATTGTGGCTTCAAAGTTAAAGGGCAGCCAAAACTACGCTGTAAAGATTGTTACTTTGTAGTGAGACAAGAGAGACTTCACGTCTTCTGCAAATCTAAACCGAGACATAAACAAATGGCAATGAAAGCGCATGAAAAAAAGTCATGGATATTAAGCCACGCTACACAAGGACCTCAACGCGCTTGGTAGCATATCGTTAGAATAAGGAATACGTCGTTATGTTCTTTAGCCATTATCAATAAATTTAATTTCTATCTCATACTACCTTGAGAATCATTTTTCAAAGAAGTCTTATAGCTTGATAATTGTTGGCAGAAAGCCACAAAGTCTCAAATACAGAAAGAAGGGAAATTGACACATGAGGAAGATGGTAAAAATGCAAACAAATGATAGAAATGTAGAGATTTTTACTAATTTTTTTTTTTTTTCGTTTTTTCATAGTATCGGACAGTTTTAAAATGTTACCGGATTTGTTTAAACCCATTAGACTGTGATACCAGTAACTATTTTCGGAACTTTCTAGTCATTGGGACAAGATGCTTTCTTCCGACAAAAAGGAAGGTGAGATTGCTCCTCCATCAATCAATCTATTTGTATGAATTAAATCAATTATAAATAACTATACTAGATTATTGAATGGTCTAGGCACTAGCCGAATCAGTGTACTCAATAATTTGCAAATATACATCTCAACTGTCTCGTTTCAAACTCTTTTGAATATCCTTTCATTTCTTCTACCCATACGTACTTTGATATCCATTGCAATTTACCGCTGTTCTCAGCACGTAATATTATCTACATGAAGATGAGTTAATTTGTGATTGAAAATCACCTAGATAAGATGACAGATGAACTATGAAATTATCTCCACGTGGAGAATGGTAATAATCATTCTTCATGTAGATTATGAAAAAAGATAACAGAGGAACCAACCAATATCAACAATATCAATCTTTTCACTCTACAAACTGCGTTCGTCCAATTTCGACAAATCTTGAGGTAATGCCATATCAGAGATTTATCCGAATCTGTGCTAAAAGAATCAACCTTATTGAGTGTAAAGATGTTGAGTTAGGTAATGTGAAATAGTATATTATGTATCTAGGGAGGGAAAGTAGACTATGCCAAACTGCGTGTGAGATTAGCAAAAACGCAGTTTGGGATGGCCTTTTTCACTCACGTGTGACGTATACTATTTTTCACCACCCCCTGGCATCGGAAAATACGACTTCCCGCTCACGCGAGGGGCCGAAAGTCGTACTTTCCTTGCAGGTGTGGTGAAAACGTCCATTCACTCTGTGTAGAAAAATAAATTAGAGAGCTGATTGGTTTGGTTGATATCATCTAGCCAAAGTACAACACTGACAGTTGTTGATAGGAGTGAAGGTTGATCAGAAAGAAGTATTGCATCGCCCCTCTCTAGCGAGCCGAGATTACATACGATCTTGAAATAACGGAAGGGATTTTCTTTTCCTAGAAATGAATAATGATGGAGAACCAGTGGGTTGATATAATCATTACAGTCTAATATTTGGAAATAATGAGTTGTTTTTTCTTTAATTTTTTTTTCTGTTGACTGAAAGATAATAGCAATGGTGATGAACTGTTACTATTGGAGGTAGGAGAGGGGGTGGAGGGAGGGGGGGCCACCCGCCCACCCACTTCCCCCCCTTCCTCCAGGGGGTTACTTGGACTAATTCCACTGCTTGAAAGATTATTCATCTCATTTTCAGCTCAAGGAACTCGCCGTGTTATGCATTGGCTAAGTATCTCGTACCAATTATAAGACCACTCATTGGAAAGAGCCCGTCGTACGTTAAAAATTCCTTGCATTTTGTAGAACTGATGCGTATCCAAAGAGTACAACCCGGAGAGGTCTTGGTGAGCTTTGATGTTGAAAGTTTATTTACTAATGTCCCTACCGTAGAAGCTCTGCAAGTTGCCAGAGAAAGGTTGGAACAGGACCTGACGTTGAAGGAGAGAACGGAACTGAGCGTAGAAGGTATTATCGAACTACTCGGTCTGTGTTTAAACACCACCTACTTTCAGGTATCGGACAAGTTCTACAGCCAAGACGAAGGTATGGCAATGGGTTCCCCTTTGTCACCGGTGATGGCGAATCTATACATGGAACATTTCGAAGAACTGGCCTTACGGACGGCAAAACTCCAACCATCTCTGTGGGTCCGATATGTTGACGATACCTTCGCGATCTGGCCGCATGGAAAAGAAGAGTTACAGGTTTTCAGAAACCACCTAAACAGCGTAAGGGAGTCGATCCATTTTACAATGGAAGTCGAAGACAACAATACGCTCCCATTTCTGGATACACTAGTAGAGAGAGGCTGGGAAAATACCTTACAAACAAGCGTTTACCGGAAACCCACGCACACGGGAAAATATCTAGATTACCAGTCGAACCACTCAGGTAGCACGAAGAAAGGTGTGGCGCACTGTCTCATGGATCGTGCGTTCCAGATCAGTACGACGCCGGAAGGCCTAAGGAAGGAACTAGAAATAGTGCGAAAAACTCTACGTAATAACGGCTATCCTGAGAGGGTCATTCAAAAAGCGCAGCAAAAAGCGCAACACCGGACTACCACTACACAAAGAATGAGGTCAGAACACCCTGTGGACGTTGGCACTCCGAGTTTCGCCATGACGATTCCCTATATAGCGGGGACTGCAGAGAAGATCCGCCGCATATGCAGAGCATATGACATTGAGGTACGGTTCAAATCAACGTCCACTTTGCGTGGCTTGTTGACAGAAACCAAGCCCCGACATGCTGTGCAAGAAAGCAAGGAGTGTGTATACGGAATCCCATGCCAATGTGGGGACGTGTACATCGGCGAAACAGGAAGGCCCTTGAACGTTCGCATCCAGGAACACCGGAAAAACGTTAAAATGTGCGAACGATCGAAATCGAGATTGGCCGATCACGCCTGGGAAAATGAACACCACTTCCAGTGGGATGATGCTCGGATATTGTTGAAGGAATCCAATCCTATCAAACGGAAGCTGAAGGAATCAGCCTGCATAGCAGTGACACCAAATGCTGTAAGTCAACCCAGCATAGAACTTAACAAATTATGGTTACCTTTGTACAGGGATGAGGTGAGGGAAGCCATGAGCAGGCCAAGGCGGCGCCACCAGGCGTAGCTGGCGCCACCTACAACCAACCTATATATACCGGTGGGAGCGCGGAATTTGATCACTCTTTGATGGGAAGTCGCCAGACAACCTTTCCTGAGGACGGGAGCAGATATTTAGCGCCCGAAACGTCGGAAATGAATAATCTTTCAAGCAGTGGAATTAGTCCAAGTAACCCCCTGGAGGAAGGGGGGGAAGTGGGTGGGCGGGTGGCCCCCCCTCCCTCCATCCCCTCTCCTACCTCCAATAGTAACATTTTTTTTTCTGTTTTGTTTTGTCTCTTCAATTAAATACACATGATACGCGTAGCATAATTTTTCAGTAGGATGAAACGACATTGAAGTACACGTTTTTGTCGTAATTAATAGGTATTTTAATATCTAGTAATATTATAACTTGTTCAAATTACATGCTTCGAATAAACTGTTGAAGACACATCTTGTTTTGTCAATTTTATCTGCTTATTGGTGGACACATGGCGATTAGTATATGATAAGTTGTGAATGTAACGTAGTACAATGTTTATATGTTCAAATTGTGCAAAGTGCCTTGAATTCATTCATTTATTACCTTTAAAATCCTAATCAATTTTCGATTCGACCTCATTGCCAGCTTGTTCGATAGGGTTCATCGTAAGGAATTACATTAATAACTATCGAACAGCTTCCGCTATTATTACCATGTCTATAGTATACGGGGTGAAAGTGTAAGTAACGTCCGAACACTTGAAGCAGCATTGAGGTGGCCGCGATCTCGGCGCGCGTATAAAATCTTATGCGTGCGAAGTCGCGGGCGCCTCAACGCTGCTCCGAGTGTTCGGACGTTAGACTTTCACTCTGTATAAATATAATTTATTACACTCCTTTTCTTTCTCGTCTTACATCCATCTACGTTTATTTATTTCATTTTTTTTTTTTTTTTTCAAGCCGCTTACTAGATACCAATTATTTTTTACATGTTACATAATATTGGAGCTTACTTAAGCGAATATCGATATTGCTAGAGTTACTAATCTCTCATATAATAGACTAATAAAGGTCAATGCTAGTATACATTACTTATAAAATGCTATAAATACACAAGTCAGAGTTATTATCCGCGTCTAGCAATAGATTTTGAACAACCAGCAGCACCTATTCCCGTTAATTTAAGCTTTCCTCTGATCCGTTACTTGAATTCTTTTGGGTAACAGATAATTGCCGCTTACTGTTATATTAACACATTACACTCTGTCGTATTCCCTCCTCTGTACTATAGATCAATCGTCTTATTTTAATTCTTGCTAAGTTTTGATCCTAACACATCTTATAACGAGACAATACGAGGCTGCATAAGACGTCAGCCAAGATCGCCTTACTGACGAATAGGTAATAATTTATAATTATACACGACATGTTACACTAGACTCACACATACTTAGTCTATTCAACAATCATCAACATACATATATCAATGGATAAATAATCATGGCCAAACAAAATTTTCTATTATAAAGCGAAGAAAAGAAAAGAAAAGAAAAGAAAAGAAAAACACGCAAGTAGAATAACATCTAGGCACCTTGGCTGTGTGACTCTGGAACTCGTGATCAAAATTCATTCTACTTTTTGGAGTGAAATGTTCGTTCGTATGTTACAAACTAAGAATATAGAGTGGAATAGAAATGGAATTCTATTCCGCATTATCTCTATCAATTTCACGGACAATTGATAAATTTGATGAACCGTGATATTCATCTGGATTCATCTTCAATATCCTCTATCTAATACTGTTCCTTATCTTATACTCTTAGCTTGATCGATAACAAGTGACAATTCGAGGAGGCAATAATCAGCGTTGAATTAGTTGGACTAATTTCTCATTAGATTATCTCGGATGAACGTTCTTCTGCTTTTCTAGCGATATCAAAAGTGTATTCGGTGATTCGCAGTTGATCCAGTTCTCATAACATGCTCTGTTACATGATAGAGTTTCGGCTGTTTATAACAAAGTATACAGGCATTTTGGCTAACACTAACGGTAGCACGCTGTTAGAAGAAGACACTCATAAGCTGTTATCACTTTATTACATGATAAAGTTTCGGCTGTGTATAACAAAGTATACAGGTATTTTGGCTAACACTAACGGTAGCACGCTGTTAGAAGAAGACACTCATAAGCTGTTATCGCTATCGTCAGTATGAGCTTCGATCGTAACATTAGCCGATTGATCGACATCCCCGCTACCCTCTCCTTCCTGCTCTGTCGAGCTATTTTGTGCCTGTCTTTCAGCTGGAAAACCGCAAATACTTGGAATGAACATTAAGCTTGAAAGATTATGGAAATGAAGTTCAATAAAAGTTATGTTTAAGTTTCCTAGTTCCGGTAAAGACCCAAGAAGAATTAATGTGCCCCAAAAATGCATAGCAAGTACAGAAACATAAATATTCTCATAAAATCCAACCAAATCTACGTACCTAGTTGCGTGGCTGGGTCGTCCTCCCCTTGGCCCGGACTC
Source organism: Tenthredo mesomela (assembly GCA_943736025.1). Taxonomy (NCBI): domain Eukaryota; kingdom Metazoa; phylum Arthropoda; class Insecta; order Hymenoptera; family Tenthredinidae; genus Tenthredo; species Tenthredo mesomela. The sequence continues at coordinate 7,496,865 of OX031022.1, forward strand.
AGTATGGCCTCCTTTATCTGACTGTTTACACCTTTGGGGTCCAAATCTGTCGCCCAACTGAAGTACATGAGTGCGAGATGTGTGTTTCCTAACTGTTTATGAACCTGTTGATAGAAAAACGTAATTTAAATGTTGCGGGATAAATATAAATGAAGTTGGTACTCATCGTCAAGGGTGAGTCTATATATACAGAATTCACTAACACCGAGAAATGATTTGTATTATGCGAGAGCATGAACTGATTCGAAAAAAGTTAAACGAATCTCTTCAAATTATACCCACAAATGAGCTAGAAGGGTTTGAACCAAAGGTTTTCAACTTTCTATGGCGAGAAGCTTTTTGGAATCTCAATATTTGAAATATCATCGAAACGCTTCTTGCCTCCAAAGTTCGTAAGCACATATGGCACTTTAGATTATTAAATTTGAATTCTTGCTCATTGATAAACACTAACAATTCTTCAGGCGATATTTCAGAATCCCGAAATTGACCGTCCTTTCTGATCCATGTATGTTTTGTATTGGATATTGGATATTGGATATTGGATATAAATGTGTAGGACCGTATGGGTGAAAGAATGATATTGAAGAATGATGAACATCTTACCTTTCCTATAGAATAGTAGACTAGAGATTCTTTGGGTACGATATTCTTCAGTTCTTCAAACTCTTTTAGAGCTTCGGCTGGTCGACCAGTAGAGAAATTGATACTAGCCCGATGGAATTTGCAGAGTGTATCGTCAGGGTTGTTTTGAATAGCCAAATTGAGGGTTTTCAAGGCAAGGTCAGTCTTTTTCAAAGCATGTTGTACAACCCCTATGTGACACATGATTGCAGAATTTTGTGGATTTATCTGCAATGCCCGTTTGAAGTGTAATTCAGCTAAACTGTATTGCTCTTGCTTCGAGAATATAGTGCCTAATCCAAACCTGGCGATGAAAGTGGAAGTTCAATAAATAGAACTCATTCAAGTGCAGAAAAAGAAGATGGAAAAAATTCGGGAAACCTAGGACGGAATGTGGTATGACGACTTACCACGCATTATAGTGCCTGGGATCCAGTCTAATCGCATTTCTGAATGCCGTGATTGCTTTGTCCAACTCTTCAGTCATCACGTATTCGTGGCCCAGAAGTGTATATGCGTATGGAAAATTGGGATCTACCTATAAATGGGATGAAAAGATCTGTCAACGAGTTACCCAAGATAGGGTGTGAAAAAAAATAAAATAAATAAAAAGAGTATAGGAAAGAGACCACCTGTTTCTATGAGATAGGTAATATCAATTATTGAGTGAGTATTGGCGATACCTGTATGGCTCTTTGGAAAAACTTTATCGCTGTCTCGTGTTCGGTTTGGGCAGAAAACAGATTGCCGGTAGCACACCAAGCCGTTGGGGAATATCTGTCTTCTGAAACTAGCTCCTGGGCTAAGGTAGACAGTTGAACTTCGGCATGTAGATGCCAGAGTACAGTACTGTAAATTTCCATCATCTCTGTTCTCTGGGGATCTAATTGTCTCACCTCAGCGAAGTAACTGCAGTTAAAAATAATACATCAATTACCTTTTATATTAACAGGATGAAATTGTATTTTATATTTTCAAGGGTGTCTATGGACTTCGAAAATGGCTATTATTTGAATCGCTGCTATGCTACCAAGAGATATTCCAGTGACTCAGTGTTTTCAATTATTTTCACCGAAGAACAACTGGTTTTCGTAGGTACAGGTCGCATCGTTCAATATAAATAGAAATCTCTTCAAACTTGGAGAAAATATTCTACATTGTTGTGATTTCGAGATAAGCCAATCATATTCGATGAATTTACTTTTTAGATTAAAAAATTCTGGATTTTAAGCCATTTTTTATGAAGAAGTTGAGAAAGAAAAGTATGGTATGTGCTCACATCAATAGAAGACTGACCTTAGTTTATATATTATTGGCTTGCGTCCACATGACATTATTCTACAATGATCCCTCACAAATTTAAAAAACATTCTACGACTGATGCGACCTGTACCCTGCGAAATCAATTTGTCTTTAAACGACTCATTCTATGTAAGGCGAGGTCAATAAAAGCCCAAATCTTTCTTTATTGTGTCTAAAAAAACAACCGATCAGTTGTGAAAACACCGAGTCAATAGGATATTTCTACAAAACGTACCAGTGATTTGAAAAATAGTTATTTTCACCCCCCCCCCCCCCCCCCCCCTGACTTTGTTATAGAAGAGTTAGAAACCTGGCAGCTTTCTTGTAATCTATCATCTCAAAATGTGCCCTCGCTAGCATGGACAAGACCCATCCTGTGTTGTAATGCTGCGCTGGTAATACACTGAATATTTCAATAGCTCGTAAACAATTGAATTGACTCAGATGCTGATATGCGGTGCCTAAATCCCTCAGTAGTGTCATCAGTCCCTCTGAAGAAACATGAAATTATTAAACATTATATTTGTTTTACCGATTTTTCCAGAAATCCTGAACTCCCTTATGAAAGGCAGTTCAGCACCGAGGACTCACCAGCGCATTGTTTTTGAACTAGAAGAGCGCAGTGCATCATGTTATTTTGGTTCAGCGTGTTAGTCGAGGATATCACTCTCTCAGATGTAATTGTTTCACTCTTTTCCCTCTCATTTCTATTTCTCTCATTCAGTTCGTTGAAGTTTGCCTTATTTAAATTAGTCTTTGATAGTCTTGCTTTGGGTTTCCGAGACGGAGATTTCGGTGGGGCGAATTTATTTCTATTTGGTGATTTGTTGTTTTCCTGAATAAATGACAATTTTTCTGTGTGAACAACTTGTTGGAGAATATGAGAATTGCAATCATACGACGAAAAGTACCTTGACGGAATAACTGTTGCTGAATAGTCTGGAAGATCGTCTGACGTTGGGTCCTTGAAGGGCCTGTGGAGCAGGTATTGGAGCCGTCGGTGTGACCGTAACGATATTTGCAGTATTACTAGTGTTTCCTGATTGAGAAAACACCGGTTTCCCTTGTTGAAGAGGAGTATCTTTTCGAGAAATCAGCTGCTAAACATTTCAAGAATGTTGCGTATATAAGGAAGAGGATATGGAACTAAGATCCGAGAAAAAAGTACAGCTGTAATTTCCTCTGAACCATTAATTAAAATTCGTTTCAATTTTAATTAATCGCATCATTTTAAGGGTCATTTGTTGGGAATTGAACTGTTGACCAAAATATCATTTTCCCAACAACTAGGGTCGGAGATAAAAGTACCAAATTCAAACTTTGCTGATGCGTTATGCATACAAAACATGCTCTCTCGTGAAACATAAGGATATCAATGAATAATTGATACAAGATAATAATATTACAACTTGATAAAATCATGGATTTCCAGGACTTCCGGCACTTACTCCAACATGAGCTTTCAGACTACTGACACGTTTAGCCAAGCTCTTTTGGTCATTAGCTTCAGACAGCGTTGTATGAGAAGGCAGCACAATAGGTTCCGGAGTATTACTGTCCAATGGTAGAATTCCAAAGCTTGGTGTCAGCGGGCTCATAGAGTTGCTGAACATGCTGCGATAGCGTGGAAATTTTCCTCTGGGCGAAGGAGCGGAGCAATTATGTAGCTGGGATGGAAAAGCTAAGGGGCTTTCGTCCCCGGTAGAAAATAACTTGACACCTGGCGATACACCGTTACCCACAGTATTCTGAGCAGGCACGCTACTGAAAAATGTTATAAATAAAAATCTGTTCATATTATGGAGCAAAACAGCAATCCCGACCGTGTCAATTTACCTATTATTGGTAATCGGTGTTGCAGGGTTGTTTATCACCGGTGTAATGAGATCAGGTTCAGCGACGTAATTAAGTATCGGAGTAGTGCCGTGACACGTAGCAAAACTGTCTAGTTTATCGAGTTGAAAAGTCTTGGTAGGATCGACCTTCTCGCCGACATTGCACAGCTCTTCAAAAGAGTGCCACAGAAATGGGTTCAATTTCAAAGCTAGTTTATGCGCTTCACTGCCCTTAGCTGTACGCATCATTTTATAATATATTTTAGCTATTATTTGTAAAGAGAAACAAGCCTGATCGCCAAACTGCGTAACTATCTCGTCCAAATTCTTCAACTGCTTGTAATATCCGCCGATTATAGCTGCCTCTGCTTCCGCGTATCTGTGACAGTGAGAAAATCAGTTTCACAAACGTATCGAGTCTTGCTACTCTGAACATATTGAGGTGCACAAATAATCGTTGGTCAATCGTTATCATTATCGTTATGTGAATGCCGTTTCATAATTGGATTTTTTCTTTTACTCTATTTTTATCTATTTATAGATTATCCAACAAGATTTTGGTATAACAAACTTTTCCAGGTCGTAGCAGCACTTGGCTAATAGAAATCTGCACTGTGAAGAACTCGGTGCCTTTCTCGATAGCAGAGCGTGAGCTTGTCTAACACGTCCTGAACGATAGTAGCAGGTTGCCAATAGAAACAGCGTGTCTTCTGTGTCGACTAAAGAATATCCAATCGTCATTATTTAATTTAATTTAATTTAATTTAATTTAATTTAATATATATATATATATGATCATTTAAAATCATCTCTCATTTCTCAATTTTTCACCAAAATTAGTTCCAACATTATTCCTCTCATATTTTTGATTTTACATAATCATATGCATGAAAATTTGGTGACATGAGATTAATTAGTTGCACGAATCAGTTTACTTTTTAAGACTGGGGAGGATTATTTGTTTTTCAATTAATTTTGTCAACATAAATGAACGGGTTTCACTGTATTTGTAATTTGTATTACCAGAGTGAACCTTGAGGAGATATTCAAATGGCTATAATAAATGGAGAACTCACCTTCGGCCCATAGACGTTCTGCCAAGAATATAGCGTCTCGATAAGCGTAGTGATTCAAACAGTGCCATATGGCTGCCTGGAACAGGGTAGAAAGTTATGCAGAAACCTTCATTCTCGTATCACTGTGACTATCATTTTTTTTTCTAATTTCATCAAGTTTTGTCTCTAGAGGTGAAGTTTTTTTTTCCATTACTCATTACTCATTACTCACTATACATACAAGTTCAATTCAGGTTTAATTACGATAATGTGAGGAATTTGTCCGAGTCTTCCAACGTGTGTTCACAGTTTACAGTAAATGAAATGAAAAACTGAAATAGGGGTAGGTTGGCGGTGGTACGTCAAAATCAGAAGGAAAGAAATAATCTTGACACACGTTATAATACGAGGGTGGAGATACACGTATTAATCATTTACCTGCACTGGTTCCTGCACAATCATCGTTCACGCTTCCACCACGCATATAAAAATGAATTCTAATATATATTCGGTTTATTTGAACGATCAAAATCTGTAACCCCTGGCTCGGCAAATTCGTATAAAAATTTTCTCAAGACTCCATATTAGCTTTTCCGTGCTTGCCAGTGCTTGCCAGGCTGTTCCTTCTGAAGTTAGCTACTTTTCACGTAACATCATCTGTCAATTCAGATTCAGTGTCGCCCTCGAATTAAATTTTATAAAAACAAGGAGAATTTACATGAAAGACGGTGAATTTCACATTTTCATTTCCCCTTGTAAAGATTGTTATTTCATCATTGATTTTATTCAGTATACCTACATGTAGTTGAACGATAAAAATATTTCCCATTGACAACAAATCGTGAGAACCTGACCCTGATTCTAGAAACTTATCAAATCGTTTCGCGGGTGGTATAGGTATACGCCGATTGGACCAATCGGAGAGCAACGTTAAGCGGAAAGTCGGCTGATACGCCTGTGATACAGCTGGATTGGGATCCTTGGAATGGGCGTGGCTTTGAAATTTTAGCCTTGTTAGAGTAGTTCTATTTTCGTCACTAGTTAGCGTATCGGGGTTCTAAGCCCTCTCATTGGTTACTGTAGCCTTGTTAGAACAGTTCTATTTTCTGCCACTAGTTGGCGTATCGAGGTTCTAAGGCTGCCGTCCCATGTAGGTCCGGAACGGAATCTAGTGACTTTTTCCATGTATTGCGTGTATGCATAGACCTACACACACAACGTTCTGTTCCGTCATTCCGTTCCGGCCCTTAGCCTTAGGCTGCTGTCCCATGTAGGCCCGGAACGGAAAAACGGAACGGATTCTAGTTACTTTTTCTATGTATTGCGTGTATGTATACACCTATACATACAACGTTCCGTTCCGTTTTTCCGTTCCGGGCCTACATGGGACGGCAGCCTAAGGTTCCCAATACGCTTCTAGAATATAGGCCGGTCTAGATAGGACGTTTACGTTCCCGTTCCCGTTCCCGTATCCGCTAGAAATCGGATGTATGCATTTTTTCATTTAGCGTGGTTGGGTCTACATCAAAACGCCGTTTCAAAGTTTTGTGACATCCAAAAAGCTTATAGACATAGGCCGTGTTCGGGGAGCGCGCTTAAAGCGCTTTAAAGCGCTGAAAATCAAGAGAGAGAGAGACGGAGCTTAGGGAAATCAAGAAGTGTGACAGAGACACAAGATTACTGACAGCGCTAAAAGCGACTCCCCGAACACGGCCATAGAGTAGGATACGGATAGGAGCTTTGACTATATAACCCTGGACTGCTAATGCCCCCCACTATTCCCATAAGCCGTATGCAAAGCCGATGTTTCCAACATCTACCCCACTCCTTGGACTTCTCAGCAGTCAATTCCGCGGGAAATTTGAATGAGTACTTAGTATTTTGGATGAACACAGGACAAAATAAGAATAGTTTACTAAATAATATCATTGATCAATGTCGGAATAGTAAAAATTTTTAATAAATGAAGCATATTATGAGTTACGAAAATCTAGGAAACGTTTACGTAAGTTCTTAATATTATATACAGGAATATAGAGTAATAAATTGGTTTCAATGTAATTTTTACGAATTGTTTATTGGCCTGTGAAGATAATTTTTTTTTTTTAATTCTCGTGTCTCGGTATTCTGAAATCAGTATCCGGATAAAAATAATAACAGAGCGATATGAAAAGATTTTCACTTCAGAGAAATTTGAGGTTATGAGTGAAGTCACTTGAAGAAAGATACGGCTGATAAAACAATAGCGAAACAATTAAACTCAGTAGTTCTGAACTCGACCGTTGACTGCCTGTGGCGCCACATCCTGACAACACGCCTGAAGTTAGCGTTAGCAGTCCAGGGTTATATAGTCAAAGGATAGGAGTCTATCTTAGACCATATAGAATGGACCGGGCATTGCCTATGCTGAAGTATTGTAGACTTGCTGCCGAGTAAAGCAAAAGAGACGGAAGACACTACGTCGTTCTCAAGAGAGAGACGAAGTGCTCTATCTACAGAGTAAACGTTGCCACATTGAACAGCAGCGTTGCCACTTTAGTATTCTAAACCCTATGTGTAATAAGTTTTCAGCTGGTTTTCAGTACCTACTTGATTTCGAGAGTTAGCATGAACAAGGCTTGTTTGTGCGCATATATATCTGACTATGGCTATCCTTGTCTCCTTACTCGGCAGCACTCCCACCACTCCAATGCCCAGTCCATTCTATATGGTCTAAGGAGTCTATGGCCGTGTTCGGGGAGCGCGCTTAAAGCGCTTTAAAGCGCTGAAAATCAAGAGAGAGAGAGACGGAGCTTGGGGAAATCAAGAAGTGTGACAGAGACACAAGATTACTGACAGCGCTAAAAGCGACTCCCCGAACACGGCCTATAGCTGTGTTCGCGTTAGCTACACTTTCTACACTTTCTTACACTTTTCACGCTCGCCCAATAGGAGGTGTGGATTTCTAGTGAAAAGTGTAAAATCTAATAAAAGTGTAGAAAGTGTAGCTAACGCGACACAGCTTATGTAAGTGAAGTGTGGCCCGAATGAAAAGAGACAAACAACCGACTGTACCTTTGACTATATACCTATGGACTGCTAACCGCTAACTTCACGCGTGTAACCAGATGTGATGCGACCTCGGGGGCTAACGGCTGATTTTAGTACTGGGATCAGCTGCGTGTGTTATGTAGGTGTGACGCATCGGTTGTGTGGGTTACATAGGTGTAAAGAAACACCGACGTGACACACACACCGATGCGTCACACCTACAAAACACACGCAGCTGATCGTAGTACCCAAATCAGCCGTTAGCCCCGGAGGTCGCGTCACATCTTAGTACATGGGCCTCCACAGGCTTGGGATAGGGACTAGCAGTCCATAGGTATATAGTCAAAGGAGTAGGTTTAGTTATGATCGAGAGAATTATGCCACAGAGGCTATGGGGAACATAAATGTGGCAACGCAGCAACACGACTTGGCAACTTTTTATCCCTAACGGGAGCACTTCTTCCTTCTCTTACAAACGATTTAGTATCTTCCGTCCCTTTCTCATTACTCGGCAACAGATTCCCCTATACTCCGGCATAGGCAATGCTCCGTCCATTCCTATATGGGCCGTGTTCGGGGAGTCGCTTTTAGCGCTGTCAGTAATCTTGTGTCTCTGTCACACTTCTTGATTTCCCCAAGCTCCGTCTCTCTCTCTCTTGATTTTCAGCGCTTTAAAGCGCTTTAAGCGCGCTCCCCGAACACGGCCATGGTCTAAGTAATGGACCTAATGGGAGTTACCACGTGCGAACAGGGGTATGAACTTTTTGACAGACTGTACATGGTGCGAGAGAGACAGGTGTTCACATTCGAGCTATCTCTCTCTTCGGAACCCCCACCACCGCAGCGCTCGTTCCAGTTGTATTATATTTCAGTGATGCAGAGACTTTCCCCTCATTTCCCCTTTTGCCTAGTCCCCACTTTGCGTCTGAAATTACTGCGCATGCGATTTAAACAGAGATAGCACTGACACTTGGTTTTCTCTCTCTCTCTCTCTCTCTCTCTACAAAGTACACAGCAATTCTTAGCTACACTTTTTACACCTTTACCAGATTTTACACTTTTCACTAGAAATTTACACCTTCTATTGGGCGAGTGTAAGAAGTATTGGGAACCTTAGAACCTCGATACGCCAACTAGTGGCACAAAATAGAACTGTTCTGACAAGGCTACAGTAACCAATGAGAGGGCTTAGAATCTCGATACGCCAACTAGTGACGAAAATAGAACTACTCAAAGAAGGCTAAAATTTCAAAGCCACGCCCATTCCAAGGATCCCAATAGGAAAAGTGTAGATAGTGTGGGCTAATCACTGAAATATAATACACCTGGAACGAGCGCTCCGTGGCTAAGCGGGCGTCTGGCTGTCCTGAGAGAGATAGCTGCAATGTGACCACTGATCTCTATTATACACTGGATAGTGCCCCAGTAAACATAAAAATAAAAGTCGTCTTAAAGTCGTGGTATAGACGTCCAATGTCTCACTTTTTGACGACTCAATGTCGTCTCAAGTCTTAAAGACGTCTTATAGACTTAAGGTGAAGTGAAACGTTTCAAGGCCACGGCCGGGTGCCTTGCACCGCGGTAAAACAGAACTACCGAACGTTTGGTACCTCTGTCCACCGCTAGATTATTTGCAAATATACTGGCTGCAATTTCGTTACAGGCTGTGATCTCGACTAAATGTCGATAAGGGTTGTGATCTCAACTGAATATCGGTTTTTTAGTTATGAGCAACGCAGAATCGTCAATTCTCAGTCATTTCTCTATCAAATGACATGGGATTAGGCTCAAAGTGTGTGGTTTTTAATCGCGGAGTGGCTAATTATCGGGAAAATGCGATTATCTACGTCAACAGTGAATAATCTCGCGATTTATGTGGTCGGTACGTCAATCTGTAAAAATTTTTGTCAAATTTTGGAAAAGTGAAATAATCAGCCACTTTCTGCCACAATTATGTGTAATCCCTCCAAGGTTCATCGCGATTGATTCAGTAGTTTCGGAGAATTCACGATTCCCGTTTTTGAGGTTCTGACAAACGTTTCACTTCACCTTAAGACGACATTTAGTCGTCAAAAAGTGAGACATTGAACGTCTATACCACGACTTTAAGACGACTTTTATTTTTGTGTTTACTGGGTGTACGCGCGGCCTTTTAGCCACCGCTCGCTGTGACGATTAGAAGCTCAAGATTGGTGGCAATTTGACACCCAATATGGCGGTAAATTTGAACGACAGTAAATGAACTACACATATTTAGGTTGGAAAAGCTGCGTAATTTATGAATTCAATTGTTAATACACCCGTATTCTATACAAATAAACAAATGGATACCAATAAATAATACTAATCCGTACGTTATATTCAATTTCCTCAAGAAATATCTAGCAGCATAATGCATCGTAAACAAAGTAACCTAACCCTATAACCTTAGGGGAAATAAATAACGACCACAATTATAATCCATTTGTGTACTTACTGGTGAAATTATCTGCTCCTTTACCACAAAAACCACAGTCCATTGCCATTTTGGCATAAATAGCATTGAATTCATACACTTAACCTTACTTTTGTCCCACCGATTTACTCAAACGCGGCCATATTCGGTGTCAGATTGCCACCAACCGCCAGCTTCTAATGGTCGCAGAAATTTCGGCCTATACACTATCCAGTGTATATTAGAGATCAGTGAATGTGACCACCTATCTCTTTCTATTTGCTACTGCGCGTGCGCTGGACCGTCTCGGCAAAAATTTAACCTAATAGGAGTTACCATAGACATAGAGCATGAACTGCGCATTTCCTATACTGCCTGTGGTATCGCCAAAAGTGAGAGAGAAGGGTAACACACGCGGCCAATCTCTGTCTCTTTCTAAGCATTTGACGTTGTTGGTTAGAAAGAAACAGATTTGGCCGCGTGTGTTACCCTTCTCTCTCTACAGACCGAGCGATTTTCGGCCCGAATGCGCAGTCCAAGCTCTATGTCTATGGGAGTTACCACCACTGATCTCTATTATACACTGGATAGTGTACGCGCGGTCTTTTGCTGCCGTCCCATGTAGGGCCGGAAAGGAAAAACGGAACGGAATCTAGTGACTTTTTCCATGTATTGCGTGTATGTATACACCGACACATACAACGTTCCGTTCCGTCATTCCGGATTGCGGTGATCCGGTCCTAGATGGGAGGCTGCCGTCCCATGTAGGCCCGGAACGGAAAAACGGAACGGAACGTTGTATGTGTAGGTGTATACATACACGCAATACATGGAAAAAGTCACTAGATTCCGTTCCGTTTTTCCGTTCCGGCCCTACATGGGACTGCAGCCGGACTGCACCCTTTTAGCCGCCGCTCGCTGTGACGATTAGAAGCTCAAGATTGGTGGCAATTTGACACCCATCATGGCGGTAAATTTGAATGACAGTAAATGAACTATACATGTTTAAGTTGGAAAAGCTGCGTAATTTATGAATTCAATTGTTAATAGACCCGCATTCTACAGGGTGTTCCAGACCTCGCGACGAATATTTCACAGGGTAAATCTTGATCAAAAATGGGATCGAAATTCCCTCAGCCGATTTTTTCGGAGATGCATGGATTTTCCGTTATAATTATTTTAATTGCAGCTAATGACATGCGACTTATAAACGGCCGTTTGTCGGTGTAATCACCGCTCGGTTGTGTGCGCGTCTCTCGCCCTATTGTCGCCACGGCCGTTCGTAAGCCGCGCGTCATTGACTGAAATTGAATTAATTATAACGGAAAAGATATGCATTTTAAAAAAAATCGGCTGAGGAAATTTCGATCCCATTTTTGATCAAGATTTACCCTGTGAAATATTCGTCGCGAGGTCTGGAACACCCTGTATACATATAAATAAATGGATACCAATAAATGATACTGATCTGGGGGCCTATTCAGTAACTTTTCGTTAACGAAACGATCGGTTCAGCTTCTTTTGTCTTGTTTTTAATTGGGTAGATTTGTCTTTCTGGAAACCTTATTGGTCGCTGACGTCACACTCGATCGTAAACTCATCGATACGATCGTAATCGGAGTTAGTGAATAGGGGTCCTGTACGTGATATTCAATTTCCTCAAGAAATATCTAGCAGCATAATGCATCGTAAACAAAGTAACCTAACCCTATAACCTTAAGGGAAATAAATAACGACCACAATTATAATCCATTTGTGTACTTAATGATGAAAATATCTGCTCCTTTACCACAAAAACCACAATGCATTACCATTTTGGCATAAATAAAATTGAATTCATACACTTAACCTTACTTCTCTCCCACCGATTTACTCAAACGCCGCCATATTGGGTGACAGATTGTCACCAACCGCCAGCTTCTAATCGTCACAGAAATTTCGGCCTATACCCTATCCAGTGTACATTAGATATCAGCGTTGACTGAATATTCTTAAAGACGGTTCCCCTTATGGGACTTTGTGAGCCGGCAAAGTGGGCTCAAAGTGGGCTTGGGGATTGAAAAGTGCCCGAAGTTACCGACTGAAATAGCATTGCAGTATATCTATAGTGTACGAATATATAGATATACTGCAATGTTAATTCGGTCGGTAACTTCGGGCACTCTTCAATCCCCAAGCCCACTTCAAGCCCACTTGGTCAACGATATCAGTGGTTACCACGTGCGAACAAGGGTATAAACTTTTTGACAGACTGTACATGATGCGAGAGAGACAAGTGTTCACATTCGAGCTATCTCTCTCTGAGGAACCCCCACCGCCGCAGCGCTCGTTCCAGTTGCATTATAGTTCAGTGAGGCTAATACGAACACAGCTTATGTCTATAAACTCTTTGGTGACATCACAACATTGACCATATTCCGAAGTTTGACCAAGTTCGACTTGCAAAGGAGAGGATGACACTACCGAACGGAACGCTTGCGCGATATCACTGGCAACTTCCGTTGGATCAGGCCATTGATCGACGTGTGTTTGTCCAATCCAGTCCATTCGCGACGGGAATGGAAATCAGGCATTAGCTTAGTAACCGATTTGACAGTTGGCATTCTACGTAGCTTGTTAAATCTCAGTTGTCAATAGAAGAGAAGTGGTATCAGGTATATTTTGTCATCGGAGTTCTGTCAGTGAGTCAAGAAGTGACAACACACACGTAAAGGAAAACGATAAATAGTGAATAATGGGCGACGGAAAACAGGGCGAACGTCAGCCCTTGTTAAAAAACGATAATATCACCTACAGTAGTAATACAACGGACATAACAGGTTCGCGATAAGAACAAAAAAAAAAAAAAAAAGACCCACAGCAATCTTATTACCACCTATACTTATACTCTACTAATTATCCTATGAAAAAATGTATTTTGCTACAAAGCGATCAAAGTCTAATGTGCGACAGAATACCTCAACACTTTTTTTGTATCCCTCTCCCCTTTTCTTCTATTCTTTTATTGTTGCTCCTTCTCTCTATTTCATACTCTCTTCTCTTTTTATACAGCCGCCGATGAATCAGCAGTCAACACAGTGTCTTCGATCGGTCCAGATGAACTACCGCCACCCTATCAGTCTACTAATCAGGGTGGAATTCCTATGGTGACATGCAGAGTTTGCCAAGCTATGATCGATATTTCTGGAAAGCGGGATCAGCACGTCGTCAAATGTTGCCAGTGTAACGAAGCTACAGTTAGTTCTCGCACTATTTTCTCCCCTCATCTCTTTCAGTCGCCGACGATTCTCGAGCTTATCCTTACTTTGTGACTGGTCAAAATTTAGGATCTATCCTCTTACCTTGGACAAATTCAATGATCAAATTCATAGGAAAATTTTTGAAAATGTTTGAAAGTCTTTGAAAATATTTGAAAATATTTGAAAATATTTGAAAATATCAACCCTCAATTTCTCATCAGATCATGTTCTCTGCTCAGAAACTGAGATCTTTGTCTAATAGATGATAATTCGTTATTCGTGCTATGTGTTTTATAATCTTATGGATTGATTGAAAGGTTGATTGATACCAGTTTCATATTGTTTCAAACATTTTACCATGAGGTCTGTTTGTTTATATGTTCGTTTTCGACGATTGGAACACCTCGTTCATTGATTGTGTGTTTATAGTGCTATGACTGTTATCGGCGCGATCTTGTGTCCCTGACTCAGCTTCCTCGTGTCTAAAGGAGCTTATTGGCTCGATTACCATATAAAAGATCCATGCAACTTGGGGTATACCTGAGAATAGATGGATTTTCAAGTTGAAGAATCTTAATAGAAATTCACACACACAGTATTCATAAAAACACATATGCTTGCATAAAAAGGCATTGATTTAAACTTATTTTGGTCAAAGCATCACCATTTTCCACCATTGTCAATATTTGCTCCTTGTCAAAATTGAACCAGGGCTTGAAAAAATAGAAACCAGGATTCTTTTTCATTGTATTTGTCATATTTCAGGTGATTCTTATCAACTAAGGAGCCTTGCCCTCGATCTCAAATCCAATGAGTCAAATATTATCCGAGTTGATACTCTTCATTGAAATAACTCGCCCGAACCCAAGAATCAATTAATACTCACGCTCTATCCCTTGAAAATCAACATCCTTTCTTATTAGTATGTGTTCCTCGAGCTAACCTAAGCTCTTTACAATTCGAATTTTAAAGATCTAAAGACCAGTCACCCAAAAAAAAATTCTACCATCATTTATTTCAGCCTATACGGAATGCACCACCGGGAAAGAAGTATGTACGCTGCCCTTGCAACTGCTTACTCATATGTAAGAGTTCGTCACAGCGGATTGCTTGCCCAAGACCAAATTGTAAGCGCATAATTAATCTAGCGCCTTCTCCGGTCACTCCCCCCGTCCTATCGATGCCTGGAATGTGCAGAGTTGGTTGCGGTCATTGCCACGACACGTTTTTGGTAAATGACAACAAACATCGTCTGAACTAAGTTCAATCTTTGGATGGATTATTTTTCGATTTTGTATCAACTCGAACAAAAATAATTGATAGCCAATCAACTGTTATTGCTTCGCATCTATATAATCTCTCTATTTCAGTTCAACACTTTAAACAACGCTCTTGCGCGTTGCCCACATTGTCGCAAGGTGTCGTCCGTGGGTCCGGACTTTGCAAGAGGTCGCGGAATTGTATTTATTATTATCGGAGTGATCTTCCTAGTCGTTGGAATCGCTGTTACAGTAAGTAGATATCGACAAAATCAATTCAAATTCCTCATTCTCAACTGAGCAATCGTTATAAAACTATAATTTCATCATATGATGTGACTCATCATAAAATTAATTTCATCTCTGCATTTCCTTTTCTCAAACACATTGTGCGCATTATCTGATCTGAATTATTTATCCTTTATCTATTTGTTTATCAACCACAGAGCATCTTCATAATTATCACATGACAATTCATGATACAATAAAATAATCGTAAGGTTTATTTTTCTACTCTTGTTACAGCTCGGAACTTATAGACTCGTGAGGACAAACGGCGGTATCTACGTGGCTTATGTTGGTGAGTATTGCCAACCTATACAGGGCGGTCCGTTCCAATCGCCCCAGGCGAATATCTAAAAAACCCAAAGTTCAACTCAACCAGAAAAAGTTTGTTACAAAACTTGAATTGTTTCGAGAGGGAAAGATAAGTAATGCTAGTATGTGTTGGCTTGTGGATTTATAAAATAAAATAAAATATTTCGCAAGTAACTCCGGACTTTGAATAGGGAACACGTATTTTGGCTCGGAGCAGCTGAGAGCGAGATCAAAGACTAATTCAAATACGGAAAAAAGAAAAAATTAGAAAAAAAATCTTGCAAAAATTTGTTGTTTTTTCCTTTCGTATTTGAATTAGTCTTTGATCTCGCTATTAGCTGCTCCCAACCAAAATATGTGTTCCCTATGTAAAATCCGGAGTTACTAGCGAAATCCACAAGTCAATGCATACCAGCTTTATCTTTCCCCATCGAAACTCTTCAAATTGTGTACGAAACTTTATCCGGTATAACTTTTAGTTTTTGAGATATTCGGCTGGGGCAATTAAAATGGACCACCCTGTATATCTGAACCTATCCTATATTTAAGTATTAAATGGACAAAGATCAAATATAAATCTAAGTCACACACTAGGTCAGCCTGCACGAGGTCGTATGCAATGATAAACGGTCAGCATCTTAGCAGGATTCACCCGACCTAGATGTCTCCTATGTATTCTGGTCTCTTGGACTTGTAATTGTTCCCACACTATAAGTTGGATTGTAAATGTTTCTTATGCTGAATTCGACTTACTGCCCTGTGGCGCACTGAGTGTACTTCTATCTCACTCTGATATAGGAAGATAGAAGAGGATCAAAGTGCACTCAGTGCATCGTAGGGCGGTATGTCGAATGCACCAATAGACATTTTTGTGGAGAATTAGAAGAAATGAAACATGAAATTTCACTCTCAAATTTCATTTGTTTCTTTTATGTTTCTGTATAGGTGCATTCCTAGTGGCGCTTCTCTGTTTTGGAAGAAGCATCTACTACTGTACAATGAAAATAAGCCTGATAGAAGGTCCGATGTAGTACGAAGATATTTCTCGAAAGAATCATTGGATTCGTAATTCTTATAATATTAATATTAATGTCTGTAATCGATTTAGATAAAAATATAGCAAAATATTCCGTGATGCTCTCGTAATAGACAGTATAAACCATAAACTATAAACATCTGTTCTTCAATCTGTATATTATGTATGCTTACAATACTATGAAATATTATCATTATTACGCGAATAATATTATCTGAAAGATATTAATTCTGTGTGTATAAAAAGAAAAAAGGAAAAAAAATTGGGAAGAAAAAACAGAACAAGCGTCCAAGAAAGAAGAAGCATGCGAAAGATGAATAGTAAACAAACATTTTGTAAAATATATTAAACACCAAATGAATCTATACCTATCGTTGAAGGCTATGCTGGTTACTCTCTTATGATTTATTAATTAGCTAACTAGATCATCACAATTTTAAGACTGCTTTTGAAAGAAAGAAAGAAAAAAAAAAAAAAAACATAAATATATACTATATCAATCTATTATCATTTCTTCTTTTATACATTAAATAAAATGAATACATATTTTAACAAATGAGTCACTCAATCGACTTTTTGTGAGAATATGTCTTAAAATATTGAACAAACACTGATTTTGATTCGTGTATATTCTATCAAATGTATTCGTGGGAATGTGGACTAATCATAATGAAAAAATTTGGATAAGTTTTTTTTATTGTTGCAATCGTTTTGTCGACAGATAAGGAGCTTACCCATACAGCACTCATATCCGATTTATGATCATAGGATATCCTATGAAATTCCTACCATCTTTTTTTAAGTATTATTAAATTTCCTACAAATTTTGTACATAACTTTTTTCCACAAAACTAATACTTCAATAGTATATTGTGCATCTAGGGAGGAAAGTAGGTTTTTGCTCACGAGCGCGGAGCTTGCTGCCCGAGCCGACTATCCGCTCCCGAGGTGTGTCGAATTGCGCCCTAGGGAAGAAAGACTTTCTACCAAGGGACGCAAAGCTTCTTTTTGCTCTCTCGCTACTGGGAGCGAAATAGGCCTTTCCGTTCATGTGTGAAAGAAAAGTTATCAACAGTTGAATATGCCGATATCTGAATGAATGCATGGGAATAGGTAAAGGAAAGAAAAAAAAATAACAAAAAAATTGAATAAATAAACAAATAATAAGTAAATAGTAAATGAATCATAATTAGAAAAATGAATAATTGTTATATTATTCATCGTGAAGGTATCACTCAAACTAGGTAATTATCAGAGAAGGGGCTCTATCAATCGAGTCGAGTCAATTATTTCCAAGTGAGTTGGCCTGACGTTTCGGTAGTGATGTGCCGCTCTCATCAGAGGCTTATTAGTTATTATAATTGGTGTTATGTGAAAAAACATGGTGTCACTAATCACCAATGTCCTACTGCAAGGTGAGCCGTGTGTCATCTTGTACTGATCAGGACGTTTAATCTGTCTAATCATCTTGCAGTGGGACATTGGTGATTAGTGACACCATGTTTTTTTGCACATAACACCAATTACCTATAATAAGTCTCTGATGAGGGCAGCACATCACTGCCGAAACGTCAGGCCAACTCACTTGGAAAAAATTGACTCGACTCGATTGATTGAGCCCCTTCTCAAATAAATGAATGATTGTTGATTAGGTTGCTTATAGATGTCATTCTTATATTCAATTGTTAATAACTTTTGAAGTATTAGTTCTGTGGACAAAAAATTAGAAATAAAATGTATAGGAAATTTAATAATACATAAAAAAAAAGATGGTAGGAATTTTCTCAGTAGGTACATCGATTTTTAAGGGTGTTTCAGAGGAAAAAATAAGATTTGCGACACCAAACAAGCTGTAATTAAAAAATGGTAAGTTAAATTGAAAAAAGTTTGGGATAAAAAAGATGGGGAATTCAATTATCTACAAAAAAAAAGTCCTGATGTTTTTCATTCTTAAGTCAGCGGTTTTCGAGAAATGATATAAAACGTGTTTTTCAAGATGTCGACTAACGCCGGGGGGGGGGGGGGGGGGGAGACCGCAGACTTTAGAAGTTGAGCTCCTATCTGTCAAACGAAACGATTGCAACAATAAAAAAACTTATCCGAATTTTTGCATTACGATCCTATAAATTCAATCTCTATTGACTGAATTAAAATAAAAAATGCTAAACTGCGGCCTTGTTTATACGCCTAGGTCTTTTTTTTTTTCTCTAAGGCTTTACGCGTACTCGCATGTAGCCAACGCTTAGGTCTCGTTTGTCAGAACTTCTGCTGACTCAGTGTACGCATATACGTCATGTTGACTTGATGTTGTTGACAAGCTTGTTCGTTCGGTTCGGGCGAACGGCCACGGTTCGAACTATCTCAAATTGGCGAGCTTCAAGATCCGCTTGATAAACATCATTGGATATTGCTCGTCCTATTTTATTATTCTATTCGCGTTTGCATATTCGTAAATGTAATTATTGCGAATAGGCGGATTATGAAATATTCATTTGACAGATTTTAAATGGCAGTGGTATAAAAAGTGGTATAAAAAGGTGGGTATATTAAATCAGGTATATAGGTAAATGATCAGAAGGAGCGTGTGTGAGTTGATCGAAAAAATATTTTAATACAATAATTTATATTTAAATAGTTATTACAATAAAAATGTTGTCTAATCAATCAATCAATCAATGCCAAATTCATCATAAAGATGAAGAAAGCCTGTCTTAGAACGACTATTTATGATAAACTACAAATTATGATAAAAGTTATACTCCAGTTCAAGTTCAGAGTTCCAGACTATCTGACTTGAGCCTATTTCTTGCATGTCAAAATAATCCAATCTTCTTTTTCAGTTTGATTTGCTTCCAGGATGGAAGGTCTTGAAACTCGTCGTTCGTCATACCAAATAATTCCTGAAAATAATCATATGAAATCAATTAGTTTCAAACTTTCAGTAATATCTCTTCCAACAATTGCACAGATTTCATTAGAAAGGGTGCTTCTTACAGCGACATGCATCTCTGATATACAATGAAGAATGAAACATTAGACATTAGACAATCCATATAGGTAAAACGTATAAGAAAAACTATATGTCGATACCCACGTTCTAATATGACGTAACCCACATTTGGAAAATTGTTCAGGAGGCCATGAAAACGCTTCACTATTGCCATTGAGAAGATAGGATTTTACGGATTAGAATATTTATTTAAAAATAGTAAATCAACGATTTGACCGCTGAAACTTAAACACAAGCTGCACAACATTATTATCATTTAATTTTCAAAAAAAGTCAATTCCAATTGTTCATGGAGGCCATAAAAACGCTTCACTATTACCATTGAGAAGATAGGATTTTACGGATTAGAATATTTATTTAAAAATAGTAAATCAACAATTTGACCGCTAAAACTTGAACATGAGCTGCACAACATTATTATCATTCAATTTTTCAAAAAAAGTCAATTTCTGAAATTTTGTGGGTTACGACGTATTAGAACGTTGGTATCGATGTACTAATTGGCTCATGAAAAGATGAGTTGATCTTAATTTTGTTGCACACGTTATATTTTTTACCTTATCATCAACCATTATTTCATTAGATGGTTACATTGATCCCCCTTGATTACATAGCATAGTTGTATAGGGGAGAAAGGAGAAAAAAAAACAAGTCACATGCGTTAGGCTTGAAAGTAAAATAGGTAACTTCGAAATCCATTAATTTAGAGATATAACTTTTACTTGAAAGTCGGCGGTGGATAAATACAGTTCCAAACGCGTCGGATCCACTCCTTGAGGCAACGGTCTTTGCAATAATTCAGCGGGCGGGTAAGTGCTTTGCGTTAATTTCGCTAGTTCCATATGAATGCTCAACACTTCCCCCTTATTATGACCATCCTGAAAGTAAATAAATCCTCATATTGATAGCGAGAACTTGTCATTTGAAATCTTTCAAGTCAACGTGCCTTAATGTTCAATTCTGCAACGTCATCGCGGGTTTCCCACATTGGGAATAGATTTGTAAATTGTAATGGCTCAAGTCCAGCCCAGACCAGAGATATGGGTAGTTCTGTAGATTCTGAGTGAATAGTTTGCCAGTACTGAATCGCTGTTCTCATTGCGGCCCTCCTCTCGGACTGCCATCTTACAGCACCGCTTCCGGTTTGATCATCGGCCCCGCTATCTGGCCACCAGCCTTGCCAGAGCCAAATTTCATTCCCGTTATCCAGCATGAATAATGCTAAAATGAATAATTAGCTGATGTGAATCGTGATAAATTGTCGAAAATCTGTGATTCAAAAGGCTGAAATTAATCAGATTTTTCCAGAAGCATACCGATGGGCCAACTTACCAGGCTGACTAACTTGGTATAACTCAATTTGGAGGAAAGGATATGGCGTTGTGATATCAGCACGATGAGCGCAGAGCAATTCAGTCGGTATAAACTCACCGGTTATACTTGATAAGTGAAAAAGCCTCATAGTGTGCTCCGTGACGTTGATATATTTTAATGGTAAATAAAGTTGCACGTCCGTTTTACCTAGGGCTGGAAAAGAAAAAGAGTGAAAACCATTGATTCCATGGCTTTTCTAAAATGTTCATCTTGAGAAGCAAGATTTGTTTGAGAAGATGCATCAAGTCAAATATAAATCATCACCGTCACAAAACTGGTCGGGTTCATCTTCCTCGTTTATTTCAATAATCTCAACCGCGCTGTACGAGACCAGCCCAGTTTCTTCTGGGCAATTGATTCTCAGCTTGTCAGCAGCTTTTGAAGCATTCTGAAAATGAATACGTGATGTTTGTTCTTGGAAATAATTGAGCGTAACTCTTGTGATTGAAAATATAGTGGAAATATGAAATGGAGAATATACCTAAATAAACGTCTCAGGTCATATATTCTGTACACGAACCTCTTTCATGTGGGGTAGTGCAGCGTTTCCGTGCCATACATAAAATTTCTCGTCATCAAGATTGATTAGCAAAAACGAACAGCGGCTCCTCAGGCTCTGCATGGAGCATGGTACTTCAACAAGAGATACTTCAGACTCGAGTGTTCCTCGACAGATGTACAACCTATATCTGCGTTCTATTTCTTGATCCATTCGGTTTCCAGAATGTACGACCATCCCTCCGTCGAATAGATTGAGAAACACAGGTGGTTCGAACCCTTGAATGACCTGGATCTATATAGAGAAATACAAATTGTGGACAGTGTATATAGTTGACCGAATATATAGTTAATCAATATTTTTCCGGAGCGTCCTTCTTCACCTGAGGACCTTTTTCCTGATCCAATTCGACTGTGAGCAGTGCAGCCGTACCCTGTTCATTAGGAGATGCGGTTTGTCCTTGCCAGATAAAGTAAGCACACCGATCTCTGCCGATTGTCGTATACTTTGAGGGCTGTCCGCTCAATTGTTGGCCTATAAAAATGTAAATAATCAAAATTGAATAAAAGCACTGCAACTCTTTTTAATTCCGCATTATAACACGATGTAAGTACCGGTCATTGTGATCCTGTACATCCAGCGCACGATGTAACTATCCCCGGCATGAAACTGCCCTACAGAAGATGCGGCCAACAGAGTATGCGAGTACTCGTCTATGTGCCACACGGTCGTACCTAGCGTTGTGATTAGATGCAGTTTCCTGAACTAGAAGAATGGATTTTGATTAGACGGAAATATGTTCGCAATATGCTATACCTAGAGTAGGGAAGATTCATTATTCACATTCTGGATTGAAAATAAATCATTTTTCTAAGTCAATCTCACCTCGTCATCAAACCACTCCCTTCCTCTACCTAGATGACTACCTTCTAGCATTAGATCTACCGGCGTTATGTTCGGTTCGATTATAAGATTGACATCGAACGGTAGTACGGCAACAGTATCGTCTATATATTCCTTAGAGTCGGTGTTTTTAGTTTTTATAATTCGTTTGTAGTCAGGCCAGTCGAGGAATTTTTCTTTGAACAATATCGGCTCCATGTGTTGAGTTACTTTGAGTAGTAGACACCAATCGGGACGAGCAGAGGCCTTGTTTTCTATGGAGGCAGAATTCTTACGTGCTCCAATAACAGACGCAGCTGTAAGCGGGCACACAGTACACTCAGAATAATCGTAGCCCTCCGTCCACAGTTCTTTAGCCATGTCGGAGGCGAGTTTACGATGTGGCCTAGTAGCCAGCTTGCCATTCCAAATGTACATCTCGCTCCCAAAGTCAAATACAAAGATCTGAAAGAAAAAAAAAAAACGGGTTTTGTGACTACAAAGTCAACTTACGACTTAGTAATATGGAGTTAACATACCTTGGTAGGCTCTAGCATTCCAATCTTTGGTATCACGCCCCAAAAATCAGTAAACGGAACTAGTTCTTTGTCGATTAGTTCGTAGACCATATTGGTATTGATCACGACTGTTTCGTACACTTCGTCTTCGTACGGGTGGGCAGCTTCAGTAACTGTGGGAACCAACGACTACAGAATTGCCGTATTGTTCCGAAAATAAGTCGAGGTTTTTCGTTCTGATATTACCAGCGAAAATCGTCCTCGGCTTGTATTCAGGATTTTTAGGAAACAGTTGTTGTTTATATATTATACACGGGAAAAAATTTGGCTTCGCGGCAATGCCACCGTAACAGAGCGCGGAGATACTCCGAGTTTGCGAGCGCCACGCTCCCAGTAATGAGAGTGCAGCATAACCAAGAAGAAGAAGAAAGAGAACTAAGATTGCGGCCCTCTCGCAGTGCGAGCGCCATGCTCCCACTAGAAGAATACAGCTATACCAAACATAACGTAGTACAGCGTTCTCTCGTTTTGCATTGCCGCAATGCCAAATTTTTTCCCGTGTATAGACAGTGGTTATTCGTGGATCCGGGTCACTCGTCTGTCACGCGAATTGCTGTTACGAGCTGAAACGAGTGACCGACGAGTGACCCGCATCCACGAATACTCTATGTATATACCGAGAGTTTTCGGTGAAACTGCTGAACCCCTCGCGCGTGTGAGGCTCGGCTGGAGTCAGCAGTTTCACAGAAAACTCTCGGTATATACGTTATAACTATTTCGAATTCTTGTGTTTCACTGATTCAGATTTTTCTCTGAACCCCTGTATTCCACTCCATTATTTTCAATATAATTTTCACCTAGTCAGGTATTATCAATTACAATTTGATTATACTTAACCAAGACAGAGAAAATAGCTCTCAGATTGAAACGTGCTGTACAGCTTACCATCGATTTCCTCATCTTCAACTCCAAGAAGTTGCCAGAACTTTGATGTATCATTCCTTGAACAAGTAGGTTTTTCCTCGCTGACTGTAACTACTTGATTTGCCGTACAGCCAAGATCTTTATTTTGCTGGATGCTCAACGCTATTTCAGCACTCCGAGTTCGCTCAATGACGTTGCTGTACTTGCCGACATAGTTATATACCTTGAATCAAATTCCATGTAAATGCAGACCCTGATAACTAATTATTTGATTATCTTGCGTAAGAAACGATCAACTATTCCAATGATTAACACTTACCTCTGTTGGAGTAACCAGAATGTAGTTATCGCCGCTGTTAATGCTGGATGCGGTTGGCTCAACGAGCCTGACTTGTACATGCCGCCGTCCCTTGACAAGAATAAGCATCAAATCTTTATATGCAGATAACATTGTTCCAGAGTTTTCTGTAGGTCTGGCTGCGTCTCTTAATGTTATAGCATTGAAGTCCTCCGTTGAAGCTAGCCCAGCCAAAGCTTCAACGGCTAAGGAAGAGGATTTTGCCACTGTAATAAATTGTATTAAATTTCAGTCCAAGTATGTAACGATGAGTTGTAATGAACGTGATGAAAACGTACTCACACTTTGCGATACTGAGATCCTTCATAATCCTTTCGGCAACACCGGTTTTAACTTCCGTATATTCTGTCCTGAGATCAGTACGGGCAGCAAGAACTCGTAGAGGATTTTTAGACTTCAATCTTCGTCCTCGAGTTGGGATTCTCCTTCTCTGCACTAATCTGGAGATGAATAAACAGTCGCAAACTGTAGTCCACAGTCGCTCAATCAAATTCAATTAACTCATGATCTTCAAGTAGTAATCCTTTCTTTGGAATACTCATTTTCTCGAGTTCCACATAATATTGCAAGCCAAAAATATGCGAATAGGTCATCACGCCGATAATCACATGCAATATCGTGTTAGATAGAAATGAAAAGAAAATTGATTATGCACTGAATGTGGTACACAAACTAATATTTGATTAACAGCACTCTTCTAATGTGACTGCAGTGAGATGTGTTAGTATACTGAAATTGAACAATCGTGATAGTAGATTGCTGGTTAGTATAAGATGTATATGCTGCGTTACACTGCATTTCAAAATAGTCCATCGATGTCGATATTTCGTATCTATCAATGATTTTGGTACATATTCCTTGGGGAGAAAATGAAGAAAAAAAAAGAAGAAAAACGTTATTGTACAACTTGTGGGTGAACGGTGATTCAAGATTTAGGATGTTTTTATTCCGAGTAATAGTCATTATCTTATCAGACAATCAGCCTGAGGAAGTATGCGTTTGAATAATAAAGGTTATTCATTCAATGTAGTATCTATACTGTGACAGCGTGAGTCACGGTGTGTTGAAAGTGCGGATAATGTAGCTTACTATGTCTAAAGAATGACGTAGATTCATAGTCAATGATAATAAAAGGTGTAAAGAGAGTAAGAGCAAAGACGAAAATTTGAAGAAGTGTAACTTCATGCAATAAAAATGAATATCTACAAAGATGAAAAATGCAGCCTAAATTCTAACGAGCCTGCAAGGCTGACACTCTGTACTAGGCAACAGTTGTTGTTTAATTAGTGATAGATAATTAATAAGGTGACAGTGATTATTCACTAACAGTTGGAAGTTGGCCCATTCTTCACCAACATTGACCATAGCACGTATTTTTTTTTTTCTCTTCTCGCAGTTAATTCAGGTGCATAATATTTATATTTTCATAAACAAAACATGCAATGAGTAGCATATGTATCTTAAAAAACATAGTGAACGGAGTCACTGTCTTTTCCCACACCTACATTTGTCAATATCTTGAGCAATAATTACATGGAAATATTATAGAACAAGAAAGAAGTCACTCACTTCAACTTAAGATGTTTTATCCTCAACCCAGGTGAGTTTTGTCAAAATACAAGCACCTCTGGGTATTTGTGAAAGGGAAATATAGTCGTTATTAATTAAATAATTCAAGTCCCTATAAAAATATAAAATTAGAGACAACGACGGAGAACATCACCGGATAGATTAACGATCGATTGGATGATGACGTCAGATGATAGAAACGGGGAACAAGAGGACAAAACATCTTCGTTATCATTCAGGCAGAAAATAGAAAAGAGAATTTACAGAATTAGAGTTTTAACACAATTATTGAAGTTTCATTAAATAAAACTGAGAGGTGAATAGGAATACGGATCCTATTTTACCATCACATTTACTTGTTTGCAAAATTGACATGCGTTTTGAGGAAACTTAGCTTAGCAACAAGTTGGTAGTAAGAATTTGAGCTATCCTCAAAAGAATGTTCCTTAAGGCCGAGGCCCACCAGCCGGCAGCGAACAGCGGCGACCGGCCGAAAACAGTGATTCACATCCAAAACATCGACCAAATCCAACCCGAATACCAAATTTGGTCGATGTATTGGATGTGAACCACTGTTTTTGGCCGTTCACCGCCATTCGCTGCAGACTAGTGGGTTTCAGCCTTTAGACGTATGATGCAGGCAAGAGTTTCATTAGCGTATAATTATTGTTACGGAGTACAACGAACATATAACAAAAACCAATATTCCACACTCTATATCTACTGACAGTTATTTTGGTTATGGACGAAATTTTCCGGTCTGAATACATGAATGGCTTTCGAATACATATAAAAAAAAAAGATTCGCCAAATTTTAGCCCTTCATTTTAATATCAAGGCGTGCCGACCACCCCTTACTTTTCCCCATTTAAATAACATGGGCTTTTCGACTGTTTCAATCAATTTTTTTCTTAAAAGTTCAATTATTTGCCAACAAATCTAAGATTGAGCAACAATGTCGGTGATGTTACTTCCTTCAAATAAAAAACAATTTGGCAACATCCATTAGGAATTGCATGTTTATTCACTCGATTGCTCGGGGTCTTACAATAAGATTTGAGGGATAAGAACTGACATGAAATTCCTAATGGATTTTGCCAAATTTCCTTTTACTGAAAGGTAGTATCATCACTGACATTGATGCTCAATCTTAGATTTTTTGACAAATAATTGGACCTTTGAGAGAAAAATTGATTGTAACAGTCGAAAAGTTCGTTATTCAAATGGGGGAAAGTAAGGGGTTGTCGGCACGTCTTAATATTTAAGAGCTAAAATTTTACAAATTTATTTTTTTTGATTTATTTGGAACCCATTCATGTATTCGGAGCAGCCCCGTGACACTTTCCTATACCGCCCATGTTAAATAGTGTCCCCCTTACTGTCGCCAGCCACTACGTGGCGCTGAGGGTAACGTGCTCTGTGACGTCACGGAAAGTAACCTCGGAATATTTGTCAAATCTGGCGCAATCAATTGATCTCAGCATTTTACATACTGAACGGGCTAAAAAATGTCAAAACAAAGTTTTTCAAGCGGAAATAAAATGCCCCGGTGCATCGTTCTAGCTTAATTTTAGATTTTCATAATTTTTTTACAACAGTTGCATTTCAAATACCCAAATACCTGCCTATTATTCATCTTTCATTCAAAAGATTCTTTCCGAATTACTTGATCGCGTGATAGAATATCGAAATGTCAGTTTTTATATGTCTTTGGAATGAGTATAACAAAAATCACATTTTTTCTAATTAAACAAAGTAAAACCAAACAGTAATTCACGTTGGACTCGTCTGTAAGATCGAATTTGAGAAGAAAAATTCGCAACTATTTTCATTACAATCCCATTCAAATTTGCCACAGCCTCATACCATTTCAAGTGCCTCGCGCTGCGACAGCCGGGCACGTTACCCCCAGCGCCACGTAGCGGACGGCGACAATAAGAGGCCGGCTGAAAGTCGCGAGTGTCACGGGGCTGATTTGGAGCGAAAAAATTCGTCCATAACCAAAATGACTGTCAGTCCAATGCACATGATATTGTGTGAAAGTTATGAAAGAAGGCAGACAAAGGCTTCATGCCAGAAACACACACAACGCTGAATCAGATACATAAATTCTTCAGGACTACAGGAGTGCGATAAGTGTCTGTTTTGGTAACCTTTGGCACCTGTTGGTAGCTAAGGCCGTCTTCCACTACAATATTGAGACCCATCACCAACCCGAGATTGTTCACGGGCTGGAAATATCAGAAATACAGGATTAGTGAAGCCATTAGGAGGCTGAAGGTGATTTGAAAAAAAAAAACTGAAGTATAATAGTCTATGTAAAATAGTCTGGCATTTGTGTTTGTAGAACTGACAATACCATACACTATGTACTAAAGAATATCCGTTGCACACTTGCGCTGATATTCAACTTATGCAACCTGGTTACTATAAGTCTGTAGTCTATAAAATTGAGCCCAGCATGATATATAACTCCCAAGTCATGACGCGTGGTTAACCCCTTGACGGCAAGGACATCTATAGACGTCCAAAAAAGACATGCCACTTCTGGCGAGGACGTCTATAGACCTCTCAATATTGATTAAGTGGGTATCTAAGTCTCGAGCTCCATAAAACGTTAACACTTTTCATAATGGTATAGCATTGAGGGACATGTAGAACACAAATATAAATGATACCGTTTCAAAGTGTACAATTTCAGCTTCAATTTGAAAAAAAAAAACGGTCACTGTAGCATCAAAATTATGGCCGTTGCAGCCACTGAAGTACTGGTCGGCGAGAAGCTGTGCTGAAATCTGCGACCACGATCCTGGCTGAACGGAGTATCCGAAAATAAAAAACTTGGGATTGTTTTGTTGGTCAAGGTACCCTTCAGCCTTCTATGCGATAGATTTTTTATAGATTGAAATTTGGCAGAATTATGAATTTTTTTTACGGAGTCAAGTCCGTTTTCTTGATTTCGAGTAACGTTTTTACCTGTATTTTGGAAATTGAACGACGGATCAAAAATCTGTCCCAAAGGAGCCTGAAGGGTACCTTGACCAACAAAACAATCCCAAGTTTTTTATTTTCGGATACTCCGTTAAGCTAGGATCGTGGTCGCAGATTTCAGCACAGCTTCTCGCCGACCAGTACTTCAGTGGCTGCCACGGCCATAATTTGGATGCTACAGTGACCGTTTTTTTTTTCAAATTGAAGCTGAAATTATACACTTTGAAACGGTATCATTTATATTTGTGTCCATACATGTCCCTCAATGCTACACCGTTGTGAAAAGTTTTAACGTTTTATGAAGCTCGAGACTTAGATACCCCCTTAATATTTTGCCTCTGTCAGAAATGGCACGCAAAGTGAGTTTCGCCGTGCCAGTTAAGAGGTCAACAAGCTCAATTGACAGCTATTTCACAAGAAGCTAAGATGGCTTATCCACTACGAGAATCGTAATTGAGAAATGTAGGAACAATAAAGTGTGAATAATGAAAAGGATATCAAACGAAAGTATCATATTACAAGTCTAAATTCGGAGCAGGGAGTTATTCATTTCAGAAAATGATGTACACTGAACTCCGAAGCTTTAAAGGTTGTATAAGAAACAAAATTCCTAAGACTTCGTACTTCAGTGTGCAAGGAATTTCAAGATGCACTGCAATTAGCTCCTTGATTTAGAGATATGCATGTAGAGGTTACATTAGGAAGTCGTGAGCAGATGTAACTCGTTATTAATTGTAAGGCCCATGAGCTTATATTCTGTAGAGAAATAAAAAAGTGAAAGTAGGAAGAGTCCTGGATATCCTATTAATGCGTTTTGTCGTTGGGCCTAATTGAGAATCGATACATCATTTTATTGCATCTTTCTAAAGATATTGATCATGATAAAATTGATTTTCACATTGGCATAGCCCTTCATTTTCCCAAAGTTACATGTATAGACAGAATACCGACTTCTGTCGCACCTGAAATCTGCAATCGAAGGGGTACATCTCTTTTCAAGTTGGCAATACCCAAGACAAAAGCTAGTTTGAAAGCCCCCGCGACAAAGAGCTGCGAAATAGGCGATGCTCGTATCGCTTCATCTGTCAAGCCAGCTTTTGTTTAGGGTACTGCCAACTTAAAAAGTAATGTACCCTTGGCTGCAGATTTTAGTTACGACAGAAGCCGGTATTTTATCTGTACATTGTTTATTGTTTATTGGCTACGATTAAAAAGAACCAAAAGTTTGAAAAAGAAAATGAAGTCCCGTTAGAAAGATATGACCAATAATCACAACGGTACTAATGATTGATAAAAAGAAAACTTACAATTCTGATCGTGTTTTTAAGATGTCTAAGTCACTTTCATTCCAGTCAATATAATCCTTATCACATCGCTCTGCAGATACACCACTAAAAAATGTGGCAAAAGTAAGATCGTCAGTTTGAGGTACAGCAACTGTGATATTCGATCGTTGATGAATCAGTCCGATTTTGTCAGCTACAAGGAGCAAGATATAACAAGAGCTGGTGAATCCATATGACTAAGGTCTCAAGGTATCTCTAATATTCAGAGATGCTAGATACACTTAATTAAGGTGCCACAGAACTTGATCCAAAATTCAGCATTCAGCACAGCGCCCTCTGAATAGTTCAGCCGGGTTTAGAACCCATATAAAACAAAAACTCTCGTTGAGCGTTATCACAGAGTCAGGATTTCCTCGTCTTCAATTGGTGCTTGTCAAAACATACAGGGTTAATTCCTATCGTCCGTACACTTGGAGTACATTGAGGTGGCCGAATGTCCAATGATTCAGTTGTTTCAGCGATTATCTATTCCTTGATTGCCTTCTTCTTCAAAACAATTGTCGACTTTGGACTCCTGGCCACCTGAACTCTACTCTAAGGGAACGGACAATAGAAATTCATTGCTGGTAAACTAAATTACAGACTTCTTCCGCGTCGTGTTCTGCCTCGTGTCACCTGAAAATTTCGTCGACAAATGCAGCCTTATTTACGGAAAGCAGACGGGTGAAATGAGTTTTCCTGAAAAGTGTGTGTATTTCTACACGGCGCTTGCTCCCTGGATTGAGTGATAAATATTCTCATCTCCTAAATGCGATCAAAATACGACAAGTCGGTAATTGCAGGGATTCTGATGCCGCAATGTTGGATGTGTATAAATGTAATATAATTTTCGTTTATTCGTAATACACAGTATTAACTAATTTACATTAAAAATCACTGAGCAAGCGCCCTACAGTTTAATTTGAGTTTAGAAAAAAATCATTTCCGTGGAATTCGTCCTCCCGTTTAGGCTCAATTTGTCGACGAAAATTGATCACTTATGACGTCACAAAATATATAGAGGACATGCCACTACTGTGGCACCTTAAGATGTTAGTACAAAACGTTTGATGCAAAGAAGATCAAAGTTGAAGGAACCGTATTCTAATTTGACTCACCTTCGACAATCCTTTGAGAAAACGAAGTTTTCTTCAACATAGTAACAGATTCAGTATCAGTGATCTTCTCAGTAGTTACTTCTGTGCATTAAAGAAGATAAAAATTGTCAATTCAGGATATTGTTCAAACATTATGTCACTCAGAATCGGATAGATAAATTGGAGTTTGTTCAATAATTATAGGGAAGTTGCATGAATGAAAAATTAAAGAATATGGTTTCTCTATAAATTTGGTGGTCAGGATTGGCAAAAAGTCAGTCCATCTTCCACGAGCTGCAAAAAAAACAGCATATAGGTTCCGGATGACGTACGGAATTCATGTCCCTCTATCCGGACTCAATATGTTTTTGCTATCTGTTTTTGTTCGGTTGCATGCAGGATTTGTACGGGATCTTATATGGTTCTTATTCTGTTATATGCGGGATTGATTTGCGAGAGGTTGAATGCCTTTGGGTGGCTGCCATCCAGTCTGATCCGAAATGTGATCCTGAGATGAAATTTCACCACACGGAGAAAATAAATTTAGATTGTTAAAATGAATTTATTACAATGTATGATGCGTTGAGCAGCACCCACTAATATTGTAATCAACCGCCTATTGATACAAAGTAAGGATTTGTAGATTAGAAAAACACCGCATTATTTCGGCCGGGATTTGATTCGGGATGCACGCATTTACTTGCATTACTAGTCTCTCGCTCTACCAACTACGCTAAACTATCTATTAGAATAATTCATTACTTTTTCTTATTTATTTTGAACTTGGCATCTGTCTCAATCATATTGGCGTTTCAATGCAGCTGAGATATCGGAACTGAACATCCGAGTTCGAAATATCTTCTCAACTCAATTTCTTTCCAAGAGTTCCAAAAGTCCTCACTCACTGTAACGCTTACAGTAAATATGTCATAATATCTATAAAAATCTAGTCTCCGTCAATATTTTCCATGGCTTAGCAAATTGACTTTTAAATAATAGTTGATTTGAGGACGTTGATTGACTATAGGTAGTACAGTAGAACCTTGATTATCTGAACCTCCGTTATCCGAACCGTCTGTCATCCGAACCATGATTTATTTTATCCGAACTACGATTTGCTTTATCTGGACTTTTCATTTTTCGAATTTTCGAATCTTAGAATCGCGCCCTAAAATGTTGCGAGTAAAGTAGTGTTCAAACGTGCACAAGCTTGTATGGCATTAATTCGCTCCCATATTCACACGTAATCTTTATTAGACCTTGGTGTCCACCAGTTATGTTTGAAATATTCTTTTACTATGTAACATCGTTTCATTCAATATTACTGTTCCATTATCCAAACTTTCGATTATCCTAATTAGGCTCGGTCCCAATTGATTCGGATAATCCCAAAGAGCTTATAGACATAGAGTAGAATACGCATAAGAGCCTACGTAAGTGGAAGTGTGGCCCGAATGAAAAGAGACAAACAACCGACTGTATGTTCGATCCTTTACTATTGTTGCGTGCATACCCAAAGTCGTGACCCGGTTGGGAGAGCGGACGTTGCTTGCCATGCAGAGACTTTCCCCTCATTTCCCCTTTTGCCTAGTCCCCACTTTGCGTCTAAAATTACTGCGCATGCGGTATTAAACAAAGATAGCACTGACACTTTTCTCTCTCTGCAAAGTACACAGCAATTCGGCTCTCTTTCCGACTCTATGTCTATAAGCTCTTTGGATAATCCAGGTTCTACTGTAATCTAATAACCAAGTCCATTTAAACAGATGAGTGAAGTTGAACAGTTAGTTAATCTTTGATAGAAAATGAAGTTCCGTCAACTGAAGATATAGTCACCATGACTTGAATTGAACATCCCAAAATAGTACATGTAACACGCACAAATTGTGCCTGGTACGGTAAACTGAATAGTTACAGTGAATATTCAAGAAAAGTTGAATACTATAAGGTCGAACAAGACTGTTAATATTACTAAATTTCTGGTGCAGTTACTGTTACTAAATCACAAATGCTTGCTGTAGTATATTATAGTTACCTCAACGGAAAAACATTGTTGCGGTTACTATAAAATTTGAACTACATCGAAAATGTTGATTTTGTGCATCGAATGTTTCTCAGTGAGTTGTCATTGAATCCAGATGCATGGTCGACTGGGGAGTATTCGCGAATATAACATATTATTTGTCACGGAGATTGTTTGACGTTATTATTATTATTATTATTATTATTATTATTAATAATAATTAATATTATTATTATTAAAATATTATTTAATAATAATTATATTAGTATTAAAATAATTATTATTATTAATAATAATAATAATAATAATAATAATAATAATAATAATAATAATAATAATAATAATAATAATAATAAATAATAATAATAATAATAAATAATAATAATAATAATATTCTATTATTATTGTTATTATTATTGTGAGACGTTTCCGAGATGAAACCCGGACATGCCCGCATGAGAGCCGTTCGGAATTTGGCCACGATAGCAACCAAATGTAAGCTAATAGGTTTTGTGCTGTCGCATCAGACGTTTCGACAAAAAATCCGAACCCGTACGCATATGATTCATAAGTGTTTTTGTGTACGATACAGTCCAGATGAAAGCGGATAGAATTTGAAGCATGATAGTTAAAAATTCCGAATTGGATCCAGAAAGACCCAGATAAGAACCGGATAAAATTATTCAACCAGATAGAAAACGTACAAAGTCCGAAGCAACCCGCGTCGAAACCTATCCGAAAATCTTATCCGAATCTATCAGAACCTATCTGACATTTTTAGCAGAGCGGCCATTGGAGTACATTCTTCCAATCTTGATTGTCTACAACTATTCCATTTCAATTAGAAGCATCAATTTTTCACAGAAACATAAGATACTAATGAATTAGGCAACTTTCCTATTGTGTAGTATTGAACTTTTCCAACTTCTCAATATAATGTGATGATAATTATTGGATATCTTCCACAGCAGATGAAAACGTTATTCAATGAGAAAATCACCTCTCTTTACTCCGCACCGCTCAGCTCTTGGTATTTTCTTTCCTCTATTCAACTCATTTCCTACAGCCTGAATAAGGGGCGATGTTACAGCAGAGTGAAAACCCCAAGTGTGATCAACTTTCATCTTACCATGAATAGAATATTGAACAGCATCTGGCGTCGCTACTCTTCTCTTCCATTTTCCTGAAGCAGTTTCTAATTTTTCTAGACGCTCGGCTAGCTTTCCTTGCTTAACAGCCACATCTGTCTTGTGAAAAATATTTCCATCCGTTGAATCCTGCAAAGCAAACAGACATCAATTAGTCAATGTAACCCAAACTTCAACAATCATCAATTCCTTTTTAAACTACATACGTTCTCATTGCATACTGGCGAGGAAGTAGAGTGGAGACCAGGTTCACAAGATAGTTGGTGTTTCCATTTAGACCTGCCGTTTTGCTCTAGAGCTGCTAGTCGATTTGCTATGCTTATGCTCCGAATTTCCATGCAGTTTACCTCCTGGACCAATCGCGTCATGGTAAGGCTTGTATCGGTCATTAAAGTTTTGGAATCTAGGTCCATATTCATCTTCTGGCGATCAGCTCTGTTGGATGTGGATTGGGTAACATTTGACCTGTAAGGAATTCAGTAATTTAACAAGTTTACCGCAGAGATCACAATTTGCGCAAAAAATGAATAAAAGTTGGATTCCAAACAGGACATTATAAAAATATGGTGTCATTATGTTTTAATGATCCCAAGGCTATACTCACGTAGTTAATTCAGAGTGAGATTTTGCACGTGATCGAGAATCGTCCGTCTTACGTAAAGTAGTGGTTGAATTTTTCTCCATTTTAGAAAGAATTTTTTTTTCTGAAATACGTGAAACTTCGTTTGTTACTGTTTGAGTTTTTTTCTTCGAGTATTTATGCACTATCTGCTTGTTGGGGCGCTCGCTTTTCCTAACATGTCTTTCAATTTGGTTGGTAGTCCTTGTCGGCTTGTTTCTAATTGCGGCGACGCTATCTTTTGCTTTACTGGTACCTTCTGTAAGTGAGGCCTTGACGCGTGAGCTTGAAGTATTCCTGCCTTCTCTATCACACGCTATTATTCCAGTCAGGCGCTCAGCCGGCTTCCGAACTAAATTAGTTTTCAGTCTTGAGCCTGTGACAAAGTCCGACTGTTTAACAGTGACGGAAGCCTTAGATTCTTTTTTCAATACTGTCTCTGGAGCGTTGGAACTTTCGTCAACAGATTTTTCTGCTCGCCGTCCATCTTTACGACTCACTTTACTCAAATTGTCAGTTTCACAAATCGTTTCTTCTGAAGAAAAACAATGAAAGATATAACGAATGCCTTCACCAAAACGCAAAGTACATGGTTAGATACTTCAAAGAAATGTAGAATGGACTTGCTAATTATCATATGCTATTTCAGGTGGCCTAAACTTATTCTCCACAGGGACTGGAAAACAAATGAGATAAGGGAATACTATAATAATATCCTACATTATAAATGTGAGGGTTCATCATATTCGGAAAAGTACTTCAAAGTGACTCACCTACTCGGTCGAACATTGAATGACGATTGTTATGATGAGCTAGAGGTCTTTGATAAGCTGCTCCTAACTCCTCAGACGTTACAGGTTGACTCTTGGAACGTGATGTGAGCCAGATTTTTGTAGCGATTCTGTTGCCGCCATACAATTCATTTATGGATTCAATTGCTTTCTCTGTTGACATCTTTTCATTGAAGAGCTGTACCCGTTCAGCAACAGTTAATTTCGAAGTATCAACTTCTTCTTCACGAGTTTTTCTCCTTTCTAAGGCATTTCTCTTACTTGGGGATTTTGGCTCGGAAACTTGTTTGTAAGCTACCGGCTGTGTGTCTGATCGTTTTGATGATGCTTGTTTTTCGACTACCGTCAAACGTTCCGAATTCCTCGAGGTCCTTTGCGATATGGAACGGACAGGCTTTTTTTTCACGGCAAGTTGAGAGCTTTCTTCGATTACTATAGAACGTGAAGATGTTCCCAGTTCGCTATTGGTACGGGGTAATAAGTTCTGGTTTTTGATGTCTGATTTTCTGGAATTTCCTGCTTCCACATGTTTTAGACTCTGCGATCTACCAACTTTTTTCACACCAATCAACGTCGTTGCAGACTGCGGTTTACCTAGAGATGCATTTACTAAAATTTCTTCAGAATTTTTTCTTCGCTTAGGCGGTCTTGTCGACAACTTAGTAACATTCTCTTTTTTCCCGGACATTTTAATGTGCAAGCTCGAATTGGGTTCAGTATCTAAGGATTTTTGAAGACCATGATCTAAACCTAGAACTGGAGTCTCGGTTGCGACTAAATTAAAAGGTTGTGTACGTCAAAATTCTAGTCCATGCTTCGGCGACTCTTCTGCCATTATACTGAAATACAAAATTGGCTAAACTTAATCGTGTTCAGTTGAGATATCTGTATATCTTACATACAAGACTAAACAACTGGATCTATCTCAAACTAATAACAGGAAGCCCTAACTCAGTGTTGAAACCCTATACCTTATGTGTGTTACAAACATGATGGAAATGTACACGACAAATTAATGTATCGCAGAAAATCAATTTTCCTAAATAGTTCGACTGTTTTCTATAATATCTAAAGATCAGCAGTGTACAGAATGAGAACAGGGTTGGGCATGCTGCTATGACAGAGCGACTGATAGATATGTGTAGAATATAACCCCATGATACTTCAGAGCTGTTATACCGTGAAGTTAAGAGGAAACCGAACGATAGCCACACTATAGTTCGAACAACACACGCTCGCGTTGCGTCCGTGAGCTTCTACCCGCTGTCAGTGAGCGCACACTCGATTCGCCCGGCACCTGTTGCCGAAGCCGCGCTCATAGATAGTGTGAGCCGGGCGCCGGGTGAATCGAGATGGCAGTCACTGGCAGCGAGTAGAAGCTCACGTACGCAACGCGGGCGTGTGTTGGTTGAACTATAGTGTGGCCATCGTTCGGTTTCCTCTCAACTTCACGGTAGAGTAGCCTTCCTGACAATAAACTAAGCGTATCACATCTTCAGAATAACGTTCATTATACATTTGATAGTCAAATTTCGAAAGAAGTTCAACAATGATTGGATATTTCAGTAATAGTAGAAGGGCCTGTACAGCTATGCATTCATGCACAAATGTTTGAGGGTGGCGTAGGAGTAATGCAGTTTTATTAAAATGTGAACGCAATCAAGATCTGTGATACCAGATTTTCATTCAAAGTGGATAATACCTGTGCGTCAACTACAGTAATCGTTATAAACTTTTGCCCATAGAACGTCTGACAAAGGCGCTACTGACATGAATATTGAACACAGAATGCAGTAATGACTTACCTGTCATAAGCAGTTGACTGAAAAAACCTCCTAGAACCAATTCAAACTTCATTAGTTAAATACGTTTATCATTGTTGAACGATTTCGTGCTTTTCAATGTTTGCAATTGGATACCTACTCCTAAGCATGTACTTGATAGTTCGATATCATAGGTTTCTATGTGTTGATGCACAGAGAACATAGCTATATACCAAGCGATTAGTAGCTGTATTGAAGAAGTAAAGCGATACAGAAGAAAGAATCCAAAACAACCAACACCGATAAGCTTACAAACATGAGAGCATCAGCCGTTAGAATAACAAAAAAAAAAAAATAATAACAATATTGATGAAGTGCAAGATATCGACGCCTGAGTGGAATAACATCCAATCTCAAATTGTGTTTGCAAACTAGCCTACATCAAATTACGATTGGAAATTAGCCTATCTCAAATTTTGATTGGAAACTATCCTATCTCAAAATGCGTTTGGAAACCAGCCTTCACTTCGTGTATACTTCTAATTGATACAGCCTGGTTTTCAAACGCATTTTGAGATAGGCCAGTTTCCAATCAAAATTTGAGATGGGCTAGTTTTCAATTGTAATTTGATGTAGGCTAGTTTCCAAACACAATTTGAGATAGGATGTTATTCCACTCAGGCGTCGATATGAAGAAGCAATTGATGCACAGACCTCGCCCTGCGAAGTCATAAATAATTAACTCACGATTTCGTGGCCCAGAAAAAGAGATTGTAGAAAGGCACAGAGGAGAATGAAAATGTAAGCGCCTAACAGATTCGCTGAGACCTCTAATTCATCTACTGAGATGTGATATTTTTAATTTGAAAGACAGACCTTCTCATTAGATTTTAATAGTGTGCAAATTGATCAGTCGCAATTGCTTCATAAAAATCTTACATACGATTAAATAAAACGGTATTGTTTATGACTCTTCAGTTTTTAAAAATATACCTAATATCAACCAAATGCAATCAAAGTGGAGGCACTGCTTATACAAATTATCAGGCAATTTATTTCTACGTATGTTTATTAGCAAAATCACCTGATTGCATCATTTACTATTCTGCTATTAATTGTGAACGCTGTTTTTCGATCTTCACAATGATACTTGGAAAGGTACATTTATGTTGTGAATGGTAAATAATCCTCTGCAAGCACATATTGATTACGAGAAAAATGTCAACAAATTGTGGGACAAAGACCAATGTGCTTGCTAAAGGATTATCAGTCATTCCAGACATCGAGTCTGAAGAGTAGTTACAACTCATCTGGTGGTTAAGCAAATTTTGAAATGAGATTCGGAGAGCAAAGTGAGCCCTGTCATGTGGACAAAGAATTTGTAGCATAATATTTTTATTTAAAAAATGAAAGTTACAGATTATATAAATGTTGTAATACTATAATTTTTGTCATTTGATATTGTAGAATAAATACTAAAAAAAAAAAAAAACATATTAACTGCGTTACGAATAAGGATATGCAGCTTGCAATATCCGGTCCAATATCCATTGGGAATAGGACAGGTTTTTAACTCGCTTTTTATTCCTGACAAAACTGGACGAAGCCTGCCAAATCTTTATTCCTTGGTATCGTATTTTCGTCCAGTTTAATTTCGTTGTTTTTCCATCAACAACGTGGAATTATTCTTTGAGCATCCACTTTCCTCTCGTTACTGATATTCAAGACCTGGAATGTGTTCAATTTGGAGTGCTTTTTACAATTGGGTAACTAAAATGATGGTAGCATAATACTGTAAAGGTGGTTTCAGTTGAACTTGATTTGATTCGCCACCATATCACAAATAGCATTATTGAAAGGTGATGCGAATTAAGTCACAGTAAAAATCGTGTCAGTTCGCATCAATTTATTCTCTACACTCAAGGGGGTATGAACAACTTGGAAATAGTTCTTAGCAAATCCCTGGTATGCTTCGAATAAATATTGTATTGACTTAGCTTATTTCATATCTGATTACTTATATTTTGAAACACAATTTCAAAATATTTGAGATTTTATGGACATACCGAAAAAAAGTGGTTGTCGTGAGTCAATAATATAATAGAAACTAGGTCAGTTTTCTATTCTTTTAATTAAGTCACACACATTTTTACTCAACATTAACAAGAAAATTGGTTCAGAGATGAAGATAAATTTATGACTGAAAATTAAATTCATCGAATATCATTGGGTTGCCACGGAATCTCATCAATGAAGAATATTCCCTTAAAATTTGGCAAGGTTTAGATGAACGATACAACCTAAACCCTATGAGAACCACTTTTTTTTTCGGTGCAATCAATCGCTGAAACGCAAAGTCCATGAAATCTCAAATGATTCTGAATTCTGTCTCAAGATTCTAGTAAATAATAAAAAATATAATAATAATAATATTTCTTCACAGCATACGAGTGATTTAAAAAAATTATTTCCGAGGTGTTTTACCTTCTTAATACATTCAGCATACGTTTGTGTGCAGGTAGATTGTTTTATGCGGCGCATTGTGATATACAGTGAAAAAGTGGCAACTTATAACAAACTAAATCAGTACATCTAAATTCGAAGAATTAGTAGTTGGGTCTGAAACAATCTTTACCTACTATTAAATAACCAGCCCGAATATGAAAGGCATAAAAATTACTCAACTAATAAGAACTATTCAAAATAACCAGTCTATAGTTTCTAAATACTATACAGAAGTATGGTTTAAGCTACATACCTATCGGGTATTTTCAATATAGTTGTAGGTAGATCGCATATCGATTCTCTACATTGAGAAGATACAAAATCTTTAGTCAAGTCTGATAAAATTCCTTTAGAAATAAATCTGCATCCAAATCTTTCTCCTTGCGTGTCGCTAAAATATACAGACTCCAGTGATCTTCGCTTACTAAGTATGTTCAGCAATCCGCTTTCACTATCTGACGTACATACATGTTCGACTGACTGAGCTCGCTTCCTAAAGAACATATCATTAGGATGGATGCCTTTAGCTATTTGGTTACGAATGAATACATCTTTATCACAATCAAGGTAAGGTCTGATTAAATTATTTTGTTTCAAAATTGGTCGGGCATTCTCTCTATCAAAGAAATCCTCGGTTGATTGGGTCAAGCCATTTCTCAGCATGGACAACTTCTTTGGCGATAGCACAGCCGCAGTTTCGTAGCCCGAACGATCGTGCGAGTTTTTTTGCAGATATTTCAATATAGTTTTCTTTGGCCTTTCGTCAGATTCTTCGGCCTCAAGGCTTGACTTCTTCTTTAATATTGGCCGTGGCTCGAGACAAACTGACTCGCAAGACAACGAGTCCTCTCGGCTGTGTTTTTTCTTCAGTATAGGTCTCACTTCGGATATATCGACGAGCTCGGAGCCACCGACAGTTAGTCTTGGCAGGAAAGTTGCAATATTTACATGCAGTCCGGTGTTTGTTTCGCTAATATTACTCCAAGACTTCCGCTTTAATATTCCTTGCGGTTCTACAGAGCTAAAATTATTAAACTCCCGATCATTTTCCCTGTATACATTGTGCTTTAGAATTGAAGTTGGATGCAAATCTGGACTCTGAGCTCGCCTAATCATTTCATCCAGAGAGGACCTTCTCTGATGCTTCAATATCGGCTTAAACTCGGAACAATTAGTTTTAGTTAGTGAAACATCAGGCGAGCAACTCCGACGTCGTATTATTTGGCTTTCATCCAAACTACTCCGCTTCTTGAGAATTCCATGCCTTTTTGAGGACAAGTCTACGACGGAAGAGGAAAAGGTCACAGGCACTGGGTGAGAGACGTGAGATGTTTGTTCTGTCTGATTATGATCGGGCGTCTTGTGTTTCAATATTGAGGCTGTTGGCTGCTGACGGGAGACGAAATTTACGTCCGAGTTATTTTCGTTTTGTTTTTTTAAAATCGAACATTTGTGAAGCTGCACTTGTGGCACATGGACGTATACTGCTGTACGTTCGAGTTTACCAAGTAGTGCGTGGGTTGACACTGAAGGTATGCAAGAAGACAAAGTCTGTGGTAAGACAGAATGCAGTCTTAAGATCGAAGGCGGACTGGCAGTGGAACTCCATCGCTCTGCACGTTCCATACTCCTCTTGTCAATTGAATCTCAGCATCTACTTCTCATAAAACTTCTTAGTCATCAGGCACACCACTACTGTAAACATCCAAATAATTTCTTTTTAACCCTTCCATAGGTTTCATATCACATCGTATCATACCATATGGTACCCCACACAGGGTATCCCGTTCTAATCTTCTCCACCAAATATCTCTATCATTGTCGAAAATCCAACAATATTGTCTCAGAAGATGTCGCATTGTTTTGAGAGGGATACGAGACGGGCAAAACAAACTTCCCCTAAGTTTTCTAGCCTTTTGTTTCTATTTTTTCAACAAAACACAATGTTTCTTTTCCATGCCAAAACTTTAAACAAAAGCAAGCTGAATCCAGGATTGTCTGTGGAACTTCTGTTCTAACGAGTAAAATTTTTCACTGCCAATCTGATAAATGCAGGGCAATGCCCACATCAAAACCATATAACTCTTGTTGAGAAATGATTTTAACATTTTCAGCAGTAAAAGAGATCTTTCTGCGGAGAGATTGCGATGGGACAACCTGTGTATATTATATGTGTACATTAGGGTGGTCCTTATTTGGGGCTCGGACGAATTTTTAATCAGACGCCCCCCAAATCGACTCCAAATAATTCAAAAACAATACCCTAATTTTTTCAGATTTTTAACTCAACTCTAACCCCTCCCTAAATGAGTGTGGATTTCCCCATTTGAAAGACACGTGTTTTGGCCATATTCTCAGGATATATTTTACTCTAAAAGTAAAATTAAAAAAAAAAAATCTATAACTGCGAGATTTTAGTGTTCATGGGTGCTACTATTTGAGAAAAATTCACATTATCATACGGGTCAATCTAGACGAATTGCACACCCTTCAATTGTGAAAAAAGGTAGGGTGTGCAATTCGTCGAGATTGACCCGTATGACATTATGAATTTTTTCTCAAATAGTAGCACCAATGAACACTAAAATCTCGCAGTTACAGATTTTTTTAAAAAAATTTCCTTTTAGAATAAAATATATCTTGAGAATAGGGCCAAAACACGTGTATTTCAAATGGGGAAATCCACACTCATTTAGGGAGGGGTTAGAGTTTAAATAAAAATCTGAAAAAATGAGGGTATTGTTTTTTAATTATTTGGAATCGATTTGGGGGGCGTCTGATTAAAAATTCGTTCAAGCCCTAAATAAGGACCACCCTAGTGTACATACATACTATGTACTTTCATAGACAGATCATGCGTATATTCTGTGTGCTCCAGGTAAATAAATTGTTTACATTATAGTTAATTTCATGCAGACGAAACTTATGAATTTTTTCTATCATCCTAAGTTTGAGGGTCTTTGAGTTCAGGAATTCTTGGGGCTAGCTCAAAAGCCCTCGACTAATATCTTTGCCACAATATTTCGGGTGCAGAGATCAAAAAATCCTTTTTGAATATAATTTGCTTCTACTAGATTGAAGTAAAATTGAAGTCTTGTATTGCTGAAATTGAAGGATAACAACACCGAGTTTCGCACGTCTATATTTAAGGGCGTCCGAGGAGGACTGGCAATTTTTAGATCGTTCTCAGTGCCCCAACGTGTTGAGTTTTTGAACTAAACTCGTGATGGCTGTGCTAATACAAAATATGCGTGCAGATCAGAGAGCCATAGATTTCACACAATTTGCTATAATTAAGAATATTTCTTAAATCTGAATTCTTGCATATCTATAAACAATCTCGCAGCCAATATTTCCCACTACTGAAAATATCTATCGATATCTTGACATAGAAATTATGTATAAACTGGGTACAGTTACATTCATCAAAATGTTGTTCTTCCGTAAGGCTTATCGCGATATCGCATGTAGCTAAGGTACATCAAAGTTGATGGTAGACGTGACACATTAAACGTCAGTCCAGTAATTCTACCTGCGGTTACCGTCCAGAGAATTCTAAATTTCCAATTACACGACTGATGGTTTCAATAGTTACATTCAAGACATTGAAACAGTTGTGAGTATTGGTAGAAATAGTGACACATCAATTTTAGTTGATTGATGACTATGACGGCAGCTAATCTGCAACGTCACAATTAATATGAGATTTTTTATGATCCGCATAGTGAAAATGACCAAGAGGATACACTACAATACATGTGAGACGATAATTGATGAAATTTTCATGGATTTTCACGTGTACGAACTTTAAGGTAGTACTTGCGCTACAGTCCACCAAACGTGGATTTCAAAGTGGCATTTTTCATACCTGACAAAACGCAATTTTCAAAAATTTGACAAAATTCGTAAAAAATTCATACGTATTTAGAAAAAATTGACAAATCATTTTCACCTGAAAAAAAGTTGGGTCATCGGCTAATTTCTTGAACAGTTTTTTTTTCCATCAATTTGTTGCTAACTTTTTTAAATTATTATTATGCAAAATCAATCTTCCGAGGATCTTCTACATGCTTGATTTTTTTCAGATTTTTTTCCCATCGAGAAGTATTCAAAATCTTCTCTGAAACCCACGTTTGGTGGACTGTAGCGCAAGTACCACCTTAATCACATAGATTCAACAGACGAATGCAATGTGTTACGCGAAGACAGTGCATATACAGATTTGGGCATGATAACGCATTTGATAATTTAGCTAGGCAGAAACTCGTTTCTATGAGATTATACAACTTATATGACATAAGACATTTTTCGTCACGGACGTATCAAAAACTCGGTCTCACGGCCTGTTGGTAGACCGCAAGCAAGCGCTTCAGGAGCGTCTGTCCCATGACAGCAATGAGGCACTCGATTGGGCCGTGAATCACTCGTTTTTGACGCGTCTGACAAAAATTAGTGTTATGCCCGGTTTCACCAACGTCGAATAACTTTATTCATCGATTAAACTCTAGATCCTTTCGTTTTACAAATCGAGGGCTGCCCCGGACTGCACTGAACCAATCACCTTGAAGCTTAGACTAGTACACAGACTATAGCTTCAAGGTGATTGGTTCAGTGCAGTCCGGGGCAGCCCTCGATTTGTAAAACGAAAGGACCTTCTTATTCATTGAAAACAAAAGACTATTCTACATTGTATTTGCGACTTCTGTTCGATGAATAGCATTATTATATGAATAAGAAGTTATTCGACGTTGGTGAAACCGGCCATTAGTAATTAATTCCTAACCTAAGCGAGAATTGTAACCCAAGTAAATCCTAACCCAAACAAGAATTGAA
Source organism: Tenthredo mesomela (assembly GCA_943736025.1). Lineage (NCBI taxonomy): Eukaryota > Metazoa > Arthropoda > Insecta > Hymenoptera > Tenthredinidae > Tenthredo > Tenthredo mesomela. Next base: position 7,541,505 of record OX031022.1, read on the forward strand.
CCTAATCAATTTATTTCCTCACGGCCTTATGATGAAATCTACTATTATGTATCAAATTCTATAGATTGTCTACATGTCCATGACATCATGGAAACGATGAATAAGCGAACGTTTAAGGCATACGAAAATTCCTTCTCAGAATTGAGCGTTATGCGAAGATACTTTATTATTTAGTCTATCACTTATGTCAGTTGAACTCGTAAGTTTCTTATCTTCTTTGGGGACATTTAGATATCAGAATCAATTGTAGTGACCATACCGAGAATATTCGGTGAAGGTAGACAGCCCCCTTCCTACGCCAAAATCAACACAGGCGCGCACCGCGTGCGTGAGGCTCGGCGGGCGGGGCTATTCGGCCAGTGATGCTTCTACCCAATCTTCCGCGCTATGCCGACTCCAGATAGCCCATCCGCGCTAACTCGATAAATACTATAGCCCATCCGCGCTTACTCGATAAATACTTAACTCAAAAAGCAATCATCACACTGAATACGGAAAAGAATGAACGCGAATAAAATGAATTCGCCTAATGCGAATATTTATTTTCAAAATTTATCAACAAATTTGAAATCAAATATCAATTAATTGGATTTAAGTATTGATTATCAGTGTTTAGGATCGATATTTGAGACGAAGTTGAACAGGTAAGTGGAGGGTGAATCATTGAAGACAACATGGTCAAAAATTGGTTTATTTATTGATTTATTTATTTATTGATTTATTTTCAGGACATCTTATTTTCAAAACAGAAAAGTGAAATTGAAAAAACAGTCTGAAACAGAAAAAGGAAATTTATCAACGATTATTGGTTAATCGAGGGATCCATTACTGTTGAATTATGGTGTACGCACAAACTTATCGGAGATTGAATGCTTGGGAATCGAAGGAAGGCTACCGATGAGCCACTGTCGAACGCAGTACACTTTTACTCAAACCATTTTCGTCTCTCAACGATTACTTCTATCGGAGAACCGAGTGCTGAGATGTACCTCAGCAAGGCATCATAGCGTGCGGAGTAGCTTCGTTGCCGGAGTTGGTAAGTGCGTCGTCGATCTCAGTAGACATTTTCCACTCGTCTGACGAGCATTCAACGTTCATGTCTCGTAGAAGGCGGAGCTTCGTCGCAGATGTTTGTGGTGCGTTGAGACAGCGTACGGGAGCTTCGTTGCAAGAGTTCGTAGCACATCGACGATATTCATCGAACCTTTCTTACTTGTCTGACGAGCATTCAACGTTCATGTTTCGCATCTTGCAGAGGAGGTCTCTCTCCGTCACAGTTGTATGTACCGCGTTGGTAGCGTACAGTGGAGCTTTGTTGTCAGATTTTGCAGTGCGTCGGCGAGCATTTTCTATTAAATTTTTGTTCGGCGAGGCTTTGCCAGAGTCCAGAGAAGGACTGCATATCGTCGACGTGCTACGAACCCTTGCAACGAAGCTCCTCGTACGCTGTCTCAACGCACTACTAACATCTGCGACGAAGCTCCTCCGCCTGCTACGAGACATGAACGTTGAATGCTCGTTAGAGTGAGAAATGTTCGATGGATATCGTCGACGTGCCACGAAACCTTGCAACGAAGCTCCTCGTACGCTGCCTCATCGCACTAGGATCATCTGCGACGAAGCTCCTTCGCCTGCTACGAGACATGAACGTTGAATGGTCGTCAGACGAGTAAGAAATGTTCGATGGATATCTTCGACGTGCTACGAACCCTTGCACCGAAGTTCCTCGTACGCTGCCTCGTCGCACTACGAACATCTGCGACGAAGCTCCTTCGCCTGCTACGAGACATGAATGTTGAATGCTCGTTAGATGAGTGAGAGATGTTCGATAAATATCGTCGACGTGCCACGAACCCTTGCAACGTAGCTCCTCGTACGCTATCTCGTCGCACGACAAACTCCTGCGACAAAGCTCCTCCGCACGCTATGAATCCTTGCTGAGGTACGTGTCAGCACTCGGTTCTCCGATAGAAGTAATCGTTGAGAGACGAAAATGGTTTCAGTAAAAGTATACTACGTTCGACAGTGGCTCATCGGTAGCCTTTCTTCGATTCCCAAGCATTCAATCTCTGATAAGTTTGTGCGTACACCATAATTCAACAGCAATGGATCCCTCGATTAACCAATAATCGCTGATAAATTTGATTTTTCTGTTTCAGACCTAAGGACGTGGCCTGTGGGTGGCAGCCTTATCCTCGATGACTCCATTCTCTGCAATGTAGTCTGATCAAATGATTCATTATGTTATTATTAAACTAAAGTTGACACAAACACTGAAAACTTTCTCACGAATTCTTAATTTTCATTAGATTGAATACTGGTATTCCGAACAGATGTTTTGAATAAGATCGAGTTCTGAAAAATGAATAAATAAAGAAATCAATAAATAAACCAATTTTTGTCTTCAATGATTCACCCTCCACTTACCTGTTCAACTTCGTCTCAAATATCGATCCTAAACACTGATAATCAATACTTAAATCCAATTAATTGATATTTGATTTTAAATTCGTTGATAAATTTTGAAAATAAATATTCACATTAGGCGAATTCATTTTATTCGCGTTCATTCTTTTCCGTGTTCAGTGTGATGATTGCTTTTTAAGATAAGTATTCATCGAGTTAGCGCGGATGGGCTATAGTATTTATCGAGTTAGCGCGGATGGGCTGTGCGGAGTCGGCATAGCGCGGAAGATTGGGTAGAAGCATTACTGGCCGAATAGCCCCGTCCGCCGAGCCTCACGCACGCGGTTCGCGCCTGTGTTGGTTTTGGCGTAGGAAGGGGGCTGTCTACCTTCACCGAATATTCTCGGTATAATTATATGCAAACCGGCCACTCAGTCAACTTATCCTCATAACGGGGTCTGCGACTGAAACTTGTACAAGAACCATTTATTTTTTTGCAAATTAATAGAAAAGGTCCAGTGCAAAAATGCTTTCTACAATTCTCAGATTATGGAAGTACTACATGTATTGAATCATAAATTTCAAGTTTCTGAAATGCAGTTGTATGCACCGGGAACCTTTCGCAGAAGGTCTCCTATGTATTGCTGCGAAGGTTCCCTGCGCTGAAATTCCATCGCAGAAGGTTGAATGATTGATACAAATAGTACACCATAAAGTAAGAATTGTAAGTGTTTCTTCATCGGACCTTTTGTAGTCATTTACAAAAATAAAAAATGACTTTTATTCAGGGTGGCCACTATTTCTCCAGAGCCAATTTCCCTGACTTTTCCCGGTTTTTAAGATGATTTTTCAGTTTTTTCCCCGACTTTACCTACACTGGTACCAGTGGCGTATTCTAAGATTTGGCGCCCTGGGCCTATAAGGTTTGCCGCCCCATAAATTAACGAAAAAAAAAAAATCTATTAATAATGAAAATAGGCCATACAAAAAAATGATCACCATTTATTAAAAATTTACATATATACCGAAAAGCCTCCGTCCGAATTGGAAAATAGTGACGTAGCAAAATGCAGATTGTAGTAAAACAGAAGGTTCAAATTGCCGAGAATCAGATTTCCGAACAGCCGTTACCTTGATGCAGCGGAATTCCGAAAATCAATATGTCAACACGAAAAGATCAGATGTGTCAAAATACAGAAACTGAAAGTCCCGAAAAAGCCACCGCAGGAATGCTTGCTCATTTAATCAAGCACAGTGCTATAATTTTCATTGAAACAGAATATTTTAACAGATATTTCTTGTAAAAAAAGCTAGGCGAATATCTTCAAATCACATACAGTGAAACTTCCCAACAGCGGACACCTTTGGGACCGGAAACTTTGTCCGTTATTGAGAGGTGTCCGCTGTTCAGAAAATGACTACTTTTTTATCGCAGAAATGTGCCATATTTTATTTTGAATATACATAATACATGTGAAATGTAATTGTTTTGATATGAAAGGAAGTTGGTTTTACATATTATAAAATATATTAAAAACTACAAAACGAACATTTTAGTATATTTATGTAGTAATTATATATACCGCGAGGACCAGGTGAAAGAGAATGGTCCATCCGCCCAGGCAGATAATATTTCGTATTTTTAGGGGGATAGCCACTCGTTGCGCTGAAAAAATCCCTAGGGTGATTTTGGCGCGCGGTCGATGCAACTCGGCAGCCATTGTTGATACAAGCCGGCTGACTGTCAATACATCGCGGAGGGAGTCTGGATTTGGCCGCCATAGCGGAAAGTAGACATTCATTAAAGTAAATTATCAGCCAAAGTTTGAGGTTATAAATTATAATTAAAAAATAGTAAGGATCAGAAACACCATAAGAACTTAATAAACATATAATTGGAAGTAAAAGCAAGACACCCGCGGGTAATAGGGACACGAAGATCAGGGTTAGTCGCAAAGCACGGAGAAAGACAGCCCGGACGACAAGAACTAAGCAGGACGGGAAGGACACGGCTAACGGTCCCGTACCGGACACAACTTCGAGAGAAACTCTCAATACTTAATTCCCATCACATCCTACCTAACCTAATATATATTTTTCTGTTTTTTTTTGTCTCATTTTTTGTATCCTCCCTCCAGGGATTGAGTATTGTGCCAGTCTAAAAGGGGTAAGTGTTACTCAATTGTAATAGGGGTAGGGGTAAAAACTTAGAGCAGGACAAGTAGTCACAAATCATAACAGGGAAAAAAAAAAAAAAAAAAAAAAAAAAAAAAAAAAAAAAAAAAAAATAAAAGTAAGGAAACAAACACGATCCATCCAAAGTAATACCCCAGAACTAAGAGATAGGACTTATCAAGAAATTAACAACACAAATAAACCTCAGGTGTACACATAAAGGTCTAAACGACTATGGGTTCCACTGACGGGTCAATTCCGGGGAACTTGGGAGGGGGAGATGATAATATAGAGAGAAATAAGAAAAGGTCTTCCACGACAGTATTAAGGAACGTAAATAAGTTCCAGGCGGTGGAGGGGTCGAGGCGCGGGGAGGAAGAAGAGGTGTTGGAGCCGCCTCCCATGCTCGCTCCGGTCCCCTCTCACCTCCTGGATAATCGGTATAATGGTCAATCAACTGCTCCTTTCTTGGTCTTTTTATTCGACCCCCTGGGACATTTGGGGAACTATCACCCTATGTTAATCGCGAAAAGAATAAGTCCTCACCATAAAAATATAATTCATCTATCTCGGTCCTCAAAAGATAAGCTTGTGGTAAATTTTAAAGAATGGCAACATGCGAATGACTTTTTATCAAAAGTCACAAGCATCAACCCCGAATGGAGAGCATTTATACCGGATTCAAGGCTACAGAGAGTGGGCCTGGTGAGGGATGTGGAGACCTCCTTTGACAACCAAACTGTAATGGAAGGGTTAGATCAGGAACCGGGAGACTGCCCGGTCGCAAAAATAGAGAGAATAATGCGCAGGGATCCAAAAGACGGTAAAATCTTAATTAGGTCAGAGAACATAAGAGTATTTTTCCGTACTACAGGAGACCTACCAAGATCTATTAAAATTTGGGGAGTGACTAGGAAAGTCGTTCCATACATTTACCCTGTGAGAAGGTGCATGAAATGTATGCGGTACGGCCACGTAATTGCTCAATGCCAAGCTAAAGATAACGTTTGCGAGATATGTTCTGGGTCACACAAGGCGGAGGATTGTATCGACAAGGAGAATCCAAAGTGCATAAACTGCAAAGGCAAGCACAGAGTCACGGATAGAAACTGCCCCGCCTTCCTCTTCCAGAGGGAGATTAATCGGATTCGCGCCGTGATGAATGTCCCGCTTAAGGAGGCAATTCAAATCGCGAGGCGATCCGAGGATGATTCCGCTGGGGGGGGTGGCCAGGAGAGGTCAGCCGCAGAAGATAGGGAAGCGAACAGAACAAATAAAAATAAGAACCCAGAGGAGGGGGAAACAATAAGATCAGGGCTATCAACTACCAGGATCCACAATAACTCAAAACAACGACCTACCGGGGTCCCTATGGACACAGACGAAGAACAGGAGATGGACGGATGGAGCCAAGACATGGGGGATGGGGATCATAACTTTTGCAACTTCCAAGAACGGTACGAAGAATTTAGAGCCGTAGTCAAGGCAGAGGTGAAATCCCAAATGAAACAAATATTCTCATCATTAATCAAGGACATCAGGGAGAAATTCCCGGAAGCATCTGAAATCATTCACGAAATTGAAGCTACGGAGGAGCGCTTAACACTCGCTCAATATGAATAAAACCCACACCTTTTCTAACACCTCCATAGACATATGTCAATGGAACGCGAGGAGTCTGCGCAACAAATGGCCAGATTTCTCCAATTTTGCTACTAGGTTTAATATTAGTTGTATAACAGAAACGTGGTTCAAGGAAACAGATAAATTTTTATTGAAGGGGTATAATATGGTTTGTAAGAACAGAGAAGATGGCGAGGGGGGAGGAGTCGCGATAATCCTGCTCCCAGAATTCGAGTATAAGAACGTCACGGGGCCTAGGTTCCCCCCAAACGTAGAGTATATATTTTTAGAAATTAAAATTAAGGGAAAAATCATGCATTTAGCCAATATTTACAGAGCTCCGAACAAGGCAGTATTAGCCACAGAATGGGAAACCCTCTTGGGGGACCTTGCAGGGTTTGAAAACGTCATAGTATGCGGGGATTTCAACGCTCACCACCCACTTTGGGGCAGTAACGTCCAGCAAGGGGACAATAATAACTTCTATAGCGCGGTAAGGCTGGGAGAACTGATAATTCTTAACGACGGATCTAGGACGAGGATAACCAACCAACCTGGACAAATCAGCGTACCCGATGTCTCCTTGGCAACAGGGGATATATTCCCGTCATGCCAGTGGGAAACATTAGACGATCCTATGGGGAGCGACCATCTCCCCATCAAAATAACGATGGGCAACTTGAACCTTGCATTCACCAAGTCGAGACCAAGAATGACGGTGAACCAAGTAGATTGGGGAGCTTTCAACAGCGAAGTCGAATCGGCAACGACGGAAGCAACACAGGAAGCGATCAGGGAAGAAAACTATCTAGAACAATATAACTCGGCTGTAAGGGTGGTCACGGAGGCCCTATTGCGCAATGGAGCAAAAGTTCCCAAAGATCCTAACAACTTTAAAACACCGCCCCCAAGCCCATGGTGGAACGAGGAATGCTCCAGAGCCAGGCAAGATAGGTCTAAAGCGCTTAAACGATACTTCGCAGCACCTTCAGACGAGACATACGAAGAATACAGAAGATTAGAGGCGAAAGCCAAGAAAACATTCACAAAACATAGGAACAACGAATACAAAAAATTTTGCGCAAGCCTAGCTCCAAACATGAACATCAAAATGATATGGGACAAAATAAAGGCCTTCAAGAACAGGAAGAATGCGAACATGCATAAACCTTCCCACTCAGCAGAAGATCCCGGCATCAAAACTGCATTTGACAAGATCTCGAGACCGCTTAGCGCACACAGAATGAATATACCCCTAGAGGGAACACAGAATGTCCTTTTGGATGCTCCTATCACCTATTGCGAAGTAAAGAACGCGATTAACAAAGCAAAACTGAAATCGGCCCCGGGGTCTGATGGTATCTCCTATCGAGTCCTAAAATCATGCCCCCAGAACTGGATCTCCTGGCTGCTAAACATTTTTAACTTAGTCCTACAGGTCGGCAAGGTTCCGTTACAATGGACTCAGTACATAGTCTGTTTCATACCGAAACCTGGAAACAAAGGATACAGGCCAATTGCTCTATCCCAGACAATCCTTAAGGTCATAGAAAGGATAATCAACGACAGGCTTCAATACTGGGCGGAGTCACAATGTAAGCTACCCAACCAATTTTATGGATTCAGAAGGAGCAGGTCGTGCCTCGACAACGTCTCGGTTCTGGTCTCCGACGTCAGTCTAGCCTTCCTGAAAGGACAGTATTTGACGGCGGCATTCGTAGATGTCGAGGGGGCCTATGACAACGTCGTACCGAATATTCTAATAAGAGATCTGCAAGAGGCTGGGGTATCCGCGAAAATACTTACATTTATATATAATATAATATTTAGGAGAAGCGTCCACGGCTATTGTTCAAGCTTCGATCTAGGAGTCAGGGAAACGGATCGCGGCCTACCACAGGGATCGATATTGAGCCCGGTTTTATTCAACTTGTACCTTTCAAAAATTTTATTCCACATAGGTGACAGAGCAAGGGTACTGACATTCGCAGACGATTTGGTCGTATATTCAGCGAGCGAAAACCTAAATCACTCCATGGTCTCTACGGAAGCGGCTCTTCAGACCCTAGCCAATTGGCTCAGCGAGAGGGGTCTGAAAGTATCAAGGAGCAAGACCGAGGTAATGGTCTTCGCAAAAAGACGAATGCCGGATCGAGAACTTTCCATCAAATTAGACGGGGAGGACATATCCACGAAAACGGTCTGTAGGTTCCTAGGAGTATATCTGGACCCGAAACTATCATGGAAATTCCATATAAAGTATCTGATAGAGAAAGCGGGGAAAGCTAACTCGATCCTTCGAGCCATAGCGGGGGTAACCTGGGGCGCTCATCCTCAGACATTAAATACGGTTTATAGGGGATTAGTCAGGGCAACCCTGGAATGGGGGGGATACTATATAAACGACGGATCTGGGACGGATTTAAAGAAACTCGACAGAATTCAATATTCAGCCCTCAGACTCGTATTGGGGTGTATTTCTACCACTCCAACTAACGTCTTATTACATCTGGCTGGCGAACCTCCACTAGCGTTGAGGAGGAGATTCCTCACAGAAAAGTACCTGCTAAGAACATCCACGGGAAAAAAAAATTTGATTGTCCCCAAGTTCCAGCTCATGAGTCTTGAACTGGAAAGACATCCAGGCACCAGACAGTCGTACGCTCCATATTTATACAGAGTTTGGGCAAAAATTAAAGAATCCCTCAGAGACATAATCTCATACTCCCGCCCCCCGTGTTTCATATTTAGTTACTTTAGCCAGCTTACGGAATACAGTATTAACATGACGGTAGGGAAGGACGCAAAACAATCGGGCGCCCCAAATCGCACCTTTTCGCAGAGTCTAACAGGGTTGTACCCCGGGGCTAGGATATATTTTACAGATGGATCTAGATCCACCAATCCTCCAAAGTGCGGTTGCGCTTGCTTAGAATGGGGCTCGGGTAGACATACTAGAATAAAACTAAACGATTCGTCTACTATCTTCACGGCAGAGGCGGTAGCCATTCTGAAGGCAATAAACGTGTTTAAAAGTACTGGGGATAACGAACGAGGTGCGGTAGTCTGTTCAGACTCTCGGAGCGTCCTCGAAGCGATCAATACAGTAGGCCTTTCATCTAAAACTAACCCTCTGATATTCGAAATAAAACAAGCTCTCTTCAATTGCGAGAACAGCCAATTAAAGATATCCTTGGTTTGGGTTCCTGCGCATTGCGGGATCCTGGGCAACGAAATAGCCGACTCTCTGGCCAAATCAGCCCTCAGCATGGCCTTGGAGAACGAAGCAATCACCAAATGCGTGGGCACAGATAAAATAGCCTTGTTTAAACAAAACCTTCTTGAAAATTCCGATAGAGTCATTAAATTTCAAGGCTTAGACAAAGGCGCCTTCTACTGCGATCGGGCAGATAAGTTCAGCTTCCACCCCTGGTTTTATGGGTTGGGGCTGGACAGGAGTAGAATTGGGCTGATAAACAGGGTCAGATCAAACCACAACCTAACCAAGGCTCACCTCTATAGAAAGAATATCATCGCCGAACAAGAATGCGACTGCGGTCATTATAGTATGGATGTGAATCACTTGTTCTGGCGATGCCCGTTAGTCAATATAGGCAGGAACGCAGCAGTTGAAAGACTAAGGAGGGCAAATATCCCCAGAGGGATTGACTTGAGAATACTATTCCTCAGGAGAGACCTGTCAGTGGTCTACCCAATAATTAGCTTTTTTTTCAAAAACAATATAAAGATATAAAACCAATAATAGTATAAGCATGAACGAACTAACACCATGTTTTGTCCAATAGAACCGTACTGTGGCGTCACTCCAGATCACCCAACCTATCCTATCCCGAAGAACGTCAACCTACAGCCAAGGGAAGACAACAACGTAACCAGAGCACAACATCCCCAAGATAAAAGGAAAAAACAAAAAGGAATTAAAAAAAAAAAAAAAAAAAAAAAAAAAAAAGAAACCAACAAAATAAAACTCCAATCGGAATAGCAAGGGAATTCTGTGCTAGATTTTTTCGCTTTTCAATCAGCCAGTTTTCTCCATACGGAATTCTCCCCAGCAGAGGGGAAAAAAAAAAAAAAAAAAAAAAAAAAAAAAAAAAAAAACAATAATAAATAAACTAACATACAAACAAAACAAATAAACAAAGAAATAATAAACTAAAACAAAATAAACAAACAAATCAATTAACAAAACAAACAATATTAGAAGTGGCACATGGCGTTATATTAACCCAGATAGCCAAACAAAGGCGAGAAGAAGAAGAAGAATACATCGCGGAAGGTAGACAAGTGTGGTTATGTTCGTTTATTTGAAGCAAATGATAAATAAAGTGCATAAAACCTACGTGAATAAGCTAGGAATATTTATCAAAAATCGATCAATCAGTTTTAAATGATATCTTAATGCAATCAACGAATTAACCTAAGCTAAAACTGGAAATTTATCAGAATCAAAGAGTTCATCGAGAACAACCAATTCGAACAAAATTATTGATTGTATCTTGAGGTTGAGGCATCAATAAATATCCATAGCTTATTCACGTAGGTTTTATTCACTTTATTCATCATTTCCTTCAAATAAATGAACATAACCACACTTGTCTACCTTCCGCGATGTATTGACAGTCAGCCGGCTTGTATCAACAATGGCTGCCGAGTTGCATCCATAGAGATATAAGAATAGAGTACGGGAGTTAGCGGAACGCCCGTAAGTGGCAGCGATATCGGAATAGAAAGAGAGACAAGCACTACGGGGTCGTCTGGTCCTTGTTTACTGACGCATGCGTAGTGAGCGACTGTATGAACGCAGCACTGAACGTAGGTTATGTTCCTGTCAACTTGTCCACATAAACGCACAGCGCATGCGTCTTAAACAAGGACCAAACGACCCCGTAGTTCTGGTCTCTCTTTCTATTCCGATATCGCCATTTCGGCTGACTCCCGTACTCTATTCTTATATCTCTATGGTTGCATCGACCGCGCGCCAAAATCACCCTAGGGATTTTCAGTGCAACGAGTGGCTATCCCCCTAAAAATACGAAATATTAGCTGCCTGGGCGGATGGACCATTCTCTTTCACCTGGTCCTCGCGGTATATATGGGGCCCAAAGCTGGAGGTATCTAGATACAAGCATCTAAGATACAGTATCTAGATTCATTTTGTATCTAAACAATGTATCTAGATACGATGTTTTTTTTTTTTATATTTTCATCTGTATCTAGATATTTTTAGGATTATCTTTATATCTTGCTAAAGATACTTCTGAAGATACTTCAGAAAATCTGAAGAAAGGTTGAATCATTGAATGACTCTTGTAGTCTTGTACACGTCATGGCCAAACGCAATGCTCTATAAGTCATAATTTGTTCGAAACCTTACTTTTCTTGAAAAAAATTATTCTTGCGCTCAAGCCTTACTCTGTAGTCAATAGTCTGTCGCTCTGTTACTTGCAATTTTGTAATGTGGAATTCTTAATTTTGCTTCGTTTCAATTTTGTATTGAAAAATGAAGCTGATTGAGATCCAAACTTGTGCCTATAATTATGTGATCTCATTTTATTCTAGAAAGTATCTGTCAAAATATCTAGTTAGTCTTAAAAGTATCTGTATCTATATCTAGATGCGTTTAGTATCCTTGTATCTGTATCTGTATCTAGATAAATTTCACTGTCACGTATCTGAATCTGTATCTAGATACATTCCAGAAGTATCTTTTACAGCATTGATATGGGCAGGTCCACTAATTATCTTTAAACGATCCGGGGTCAAATTTTCGATTTGTCTGCAATTTTGATATCTCATAGTCTGTATTGAGATGTAAAAATCCACCAAGTATTAGACCTCCAAGCCTTACCGTTCAGGAGAGACGCGTTGATTAGTCTTCCAACTTTGAGTACATTGACTTTTATATTCGAATTTTTATCCCATCTCTATCGCAAAAGAGAGAATTTGATCAAACGTGCTTTTCATGTAAAAATGTCTGATTTTTCCGAATATGGAGTTTATTTCAAGCTAAATTTTCAAAAACATGAAAAAAAAAAAAATGTGTTTTTTCAACGTTCCCCAAATTTTTTTCCAAATTTGATATTTTTTTCTGAAAGTTTGCAATTTTTAGCTGTAGGAACTGAAATTTGTTTCGGGTGCTCGAAATGGGATCAGGCGAGAGTTGCACTTATGTTCATTCGAACAGACGTCCCATTCACGAAGACGTTTGGTAGAATATCTGCACGGAGAAAATTTTGCGCGCACCGCCGTCGCACATGCGAGTGCCGTAGTCGAAAAAGTCGAACGACTACGATCTTAGCTTTGTGCGCGCACCCAGCTCGCAGCACGAGAGCTCGGCCTCGCAGAGTGCGAACAGGCCCATCTCACGGGTAGTGGTAAGGCAGGGCTCTCTCTAATACGCAAACGTAAAAGAAGTTGCGATCGCCGCACGCTGAAGGTCTTGAGACGCTTGAGCTCTGAAACTGCGATGGTGACGCGCTCAGGCTTCTGAGCGTGTGGCTGTACCGCTTGAAAAAGAGAGTGCGACGGCGGCGCCCGCAAAATTTTCTCCGTGTGAGACTGTTCTGTTCATTAACTCGACACCCAACCCAACATTGAGCAATGTGTAAACACATTCGAGGAGACAATCCTGAAGCCGATACGGGATTACCCCCGTGTAGCTATCGGCGCGAGGATAGGGACTTGGAGAGCCATTGTATCCCGATTATCAAAGAATATACTGCACACTTACGTTTACCCTATCTTCCGACGCGGCGTGTATTTCTTTACACCCTAACTGATTTCCTTTCCCTATGGATCCAAGAGATATTTTGTAAGCGTGTCCGTTATTAAGAGAGTCCGTTATTAGGAAGTGTATTTCCCATAAGAACCAATGCTTTTCTGCCGGGGATTTCTAGACCGTCCGTTATAAAGAGGGGTCCGCTATTAAGAGGTGTCCGTTAAGGGAAGTTTCACTGTACACAAGTCTGTCAAAAAAGTTTGGATTGAAAGGGTTTCGGTACAGCAAGGGATATTGTAATATAGTATATACAAGTGTTACGTGCTCATGTCAGTATTCCTCACACGTTGAGTATTAGATATTGATACCGCAGCTGCATCCTATCCCACGACCTCTCATTAGAATATCTTACCCCTACATCTAAAGAGTCAAATGACATTGATATACAATGCACTTTCGATTTAACTTTTGTTCACTGCACATTGCACTCTTTCGACCCAACTCTTGACCATTACACCTCAACTCATTATAATCAACTACACACATAAGTTCCTGTAAGTAAATAAGCAGCACACGCCAATATAGCAAAGGAGGTAGAAGGTGTTACTCTTGCTGCAAAGTGCAATAGCTGTTAAATAGACAGCAGAAGCATTGCATTTCTTTTTTGGTACTCAGTAACATTTGGCGATCATCTTTCCGCCACAATGTATTGGTGAAAGGGCTTTTGATGAAATCTAACTTTGTCTATCACATGCAAATTCGATAAATTATGCTAAAATCAGAGCTCACTTAGCCTCAACTTGATATCCTATTTCTTTTCAACAGAAGATTTATACCGGGACATTAAAACGAAACCGAACGATACCCGCACTATAGTTCGACCAACACACGCTCGCGTTGCGTATACCTGAGCTTTTAAGCCGGCGACACAAACTTTTACGTGAGCCGTAATACGCTTCACCTATAGGCCGGTCGGACACGCACACCAAGCGCCGACCAATCACGTACGCGTGTAGGTCTATAGGTGAAGCGTATTACGGCTCACGTAGAAGTTTGTGTCGCCGGCTTTACTCGCTGCCAGTGACTGCCAGCAGAAGCTCATGTACGCAACGCGAGCGTATGTTAATCGAACTATAGTGCGGGCATCCCCGTGCAGAAATTTGTTAAGGATGGCCTTGTGCAACATAAGGCCCCTATAAGGCTGAGCTGAGGATCCCTTGAGAATGGAATCCTTCTCGAAGCCCGACGAGGCCCCAGTCAGGGCTTCTCGAGGATGCCCCAGTTTCGAAATGCGGGACTGTAGAAAGGAGAAATCATAGGGGCCTAGTCGGGGCTTCTCGAGGATGCCTTTGTTTCAAAATGGAAGGCTGCAAGGAAGAAAAATGATGAGGGCCTAGTCGGGGCTTCTCGAGGATGCCTTTGTTTCAAAATGGAAGGCTGCAAGGAAGAAAAATGATGAGGGCCTAGTCGGGGCTTTTCGAGGATGCCATAGTTTCAAAATGGAAGGCTGCAAGGAAGAAAAATGATGAGGGCCTAGTCGGGGCTCCTCGAGGACGCCTTAGTTTGGGAATGCGAGACTGTAGAAAGGGAAAATGATCAGGGCCTAGTCGGGGCTTCTCGAGGATGCCTTTGTTTCAAAATGGAAGGCTGCAAGGAAGAAAAATGATGAGGGCCTAGTCGGGGCTTTTCGAGGATGCCATAGTTTCAAAATGGAAGGCTGCAGGAAGGAAAATTGATGAGGGTCTAGTCGGGGCTCCTCGATGACGCCTTAGTTTGGGAATGCGAGACTGTAGAAAGGAAAAATGATCAGGGCCTAGTCGGGGCTTCTCGAGGATGCCTTAGTTTCAAACTGGAATGCGGCAGGAACCCTATTGAAAAACTCCAATAGGATTCCATCAAGACGACAAAAACCGCATAGAAACCAATAGAAACCAATGAATATTTATTGGGTTTATATTTGGTTTCTATTGGTTACTATGCGGTTTTTGTCATCTTGATGGGATCCTATTGGAGTTTTTCAATAGGGAAGGAAGAATGATGAGGGCCTAGTCGGGGCTTTTTGTACATGCCCGCAAGTGCGATAAGACATTAACGGATTAACTAACTAACTAATTATTGTGGAAATGAGCATAGGAATTTGAGTATCATGAAAAATAGTGTCATCAAAAAATGTCATATTTCTTTCGGATAAATACATGACAGCGTGAACGAAAAATGCATGATATAATATTCAGTAATCAATCGTAATAATATCTGCAAGAACTTTGATCTAGTCCTGCAAATGCGAAATTTTGATGACATTGAAATATTTCGAGTAATAACTTGACACTTTGATAGGCCCTGAACAAGTAAGAGAGTGTTGGGTCATATGCCATATAATAGTTTGGCGTAGTGGTTAGGGCGTGCGACTGGTAACCGAGCGGACGTGGGTTCAAGTCCCGGCGGGGACGAATAATGCGGCGGTTTTTTCAGTAAGTTTATAATGCAATTTCATCGATGTGAACGTGTAGGACGGGTTAACTGACGATAAAATTGCGGTCGAATCTCTTTTTTTGTTTTTCTACTATTGTTACTTTCTAGTTTTACGAAAATAAATGAGGGGCTCCGATCATCGCAAAGTACTAGGGCTCTATTAGGGAGATTCCTCGGGTCTCTTTCAGGCTATAAAATGAGGGCCCGATCAATATTCCTTACAAGGCCCTTATAAACCAAATGTTACATACCTTATGAGGCCCTTATTATTTTTCCGCATCAGGGCCTCATTATTATTCGGGCCAAATAATTAGGTCCCGATCGGAGCCTTGATACAATTTCTGCACGGGTCGTTCGGTTCCGTTTTAATGTCACGGTATATGGGTATGCATTAGGGTGGTTCAAAAAACACCTAATTTCTCAGATGTTGCTGCTCATTCGTGCATATGTTGTTTGTGATTTTGAAAAATTATTCCATTTTTTTTAGCTCTATAGGACAATATTTACTACTGCCTCAGTGAAGTTGAAATTTCGAAATTTCGCCATTTTTGGCAATTTCAAAGTTCTCAGATCAAAGTCCTCATCTGGCTACCTCTAGGTTCTCATTCAATGAGGATATTGGTTCAAGATGAGACTCGTACGGTAATATTTAGTACTGCCTCAGAGACATTGAAGTTTTTTCACTATTTAGGGGGTTTCTTAGAGATTGGATCGCCAGGTGTTGCTCATAAGACAGTCTTTTCTTACCATTTTAAGGAAGAAGTACCCGAAGTTTGCAGTCTGTGGGACCATTTTTACTACAGCCTCATGTCGCTAATTTTACTTGAAGGAAAGTCGCCCTCAATGAGGCAGTAGTAAAAATGGTCCCGCAGACTGCAAACTGCTTGGATTTCTTCCTTATATTGGTGAGATGAAACTGTCTCATGAGCAGCACCTGGCGATCGAATCTCCGAAAAAAATGCAAAATATTGAAAAAACTCCAATGTCTCCGAGGCAGTACTAAATATTATCGTACGAGTCTCACCTTGAACCAACATGCTCATTGAATAAGAATCTCGAGGTAGCCAGCTATGAGCGCTTTGATCTGAGAACTTTGAAATTGCCAAAAATGGCAAAATTTCGAAATTTCAACTTTACTGAGGCAGTAGTAAGTATTGTCCTATAGAGCTCAAAAAAAGGAATAATTTTTAAAAATCACAAACAACATATTCACGGATGAGCAGCAACATCTGAGAAATTAGGTCTTTTTTGAACCACCCTAGTATACATGTATTTTAAAAACCCGGTGTAACACATTATAACGATTTCCAGAAGTACAATAACCACAATTGGAGTGCAAGAACACACGATATATAATAATTTGATTATTTCAAGTTTAGAAGATGATATTTGAAAATATCTCAACAACAATGCATCGACGAATCGTGCAGAATTGAGTTTTTAGGATACCTGTATAGCAGAAGTTGGCATACCTAAGTGTTTGATGTCTGCCTTTCTGAACTACTTCCGACTTTACATGTATAGCAGACTTCTTTTGACGAGTCTTGTATTTCAAGTCCCTACAAATGATAAATACTTGCAATCGGAAAATTATTATTAATGTGTGAACATATTCTTTTCAACCCCTTGAAGTATGGAGGAAAAATTTTGTTGGTCATTAGATTGATGGACATTTCGATGCCATGGTGACGGCCCTCATCAGGAATATATTTCAACAATTGGGTAGGAATCTGAATGGGGTACGGAGGTGCAAGTTATTAAAGCAGAAACAGTACGAATACATCGAATGGCAGCTGTGTATAGATTCCTGAAATACATTCCTGATGAGAGTCTTCACCATGAGGTGCAGACTCACCACAACGCTGAAAAAAACTTTCATTTTTTCATTAGAGTGACCCATTTGCCAACAAAATTTACCTTCCATCATTTTTAATCTTGAATAATGAAACATTGTTCAATCTTTGACCTGGTTTGCAACGATATTGACCACTCCATAGTTTTGACACTGCAGAAATATTAATTTCATAAAAAAACAGCACCAGGAAGCGATAGATGCCTGTAATTAAATAAGCACAAAACTACAGTATAGCAAATGAAATAGAAAGTGTAACGCTAGTAGCAGAGTGTGATGGCTATATTTAATAAAGAGCAGCTTGCATTTTATGTTTGCTGTTCGGTAACATTTGGGTATCAATTTCGCACTGGAAAGTCTTGTCACATTTTATCCGGCTCTTTCCCAACCAACACGAAATGGGCTGTGTTCCGATATTCGCTTGAAGCGCTGAAAATCTAGAGGGAGAGAGACGGAGCTTTGGGAAAATCAAGAAGCGTAACGGAGACACGGAATTACTGACAGCGCTTCAAGCTAATATCGGAACGCACCCATGGTGGATACATGCACGTTTATTACACTACATTTCCACCACTATCCACGCATATTAAACGTGATTAAACGTGAATCCACCATCTCGTGTTGGTTGGGTTAGAGAGAACTTAATCAGTTGATACCGTGAATGGCCCAGTTTTCGGACATGTAGGAGTTCCCGGACAAAGCGCCACCAGTCATCAGTCACGATTTTTCTCTTTATTAAAAATAAACCCTCTCGTTTTATGAACTAATATTCCTTTAGATTTTGCATAGATAAATATACCGCGAGACTACATAAAAAATTATTCTCTCTTTAATAAGTGAGAAGGTGAAAATCGAGATTGAAGTGGTGATTCATCGTTTCGTTCCGCATTCGGGACGTTCTCTTGTCCACGGCGGTTAGAGTCGAGCTTCGTGTCAGAGTGCAAAAATATCAGAATGTAAGTGCAAAATACAACAAGATTCTTTCTATAGATAGATAATTGATCAACCAATATTAGGAAAACTGAAAAAAACAATGAATATTTTTCTACGTTGAAAAATCGTGTGACCGAGAACCCAGACGGGTGAATTGAGGTCGGTCGTAGTTATCGAACACACGATTTTTTGACAGCCAACCTAGATTTATTTTTTGATTCGAACATTCATATTCCGTAAAAATTACATTAGGTAATCAGAGATTCTGATTCTGATTCTAATGTTGTTTATTACGAATATGACCAAGTTACGATAGCGTCCATATGCTCGGTTTTCGGGTGTCAACAAACGGAGGTCGCCATGCAACTGCCCGCGAATCAACAATTATAGTCCGGACGTTAGTAACGAAAATTATCATCAACCTTGCACTTTGTGATAGAAGTATGAAATTTGGTATGGTGACTCCCCCTGTACAAAACCAAAGGTGGAGCCACGCCTGCCGCTCCCCCCTTCCGCCCTTGCGGGGCGGACTACCTCTGCGGAAGTGAATTATCGCATTTATCTCATCTAGGGTGCGTCAGATGACAAAAATGTATGTTAGCAAAAAGATGCGTTATCCAGTTGTAGACAAAAAATGTTTCCCCAATTTTTCATATGGCGGCCACCGTTTCGGTGTAACCGGGTATCTAGCTTTGCAGGCACAGTAGAGGTCAGGCAATTTTACAAAATACCTAAATGTACTAAATGTACTAAAAAAAAAAAAAAACGCGAAAATCGTGCATGTGTTACAAAAAAATAAATTTCAGATCAGGTCCATGATCAAAACTCTGACATTACCCTGGTCAATTGAATCCTGTTATCAATTCACCCTCAACCACTACAAAAATTTCAAGTGCGTGATGCAGTCAAGTAGTAGTTGAGGAAAAATTGTGAGGTATTTTGTAAAATTGCCTGACCTCTACTGTGCCTGCAAAGCTAGATACCCGGTTACACCGAAATGGTGGCCGCCACTTAAAAAATTGTGAAAACATTTGTTGTCTACAATTGGGTGACGCATCTTTTTGCTAACATACATTTTTGTCATCTGACGCGCCCTAGATGAGATAAATGCGATAATTCACTTCCGCAGAGGTAGTCCGGCCCGCAAGGGTGGAACGGGGGAGCGGCAGGAGTGGCTCCACCTTCGGTTTCGTACAGGGGGGTCTCATGTATACCACCATACCAAATTTCATACTTCTATCACAAAATGCAAGGTGATATCCGTTAACGTCCGGACTACATATGATCATGGAAAAATAGTATATTGTGCATCAAGGGAGCAAACAACGTTTTCGCTCCCGAGGGGTAGCAAACTACACCGAGGAAGCGAAAACGTTGCTCCCGTGGTGCACACTATATTTTTCTTTACACATGAACGGAGGCCGATTTTGCTACCTATTTGAGGAAAAAGCGGTTTTACCGATTAATTTTAATAAATAAATCAAAGTTATGATTTATCTATTTGGTTACTGCTTTAAACAAAACAGTATAGGTATGAAGTTGGACCCACCGTCCTCTGTTTTGTTCATGAAGGAAAAAAGAGGTAAATGAATCTAGTGCAACTTCATATCGGGGAGCAAAGACTGGGAGGAAAGACTTTCAGGGAGGAAAGGCCGGGAGGGAAGACGTTCTGGGAGGAAAGACTTTTCGAGCGGTAAAACCGCTCTTTGCTCCCCGAAAATAGGGAGCGAAATCGGCCTTTCCGTTCATGTGTAAAGAAAAAATTGTAACAACGCTGTTGTTATTACTACTACTACTCGATCACACCACACCAACTTTAGTCGCGAATTTAGACAACTTTTTGATGAGGTTGAAGTTACCCGTGTAGAAATTGTACCGTGGCCCAGGCCGGACTCCGTAAATGTTTGCCGGAATACCCGAGTCGAAATTTAGCGCCTACAGCTGACCCTACCAAGGTTTATTTAAACCTACTTTGGAGGAAACTGAACCTAGAGATCCTACATTGACCCTCGAACTCCTAAAAATCCTACATTGAACCTCGAACTCCTACAAATGTTAATTTCAACCCTACATTGAACCTCCAACACCTACAAATTTAGATTGAACTTATTTTCACGCTATACAACCTATGTATAACTCCTCCCCCATAGATATTATTACGGCGCCATTCAAGTGTTCACAATAAATCGTACGATTCCTAACCTATGAATTTATAACTGCACTAACTATTTTCAACGGAAACGTGAATTTTCAGACCTGTTGATCAAATTCGGATTGTCTGGCACGCGTATGTTTTCAAAAGTGACATGGATCGTCGGCGTAAGTAAGCAAAGACCGAATTTGGGCGGTTGCGAATGAAAAAATCTCGAGCTATTCGAAATGCGATGAGGAAAGCCGTGTAGAAATTTGTTCGGTAAGGCCTTGACAACACAAAGGCCCATATCAGGACCAGTTGTGGATTCCACAATAATAGATCTCAATATCTCAATCGGTTTACCGGATTTGTAAAATATATAGGTATACACTGTTAGAGAAAAAAAATGTTCCATGGGATCCACTAAAATTTTCACGGTCATTTCAACACTGTTCTTAGTTCATACTATAGAAGAATTCGCCACTTTGAGTAAATTTATGTTGTAATATCTGAAAAAAGTGTCGAAATAAACATGAAACTTTTAGTAGACCTCTTGGAACATTTTTTTTCTAACAAAATATCATATTTCATTCGGATAAACATATGACAGCTTAAACGAAAAATGCATGATATAATATTTAGTAATTAATCGTAATAATATATGCAAGGACTTCAATCTAGTCCAGCAAATGCAAAATTTTGATGATATTGAAATAGTTCAAGTAATAACTTGACACTTCGATAGGCCCTGAACAAGTAGCAGAGTGTTGGGTCATATGTTATAAGGTAGCTTAGCGTAGTGGTTAGGGCGTGCGACTAGTAACCGAGCGGACGTGGGTTCAAGTCCCGGCGGAGACGAAAAATCTGGCGGTTTTTTCAGTAGGTGTATAATGCAATTTCATCGATAGGACGCGTAGGCTGGATCAACCGACGACAAAATATGTCACATTTGGTATTGTTTTTTTCTTTTAGTATTATTACCTTTTAATTTCATGGAAATGAATCAGGGACTCAGGGACGATATGAGGGCGGCCCGATTATGAGTTTAGCTAACCTGGCGCTCGAAGCGCCTGGTTGAAATATTTCTACTGAGGGAAGTTAAAGGAGGTTTTAAACAGACCCTACTTTGAGCCTAAACTTGGCAAATCGGGAAATTTCGGACACTTTTAACGTCAAAGTAGGGTCTACTATTGCATTGAAATAGAACCTACTTTACTATCTTTAACCCCTACGTAGGAGCTCCTACGTAGGTTGAAAGTAGGCGCTAAATTTCGACTCGGGTAACTTTCAACTTTATAAAGAACGATAACGTTCTGTTTTAATGAATACCGGTACCTTGAATTAACATGTAGTACATCGATAACAACAGCTGAGCTGCAGGTAGCCGTTTCACCACTTGAAATCGATTAATCGAAGTCGGTTCTTCGCACAGTGATACTAGCGCCACTATAGGACCTGGGCAGCGTTGCAAGTCTGGCAAGCCACACATCTGCCTGTTATTGCCTATTTTGATAATAAGGCACCCCACAACGGGGCCACTTCAGGGCCTGAGCCTTTCTGCAAGTCTGGCAAGCCATAAATTTGCCTGATGTGGCCCATGTTGATATTAGGGCATGCCACAGTCAATTTCTACACGGGTAGTAACGTTGACGCAACAAAAATTTAGGGAAAAATTTTAAACATCAGGGATCGAACGTTCCAAAAACAGGCAACATACAGTGCAAAATTTCTGAAATTGAGTGAAAGATATCTAATTTCACGTATTTTAATATTCTAACAACATTTGAGTCATGAAATTTTGTGAATTTTTATAAATATTCTGTTGCATTAACGTTATGAACTTCAACCTCATACTTTTTGGGCTTCAATAACAGACCCACCCCCACCACCGGAGTTCCGGACCTGTATATACGACCATGGTCCAGTTCCACAATCGAAGGTTAAAATTTGAACTAGGTTTAAACTGCTAAATATTGCCTGTCGTTGGCTGAATCCGTCGCTAAGCCAAGTTTAAACCGTAAACTTGGTTTAAAGTCAAGTTGTGGAACTGAGCCTTAGTGAGTTACTAAACTGCTGCTAACGAGTTTTCGGTTGGTATCCCTGGCGTTCCGCATCCAGAGATTGTCACGATCACTGAAAGGGTAACTTCGGTTATGCAACGGCCGTAACATGACGTGCTCAGTCTCGTAGCAATCCTGTAAAATTAATAGTGCCCGCGTCGTATAAACTTTGCTTGAAATTTCGATTTCTTATTTCGTAATTTCCAGTCTTTACGTCGTTCAGTCAGTCATTCTCATGCCCTACGTCATTCGCCCCGTAGTTGACGTTGTCCAGGTGGTCAAACTGGTGACTTACGTTCTCCAGGTCTTTTGCTTCGTAGTTTTCATTCCAGTTATCGTCAGGCAGGTGATTTCCGACCTCCCGGATTCTCACTACATTTTTGACGTTGTCCAGGTGTTCAAATTGACGACTTCCGATCCCCAGGTCGTTTGCTTCGTAGTCTTCGAGTTAAACTATATGTGGCGAAAATCCCGGATCACGGAAATCAACAACCTGAAGACAAAGAGAGTGAAATCTACGAAGCGAACGACCTGGGGATCGGGAGCCATCAGTTTGAACCGGTTTGAACACCTGGACAACGTCAAAAACGTAGTGAGCATCCTGGAAGTCGGAAATTATCTATCTGCCTGACGACAACTAGAATGAAAACTACAAAACAAAAGACCTGGGGAATGTCAGTCACCAGTTTGACCACCTGGACAACGTCAACTATGGGGCGAACGACGTAGGGCACGAGAATGACCGACCGGACTATGTAAAGATTAAAAATTACGAAGTAAAGAACCGAAATTTCAGGCAAAGTTCATAAGACGCGGGCACTTCAATTTTATCAATTGTATTACGCGCCTCTTCCTCATGATCAACTTGTAGTTCCCCCCACTTCCCACCGATGTCGCCACAGTTTCTACGTCTTCTAAAAACAAACATCGCGCCTGCGCGTCGTGCTGGCGCTGTTGTACCATTCTCACGGTTCCTCATTCTTTCGCTTTGTGCCGAGTAGCCACGTTGTTAGCGATTTAAAGTCAAGAAAAGGAAGACAGCTAAACATGGGCCGGAAAAGAAGCAGAAAAGACTATTCAAGTGAAGAAAGCTCAGAAGATGACAAACTGGAGAAGTTAGTTAGACAACTGAAGAAAAAATTGAAAAAGAAGAAAGAAAGGAAAGAACGACGCCGGTCACGGTCACGGTCACAAACACGAGACCTACACAGCAGAGACAACTCTACAACACGCTCAGAGTCGGAATACGATTGTAAGTAAATCAAGTGGGCTCTAACCTACGTGATATTGAGTTATTACTCAAAGATTCTGCACCTACCCGAGTGTAAAGAATACACATCCTTGCGTGGGCTCTAACCCATAGCAGGGCACACATCTCATATATGTGTCGGTAGAAGAAGGAATCAAGGCATGCTTACAGACGCTAATCTGTGAGGGAGCCACATGACTCACTTATGCGTTCGAGAACTTTCCGTTATAGGCCCTAACCTATACGGAAAGAATCAGTACAACGTACATATACGTTGTATGACGTATACGTACGTACGTTGTATAATGTCTGACATTAACGGACACTAATCCGTTTATGTCAAAGGGTATAAATACAGAACAAAATGTTTCTACACTAGAAAAATGTTTTATCTCTCAGGTTATACCTTACGAGATAAGAAAGCCGAAATCACAATCAAGTTTATTACTTTTAGCTAACAGAAGCAGATCGAGGTCAAGATCCCCAGAGAGGCCCCTGTCAAGAGACACAGGTCATGTCAATCTGGAAGAAAGCGAGAAGGAAAATCTTTCTACGCAGCCAGTGACGAATACGGGATCTCAAGAGTCTTCGCTAAGTGAAGAAATAAAGAATGTCATTGGAAAACGAATATGCAGAGACAAAACCTGGGGTCCGGCCATACACCCAGATTTTGTGGATCGTTGGGAAGACATAATAAAACAGGGCTTACCCGATAAAGAAAAGAACGAATTGATTGAAAAATACCCTGCACCCAAGAATTGCATACTGGCGGATCCACCAAAACTAAATCCACAAATAAAAGCCGCGGTACAAGAGGCTGTTGTTAAGAGAGATACACGTATAAAGGAAAAACAACAAAAGATAACTGCTTGCCTCGCAGCTACTGGAAAAGCCTTATCACTCATAATTGAACGAACAGACACTGCAGAGAATATTCCAGTTTTGGAATGTCTAGGTGAAATGAGCAGTCTCTTGGCAGACTTACAACACGACGAATCAATTATTCGTAAAAGCCTCATAATGGCCAATATCAACGCATCATTGAAGGACTCTTTGAGTTCCACAATGACTGATGAATATTTGTTCAGTGAAAAACTAGATGACGTCATAAAGTCTGCTAAGGCCATAGAAAGTACTTCTAAGGAGCTCAAAACTACTCCAAAAACTCAACCTAATAAGATGACAAAAAACGGGAAGGCCCCGCCCCGTCCACGATTCAGGGACTCTACAGTACCCATGCGATAGGGCGGGCAGAAACGACAACAAGGACCTCAGAGGAGGAACGCAGGCAGACCCTACTCCAGACCTCCGGCGAGGAAGGAGCAGGACCATCGCAGGCCTCGTTGATCAATTCAGTAAGTCAAATAGTAGGCAGACTTGGTCGTTTTGAGTCAAAATGGCACGAGATCACATCCGATAAAACTGTGTTATCGTGGATCAAGGGATATAAAATCCTGTTCACCTCTCGACCGGTCCAAAAGATAGAACCAGCTCGTAGAATATGGTCTCAAGAGGAAAAAGCTAAGGTTACGGAGCTGGTGGGCCAGCTTGTTGACAAGGGCGCTGCACAAGAGTGTAGCGAAGATCAGACTCAATTCATTTCAGACATTTTTCTAGTGCCCAAGCCTAGTGGAGCTTACAGACTCATACTAAATCTAAAAAATTTAAACCAATTCATTACAACAAGTCACTTCAAAATGGAAGATGGTAGAACAGTAACGAAACTTCTGACTACAGGATGTTTTATGTCTTCTATAGACCTAAAAGATGCTTATTACTTGATACCTATTCACGCTTCTGTTCACAAATACTTAAGGTTTAGATTTGAAAATAAGTTGTATGAGTTTAGATGTTTACCATTTGGCCTGAATACAGCACCATATATCTTTACGAAGGTGCTAAAACCTGTCGTTCATCACCTCCGCCAATTAGGTTTTCTATCGGTCATCTATTTGGATGATGTATTGTTAATAGGTGATAGTTACTCTAGTTGTTTGAAAAATCTTACCACAACCCAGACCCTTCTGGAAGACCTAGGTTTTATTATCAACAAGGATAAAAGTCAATTAATACCAGACCAGAGGTGTAGTTACTTGGGGTTCATGTACGATTCAAGAAAGATGGTAGTAGAATTGCCAGAATCAAAGAAACAACGTATTTTAAGTTTAACAAAAAGCCTAAAAGAAGGTCAAACAATTAGTATTCGAGAGTTCGCTAAAATTTTAGGGTTTTTAGTATCATGCTGTCCAGCTGTAAACTACGCATGGGCATATACGAAAGCCTGTGAAAGAGTAAAATATCTAGCTTTAAAAGCAAATAATGATAATTACGAGGGAAAAATGATGTTATCAGAAGAGGTTATGAAGGAAATTACTTGGTGGAAGTCTGTAGCTATTCTGTCAAAAAACCCAATAAGAGAATCTACATATGAGCTAGAGATTTTTACAGATGCTTCCTTAACAGGCTGGGGAGCTTTCTGTAATGAACAACGGGTTCACGGTCATTGGAAGGAGGAAGAAAAATCCAAATACATCAACCATTTGGAACTCTCAGCTGCTTTCTTTGGTCTAAAATGTTTTGCAAAATACTACAAAAATTGTCAGATCTTGCTGCGTATTGATAACACCACAGCAATTTCTTACATTAATAGAATGGGAGGTGTTCAATTCGAGAATTTAAATAAAAAAGCAAAAGAGATCTGGAAATGGTGCGAGAGTAGAGGCATTTGGATTTTTGCTTCCTATATCGCGTCAGAGTTGAATATCGAGGCAGATATTGAGTCACGACGAATAGAGCCTACTGGGGAAATTGAACTGTCCAATGAGGCCTTTAGGCGAATAACCCTGCGGTTTGGAATGCCAAAAATTGATTTATTTGCTACAAGGGTGAATGCAAAATGTTCAAGATATGTATCTTGGAAAAAAGACCCAGAGTCCATGGCCATTGATGCTTTTACGATAACTTGGGCCGAGTATTTCTTTTATGCATTTCCGCCAACCTCAGTTATCCTAAGAGCATTACAAAAAATTCGAAATGAAAAAGCATACGGTATAATGGTAGTACCAGAATGGCCATCACAGCCTTGGTATCCCTTGTATTGCTCAATGATGACGTTAAATCCGTTAAGATTGAAAGCTCAAGATTCACTTTCTCATTCTAACAGGGAGCCGGAGGATTTTTGGAGCGGAGTTACCCTGGTGGCCGCAGTCTTATCAGGAGAGCGTTTGAAATGAAGGGCATACTAGCTGAGACATCCATAAACATCATGGTTTCATCCATAACCGACTCATCATATAAACAGTACGAGTGCTGTTTCAGGAGATGGTGGCAGTTTTGCATTGGAAGGGCGCTGAACCCCTTCGCTGCATCTGTCTCAGACATTTTAATTTTCTTAACAGAAATATTCGAAAAAGGGGCTGCATATAGCTCCATTAATTGCTATAGATCAGCACTCTCGTTGCTTATCGGGCCAGAGATTGGTCAGGATTATAGAATAAGAAGGTTTTTTAAGGGTATTTCAAAACTAAGACCTTCAAATCCCAAGTACGACTTAACATGGGACCCACAAATTGTGCTAGACTACTTCTCGTCCCTTCCTGATAACCACGAAATGCCGATTAAAGACCTGGCTATGAAACTTATATGCCTGCTGGCATTAATAACAGGACACAGAATGCAGACATTCTCATTGATCAAGATTGAGAATATCCAGACAAACGAAAAATCAATCGATATTAAAATACCAGATCGAATCAAAACTTCTGGATCTAATAGGAATCAACCAGTTTTGGTTCTACCTTATTTCAATAAAAATAAAAAGATCTGTGCGGCTACTGCATTGGAATGTTATCTCCGTAGAACGGAAACAATGCGGGATAAAACACCATCGCTCTTTATTTCAAGCAAACGTCCTTTCAAAGCCGTCACTGCACAAACGTTGAGCCACTGGGTCAAAAATGGGCTCAAACGATGTAATATAGACACAGACATCTTTAGTGCGCACTCAACACGACATGCGGCATCATCAGCCGCAAAGAGAAAAGGATTGGATTTAGACTCATTGCGCAGAACGGCAGGGTGGACCAAAAATTCAAGAACCTTTGCAAAGTACTACGACCTCCCAATAGCCAAAGATAAAAAGGCATTCGCTGAAGCCATTTTAAATAAATAAGACTATCATAGTTAGAGTTAAGATCCTAGGCTTTATAGTTTATATAAAAAAAAAAAAAAAAAAAAAAACTTTGTTCCTTTGTTTTATAACGTCTTCCATTTCTAAATGGTATAAATAAATCATTATCGTATAAAAACACGAGCGTTATTTCTCGTTGCCGTAACATATGCGTTGAACATCTACAAGTTGATCATGAGGAAGAGGCGCGTAATACAATTGGAAGATTAAACGAACTTACTTGTAAGTGAAGTTCTATCTTAATTGTATGAAGCGCCTCTTCCGAAATGATCAGTCCCAACCCTGAAGAGACCCATCTCAAGGTACATACTTGAAACCCAATAAATGTTACGGCAGAGCTTTGAAAGAATGAGGAACCGTGAGAATGGTACAACAGCGCCAGCACGACGCGCAGGCGCGATGTTTGTTTTTAGAAGACGTAGAAACTGTGGCGACATCGGTGGGAAGTGGGGGGAACTACAAGTTGATCATTTCGGAAGAGGCGCTTCATACAATTAAGATAGAACTTCACTTACAAGTAAGTTCGTTTAATCTTCCAATTTTACAGGATTGCTACGAGACTGAGCACGTCACGTTACGGCCGTCTCATTGGGTGGACAGCTTCTATAACTCAGAAACGACCGGTCTCTCGAAGTTTGTGACAAGGAACTTTATTTTATTTTATTTTTTTTCATAGTATGGTTGTAATCATGTTTGCTGAAAAAAAAATTGATGATAGCCACTGTTTTCTTCCGTTCGCCGCCGTTCGCCGCGGTTTGGTGCGCGCAGGCCTTTATGGGAAACGAGCGATACCTCCGGATTGAACGAGATTTATTCTAACCAAATCAGAAATACTTGACCCAACTAATTATTCCAACAAAATATATTGGATTGGTGCAAAAAATCCTTTTTCTGCGTGTAGAGGCGGGAGGGGGAATAGCGGTCAGCAGATAATGACGGTCATGTCAATATATCATATTCTATGCATTTGAAAATAACGACTCTAATACTGCTACCACGTAGAGGATGCAGATATAAACTACTGGCCTCGAGCTTGCCATCTTGGCTCAAGGTTTCAGCTCTTCGTGACAATTGGTAGTTGTGTGGTAGTGTCACTCTAATTTTTTGGATGCGATTTATAAGAGATATGTTGCATTTTTGTCACAATTACGTAACAATAGTATATTGTGTAACAAGGGATGAAACAAGGTGAATGCAGGCCAGGGTGAAGTTGTCTGCCCGAAGCCGAAGGCGAGGGCAGACATCACCCGTGCCTGCATTCATGTTTCATACCGTGTCACACACTATGTTTTTCATGACATTTGCTCTGGAACTTCAACTGTCAATTTCAATAGTCTGAAATCTGCAACAGGGCAGTTATTTCTCTTTGCAATCCGAAGGGATTGTAATAGACCCATTTTGCAATCCCAAGGGATTGAAAAACACCAATTCACACCGCTGATTCATTGAATTCGCGATTTGACAACTTTTCACGGCATCATCCTGAAATCAGCCTCTTTCAACTGACAAAACTGGCAACGAAACTTGCAGTTTCAGAGCAGATGTCATGAAAAAGCAATTTTCACAAGATTTTTGTGTGTGATTACCATTACTCCATTTTGACCGTCATGCATTTTATGCCAACTGTCATTACCCGACAGGTCGGGTAATGACGGTCGACTTCATTTTCCAGTGATGTGAAGTTAGCATGTGCAGTTTGTCTAAGATCTGAATACCGTTCATAGCAGTCAATGTGGATGAAATTTTCCACCATATCCTATAAGGGTGATTGGTTTTAATCAATACAGGGTGATGTCTCGAAACTAAAAAGAGAAACTGAAAAATCCTCCATACTAAAGTTTTAGGATTCGAAGGGGAAAAAAAATTAGTCAGATCAGATTTTCTCCAGATGACCTTGCCGAGCTAAAATCAAGGTCAACTTGGTTTTTTTAAATGGAATCCTATAATTTTCGTTGCGAAATCGAATAGGGTACTCAATTTTGAATCAAAAATCTTATTGACACATATCATCTGGAATCAATTGTTGCGGAGATAAGAGCTGTGCAAGATGGAACTGTCGGGGCGCTGGGCTAGTGCGGCGTTGCGGGAACGCTTACGTACGAGACAATTTAACCGAGTCCTGGAACTTGATCAGAAGTACTGAATGACTCTTCATGACATACAGACAATGAAAAACAATAAATTTATTGAAAGAATTCGATGAATTTTTTTTTTTTTTTTTCTTCATAATTGCGAAATTTTCACCATTTTGCTCTGGAAAAACCAAAGAGATAAAAAAAATTCCCTCGAAAAGTCTTTTCCTGAACGTCTAATGATATCACCTGTAAATTTTGAATACAATCGCATCTTTCCTTCTCGAGACATATCCACGCATATCCCGATGAAAATCGAATGGACTTAGAAAGTCTGCAGTCGTCAAACTACACAATTTGTCCAAAATCGTCTCAATGAGTTTTCAATTCAAGATTCGAAATTATTTTGGACTCCGTCTCATAAATTTGGAGCCAACTCGTTCACGAGAAATAGGCTTCCGAAAATTGTCTGAAAAGAGCTCAATGCTGCACTAGCCCAGCGCCCCGACAGTTCCATCTTGCACACGGAGAAAAAAGTGTGGCTCTCATCACTAAACGGTATCGTGATCACCACGATACTCTTGTCACTATACGCTATATACGGAGAGCGTCCATTCACTGTTTTGCGATTATCACGATCCACATGGATCCCGATATCGTACGTCTGTATTGCAATGGTAGCGATTCCGTTTCCCTATAATAACTATCTAATGACTCAGGCGTGTGACGATACTACAGAAAGCCGAATAATTTGAATATTGCTAAATATTATACCGTCAAAATTTGAGGTTAAAATGGATTAATTTCTATATCAAACTTTCAATCCAAAAAGTAGCACCAA
Source organism: Tenthredo mesomela (assembly GCA_943736025.1). Classification (NCBI taxonomy): domain Eukaryota; kingdom Metazoa; phylum Arthropoda; class Insecta; order Hymenoptera; family Tenthredinidae; genus Tenthredo; species Tenthredo mesomela. The sequence goes on from OX031022.1 coordinate 7,572,250, forward strand.
CTTTTCTAGCTTCTACTCTGAGTTTATTGGTCACCCAATCGTCCATTACACTGTCAATTAATAAGCAATCATTTCATCACTTGTCTACATGTTGTACAATACACGCGGCGAGTATTAGTTTTGAGAACTAGGTTATGAGTGGTGGCGCTGGAGGCGTGGATCGCGATTATCACGATCCGTTGAAAAGCTATTGTAAGGATATGAAGTATAGAGCATATTGGTATATAGTATCGTGATGAACACGAAACCGTTTAGTACCAATCACAATACTACGTTCGCTATCCGTTAGATAGCTACGAGAGCCAAACTTTTTTCTCCGTGCACAGCTCTTAACTCCGCAACAACTGATTTCAGATGATATGTTTACGTATAATTTTTCATTCAAATTTGAATACCCTATTCGATTCCGCGACGAAAAGTATAGGGTTCAATTTAAAAAAACCAAGTTGACCTCGATTTTAGCTCGGCAAGGTCATCCGGAGAAAATCTGATTTGACTAAGTTTTTTCCCCCTCCGAACCCTAAAACTTTTGTATAAAAGATTTATCCGTTTCTTTCTTCAGTTTCGAGATATCGCCCTGTATCGAATAAAACCAATCACCCTGATAACTGACTTTTTTGCGATCATCATTTCCCCAGTTATTGCAATTGCTGCTTAAGTGACCGCCGTTCCCCCTCCCGCCCTATTATTATTGCTTGCTTATAACAGCGTCATAGAAAACGTTAGAGAATACGTTGAAAATACAATCAGAGTAATTTTGCAGTCCGGGGGGGGGGGGGGGGGGGGGGGGGTGTTACCCGATCAGTTACCGGTTTATCTATTTTCTCCGAAAAATTACCACAAAAACGTGGAATAGAAGCGGCCCCTTCATCATGGTCGAAAACAAAGATGTTTTGGGATGGTTGTGTTCAGAATTCCTCACAGAATCGAGCTCAGGAAGCTGATTTTGCATTTTTGATGCGGAGGCTCTGATGTAAGTCGAATAAATGGCTCGCCAACACTTTTCGATCGAAAAAAAAAACCCCCGATTTCATTCGATCAAACGTACCAGTTCTAACTCATTACTCGTCAAACATCGGCTGCCAAAAGGACAAGTCGATTGATTACCCCGTTTCGGAGAAAATAGACAAGCCGAAAGATTACCCCCCCCCCCCCCCCCCCCCCCCCTTAATTCACGCCATGAGAAATAGTCAGCCTATTGGCTGTTTTCGATCTGAGTGCAGTTATTTTTGCGGTTATGCGTAGCGCAAGAGTTAGTGAATAAGCACCCAGGACTGTTTCACCCTTGAAAAACGTAGCATTGCTGTGAGGATTGCTGTTAATTTGTTGGAAATATGAATTATGTGGTGGAGTTTTGTTGCAAGATTGGTGGTAAGACTTGTGGTATAGCAAAATTACGTGAATAATTATTTTGAAATACTAGAACCTTAGACCATACAGGAATGGACTGAGAATTCCTATAGACATGCCTATGACGGAGTATAGGGAAGTCTGCTGCCGAGTAATGAGAAAAGGACTGGCGGTACTACTATCGGGACGTAAAATCGGGACACGTGAGTTTGACACACTACATCTAAGTGAAAAAAAATCGGACAGCCTTTGGATACGGATCATTTTCAAGCTTGTTTTATTCCCCGTTAGATCAGCCAAAGACCATTGTTGTATGACAATTGAGAGGGAAGTTATCGTTCAATGTATGCAACAAAAACGTAGTTTTTACACATTCTCTTTTGTAGCTTCACTTCAACTCACCGCCATTCTTCCAGAATAGCCGGGAAAAATATTCAAAAAATCATGCTCAATCTTTGCAGCTTTCTAAGTGCAATGCTTTTTGAAATTTGGAGAAATTCCCAAAATTATGGTCACGGCAGTGGAAAATAGCCCAAGTGGTGATCTCGGAGACGAGTAACAATAGAAGGTTCATCAATGGCTGAAAATTTAGGGAAAAATTATGGTAAGCAATTGCCGTTGCGATTTGATATGTTCGATGTGTTGTTTAACAGTTATTGCAAAGTATTCCGCGTTGAGCTTTCGGAGCAGTACACGGAGAAAAAAAAAACAGTAAGCTGTGCTGCGCAGGACATTAATCTACTCAATATAGTATTTATAAGCATACATTTTCAATCTAACCTCACTTTTTACTGTCACGACAGCAATGGTTACTTCCGTCACAGCAGTGAGTACTGTTAGAACTATAGTGAAAACTGCTTTGCACATCACGGCAAAAGCAAAACACTATATTGACTAGGGCCGTGTTCGGGGAGCGCGCTTAAAGCGCTTTAAAGCGCTGAAAATCAAGAGAGAGAGAGACGGAGCTTGGGGAAATCAAGAAGTGTGACAGAGACACAAGATTACTGATAGCGCTAAAAGCGACTCCCCGAACACGGCCTAGATTAATGCCCTGTGCAGCACAACTTACTGTTTTTTTTTTCTCCGTGTATATCTCGCGCGCGGTGCCTATGGCTGCAGGAGCAATAACTGCTGACCAATACATCGAACATATTAAATCGCAACGGCAATTGCTTACCATAATTTTTCCCTAAATTTTCAGCCATTGATGAACCTTCTATTGTTACTCGTCTCCGAAATCACCACTTGGGCTATTTTCCACTGCCGTGACCATAATTTTGGGAATTTCTCCAAATTTCAAAAAGCATTGCACTTAGAAAGCTTCAAAGATTGAGCATGATTTTTTGAATATTTTTCCCGGCTATTCTGGAAGAATGGCGGTGAATTGAAGTGAAGCTACGAAAGAGAATGTGTAAAAACTACGTTTTTTTGCATACATTGAACGCTAACTTCCCTCTTAAGGGGTTATACGCAGTTAGAAATTTCAAAAAATCGATTAACAACAAATCGGAATATTAGAAACTGCTGATGATGCAGAGGGTTCATTTTATGGCCCTGAAATAGAAGACTCCATGCGAGTTAAAGAAAAAAAAATGTTATATGTGTAAACGTTTTTTGAAACTTTAAACGCGTTTTTTTCAAAACGGTGTTTTCAAAGTCGGTGAGCACGATTTCTCAAAAACGGCTCAACCGATCGGTTTAAAATTTCAACACAACCTTCTCAAATATATTTTGCGGGGATTGATCGAAGGAATAAGATTTTCGATAATTATTTCTATTTTTTGAAACAATTTTACGAAAAAAATTTAGTCGAAAATCGGCATTTTTTCTTTCTGGAGCCGCCATTTTGTCAAAAATCAAAATTTCGACTGTTCCTTCGATCAATCCCTAGATTCATCTATCCACTAACAGAATCTTTCTTATTTTTCATTTTTGATAATCCAAACCAGAGATATCATGCTCACCGCCAGACACCTTTTTTTGCAGGGCCTCCAGGTGATCGTCTACAGGACCAGTGTAACTCAATATTTAAAAAAATGAAGAGTGCCGATATAAAGTTAAAAGTGGCCACTACATGTATCAATACTTCTTGTAGTTGTCCAGTAAAATCCCTTTTCAGAAAAAAATAGTTAAAAAACGCATTTTTTCGGCCTTGCAACTGCGTATAACCCCTTAATTTTCATGCAACAATGGTATTTGGCTGATCTAACGGGGAATAAAACAAGCTTGAAAATGATTCGTATCCAAAGGCTGTCCGATTTCTTTTCACTTAGATGTAGTGTGTCAAACCCACGTGTCCCGATTTTACGTCCCGATAGTAAATGGTTTGTAAGAGAAGGAAGAAGTGCTCCCGTTAGGGAGTAAACGTTGCCAAGTCGTGCTGCTGCGTTGCCGCGCTTTTGTGCCCCATAGCTTCTGTGGCATAACTCTCTTGATCATAATAAGCCTACTCGATTTCAAGCGCTAGCACGAATGAGACACTAGCCGCGGTATTCATGAACGTCCGTTAAACAATTACGAGCTAAAAGTTACGGCCGTTATATATAACAGCCGATTTCATAAAAAAACCGACGAATCCGACGAATAATCGCCGGTTACCAAGCGGCTGTCAAACTACTACGCTCGTAATTGTTTAACGGACGTTCATGAATACCGCGGCTCGCCCAATAGGAGACGTGGATTTCTAGTGAAAAGTATAAAATCTAGTAAAAGTGTAGAAAGTGTAGCTAACGCGAACACAGCTATAGTCATGTGTATCTATACGCGAGTATTCGGTGAGTCTGAACGATCCCCTTCCTACGGCAAAACCAATACAGGCGCGCCCCGCGTGCGTGAGGCTCGGCGGGTGGGGCTGGCGACCAGTGGTGCTTCTACCGAATCTTCCGCGCTGGGCCGAATCCGTATAGCCCATCCTTGATACCTAACCTAAAAAGAAATCATCACACTGAACACGGAAAAGAATGAACGCGAATAAAATGAATTCGCCTGATGTGAACATTTATTTTCAAAATTGATCAACGAAATTAAAATCAAATATCAATTAATTGGATTCAAGTATTATTATCAGTGTTTAGGATCGATATTTGAGACGAAGTGGAACAGGTAAGTGGAGGGTGAATCATTGTAGACAACATGGCCAAAAGTTGGTTTATTTATTGATTTATTTATTTGTTCATTCATTTTCAGAACTCGATTTTATTCAAAACATCTGTTCGGAATACTAGTCTTCAATCTAATGAAAATTAAGAATTCGTGAGAAAGTTTTCAGTGTTTGTGTCAACTTTAGTTTATTAATAACATAATGAATCATTTGATCAGAGTACAATGCGGAGAATGGAGTCATCGAGGATAAGGCTGCCACCCACAGGCGATGTCCTTAGGCCTGAAACAGAAAAATCAAATTCATCAGCGATTATCGGTTAATAGAGGGGTCCATTGCTGTTGAATTATGGTGTATGGACAAACTTATCAGAGATTGAATGCTTGGGAATCGAAGAAAGGCTACCGATGAGCCGCTGTCGAACATAGTACACTTTTACTCAAACCATTTTCGTCTCTCAACGATTACTTCTATCGGAGAACCGAGTGCTGACATACCTCAGCGAGGTTTCATAGCGTGTGGGGGGGCTTTGTCGCAGGAGTTTGTATTGCGATCAGGTAGCGCACAAGGAGCTTCGTTGCAAGGGTTCGTGGCATGTCGACGATATGCAGCCCTTCTCTGGACTCTGGCAAAGCCTCGCCGTACAAAAATTCAATAGAAAATGCTTGCTGACGCACTGCGGACTCTTACAACAAAGCTCCGCTGTACGCTACCAACGCATTACGAACATCTGCGACGAAGTTCCTTCGCCTGCTACGGAACATGAACGTTGAATGTTCGTCAGACGAGCAAGAAATGTTCAATGGATATCGTCGACGTGCCATGAACCCTTGCAACGAAGCTTCTTGTGCGCTACCTGATCGCAATACAAACTCCTGCGACAAAGCCTCTCCACACGCTATGAAACCTCGCTGAGGTATGTCAGCACTCGGTTCTCCGATAGAAGTAATCGTTGAGAGACGAAAATGGTTTGAGTAAAAGTGTACTATGTTCGACAGCGGCTCATCGGTAGCCTTTCTTCGATTCCCAAGCATTCAATCTCTGATAAGTTTGTCCATCACCATAATTCAACAGCAATGGACCCCTCTATTAACCGATAATCGCTGATGAATTTGATTTTTCTGTTTCAGGCCTAAGGACATCGCCTGTGGGTGGCAGCCTTATCCTCGATGACTCCATTCTCCGCATTGTACTCTGATCAAATGATTCATTATGTTATTAATAAACTAAAGTTGACACAAACACTAAAAACTTTCTCACGAATTCTTAATTTTCATTAGATTGAAGACTAGTATTCCGAACAGATGTTTTGAATAAAATCGAGTTCTGAAAATAAATGAATAAATAAACAAATCAATAAATAAACCAATTTTTGGCCATGTTGTCTACAATGATTCACCCTCCACTTACCTGTTCCACTTCGTCTCAAATGTCGATCCTCAACACTGATAATCAATACTTAAATTCAATTAATTGATATTTGATTTTAAATTCGTTGATCAATTTTGAAAATAAATGTTCACATCAGGCGAATTCATTTTATTCGCGTTCATTCTTTTCCGTGTTCAGTGTGATGATTGCTTTTTAGGTTAGGTATCAAGGATGGGCTATACCATACCCCGGCCTTACTGTGCTCTTCGGAGCAGCCCAGCTCTAAGTGACAATTAGTGCGACCCGAAATCCCCTCGGTCTACCTGAAAACGGTCACTCGCCCTTACCTGGAAGTGCGATGGTAGGGGCAGCGTTGAGGAGAAATAAAAGGAACTAAGGGGTGTGCGGTCTATTTGGGACGGCAACAACTGCGTAAGACCGTCCAGGTCTTTTCATACTTGCATATCCCCACTCATACCTACCAAAATCCAAGAAATGGCATTAAAAGGATTACTGCCGGTGAACGGGTTAAGTGGATTAACAGCTTAGACTCTTTCGACTAATGAGTGTGCCGGGGTATGGGCTATACGGATTCGGCCTAGTGCAGAAGATTCGGTAGAAGCACCACTGGCCGCCAGCCCCGCCCGCCGAGCCTCACGCACGCGGTGCGCGCCTGTATTGGTTTTGCCGTAGGAAGGGGATCGTTCAGACTCACCGAATACTCGCGGTATATGGGCCATTCCACGTGAACCGGATCAGTCACCTCTCAGATATTTTTTTAATTTTGCATGTCGATTGTCCTCGGGGAGTTAGATTTTTGTGCCAAAGGATTTTTCAATTAGTGCAAAATTCGTTGAGTTATTTGCATAAACAAATTCGAGCAAGGTTTTTTTCAAAAATTCATAACTCTGCCAAAAATGACACTAGACTCGATTTCTTTTTTTTAGTTTACGCGGAAAGAGTCATAGAATGTATAAAAAAATAAGTACTTCGAAAAAAGTTTGTTCATCCATTGTTTATTTAACAATTAAGTTTTCAAAGATTTTTCAAACAGGGTGTGACACGATCAAAATTTTTTTTTCAAATACTGACATATACTTTGCACTATACTACAGCCTGTGAATTAAATTTAGGAACGTCTCATTTTTTGTTCTCGAGTAAAAAATCGCTAAAGTTGGCGGCGCGCGCCAATTCCGAGTCGACGCCGCGTGGAACGTAATGGCGTGCGTTAGACTGCTGTTCACCGCTACTCGACGAACGCGTAGCAGCGGTATTCGAGATTCATTTTCACAATAAGTCACACGGTTTAAAAATCTGAAAAAAAAAATACTGTAGTTTCCCAGTGGCAACTATAAGGCTGCAGTCCCATGTAGGGCCGGAACGTAAAAACGGAACGGAATCTAGTGACTTTTTCCATGTATTGCGTGTATGTATACACCTTTGACTATATACCTATGGACTGCTAGTCCCTATCCCAAGCCTGTGGAGGCCCATGTACTAATATGTGACGCGACTTCCGGGGCTAACGGCTGATTTGGGTACTACGATCAGCTGCGTGTGTTTTGTAGGTGTGACGCATAGGTGTGTGTGTCACGTCGATGTTTCTTTACACCTATGTAACCCACACAACCGATGCGTCACACCTACATAACACACGCAGCTGATCGTAGTACTAAAATCAGCCGTTAGCCCCCGAGGTCGCATCACATCTGGTTACACGCGTGAAGTTAGCGGTTAGCAGTCTATAGGTATATAGTCAAAGGTATACACCTACACATACAACGTTCCGTTCCGTTTTTCCGTTCCGGGCCTACATGGGATGGCAGCGTAAGCGATACGTTGAGTTTCGGGAACGTGTTCTTTTTCGTTTTTGAAATATTGCAGCTTAAAATTTTAGCATGTATCCTTAGCATACATACCGCGAAGTTCTGTGGACGCGGAACGCTAGGGATGCCAACCCAAAAAGGGTCCTATTTTATGGGCAGTGAGCTGCAGCAGCAGTTTAGTAACTTACTAGATGTTTCAGTAAAATCACTAGAAATCACTGGAAATCTAGTCACTAGATTTCTAGTCCAGAAATCTAGTGACCAATGATCACTAGATTTCTAGTGATCTCTAGTGATTTTACTAGAAACATCTAGTATAAGTTACTAAACTGCTGCTGCAGCTCACTGTCCATGAAATAGCACCCTTTTTGGGTTGGTATCCCTAGCGTTCCGCGTCCACAGAACTTCGCGGTATACTTGACGAGCGCGTAGCAGCGGTGTTCGAGAGTCATTCTCACAATGAGTGACACGATTTAAAAATCTGAAAAAAAATACTATAGTTTTCCAATGGCAACTATAAGCAATGCGTTGAGTTTCGAGAACGTGTTCTTTTCACTGCATACAGCTCAGCATACATGCTAAAATTTTAAGCTACAATATTTCAAAAACGAAAAAGAACACGTTCTCGAAACTCAACGTATCGCTTATAGTTGCCACTGGGAAACTACAGTATTTTTTTCAGATTTTTAAACCGTGTGACTCATTGTGAAAATGAATCTCGAATACCGCTGCTACGCGTCCGTCGAGTAGCGGCGAACAGCAGTCTAACGCACGCCATTACGTTCCACGCGGCGTCGACTCGGAATTTTTTACTCGAGAACAAAAAATGAGACGTTCCTAAATTTAATTCACAGGCTGTAGTATAGTGCAAAGTATATGTCAGTATTTGAAAAAAAAATTTTGATCGTGTCACACCCTGTTTGAAAAATCTTTGAAAATTTAATTGTTAAATAAACAATGGATGAACAAACTTTTTTCGAAGTACTTATGTTTTTATACATTCTATGACTCTTTCCGCGTAAACTAAAAAAAAGAAATCGAGTCTAGTGTCATTTTTGGCAGAGTTATGAATTTTTGAAAAAAACCTTGCTCGAATTTGTTTATGCAAATAACTCAACGAATTTTGCACTAATTGAAAAATCCTTTGGCACAAAAATCTAACTCCCCGAGGACAATCGACATGCAAAATTAAAAAAATATCTGAGAGGTGACTGATCCGGTTCACGTGGAATGGCCCATATACGTCGCTAATGCTATCTTTGTCGCTTTACTCGGCAGTACCCCCACCACCCCAATGCTCGGTTCATTCCTGTATGGTCTAAGAGACTACAACCATATTTTTTTTCTGCTCTGTCACGACTAATTGAAAAACTCAATGAACAGTCGCTTACCACTTGAAATATATAAAACATATTCACTTGGTAAATAGCATCGCCTGACATAACCCTTATCTAGTACAACGTTCCAGGATTGTAATATTTATATGGCAAAAGTTATTTGCTTCGCAAAGTCTGCATAGGTTTATGTACAGATTCCTGGATACCGATGGCTATACTGCCGTGCTTAGGTAGAAGGCAGTAAAGTGCAAAAAGTGAAATCAAAGAAAACTGTCATCTAAGTTTCTGATATTTTCAAACTAAATTAATGATATTATTTTTTCATAATAATCATTGAATGACTAATAATATATTACATGACATTATGAAAAGTCATTTAAGTGTGATTTCAGATCATAATTAATCAAAATGCCTAAAATAGGTGAGATACTGCCTTTAACTGTTGTAAATCGAAAAGCAGTAACATGTGATTTACTGCTTTTATACTCTGTAAAACAAAATTACTGCTTTTTTCACTATTTTTGTTCGTATATTATATTGTTTTGTCAGAGATAAAACGCAGTAATGCATAATGAAAATCTTATTTTATATTAATATCTTTTTTTTTTATCTTGTTTTTTTTTTTTTCTTTTTTTAATCATTATTGTCTAATCACTATCGAATCACAAAATCTTAAATGCTGAATCAAATTTATTAATCTTTATTGAATATACAACGAATAATTAATCTTTAGAACATTTAATAACTAGAAACTGTTAATAAAATAATCATATTGAAAAAAAAAAAAAAAAAAAAAATGAAAAACTGTCTGCTTTCTCATTTATTTATTTATTTATTTATTTATTTATTTTTCTGGTAGGTTTTGCCAAAAAATCTTGTGATTTTCAGGTATGAGAGGACAAATATTTTTCAAAATAGCCGTAATATAATAATTTTTATGTGTCATAGGCCGTAAAACCGCGGTTTTAACCTCGCTTCGCTCGGTTTAAACGCGGTTTTTAGCCTGGACACATAAAATTCTGTATGCCACATGGCCAAAAAAGTATTTTCTGACGAATTTCATCATAATCCTCGCCTTCGGCTCGGATTATAAACTCAAATTCGTCGGAAAATACTTAATCGGCCTAGTGACATAATGTACTATTACTTTTTATAATCATAGCAGATTATAAAAAGTAAAAAGGCAGTACTTCTATCTTTCAGTGTATAAAAGCAGTGCAGTTTGAAAACTACTGCTTTTTTAGTTTGAAAAATAGATTTACTGCTTTTATATTCAGGAAATGTAACCGATTTGAAATATTTGACGAACTTAAAACATGAATATCTTTCTGAAATAACATTCTTAATGATTCATACTATAATTGATATGTACAGAATCATTTAAAGAATATATTGGCATCAAAATTAATAAAAGGCAGTAAATGAAGTTTACTGCCTTTTACCTAAGCACGGCAGTATACTTAATTCGAAAATTGAAATTGAGAACAAGTAGAACAAGATACAAGGTAAAACATGACCCAAAAATGTTTAGGAATCTTCGACACAATAATCAGTTGAATCAAACAAGTTAGATTCACCAAAAATCACCTCGATACCCTTGCGATTAAGATCAGAAGAAAAACTGCGTAAAAATCATGTAACTATCAAGAGTACATACCCATATTTACATTACATATTATTTTTGATTTCCAGATTGCAACAGTGTCAAGTATCATGCCCGAGCTCGATATGTATTGTATTGCTGTATATAAGGCCTAAGCCTTGAAATTGATCCATCCCATTCCCATTCAAAATAATCCATGTTTTATCTTGTCGGCATTCGACATCTAACAAGCATTTCGAAGACTGTCTAATTCTGTGAGCAACTAAAGACAATAACTTTGAAAATTGCTAACATCTCTTAGACGTTCAGTAGCACAGCAGCTGAAGAAAGATGTGACATACTCTCCATCGGCATTCAGGGTATAAGTGGAATTACTACAGTTATAGGACATACATAAGACTAAAAAGATCGAGAATGCTTCGTAGAATGCTATTTCAGGTTCACCTCTGAATGGAACGCAGAAGCTTATGAAAATCAACCAGATGTGAACCAGTCAGCGGACTCCTGGCTATAGAAGAGATACAGTGATTCCGCATCTTGTCATAATTCTTTGACGGTATTTAATATTCGTTAGAATTAATACAGTGCCAGTGAGTTTGGTCACCCACAGAACGGTTTACTTCTTTCGAAGTTCCGAATATATCCAATCTGCTCTAGAGTTCAACGTTCATCAATGAACAATATGATAACACACAAGGCATGCCGATTACTCCGACTTGTTTGCTAAAATTTCATGCACTTACCTAACTTAAGGACACAGCGAGTCTGTTTCAGGTTCCAGCAGGATCCCAATGGTTCGGACTTAGCATCAGTGGTTCGTCGTCGCCTGTTTATTGGCCAGGTTCAACAACACTCTGTTAACAAATAGGCTAGAGTCAAAGAAACCGTGGCAGTAAATTTATTTTCCTTCCTTGTTTCCAACTATGTCTAAAATTCAAAGGACTTCCGTCTTTTTTATATTGCGACGAGTCACAGAGCGGCAAGTATTTAGATTCTCTAAATATTGCAAGCCTCGGTATTAACGATTGATCATCTTTAACTACTCGTGGCTATAATAATAAAAAGGACATAGAGCGTTTTGACGTTATCAAGACATAGTGCAAACTCGATTAACATCAGGGGATCAGCGTGATTTTATTACGGATTGAGTATTATTCTGACTTTGTCAGAAAGTGTCGATCTAAACCTTAGAGCATATACAGAGCGATTCTGTGGAAAATCATGCGCCTAAAAAGTAGGCAAAAGGAAACCGCGTGAATTGAGCAGATCGAACATCGACGATTGGGTTTCATTTCCCAAGTAATAAATAAAACCTAATCGTCGATGTTTGATCTGCTCAATTCACGCGTTTTCCGTTTGCCTATCTTTCAGGCACTGATTTTCTACAGAATCGCTCTACATACACTGGAGGGAGTATGACGGGCGACAAGCGTCCACACAGAAAGGGAAATAGTAAGAGTATAACCTCTCTCTCTCCCTTTTTACGCCGGAAGCTTAAGGACGTTCACCAGTAAAACGATTTTCTATAGATTCTCTTGAGATTTGGACCACACGCTATTTATAGTATCCCCAATATCTTCGCAAAATTTTAAGAACCGTGCCGGTACCAAAGTGGAGATATTCACTGTTAAAGTTCCGAGTTTTAACATGTAAGGTATAGCCGAGTCATGTGCTAGAGCAACGGTAGGCAACTGGCGGACCGCGGAGGGTAAAAGACTGGACTGCCAAAAATTTTTTTTCAAACTACAATTAACTCATTTAGTTTAAATAAATGGTAGAAAAAAAAAAAATTGTGGTCCATGTGAAGTCTTTCTATTTCGTCTCTGGACCTTGATAAAAGTTTTCAAAAGTACCTGGACCTCACTATAAATTACTTGCCTACCGTTGCGCTAAAGGGACATTTTAATTTATAGCAGTAACAATTTTCTATAGATTTCGATGAAAAACTTATATATGATACATGATAATGTTAAGAACAAAATGTTAAAAAATGGGGCTTCCTAGCGGTGTCGTTTAGGCGTAATGTTAATTCGAAGCTCTTCATCCGAGAGTATATTCGAGCGTCTTGCATCAAAGTCGTGGCAACTGCGGGCTGGCGAGATGATATGGGGGGAGCAAAGAGGCCCAGGATGCTTGTATTGGTGTATATGTATAAGGCACGCCGCAGACCTATTTGTGTTGGTGCGAGAGTCTACGCTAAAAGTTTTGGACTAGAGAGAGCGGCGTGGTATACTACGCGACAGTTGCACTGAACCGAGCGTGCGTCAAACTTTTGTCTCCGATTGTCACTGATGAACATCCTTAACATGATAATTGGGTGCTTGCGCCAGCAAATGCACAATCATGAAAAAAAGAAAATAGTTTGCATATTATTTATAGATAAATAGTGCACAAATTGTAATGGCATTGAGAACTAATTTTTCAATAAAATTATTACAAACAATTTGTCAATGAATTCTCAAATTCAACGAACTGAGTATCCGGTTTCAAAATGATCATCTTGCGATAGTGATCTTAGAGTAACCTAAAGCTGAAGTAATACAGAGCGATCTTGTGGAAAATCACGCGCCTAATAGGTAGGCAAACGGAAAATGCCTGAATTGAGCAGATGAAACATCGATGATTGGTTTCATTTTCCACGTAATGAATAAAACTCAATCGTCGATGTTTGATCTTCTCAATTCAGGCGTTTTTTGTTTGCCTATGTTTTAGGCACATGATTTTCCACAGAATCGCTCTGTATATTTTGCTTTTTATTGATATCCAAAAATAAAATTGAAATAAAACAAACACATTTTATGAAGTGAAATATAACGTATATTTATGCACCGAGGGAAAAAAGTGCGTACTTTATTCCCAGCTGCGCGCATAAAGAATGCGCCTCTGCCCTTGGATGCATAAAATATCGTATGCACCATGGTGTAAAATGTTCTTCTAGACGAGTGTGAAGGTCACCCTCGCTTCGCTCGGACGACATACCTCACACTCGTCAAAAAGAACACTTTATTCCCTAAGTGCATAATATACTATTATGCACAGTTAAACAATAAAAATTGACCATGTGGCAAACTATCACGTGAAAGAGTTGCAGGGGGCACCGCGACTTTCTTCGCGCAAATCTAGGGAGTCACCTGACTAGAATGTTAGAGACCAATCAGATTCTGCAAAACAGAGAGAGGATATATTCTTACTATGTCTGTCTCTGCGCCGTTTACCACTTGTGGAAAAGGATATCTCATGCTCCCTCCAGTGCATATACCGGGAATATTCGCGGTAATGCTTCATAGGGAAGTGAATACGTCTGTCTATGCTCCAAGATATAAACTGTTCAGGTTTGAAATGCACCTACCCTAACTGAATGGACTCATAATTTTAGTTTTGGTCAAAATCAAGGGATTTATAAATCCAGACACGTGTATATTGAGGAAAGAAAAAAAATAAAGCAGTTTTCATGTCGGGTAGTTCTCAAACTAATCATTTGAAGAAAAAAAAAGAACGTTATTATTAACTAGCGAATGACACAAAGCAAGCTTAATTCATGGAGTGCAAATTCCGTTTATTTTTAAGTGTGGTCAAAAGTGGTACTCAGTTGCGCCGACTTTTTATTGCATATAAAAGATTTTCAACCGATCATTACCTGGGCGAGGCTCTATGGATCGTAATGAGAGATTTGTTTTTCAGACCACGTTCGCTTCCTCATTATATTTTATTTCGTATTTACAAACTCAAATCATCAAGTTATCAAGTTTTCAATAACTTTACGTGATAATAAAAAAAAATAATTGAATCACACATAATGTATCCCGCTAATACAATAAGTATCTGGTTCTTCTACGAATCCATTGCTGATATCTCAAAGAAAAGTAGCCATACAGGTATTTGACAAAATTGAAATAAAATAACACAAACGCTTTATGGCAAACCTATAACTTTTCTTATTCACATGGCTGTTTTCTACGCTCCTATACTCTGGGTTCTTGACGATAATGTATAAAGATCGAATATTTTGTTGTGGAATGATGGGAAACCGGATTAATAGCGAAATGAGAAGCACTAAAACCGGGTGTAGAAAGGTTGCAGAGTATCGTTGAGCGAATAAAAAATTGGCAAGGTAGATTACGAAATATTTATTTTAATAAGGTTCGGAACATGAACAACAGTTGATATCGAGAAAACTAGATTAGAGGAATGTAAAACCGTTTGGAAATTTGTGCGATGATTTCATATGTATGTAGTTGGTATCGCGAAGTTCACAATGGCCATACGTGCGTAGATATTTGTTGAAAAAATTGTAGGTAGGAGCCGATTAGCAATGTACACAATAAACCAAGCTGATTTATTTCTACGAAAGAACAGTGGTTAAAACTAACCGCGCAGATATGTCACTTTTGACATGAATACTAAATACAGTAGAACTCACCAATATTCGCCCAATCACTTCAGAGCAAAAAATTGGCAAAGGCGATATTTCAGGCAATAACACGGCATACACAAACAAACACTTAAGTTTACGCAACTCGATGCTTTTCTAATCTCTCCTCCTAATGGGTCGGCGCTTCACCCTCAAGTCGGACCCGCATTTCAGATTTATCTCCAACAAACTGTCACTGGCTGTGAGGCTGCCGTCCCATGTAGGCCCGGATCACCGGAATCCGGCATGACGGAACGGAATGGACGGAAAAGTCACTAGAATCCGTGTTCCGCTAATTTCATTCCGTCGTATTTTTACGGAATGGTGGATCCGTCCGGTATCCGTAAATTATAGTCGTAAATAATTTTGCTTTGAGAAATTGATGCACTTTTGAAATAACCTTGAATAACCGAATCATCATCAATAGACACATTTGAGGATTCATGATCAAATTTGTATGTACACACGAATCTTTCTACAATTTGCAGGGTTATGTTCATGTAGATGTATACACAAGTTCCGTGTTCCATTCCGTCCATTTGCATCTCCTTGTGTCCCATATGTACAGTAATGTTCATCGATGGTGTCCTAGTGGCTCACTATTTTTCGTAGCCTTATTTCAGATAGAATTTCCCTTCTACAAACATTTTATTTGCTCATGACCAGTGGAGCAGCCCATCGGAAGTAGCAGAGTGACCACAATAGTGATGGCGATATTTTCCAATTGTATCGATATTTCGTATCGATACGTATTGATGCTCAGTGCATCGATACACATAGAATATCGGCAGCGAAGTATCGATATCATCGGTATCGATACTTACAATGGAAATAAGAACAAACAATCAAAATGAATTCTTTATTCGGATGTGATTTTCCACAGAAGGTTATAAGGACATTGGTTATGCATAGTGAATTCTATAATATTATTATTTAGATATAATTTTTTTTTTCGCAATAAAAATTTATACTAATCGCATTAAACGCAACGAGTGACACAACGGTTGTATCGAACTTCGATATCTGTGGGTTGAGTATCGATACTTGCAAATATCGGCATATGAAATATCGATACAAAATATCGATATATCGATGGAAAAGTATCGATATTCAGAATATCGATACTGTATCGCCCATCACTAGACCACAACCTGCTTCACTTCGCGGCTGTCATATTCCCAATAACCTCAAAGTGTTGATTGAATACTTTTAGGTTATTTAACGAATAAATAAATAGTTTAAATTTTTTAGGTTACCCCTAATCAAATAATATTATTATAAGAATATCATATCAATGTTATAAAATTATATTATATTATCTTCATCCCTATTAGAGGTCGTCGATGATGGGGTTAACCTTTGAAATTAAAGTTATTTATTTATTTAATTTTCATTTTTCAGGTTAACCCCAAATTGAATAATATAACTATAAGAATATTATAGTAATGTTATACAATAATATTATATCATCTTTATCCCTATTAGAGGACGACGATGATGGGGTTAACCTGTATCGTGATCATGAGAATAGTGAGCTAACCTATAACCAATAACCTATACCACTAACCTTAAAGTGTTCATTAAATTCGTTTAGGTTATTTAATGAATGAATAAATGATTTAATAATTATATTATATCATCTTTATCCCACTAGAGGACGACGGTGATGGGGTTAACCTTTAAAATTAAAGTTATTTATTTATTTAATTTTCATTTTTCAGGTTAACCCCAAATTGAATAATATAACTATAAAAATATTATAGTAATGTTATACAATAATATTATATCATCTTTATCCCTATTAGAGGACGACGATGATGGGGTTAACCTTTGAAATTTGAATTATTTATTCATTCATTAAATAACCTAGAAGTTTTCAGTAAATTTTCACGCCCAATACATAACCACAAGATTTACAGTTGCATGAATGTTATTATTATAGGTTAGCAAATTACAGAATTCAAAGCGCCCAGAGTGATCTTTAGACGATGAATATAATTTGGTGTAAAGGACGACGATGATACGTTCAATGAGTCAATCTCGAATGGCTGCGAAGCAAGTTGAGGGGGTTCGATGAGTGCCAAGACTGCTAGTGGCACTATGTCAGTAAGAATCTTCAATCTTGAATCGAATATTGTGTTCTGCTGAGGCTGTGTGAACAAAACTTTGTAAGAAGAGAATATACGTGCTCCGAAATAGCTTGAATAACCATTGCGTCGTTACAGACTATAATAACAACAGGTAGCCTAGTTTGGTTTGTGATTTACTCATGTCAATCTATTCCATGTTCCGTCCAGGAACGGGGTAGTGCCTAAAATCTTCAAATTTGCATAGATATGGAGCAAGTCGAGGGGGTTCGATGAGTGTCAAGACTGCTCGCAGCACTATGTCAGTAAGAATCTTCAATCTCAAATGGCTACGGAGCCAGTCGAGGGGGTTCGATGAGTGCCAAGACTGCTCGCAGCAATTCCTAATTCCCAATTCTATTTGTATCATCGTCGTCCTTTACACCAAATTATATTCATCGTCTAAAGATCACTCTGGGCGCTTTGAATTCTGTAATTTGCTAACCTATAATAATAACATTCATGCAACTGTAAATCTTGTGGTTATGTATTGGGCGTGAAAATTTACTGAAAACTTCTAGGTTATTTAATGAATGAATAAATAATTCAAATTTCAAAGGTTAACCCCATCATCGTCGTCCTCTAATAGGGATAAAGATGATATAATATTATTGTATAACATTACTATAATATTTTTATAGTTATATTATTCAATTTGGGGTTAACCTGAAAAATGAAAATTAAATAAATAAATAACTTTAATTTCAAAGGTTAACCCCATCATCGTCGTCCTCTAATAGGGATGAAGATAATATAATATAATTTTATAACATTGATATGATATTCTTATAATAATATTATTTGATTAGGGGTAACCTAAAAAATTTAAACTATTTATTTAATCGTTAAATAACCTAAAAGTATTTAATCAACACTTTGAGGTTATTGGGAATATGACAGCCGCGAAGTGAAGCAGGTTGTGGTTACTCTGCTTCTTCTTCTTCTTTCTCCTTTAACGACTTATCGCCCTGGGGTGGGCATTTAGTCGAATGTGGTTACTCTGCTACTCAGTGTTGCCAACCTGAAATAAGCCGTGATCGTACGGAGGGGCGGAAATTATCGTACATTGGCAGAAAATTATCGTACCAACTATCGGTACTTCAATTGATATTGCGTGTACTGACAAGGTTTTCAAAGTTAAATTAGTTAGTACTTGGCAATAAAATGGAGAAACAATCAACAAAGAACATATTTTCAGCTCATTAGTAATATTTTTATTCGTCGCAGTATCATTTCGTACTTTTTATACTGGTCCAGTACAAACAGCCAGAATCGAGATTTGAGATTCTCCGACAGATCGACCTTCGAATATGATTCGATCTTTCCCGTACCGCCAATGCGAAAAGAATAATAATACAATAATAATGAAAAAAAAAAAAAAATAATAAATACATTATCGTACCTTTTCTATTTTATCGTACAATTATCGTATATCGTACGCACGTTATCGTAAATCGTACCCAGCTTTAAATTATCGTACGTGTACGATAATTATCGTACGGTTGGCAACACTGCTGCTACTTCCGATGGGCTGCTCCACTGGTCATGAGCAAATAAAATGTTTGTAGAAGGGAAATTCTATCTGAAATAAGGCTACGATAAATAGTGAGCCACTAGGACACCATCGATGAACATTACTGTACCGAAATTCCGAAACGGATTGCCGGAACGTCAACTTTTATTTGATGAAATAATCAATTATAGTTACAGAATTCGATCTTACATAGAAGCTGATTAGATAAATTATATATAATGATACAAGAGATTTATCTAAACAGACAAATGTAGCCAAATAGCACAAATATAAATCGGCTCCGTTCCGTCGTTCCGTGCAATTTTGGTACATGGCACGGTAGGGTTTTTCAAAACTCGGAACGGACTCGGAAATCCACTAGATTTCATCTGCATTCCGTTCCGTGATTCCGAATTCCGGCGATCCGGGCCTACAAGGACGCACGTTTATCTGAGGCTGGATTCCCATGGGGCCCGAATTCACTGAATCGGAACGGAATTCTAGTGACTTTTTCTATGTATTGCGTGTATGTATACACCTACACATAGAAAAAGTCACTAGAATTCCGTTCCGATTCCGTGAATTCGGGCCCCATGGAAATCCAGCCTGATCCCGCCCGTTTCCACCGCTAGAGCGCGCGGACAAAACTAACTCTCACCCGACTCTGACCCCTCGATGGAATCTGACTCCGTGTTCGGGTATCTGGCAATAACTAGCATAGATGACATGTGATCTCTAAACTTTGGCGTGCACCCTCCACCGGCGTTTATTGAAGACCGAGTATCAACATAGACTACACTTTACAATCAAATAAACAGGTGAGTCTTTTTACGGGTCTTTGGTTGGTGAAGAATCATTGAATAATGTTTGTTGAATACTGTATTCATTTCCTGTCCACTTATTGACTTTTACATGCCATTAATCTCCAACTTTTTTCTAACCTGATCTCAACCTGATAATATACAAAATTGGCATGGTTTTGTCGAAGTAAATAAATCGTTGCCCCGGGGCTAAATTCAGCCGATTCTTCTGTGAAACTATAAAAAAGAATCAAAATATAACTGTCATCTTAATAACTATTCGATCAATCTATCTTTTCACAATTTGATATATTTTTTATATGAGTCTCTGATCTTTTTCTTCCTATCTCCATAAAATGTAATCACATAAATTGTCTATTTGTCAGACTTAATAATTAACCACAACAATGGCGACGGCAATGCCAATAAACCCAAAACCCTTCCTGAACGGACTAACTGGTAAACCAGTGATGGTTAAGCTAAAATGGGGCCACGAATACAAAGGCTACTTGGTATCAGTTGATGGCTACATGAATCTACAGCTTGCCAATACCGAGGAACATGTAGACGGTAATTGCACCGGCAGCCTTGGTGAGGTTTTAATACGGTGTAACAACGTCATGTATATCCGAGGAGTTGAGGAAGAAGATGAAGAAGGAGAAATGAAGGATTAATTTCATTCAATTAGAAGATTATAGATTTGTGTATCTTATGACTTTATTTGTGAACGGAGAGGTCTAATCCCTAAGGAATCAATATAAAATGAATTTTTTTTAACTTGTACTACCATGTCAAATTCATTCTACCCTATCTAGGATTAGGTATGTTAGTATAGTATATCTCAGTCAGTAATACATAATATAAAATTCTCAACACCTGATGTGTAATAAATTTTTCAAGAAACAAAGTATTCATCTTCTGGATTTTTCATCAAAGGTATAATCTTCAAATTGTAAGAAGTAAATTTTACTCTTACAAATTTATTATTAATATTAAATCGTTTTGGGAACATTAGCGATGATTGGTTTGGGTCTGACCCTAAAGACCAATTTTCTTTCAACAATTGCTCTGGCAATGTAATCAGTGTGAGCTCCGAGGACAGGTATTGTCTTGTCTACTTCTTGATTGTTTCGATTGCATCGGGTTTTTTCTAATACTGCAAAGGGTTTGTCCAGCGTTACTTCTTTCCCATATAAAATGTGATGTCCGACTATTAGTATTGGTGTTCCGCTCTTGGTGAAATGCAAGTCTCCGATGAATTGGTCGTTCAGACTTTGACTGGAACGAGACTCCAAATCACCTTGAAGCTCGATTATTGCCCATTCATTTGTGTCAACACCACCTCTGAAAACAGGCATAATGTCACTGCTGGAGTTGATCTTCATTACGGAATCAAACTAGAACATTGAACCTGTTACCGGTAAATAAAAATACGTGATTCCAACTGATTGTATGGGTTACAAATAAATTGGTTGAATGATAAGTTTTACTTACTTTTTTATCCGTATGATCATTGTATCTCTTCCCTTTCTGTTTCATACAAACATAACTACATGGTACACTGAATTTGTAAATTAATAAATCAATCAGTGTTGCCAACCTGAAATGAGCCGTGATCGTACGGAGGGGCGGAAATTATCGTACATTGGCAGAAAATTATCGTACCAACTATCGGTACTTCAATTGATATTGCGTGTACTGACAAGGTTTTCAAAGTTAAATTAGTTAGTACTTGGCAATAAAATGGAGAAACAATCAACAAAGAACATATTTTCCACTCATTAGTAATATTTTTATTCATCGCAGTATCATTTCGTACTTTTTATACTGGTCCAGTACAAACAGCGAGAATCGAGATTTGAGATTCTCCGACAGATCGACCTTCGAATATGATTCGATCTTTCCCGTACCGCCAATGCGAAAAGAATAATAATACAATAATAATGAAAAAAAAAAAAAAATAATAAATACATTATCGTACCTTTTCTATTTTATCGTACAATTATCGTATATCGTACGCACGTTATCGTAAATCGTACCCAGCTTTAAATTATCGTACGTGTACGATAATTATCGTACGGTTGGCAACACTGAAATCAATGTACAAGCTAGACATAGACCATAGGATATATTGAGATGGGAGTACTCGTTATTGTTGTTGTTGTTATGGCTCAGTTATGGCTCATTCCCACAGAGCGCGGCACGCGGTGCGGCAAACAATATGCAGCAACCAATAGGAGGGCTGGTTTTTCGAAAAAGCAGCCCTCCCATTGGGGACTGCATATTGTTCGCCGCGCTCTGTGTAACTACGCCATTATGCTGAGTCTACAATAGGGCACCGGCGCGTCGCGTTCGACGCTACGTTCTGATGTCACCCAGCAAAATCTTAAGGCCCTGGCACCATAGACATGGAGCATGGGCTGAGCATTCCCTATACTGCCTGTGGTTAGGGATGTTCGATCTTCCGAAAAAAATCGATTTCGGGATCGATTCTGAATCGGATGTCTGAGAATCGATTCTGCAAAAAATCGGAACCTGAAAGATCGATCTTGCGAAAATCGATTTTTTTGTATTATCCGGTGTCTAAAAAAAAAACGAAAAATCTCAAGCGTTCGCCGATGAACTAAACTGCACTTTCTGAGTGAAAAAAGGCGTACATATTCAACCCTTCATGGCCGAAGCCTCTTTTCTGGTGGAAACAAAAGTTTCTGAGTTGATGAGTGATTTTTTTTCTGCTGGAAACTGGAAGCCGGAACCCAGATACGACTCAAAGACAAAGAATATCGATTCTGGTCTAGAAAAATCGATTCTCATGCTGGGTCTACACCTTTGACTATATAACCCTGGACTGCTAATGCCCCCCACTATTCCCATAAGCCGTATGCGAAGCCGATGTTTCCAACATCTACCCCACTCCTTGGACTTCTCGGCAGTCAATTCCGCGGGAAATTTGAATGAGTAC
This sequence comes from Tenthredo mesomela, assembly GCA_943736025.1. Lineage (NCBI taxonomy): Eukaryota > Metazoa > Arthropoda > Insecta > Hymenoptera > Tenthredinidae > Tenthredo > Tenthredo mesomela. Next base: position 7,594,649 of record OX031022.1, read on the forward strand.
TTAGTATTTTGGATGAACACAGGACAAAATAAGAATAGTTTACTAAATAATATCATTGATCAATGTCGGAATAGTAAAAATTTTTAATAAATGAAGCATATTATGAGTTACGAAAATCTAGGAAACGTTTACGTAAGTTCTTAATATTATATACAGGAATATAGAGTAATAAATTGGTTTCAATGTAATTTTTACGAATTGTTTATTGGCCCGTGAAGATAATTTTTTTTTTTTAATTCTCGTGTCTCGGTATTCTGAAATCAGTATCCGGATAAAAATAATAACAGAGCGATATGAAAAGATTTTCACTTCAGAGAAATTTGAGGTTATGAGTGAAGTCACTTGAAGAAAGATACGGCTGATAAAACAATAACGAAACAATTAAATTCAGTAGTTCTGAACTCGACCGTTGACTGCCTGTAGCGCCACATCCTGACAACACGCCTGAAGTTAGCGTTAGCAGTCCAGGGTTATATAGTCAAAGGTCTACACGCTATGATTATGTTGGTATGATTATCCAATCACTGAATTTCCACAACAGAAGTGACCAGTCAGTTAACAGATTTCTTATCATACCAACATAATCATACCAACATAATCATAGCGTCTAGTGCTGGGTCTACACGCTATGATTATGTTGATATGATTAGCCAATCGCTGAATTTCCACAACAGAAGTGACCAGTCAGTTAACAGATTTCTTATCATACCAACATAATCATACCAACATAATCATCGCGTGTAGACCCAGCATAGACCCAGCATCAAAAAAATCGGACGCCAGAGAATCGATACAAAAAATCGATTTTTCGCGTCGAAAAGATCGATTCTCCTGAAGATCGATTCAGAATCGAACATCCCTACCTGTGGTAACGCCAAAAATGAGAGAGAAGGGTAATACACGCGGCCAATCTCTGTCTCTTTCTAAGCATTTGACGTTGTTGGTTAGAAAGAAACAGATTTGGCCGCGTGTGTTAAGTATCATTCACAATCGGCTTGGTGCAGTGGTAGTGCAGAACTTGGTGCAGTGTAGAAGATTGATACGTTGCATTCCATTGAATGGTTCACAATAAATTAGTGTAGGTATATATTTAATGATACTACCAACTGCCACTGTCACCTACACTAATTTATTGTGAACCATTCAATGGAATCCAACGTATCAATCTTCTACACTGCACCAAATTCTGCACTACCACTGCACTAAGCCGATTGTGAATGATACTTTACCCTTCTCTTTCTACGGTCCGAGCGATTTTCGGCCCGAATGCGCAGTCCATGCTCTATGTCTGCCTGGCACGATCAAACGCGAACGCAAACGTGAGCGCAGACGCTGGAGCAGCGCAGCGGCGCTCCTGATTGGTGGTTGACACGACTTGTCCTACTTCAGACCAATGAAATTTTGTTGTCCAATAAAGTTGCATATGATCTTGGACAAGTACCTAGGGATACTACGCTAATGCAAATTTAGAACCGTTTCTAAAATGGCGTGCGCTTGTATCCCTAGGTATTTGTCATAGAACTTATATTCCTGGAAGGGGAATAGCCCATCTGCGCAATGAGCGGCAGACTGACGCCAACATGTTGAGACAGAGATATATATCTCTCTCCATTCCTAACGTCCAGTCCCCTCTCCGCGCATACCCCTCGCCACAATAGTACCGCGCGAAGATTGATAGGTTAGGGTTAGCGCAAACTTGTAATCTATTATGTATTACAGAAATAGTTTCGTTACACAGTACTGATAATGGTTATAAATTCACATGCTATCACAATTTTCGGTTTGACATGACATGAGAAGTGACGATGAATTTGGCGATTTGGGTAAGTATACCGTGAACTATCAGGTAGGACGAAATTCGTATATTTCATTCTATCTCATACCATCTCATACCTCATAATATGAAAGAAAAAATGTATGGTTGTTTTTTATTTTCCGAACAGGATGGTGGAGAGGAATGAAGAATGAGGAAACGCTAGAACTGCTAATAGACTTTTACATATGAAGCCTGTCTTTATTGATGTTTAAAGTGTATAAGTTTTGTGTACTTATGTCTAATAAAATCCGTTTTATGTAGAATAGAAATTCTTATTTCAATAATCATAAATATGTATACAACTTGTATGTATACAACACCCGAAAATCATAAAAGCAACAAACAATTAGGTTAGGAATCGCTACGACTAGGGTGGTGCGCGGAGAGGGGACTGGACGTTAGGAATAGAGAGAGAGATATATCTCTGTCTCAACATGTTGGCGTCAGTGCGACAGCTCCTATTCCCCTTCCAGTAATATAAGTTCTATGTGGTTGACATGATAGTCCAACTTTAGACCAATGAAATTTCATTGTCCAATAAAGTTGCACATAATCTTGGACAAATACCATAGAACTTATATTACTGGAAGGGGAATAGGAGCTGTCGCACTGACGCCAACATGTTGAGACAGAGATATATCTCTCTCTCTATTCCTAACGTCCAGTCCCCTCTCCGCGCACCACCCTAGTCGTAGCGATTCCTAACCTAATTGTTTGTTGCTTTTATGATTTTCGGGTGTTGTATACATACAAGTTGTATACATATTTATGATTATTGAAATAAGAATTTCTATTCTACATAAAACGGATTTTATTAGACATAAGTACACAAAACTTATACACTTTAAACATCAATAAAGACAGGCTTCATATGTAAAAGTCTATTAGCAGTTCTAGCGTTTCCTCATTCTTCATTCCTCTCCACCATCCTGTTCGGAAAATAAAAAACAACCATACATTTTTTCTTTCATATTATGAGGTATGAGATGGTATGAGATAGAATGAAATATACGAATTTCGTCCTACCTGATAGTTCACGGTATACTTACCCAAATCGCCAAATTCATCGTCACTTCTCATGTCATGTCAAACCGAAAATTGTGATAGCATGTGAATTTATAACCATTATCAGTACTGTGTAACGAAACTATTTCTGTAATACATAATAGATTACAAGTTTGCGCTAACCCTAACCTATCAATCTTCGCGCGGTACTATTGTGGCGAGGGGTATGCGCGGAGAGGGGACTGGACGTTAGGAATGGAGAGAGATATATATCTCTGTCTCAACATGTTGGCGTCAGTCTGCCGCTCATTGCGCAGATGGGCTATTCCCCTTCCAGGAATATAAGTTCTATGGTCAACCACCAATCAGGAGCGCCGCTGCGCTGCTCCAGCGTCTGCGCTCACGTTTGCGTTCGCGTTTGATTGTGCCAGGGCCTTTAGGTTGGCGTCCCATGGTCCGGAATATATCCGGACGGAACGCTCGGTAGCCAATGGCTAACGATTTTCTGTTGGATCCGTCATTCATGATTGGCTCCTGAGCGTTCCGTCCGGATATATTCTGGACCATGGGACGCCAGCCATAGGCCGTGTTCGGGGAGTCGCTTTTAGCGCTGTCAGTAATCTTGTATCTCTGTCACACTTCTTGATTTCCCCAAGCTCCGTCTCTCTCTCTCTTGATTTTCAGCGCTTTAAAGCGCTTTAAGCGCGCTCCCCGAACCATAGAGATATTACTATAGAGGAGGTGAGGCGGCCGAATCAGCGTAGTGCGAATAAAAAGAGACAGAAAACCGATATAGTGATATATAGTAATATCTCTATGCCCCGAACACGGCCTTAGATGAACAAACCAATAAACTGCGACTGGCTACTTACCATGGTGGTATAAGCGGATAGAAGAAGAATTAGTAGTGTCGAAATGAATATTCTACCAAAAAAAAGGTATGTTATGTTATTTATTATATTTGGCATCAAAAATACGCAAAATCTATTCGATCTTATTTCTACCAATAATTATACTTCATCTAGTGAACATGAACATGATATTTGACTCGGGAATCAACAAAATTTGTAGACGAAATTTAATACTCAATTATAATTTTTACTGCATTTACTTCAGATGGCACGTACGTACGAAGGAAAATATCGCTAGAGTACGTCGTGACGAGGCCAAAGCTGCCGAGGAAGAAAAAGCAACAAAGGCTAGAATACAAAAGGCGGTAAGAAATCTTACAAGCATATAATACTTATAGCATCCTGCCTGAAAACCAGCACAGAATGGTCATCAAATTGCTCACATTTCTCAAATTCAAACCTAATTCTCGCATCAATAGATGAAAACAGTTTTTCTCTTGACTCACTTATCATCTTACCTCTATTCGTGTTGATTTTTTCGTTTTTTATTTCTATTTTTCTTTTTTTTCAGGAAACTGAAGCAAAAACAAATCTATTGAGAGATCGAGCCAGACTAAAGTACGATGGTAGGCAAATAGCGGTTGGCGATGATGAAATACAGGAGACGAGCTCGGTGTCAAATGTTCCCTCGGAGCATATCAATTTCTTTGTTGGCGTTGAAGATGGAAAAACTGATTACAGCAAGCCAAATATTGAGCACGAAGTCGAGAAGAAGGAGGAGCAAGAAAAATATGAAAAGCAAATTGGATATTTGACTTACTTAGGACAGGATACTAATGAAGCGACTGGAAATCAGAGCTGGTACGAGTTGCCTAAAAGAATTACAGAGCTTGATGAAAACGAGGAGGCTGCGGTGAAAGCAAAGTTATTAAATGACCCGATAAATGATATTAGAAAGTATTTGAAAATAATGGGCTCTATGCCATCTATTGTTGCGAATGATTCTAAATTGGTAATCGTGAAGAGTGAATCTGTAAAGAGAAAACGTGAGACTAGCGATTTCGAATCATGTCACGACAGAGAACGCAAAAGGCATAAGAAACACAAGAAAAAACAGTCAAAGAAACATAAGAAATCAAAAATCGAGGAGCCTACTTCAAATCTAAATTTGGAAAAGTTAAGAGCGGAGAGATTGAAACGAGAAACTGCTGAAAAATCAAAGGCACGGACATTGTTGGCTAAATTAAACGGAGATTTGATTGAACCCTCTCCAGAGGAAGCTCCAAAACCTGCTATACAACAAAAATATAATTCTCAATTCAATCCTGAAATCGCTAGACAAAATGCTGAAAGGATACACAGGCGGTGAAACTGGTTCTTTCTTCTTTGAATCTTTTTATCTGCGTTTTCAACAGTTAAGAATACCTTTAGTATTATTTACCTAATATCAAAAGTGCAAATAAATTTATCTATTATGATCATTACTAGGTATCCTTCTGTTTTCATCCCTGATGCAAATATTCTTATATTTGGTATTCCAAATGAATGAACATCAGATTTCGATTTCAGAAAGCGCAAGTGCTGGTTATCGTAATAGCAAGAACCAACACAGCCAAGTAAACCATCTCCTGATGATGGTATGATTAAAGTCAACGCAGTCCCAGAAATTGGCGGATCTTTTCTCTCTCTGAAACACTGCTAAGTTGTTACAATACAGACTCAACCGAGAATTATAAACTCATCACAAGAAAGAAAGAAGTCTGTTATATTGTACAATAATTTTAGCTTACTTTTTCGCTTATTGGACAACCTCTCTACCATCAAGGAGTAGGTGGCGTTTGGCAACTCTCAAGAAATCAATTCTATAATATGTAAATGAGGTCATAGCTAGGAATCCCAAGAAATTTCTAGGTGTTATAAATTTTAACCACACCCGCCGCGTGTAGGGAAACAAGGGAATTTTTTAAATTCGTGTCCAGCCCTGATGTTCGATATGGACAGGCGCTGTTTTAGTACATGCCTCGAGCCCTAGCTCAAGAGAATATAATCATCAAGGCGGAAAGATTCTCGCTGCACAGATATGCGGGGAGTGGTGTCGCCAGCTTCCAAGCTCTGTTGAGGGAAAGCGGCCCTATTGCGAGAGGCAACTGTACTTCTCGTCAACTATAAAGGCTTTATTTTTCAATACTCACAAAGTATAAGATGAGCATGTGCGAAACTTATCGCATTGGCGAACGCTTTTATCTTCGAAAAACTCACATCATTCAGAATACTGATCTTTTCTCTGGCGTCAAGATGTTAAGATAACGTAATGCCATGGGTTATAGAAAAATCATTAAAAAAATAGTAGAAAATCTGGTCTTATTTTGTCTAGTGTTACACGATATGCGTAACACGAGCATGTAAAAATATGTTTCACATGCCAAATCGTTTTTGTTTTAGCGACGGTGGTAATGTTTCTGTCAGAGTAAGTGGGTTTAGTTCGACTGCAACCATTTCTTCTCCAATCAGCCAGTCCAGGTGTACTAAATTCTGAAAAAAATAATCCGATTCGTGAATTACGAGTTAACACGATATTTCCTAAAAAAAAAAAAAAAAATTCATATCAAATTCACCTTGTATTTTTTAACAACGTGGAAACCTGCATGGGATTGAGGATGGACGTCCTGATTACTGTTATCCATAGAATCCCCGCTCTCTAACCTAGGTACTTTTACTTCTGCATTAGGCATTGTCTTTGTCTTATCGATGACGCAAATGGTTGTATTGTCGTGCATTATAATAATATTTTCATTTCTTGGATCAAAAGTGACGTGACTAACTGGAATGGCGCGGGATAACCACTGTTTTGGTAGTCGTTCTTCCAAGTTTATAGAAAACTGAGTATACTGCTTTTTCAGAATATTATATTCGATGATCTGTAATAATAGAAAATCACTTGATACGTTATTTAGCCATGAAGAAGCGAGAGCACAATCTTCTCGCTACTCACCTTGTGGTCAGAATACACTATGACAAGATTATGCGTCTTCTTTTGTACAGCCATTGCAGTTGGCGGGCATTTGTATTTGGGTAACAGCCACATCTTGGCTGTACTCGAGGCAAGGTCTTTATCGACAGGGTAGACAGCGATATTGCTGTGATAGTCAGCGCAAACTAGGTACTTCCCGTCAGGTGAGAAACAGATTAAGCTGACGTTATCGACTAGTTCTCTCCCGACAGGGACAATTCCTTCATAAGTCAATGTTTCCAAGCAATTTTTCAGAAATATTATCTTTATCTTGTCATTCGCTGATTTGTCACTATCCACTAATACGAGTCTTGAATCGTCGGGGCTGAACAACATCCTATGTGCCTTATGCAGTGGCAAATTTGCTACCTCATGCCTCGATAAAACGAGGTCACCATTTTCAACATCGAAATTGAACAATCTGATGTAGGAATCAGTTGAGTAAGCTAATATTTTAGAGTCACTAGTTACAGCGTATGAAATAATGTTTTCATTGGCCTTAGTTTTCAACTGTAATAAATTAACTGGCTCTTCTTGTAGCTGGTGAATAGTTCCAGGCTTAGCATTTTGATGTAGCTTTTTACTCACAGATCCAAGTTTCCATAGTTCCAAGTAGTTACTATATCGCAACAATATGCATTTTGATTTTCTACTGATCAACACACAAGGAGACTGCAGAAACGGTGGATATTTGATCATAGTTTTAGGTGGGTAACTCGATTGCACCAAGTACCCATCTACACCGGCTGAATACAATTTTCCATTGGCTTCTACTAGCGCCCTAACATCGTGCTCGTGCAATCGCCTCTCTATGCCCTTCACCCATCTTCCATTACACTTTATGGTGATTTTTGAGTAGCTGCAAACAGTCGGGTCAACACCTGCGCAGTAAACGGTGTTCATGTCGTTGCTCATGACGATCGCAAGGACGTCGGCTGAGTGGCTTTGATGGGATTCGATTAAAGTTCCCATCCCCGAGTCCCAGAAGGAAAGGATCCCTCTAGAATCACCAGAGATGACGATGTTGTCATTGGTAACAGCTAAACACCAGACAATTGTTTCTTTGTTCGCCTCTTTTCTGGATGTAGTCATTCGGTGAACCGCGTGTCCCGACACAGCATTCCATATACGAACGGTGTCTATCGACCCAGTGAAAATCATTTGTTCTGTAATATCCCATTTGATGCATAATATCCTCCCTTCTTGTTTGTCGAATATTTTGTCATATATCAGGTAGTCGTCTGTCACGTTAAATGTGTTTATGTAACCATCTTCTGTACCGACTGCTATCTGTGTCTTTGATTTATTCACATCCATGCACCACGCTGCACCACCTGTTACTGCTACCTCGTATTTTGGGGTCAAACTCCCCAGATCATATTCTATAACCATTCCTATTAGTCCTGTTGAGAAAATCCTCTTGTTTACCCATAGCACTGTCTCTACAGAGCTCTCTGGGTGCCCGACTATCGTTCTTTCCAGGAAAGGCGCATCTTTCACATTCCATATCTCAATGGAATTGTCGTTTCTGAAAGAATTCAATGGAAAGTATGCACATTTTCAGAAATATTTGAATCATATATTCATGAAACACCTAAAGTTCCTCAAACCAAATTTTTAACGTGACATAAGTAACTGATTTGAACGCTACTAGAATTAGCAATTGAGATTTTAGTTCTTCTGTTTGTTTATCTTTTGATAATACTCTTCCTAAGTAATTTTGTCAGGAACAGCCAATTATAGTTCGCACTTGATGGACTTGGGCTGTTACAGGCAGCAAATACAATTGACTTTAGACACTCACAAAGATTAGAGATAAGGAATAGATTTTAGTTCCTTACTGTAAGCGTTTATTAAAATAGATCGTTTCTTTATGAAACCCCTTCAACAGGGTGGCGACAAAGCGGGAAAACCTGGAAAACCTGGAATAGTCAGGGAATTTTGTCAGTCTGGAAAAGTCAGGGAATTACGCCGGTCCATAGGGAAAACGCTGTTTTTTTTTAAATTGTTCCCAATTTTTGCTATTTTCGAACTTATATATTGTCAACTTCAATTAGATAAATACATGAAAAATATTTGCGTAACATATGTTAAAGTGAACGATATTGATTCTTGAAAACCGTTGAGCGTAATTGAGATATTTTGTCGATAGAGGTCAGGAAATATCGAACTTTGGTGTGGGAAAAGTCAGGGAATTTTATTTTCGGTAAATTGTCGCTACCCTGTTCAATCATATCTTATTACTTTTGCACTGTTTCTGATAAATAACATCTACCCACTTACGTCACACATTTACCTACGAACGCATAAAAATAGTTTTAATAGGATTTTATGGCTGGATTTCTCAAATGTAAATAAACTTCTTTCTTGAGGATGTGTCAACATGAGTAGATGTAATTTTGTTGGCAAATTCGATGATCGATCGACATTTTTCGTTCAATTATATTCAATGTGACTAAATGATATTAGGAGACGGCAAACTAAAGAGATAAAATTCACTATGCTATTGAATCATTCTTGATAAATATTGATGAAGTTACTAGCTATTCCAAGATGTTATATACAGGGTCGCCACTATTTTTCCAGAACCAATTTTCCTGACTTTTTCCGGTTTTCAAGGTGATTTTTTACTTTTTTTCCTTGACTTTAACAAGCATTCTACCTATTTTTTTTATAAATATTTATCACACAGACAACCATTATTCTATTTCTATTAATTTCCATTATTTTAAAAACAATTTACAAACTCGCCACAAATAGTATAATTCACTCTAGCAAGTCTAAATTCAGAACAAATCCAATTGCATAGACACGTCATTGTCGCGAAAGTTGCGGCGGTAAATAGATACGCCGCAAAGCCATTGATTCGGCACCGTAGCCAACAATAACCGCCCAAACAAGTGCGTTGCAATACGATACGATACAAACGCTGCGATGGCTAGTCTACGAGAGAGCTAAGTCTCTGTATCATTTTAAACAGGATGTCCACAAATTTGAGGTATAATGATTCCATGACATTTCTAGGTTTTCCAGGTGCGTGGCCATCCTGTTAATAGTCGGTGAAAAAATTAAGTTCATTCTTATGTTTCTGGGGACGTAGATCACGAACATTGTGGTCAATTGTTTGAAAAACATTGTAGTTAATTGTTATATAAGCTGATTGTTCAAATAATAGTGTGGCTGTTCTTTTTTGGGGGATTGCATTTTTTTCGAAATCTCGAGCCATTTCAGGGCAATAAGTATTCTTAAAAAAATCTCCTACAGTGAATAGTTATTGAGATATAAGTTTTTATTGAGATTTCGTGACCACGTTTCTTGATAGGGAGAAATTTTCGTCGGAGTTGGTCCATTTTGACAGTTCATTTATTTTGAAAAAAACGACGTTTTGGCCAGGCTCAGCTGACCATCTTCAGGCTACAATGTTATGACATTTCTTAATCATTAAGTTACAAAACCACAGTGCTTGTTGGCACGGTGTTTAAAATTTAAACCTATAATAAATAAACCAGCGAAATGCTAGTTGTAACCGAATTCATTGAATTATTCATTGAACAAAACTGGTATAAAAGAAACATAATAGAAATGATACACATTTGTAGAAATAATCACATCACGGTTGACAAACGAACGGACATCCAAAATCTAAGCCACTTCTATAATAATATTATACACAGAGTTTAAGATTGCTGCCAATTATCAGGTGCAAACATTTTCGATTTCACTGTTTGGTCGCTAGATAACGACATAAGTCTCAAATACAGAATCGATCCATCGGTAATCAATATTACACATTGACACTCACTTCCTTCGGGTGTGTTGCAAAGTAAGTACCACACCGATTAGGCAGTCATAACTGTAAGTCTTGTCCTTCCTTTGTTAAATTTAGTTAAGATAGAATCAATAATTCAATGAATTCGGTTCGGTTACAACAAGCGTTTCGCTGGTTTCTTTATTATAGGTTTATATTTCCAACACGGTGCCAACAAACACTGTGGTTTTGTAACTTAATAATTAAGAAATGTCATAACATTGTAGCCTGAAGATGGTCAGCTGAGCCTGGCCGAAACGTCGTTTTTTTCAAAATAAATGAACTGTCAAAAGTGACCAACTCCGACGAAAATTTCTCCCGATATAAGTTTTTGAGAATATCAAAAATCACGAAATTTGCAAGTTTTCAGTTTTTTAGACAGTAACTACTCAATTATAAATCATGGTATTGACAATTTTTTGACACCATCTGGAAGAGTGTACTTCTACTACTTTCCAGAAACTCTACGTTATCAATTAAAACATGTTCATAAACTTTTTTTTTTCATAAAAATCCCCGACTTCCACCAAATTTCCTGTACGCTTCCCGGTTTTCCAGACAGTGGCTATCCTGTTGATATGGCAATGGAAATGAGCTGTACGGTTCCTGTATAATGCTGCTAATGATATTTCATTAGATCTAGACGTCTCGATGATAGTGGTGATTTGGTAAAGAATTCCGATTTAAACTTAATAACTATGGTAGTCTTATAAAGGTATTTGTTATTCTCAGGTGAAAAGTATTCATGAACGTCCGTTAAACAATTACGAGCGTAAAAGTTACGGCCGTTATATATAACAGCCGATTTCATAAAAAAAAACCGACGAATAATCGCCGGTTACCAAGCGGCTGTTAAACTTTTACGCTCGTAATTGTTTAACGGACGTTCGTGAATACCGCGGTTATTAACACGTGTGGGACTAACCTGCAAAGAACCAGCCGAGCGTTCTTCGGCTCGTAAGACAAGCAGATGATAGCTTTCGGCTCGAGATTGTATAGTTTAAAATTGTGTATCTTACATGTCGACATTATTTCACCTGAAATGCAATCTACAATTGTTAATAATGACTATAAATTAATAACTCTTATCATAAACATGCTGCTAGCATGGACGTAGGAACTAGGAAGTCCGAAGTATTGGGATCTGACATTCCAGCTGGCGCACTCTTGCGGCCAGATAGACGAAGCTTTTAGTTTCTAATTTCTTACAAATTACGACTGAAACAGTGAAAAATTAAAGGTGCAAGTTTTGAAAAATGCACTGATATATGTTATAACTGGATAGCCGATCGCGTATGTAATATAGGGCGCCGCGTGAGGCCAGTTGAGTGTCATCTTTTTTGGAGCCCCGTGTATTGCCATCTGTGCTTGACCGCATCAAGCTACCTATCAATTCATGATTTTCAAATTTTACCCGGTCGCACTGATATTTTTCAAGAAACATAAATGTGTAGCTTGCCCGTCGCGCACAGAAGAAAAATCAAAATGTTCTTTTCACAGGTAAGTGAAATTAACTCTCGAACTACAAACCGGGGCATATATATATGGGCAAATGTAGCAAATCCTCAAAACTTTTAACTTTCAGCGAGGCGTAATGGCTGGTTTATGCAGCGGTCGTAACGTTAACTTAGCCCTGAGTTAGACTAGGCCGTTTATACAGTAAGATCTTTAGCACTAGACTTAGCCGTAGGTCGTAACCCTAAAAATGTACGAACTTTTCACTTCAGCCAGATGTTTATGCACCGGTCGGAACTTTAAGCTAGACTTAACCATGGTTAAAGTAATCCTAACTCTTGCCCCTACAAAGTTCGTAAATTTCAACGTTTGACCGAATTTTAGTCGTGGAAGACGACAGCGCATGCGTAGTCGAATACTGAGAATTCAGAAAGATAACAGAAATGTCAAATAGATTACCGCAATAAATATATGTCGGACGCAGATGGTTATATACCGGGATGATTTCTTGATAGTATACAGGTGACAGCGCATGCGCCAAATAATTCATTTTCATTGGTCGGTAAAGTCGTCACGCAGTGTTATTTGAGGCCAGCCTGCCTCAGCATACGACGAAACTCGCGCATGCGCAGTCACCTGTATACTATCAAGAAATCATCCCGGTATGGGACAAAAAAGATCCGAATCATAAAAATGAATTAATCGTTCATAGGTCGAACTGCATATCTAAGGCTACCAGACGTACTGGATTAGGCAGGACAGTCCTGGATTTGAGCTAAGTGTCCTGGATTTTTTCACACCCCGAATTCGTACTGTATTTATAGGAATTGTCCTGCATTGTCCTGGATTATGTGCGGGTTCGTTTCAATTTGTTTCAAAACATATAATGCCTGGTTGACGCAGCACCGTAAGTCAACTTAATTTAAGGATTGACGAATCAGGAGGCTGGTTCAGCCACGCGCCAGGTGAATCGAACCTTCCGATTGGTCAATCCTTAAATGAAGTTAAGTTACGGCGCTGCGTAAGCCAGGCGATAAATCACTCATTCGACTGTTTAAGTCTTCTTGTTTGCAAAACTTAATCTATAATTGTAACGTAATTTTATTGTGTTAAATAAAAAAACAAAGGAACTAAATGATTGTGTCCGTGCATTACTGGGGGGGGGGGGGGGGGGGGGGGGGGGGTAATGGTGGTGTCCTGCATTGCACTCGTTCAGATCTGGTAGCCTTAGTGACACCCATGCTAGTTACGCCACTGCTTCACCGAATATTCTCGGTATATAGGTATATAAATATACCTACATGTATAGAAACACCCGCATTCGCACGAGGACAAGGGAAACCGCCGGAAAAACCTTGTCCAGGTGTAGCCGGATCCGAGCTCAAACCACCGTGAGTCAAGTTTGCGCCTGGACGGCGTGACCCGTCTTACATTTTTTGCAGGCTGCCGCTCAGGCATTCCTTGACTCGCACAGTGGAAGAAAATGAAAAAAAAGTGGAAATAATTATTTTGTGCAATGAAATGCGAGATTTTATTATAGTTTACAAATATAGTTTATTAACTAAGTAATTGAATACATATAACCCACTTATCATGTACAGGGTGTCCCATTTTAAATCATCCACTCGATCATCTCCTCTGGATAGCATTGAAAGTGAAAACTTTTCAGATGGAAGTTGTTCGGTTCGGAGAGGGACATCTGATGCTGACCTCCATTTTGACCTTGACCTTCACCTTCAAGGTCATATAAGGGTCAACTTTATTTTTTCAAATGGAAACCCCCATTTCTGACTCCAGAAATGAAAAGAGCGGAAAATTTTACGTTCAAACATGCTAGGGGTTTCCATTTTGTTTTTAAATGAAGTTGAGCCTCAGTTAACCTTGAAGGTCAAGGTCAAGGTTAGAATGAAGGTCACCATCAGATGTCCCTCTCCGAACCAAACAACTTTCATCTGAAAAGTTTCCAGTTTCAATGCTTTCCAGAGGAGATAATCGAGTGGATGAGTATGAATAAAAATGGGAAAAACATTGGAAAAGGACAAAAGTGGTCGCTAAATCAAAATGATTTTTCAAGTAGGAAGACATGATTACAAGATCGTGGAAAAATTTATGAAAAATGACGAAAAATGATAGGTTAATTCTCAGATTTACTACTATCAGTGAATAATTATTACATTATCGGCCATAACACTCCTAAAAAACCATCATATTCCATGAATATAGTGATAAAACTTAAGAATATACTTCGTAACTCATTTGCCATGTCACAGTTTTCGAATTATTGTTTTACAGCACTTGATACACGCCCGCTATCTACAACCACTCTAGCTCAGTCGATAACCGCGGCTACGCTTACAACGTTGTCGACCGTCCACTATGCGAAAACCGGGTACTTCGACTTGTGTACCAAAAACTACAGAGTGTTATAGTGAATACAAAATACATAAAACTTCCATTTGAAAAAAAATTCTGAAAGCACTTATTTCCACCTTTTCTTAATTTTCTCCCACTGTGACTCGCTTGGGGATTTGAACTCAGGTCCTCCCGCTCCACAGTCTCGAGTGCTAGCACTACGCTACTACTGTCGGTAGGTCAGGATAGACCTGGACAGAAGCTATTGACGATTCGATGCTGGATAGGATTCAGATAGGAGCGGATAGGTTTCGGTTTTTCGAGTGGAATGGTTCCACACGTAATCCGGATAGACCCGGATAGAAATCATTGACGGTTCGATGCCGGATAGGATTCAGATAGGAGCGGATAGGTTTCGGTTTTTCGAGGTCAGTAATTCCGGGTGACTTCCAGACAAGCCCGGCTCAGACCCAGATAGTATTTTGTGACCGAATAGAGTGCAGATAGAGACAGCTAGGAACCAATACGGACTCTATCCGGAATTCTTTCCGGTTTTTTATCCGTCCTTATCGGAACCTATTTGACATTTTGAGCAGGGATCTGTTGTATTGATGTTGATGAATTCCTGACATCTTAAAGGGGTAGGGGAGAGTGTGGTTGTACCGCTCAGCAGGTAATACCGCTCACCCCTTTTTCTTTATAATTAGGAATTTTTTCACTCGTTTTTTTTTCCCAATCTTCAAGATCCAATGTCAATATCTAATTTCTGTGGAAATTTCATTCCTCTAATCACTTTTAATAGAAAAAATAACATCTCTCTGTTTTGAGGTCCTTACAGCGTAAAACTGCTGGACAAGTAAATAAAGTTTTTTGTCATTTCAAAATTATTATTTTCACGTCAAACTATGGTCATTCGATTCGTGGTACTTTTCCGCGTAATTTGATCACAAGATGAACTCCTATCTCTCTTTATATTAATAATTATTAATGATTTTGTTAACTCCGCGCGATACCGGTAATACCGCTCGGCCGGTGAGGGTAATATCGCTCGGCTGTATGCCAATATACCGCTCAGCATCTGACAGCGCATATTTACCGGCGGATTATCAAAATCACCTAAGTAAAACAAAATTATCATTTTTTTTTGTTGGAAATGTGTGTGACGACAAATGTTGAGACAATCAGAAACCAACTTTTGCGATGACAATGGTTGTGACATAGTATTAAATCCGTGAAATTAGTAAAAAAAAATCGTAGTGAGGTTATGTGAATAATAATGACAATGATATCAATAATAATAATATTAATTTACTCTATTATTGTGTTATAATAACGTCTTCAGTGAAATTTAACATTGTGATGACAAATTTCATCCTTCATACCCGAGTTTACTATTTGACTACATATAGGTTAGGTCGGAACCCGAGTATTAGAGAGTGAGCGGTATTAAAATTGGGCCGAGCGGTATTACCCGCTGGAGGGTAAGACCGCTCACTTGCGTCTCGCGTTTCTTTTTTCGTAATTTTGTCAATTCTAAAGGAAATTACGGCTCTGAATTTTCAAAACGAAGAGTTAAATAGTTGCAGAAGCCATTACAATAGTCTTTTGCACTTCAAGTTGACGTTCAACACATAAAAATTAGCATTTTTTCTTAGGTGAGCGGTACTCCCATCCTCTCCCCTATACCAGTGTGAAGGCTAAAAATTTGGATGATTTACGGGAATTTTTTGGAAGAAAAGTACTTAATTAAATGTTTCGGAAAATTAGGAATATATTTGGCTATATTTGACATGTATTATATAATTTTTTCATAGAAAAATATTGAGAGCCAAGCGACTTATGCGCTGCCTTCGGAGTCGCAAAAAAAAAAAAAAGTTCCTCCACTGCTTACATGATTCCGGCCGATTAAGTAGCTGAAACCGAAAAAAGAAAAAATGTCGTTAAAGTGGAAGATATTTCCTGTGCCATTTCGTAGTATTTTCAGAAAATATGAAAATCTAACCAAATGGCGTAGTTATAAAAAAAAAAGTCTGTTTTCTTCCTATAAAATGATCGTTTTTTTCAATGCCAAATCGTCAATTTTCATCCAATCAAAAATATCCTACGTCATTATAGAGTAAATAATCAAGAGTACTCAGTTCAAATTTCAAGTCAATCGGATAATTGCTCTTTGAGTTACAATGTCAGCCAATTTGAAAAATCTCATTTCGAGAAAAACGCGTTTGAAGATTTAACTATCGATTTTTGCAACGATAGAATGATATTTACCATAAAAACTGCTAATCAGCTATACCTGGCCCATACAATGGACCCTCCTCTTCCTCGAATAATGCCTGCTGGGAGGCTGAAGCTTTTTTTTCGAGCTGTTCGTCCCTCTTTTGAGGATTTTTGAGGCAGATGGGGCATTTTATACATACGAGCGGTTGCTCTTTAGATGGCTGCCATTCGAGGAGTATTAGAGATACGGCCTTGAAATTTTTACAGGATATTCTTGAAAGTATAAACTGCTGAAAAAGGCAAAAAAAAAAAAATCGATTTTTTGAAAGTGTCACACTGGTATAGCCCCTTAAAGTACCGAAGATACCAAAAATGAGAATAACCTAAAATTTACAAATAAAAATATAAATACGAATATTAATATCAGGCTTATCAGTATTTAATAATTTATAAATACTTTTGTTGCTAACTACATCTGGTCTTCGCTAGTGTCCAAAAACTGTTATCTGAGACCAGCTCAGGACAAGTGACTTTTTTGATCGAAATCCTTTGGATTCGTACTTTATAAAAGACTTCAATAATATAGGTAATCATTGATATTAATTCCATGTCTGACATTCAATATTATCCTCAACTTTGACCAATAATTCCATAGAGTCGATGGTTTCCATTTTTTGGATAGTTCTTTGAAATGCACAATTAGAACATCTTCATTAATTGCAACTGCTTTGTTATCTTCTTTCCATTTCAAAAATTGTGCATACGATTTATATTGAGCTCGTTCTATGCCTAATATAAGAGAAAGGGAATATGTATTAGGGTGCTTCAAAAAAATTCTTTAATTTTTTTTTTTTTCAACTCTTACCCTCCCAAATGCTTGAGGTGGATAAGACAAAAGTCCTCGCGAAAGTCGGTCGCTGTAGCTCAACACTCTAAGAGGTCGCTATTTTCATTTAATTTCCTATTCATTTAACATGGGAATTTTCGTTTTTTTTATTCAAACTGAAATTACACCAATTCATTTTTATTTTTCAAAAAGATCCATTGTATATTCAGAAAGCTGGTTTTTTAAGCTTTCCAAACAAAGTCATTTAAAATCTAGAAATTTTGTTGCTACAGAAAAATCTCTAGATTTTAAATAACTTTATTTAATCTTCTAATTAAGGTCATCGACTTTTATTATATATATAGGTTTGGAAAGCTTAAAAAACCAGCTCAGGTTATAGGTCATATTCTCATGATCACGATTAAGGCTACCAGACGTACTGGATTAGGCAGGACAGTCCTGGATTTGAGCTAAGTGTCCTGGATTTTTTCACACCCCGAATTCGTACTGTATTTATAGGAATTGTCCTGCATTGTCCTGGATTATGTGCGGGTTCGTTTCAATTTGTTTCAAAACATATAATGCCTGGTTGACGCAGCACCGTAACTCAACTTAATTTAAGGATTGACGAATCAGGAGGCTGGTTTAGCCACGCGCCAGGTGAATCGAACCTTCCGATTGGTCAATCCTTAAATGAAGTTAAGTTACGGCGCTGCGTAAACCAGGCGATAAATCACTCATTCGACTGTTTAAGTCTTCTTGTTTGCAAAACTTAATCTATAATTGTAACGTAATTTTATTGTGTTAAATAAAAAAACAAAGGAACTAAATGATTGTGTCCGTGCATTACTGGGGGGGGGGGGGGGGGGGGGGGGTGGTAATGGTGGTGTCCTGCATGTCCTCCTGTGGTTTGAAAATCTTTGTCCGTATCTATCCGGTTTCGGTCACACACGTTAAAATTTCAAGCTTCTGCGCGATGAGGGCGCAAGGAGCAATAGCCTGATTTTTCTCTCCGTGCAGTTTCGGTCCCACAAATCATAACGTCAGTATTATCAATTAATACGGCGCGAAATCGGACAAAGCCTCAATTCTATAACTCAGAATATTAGCAGTATTGATAATCACGTTATGATTTGCGGGACCGAAACCGGATAGGTACGGACAGAGCTCCGATTCCCCGTGCAGAAATTTGAACTGGAATGCCAGGCTACTGTCCAGCGCCTGAAGAGATTCACTACCTAGCGTAATCTCTACAGGCTCTGCCTCGGCGCTGGCTAGTTTTGCCAATTCCGCGTTCCTTGGCCAGTGCCAGGTCTGGCCAGGTCTGGCCAGGGGGTGAAACGTCCTGATATGGGGCGGTCGGTCCTGTGTTTTAGTTCCTACTGAAACTGGGTTATAGGGCTGGGGGCGCTGATGGTTGACCGACAACGGGTGGGGGATGACGCGAGACGACGCCGATTATAGTCGCCATACTTTTTTCGTATAGAATTGTTGACGTGGACTTGTGAAATTTGGTACTTGCCTCGAGCTCTGGCTCAAGAGGATATAACCATACATGAAGAAGAAGAAGAAGGACTTGTGAAATAATATCTGAAGCATTGAATCTCCAAAATTCCACTTGTGCTTCGAGTGAAATATTCATCAACTTTATATATCTAGACTTTAAAGTGAATTTTATTCTAATCTTGATAATAAAAGTATAATAATATTTAAGTTAAATTCAGAAATCGTATCGGTATAAAGCTTGTAGATTGGTCACGTAATTCTGGCTTGACACTTTCGATATTAGATATATTATTGACCATGTCAAATAAGAGATTTGGTATCAAATAAGGAGGTTAGTACACGTAATTGTAGCTTTATAATTCACTTATTGAATATAGCATTAAAATCTCAAGGTGGATATTCAGCATGACATTGATAGGTCAGTTAACGTGAGCCTAGCTCTACACTTCGGATATTGAATACAGTATTAGACATTTTAAATTAGAGATCTAGTATTAGATAACATATTACTTAGGGTTAGGCAAAATTTTGTTCTTATTGAGTCTTATAGGATAGTTGTGTAAGGTAGGTTTAATACATTTATAGAATATACATTGACGCAAATGAAGAAAGGCCAAGCTTGTATTGTACGTGGGTACAAAAGTACGAAGCGCAGTGTTAGACACCGCTTCGTCACATCGATATAGGACTCTGCAATTCGTCAAAGCACCAAGGTTATTAATATGTCAGATGATAAATGATAAATCATTTTAATAAAATGAAGAAAATAATGACTAGAAATTGATTATATTATTTATTATAAATTATGAGGATTTGTATAAATTATTTAATAATAATAAAAACATGCATTCATTGCCAAATGCTTGTACTGCAGTTTCTTTTTCATAATTATATGAATAGCTAATTTCAAGAATTTTCGCCAGACCCCAGTCTGATCCTCTGGCTAGCGCTTAGCCAGATCCGCTGGCTAGGCATTGCAGAGACTTTTGTTACAGGCCAAGCATGGCTCAGGCCTAGAGATGTAAATGGTAAACGTGACCGGTAAATTACCGTATTTTTACCGTCACAAACTGGTAACGTGACGGCGAATAAATTACCACATTGGTCACAAATCACAATTTTTTTTTTTTTTTTCGCCGTTTTGGCTTATCTTCTATCAGAGAATGTAGCCTAAGGTCACAAATCACAATATATTCATAATCGGCTTTGATTCCTAGTTTACGCAGCACCGTGAGTTGACTTGATTTAAAGATTGACCAATCAGGAGGCTTGATTCGCCTGGCGCGTGGCTAAAGCAGAAAGAAAATGACGTCAATTTACGGTAAAATTACGGTATTTTTTTTGGTAATTTTACCGAAAATCTTAATACCGGTAATTTCACATCTCTACTCAGGCCAGCTAGTCTGGCCATAGCCAGTCCAGATTCATGGCAAACTGGGCAGGCGCTGAGTCGCGCCAGAATTAAATTTCTGCACGGGTCCATCTTGGAAAATTTGATGTAAATAATCACGTTATGATTTGCTGGAACGAAACCGAATAGGTACGGACAGAGCCCCGATTCCAACTTGGAAGATTTGATGTAAGTCAGTGAGGGGCATCGCCTGGTTCGCCGAGCCAGCCCGGCTCTAAGTGTCAATGAGTGCGACCGTAAATCCCCTTGGTCTACCTGAAAACGGTCACTCGTCCTTACCTGGAAGTGCGATGGTAGGGGCAGCGTTCAGGAGAAATAAAAGGAACTAAGGGGTGTGTGGTCTATTTGGGACGGCAAAAATTGCGTCGGACCGTCCGGGTCTTTGCATGCCTGCGAATCCCCACCCATACCTACCAAAATCGAAGAAATGACGTTAAAAGGATAAGTGCCGGTGAACGAGCTGAGTGGATTAACGGCTTAGGCTCTTTTCACTAATGAGCGTGCCCTACACTGATGTAAGTAATCACGTTATGATTTGTGGGAACGAAACCGGATAGGTACGGACATAACCCCGAATCCACCTTGGAAAATTTGACGTAAATAATCACGTTATGATTTGCGGGACCGAAACCGGATAGGTACGGGCAGAGCCCCGAGTCCAACTTAAAATTGCATGCTGCATTGCTGCATTGATAATCACGTTATGATTTCCGGGACAAAAACCTGATAGAAACGGACACAGTTCCAAAACCGATTTGAGTGACGGATACTTTCCAGATGGAGCCAGAAAGATAACCGAGCCTTCGGATGTTCGTTCCGACGAATTAAGGACACAAACGTATAGGATCCGGACAGGACTTTCGTGACTGATAGAATACGGATAGAAACGGATGGAACGTCTATCCGGAATCCTATCTGGAAATCGGTCCGGTTCTATCGTTTCCTATCGGTCATTTTAAGCAGGGAATATAATATAATTTTACAACATTAATATAATATTCTTATAATAATATTATTTGATTAGGGGTAACCTAAAAAATTAAAACTATTTATTTATTCGTTAAATAACCTAAAAGTATTTAATCAACACTTTGAGGTTATTGGGAATATGACAGCCGCGAAGTGAAGCCTAGGTTGTGGTTACTCTGCTACTTCCGATCGGCTGCTGCACTGGTCATGAGCAAATAAAATATTTGTAGAAGGGAAATTCTATCTGAAATAAGGCTACGAAAGATAGTGAGCCACTAGGACACCATCGATGAACATTACTGTACATATATGCACCTCTTTGAACACCGATCGACCTCGAGCGCCCGTTTAGGACCTCCAAGATCTCCGTTTAGGACCTATTTTGACACTCACAGAGCCCAGTCCAGAGTCGAAAACCAATGCCTACTTTCATAATTTAAAAATGTTCATCCTCGAACTCCTGTTTCGACTTATCATACATCTTGTACACAAGTTTTACTACTTAAATATGTAGGTACTGTTCAAGAACGCTTGATGGTTTGAATGATTCGACTAAGTCCCTGGGATCTAAAACTCGTGCGAATTAAATGAAGCCAATGATAAGTGCTTCATACATGGTTTTATTGTTGGTTTGGTAACTGGTTGGGTCTTTTGGATTTTCGGTGTCTTCTGCATGACATATTGTACAGTTTCTTTGAAGTATTTGTTCCATACTGGGTGATGCGAGTGATGTCCTTTGTATTGAGCAAAATTATTTAAGAAAAGCCGGACCTGTCACCGACCCCCTTCGATTTGGCTGATTTTTTGTGGGCTTGTTACTCACCCAGATAGTAGGGGAGACCGGTGTCGGTTGTAACAGGGTGTCAATTGTAACAGTGGACATTACGCCGCCATCTTGCGGATAATCTCTAATCTTTTTAGATGTATGTATAGCAACATTCGGCGGGCTTTTGTTGAACAACATTTTGCGAAATTTTCGGACATATTTTCTGTGCTGTGTCCATTTGTGTCCATTTATCGGTTTTTTTCACCCGTAAGTAAATCTTTTCGTTTCACTATGCTTTCGCTTAACGTAGTAAACCATGGATGGTTTTTATAATTGACTTAGTGTATATTAAACTACGATGCTTTGACTTCAATTGTTGTGTATTAGGATTTGGAAGTCACAAGTTTTAGTATAGAATTTCCATTTTTCTACATAAAATCGTCGCTGGTGTCAATTGTAACACATCAATTAAAGAAGCAACGACAAATGGCGTCAATGCACTAAGTGCAAGAAATGGGCGCATATTGGTTGCACTGACCGTAGTGCATTCTTCATATATGCGCTGAATGTTCAGAAGATTATTTGTTTAATTTGTTATTGAATTTTCGTGTTTTATTGAATCATACGAAAAAAGTGTACCCCCTTTACGTTAATGTTAATTTGTTATAAATTTTCCTATTTTATCAACAATATAAAATAGTTTATACAAAATTAAATAAATATTTTTCCTGCGGTTATATCGCAATGACCTGCGTTACAATTGACACCTCACTGGTGTCAATTGTAACACGTGTAGCAACATCCGTTACGGATTTTTCTTGACTATACTAACGAAAATCTCGAACTAAAAAAATCGAACTAGTAAGAGTTAGATGTGAGTGAACTTGGGTTAAAAAAATCAGTCACAAAATATCGATATTAAGCGAAAAAAAAATTAGTTTGTAAAAATTGTTACAACCGACACCGGTCTCCCCTAGTCAAAAGCCAAAATATTAGGCCCCGCAAAAACTTATTGGCTGAGCCAGAGCCATTTTTCGTTTTTTTTTCACATTTTCGACTTGAATTTGGGTATTCTCGATTACGCAGAGGTTTTTCGTACTAATTGGCCGAAAATTGGTTTCTCAGTGTAAAATTGACCAAGGAACAAGAATCTGGCCACAGATTTGACCTACGACGAATACCTGCAGAAATATTGGCCAAAAACACTCAAAATTGACCAAAAAAGTCCCAAATCTTGGGGAAATGGTCAAAAAATCTTTTTTTTCACTATCCGAGACATCCATCTTGTAGAGAAAGAATCAACGAATCCAATGAACGCACAACCAGATGTTTAGGACGGACCGTTTAGAAAATACGCGGCGTCAAAGTTGGATTATTTTGTTTTTTTGTCAAAAATTGACATTTTTGACCTCGTGGGACAATGTCCGACCTACAGGCCTATTTTGCGATGTTCCCCTGCCTGCTCGGAGCTTCGGCTGCTGGAGTCAGGTGCTGTGCTGTGCACACGGGCAACGTCCTCCCTCTTTCCTTCCTCCAACCTCACCCGCCCCACACCTCCTCCTGCCCCCTCTCCCGATATTGTGGCGAGTGGAGTGCCTCACATGTTGCTTTGCTGGTCGGTCTCGGATGTGCTCCTCTTACTTCTTTATAAATCAAGAGTGTTAAAAAGCAATACCTAGTCGCCCATCTCCTTTCAGTCGAAAAAGGGGTGAGGAACGACACATTTCGATTATCATCCGAGCCCAGGCTTTGAAAACGCAAAAGAAAAATGCACAACGCCAATTCAAATTCAATTCCGGACACACATGTTCAAAAACATGTTCGCTTCATACGAAAATAGAGTCTACAGATTGTTTTTACGTAATTCGGATGTCAATTTCCTCGGTGGCCATGAATATGAGAGTCATCCGCCGAGTTTAGACGGCCCGGGAGGTAAAACAAACCGAACAGGCGCTTGACAGGCCACCACGTTACATGATGCGTGATCTCTCCAACACACCGATCGAAATAGTGAGCTTTCAGTGATCACGCATCATGTAACGTGGTGGCCTGTCAAGCGCCTGTTCGGTCTGTTTTACTTCCCGGGCCGGCTGAACTCGGCGGATGACTCTCATATTCATGGCCACCGAGGAAATTGACATCCGAATTACGTAAAAACAATCTGTAGACTCTATTTTCGTATGAAGCGAACATGTTTTTGAACATGTGTGTCCGGAATTGAATTTGAATTGGCGTTGTGCATTTTTCTTTTGCGTTTTCAAAGCCTGGGCTCGGATGATAATCGAAATGTGTCGTTCCTCACCCCTTTTTCGACTGAAAGGAGATGGGCGACTAGGTATTGCTTTTTAACACTCTTGATTTATAAAGAAGTAAGAGGAGCACATCCGAGACCGACCAGCAAAGCAACATGTGAGGCACTCCACTCGCCACAATATCGGGAGAGGGGGCAGGAGGAGGTGTGGGGCGGGTGAGGTTGGAGGAAGGAAAGAGGGAGGACGTTGCCCGTGTGCACAGCACAGCACCTGACTCCAGCAGCCGAAGCTCCGAGCAGGCAGGGGAACATCGCAAAATAGGCCTGTAGGTCGGACATTGTCCCACGAGGTCAAAAATGTCAATTTTTGACAAAAAACAAAATAATCCAACTTTGACGCCGCGTATTTTCTAAACGGTCCGTCCTAAACATCTGGTTGTGCGTTCATTGGATTCGTTGATTCTTTCTCTACAAGATGGATGTCTCGGATAGTGAAAAAAAAGATTTTTTGACCATTTCCCCAAGATTTGGGACTTTTTTGGTCAATTTTGAGTGTTTTTGGCCAATATTTCTGCAGGTATTCGTCGTAGGTCAAATCTGTGGCCAGATTCTTGTTCCTTGGTCAATTTTACACTGAGAAACCAATTTTCAGCCAATTAGTACGAAAAACCTCTGCGTAATCGAAAATACCCAAATTCAAGTCGAAAATGTGAAAAAAAACGAAAAATGGCTCTGGCTCAGCCAATAAATTTTTGCGGGGCCTAATATTTTGGCTTTTGACTACTATCTGGGTGAGTAACAAGCCCACAAAAAATCAGCCAAATCGAAGGGGGTCGGTGACAGGTCCGGCTTTTCTTAAATAATTTTGCTCATTTCGTATTTCGTTTTGTGACTCAGTTGTTTAGATCAGAATATCTCCACTTACGAGTTTTGATTCACGTTGGCGCGGTGCTCTGCAGACCGCAAATGCCGATAAGCCAGCTCTAACTTCATGCCGACGTATCAATATTCGGAGGAAAATCAACTGCGAGAAAGATCCAGGAGAACACGGCTCGGCGCGGACGTCTCAGCAGTTCTGCTTCTTGCTTCCTCCGCTACAGTTGCAGGCGGAGGCTACCCGAGTCGAAATTTAGCGCCTACAGCTGACCCTACCAAGGTTTATTTAAACCTACTTTGGAGGAAACTGAACCTAGAGATCCTACATTGACCCTCGAACTCCTAAAAATCCTACATTGAACCTCGAACTCCTACAAATGTTAATTTCAACCCTACATTGAACCTCCAACACCTACAAATTTAGATTGAACTTATTTTCCCGCTATACAACCTATGTATAACTCCTCCCCCATAGATATTATTACGGCGCCATTCAAGTGTTCACAATAAATCGTACGATTCCTAACCTATGAATTTATAACTGCACTAACTATTTTCAACGGAAACGTGAATTTTCAGACCTGTTGATCAAATTTGGATTGTCTGGCACGCGTATGTTTTCAAAAGTGACATGGATCGTCGGCGTAAGTAAGCAAAGACCGAATTTGGGCGGTTGCGAATGAAAAAATCTCGAGCTATTCGAAATGCGATGAGGAAAGCCGTGTAGAAATTTGTTCGGTAAGGCCTTGACAACACAAAGGCCCATATCAGGACCAGTTGTGGATTCCACAATAATAGATCTCAATATCTCAATCGGTTTACCGGATTTGTAAAATATATAGGTATACACTGTTAGAGAAAAAAAATGTTCCATGGGATCCACTAAAATTTTCACGGTCATTTCAACACTGTTCTTAGTTCATACTATAGAAGAATTCGCCACTTTGAGTAAATTTATGTTGTAATATCTGAAAAAAGTGTCGAAATAAACATGAAACTTTTAGTAGACCTCTTGGAACATTTTTTTTCTAACAAAATATCATATTTCATTCGGATAAACATATGACAGCTTAAACGAAAAATGCATGATATAATATTTAGTAATTAATCGTAATAATATATGCAAGGACTTCAATCTAGTCCAGCAAATGCAAAATTTTGATGATATTGAAATAGTTCAAGTAATAACTTGACACTTCGAAAGGCCCTGAACAAGTAGCAGAGTGTTGGGTCATATGTTATAAGGTAGCTTAGCGTAGTGGTTAGGGCGTGCGACTAGTAACCGAGCGGACGTGGGTTCAAGTCCCGGCGGAGACGAAAAATCTGGCGGTTTTTTCAGTAGGTGTATAATGCAATTTCATCGATAGGACGCGTAGGCTGGATCAACCGACGACAAAATATGTCACATTTGGTATTGTTTTTTTCTTTTAGTATTATTACCTTTTAATTTCATGGAAATGAATCAGGGACTCAGGGACGATATGAGGGCGGCCCGATTATGAGTTTAGCTAACCTGGCGCTCGAAGCGCCTGGTTGAAATATTTCTACTGAGGGAAGTTAAAGGAGGTTTTAAACAGACCCTACTTTGAGCCTAAACTTGGCAAATCGGGAAATTTCGGACACTTTTAACGTCAAAGTAGGGTCTACTATTGCATTGAAATAGAACCTACTTTACTATCTTTAACCCCTACGTAGGAGCTCCTACGTAGGTTGAAAGTAGGCGCTAAATTTCGACTCGGGTACGTCGCGCGGCATGATATCCCAGACAGCACGAAATATTGCCCAATGTTGCTACAATATTGGGCAATATTCCGTGCTGTCTGGAATAGTAATTAAAGACTCGTAATTTATTAACGGCTAGCTCATCCCCCACGAAAAAAATATATAGAATCATGTGGGGCCAGCACTGTGCCTAGACGATTTCACGACTGAGCAGTCTAAAAACCAGTACACAACACCCCCCCCCCCCCCCCCCCCCCCTCGCGGCCCCTTTCGCGCTAGGAGATATAATGGATCAAATTTGGATCATCATCATAATCAAATCATAATTGGATCAAATTTGATCAAATTCGATTGAATTTGATCCAATTAGATCTAAATTTTTGAAAAAATCAAATCTAAATAGATTTTGGAAGGTCCATTTAGATTTACTTTAACCTGGCTAGATCTAACACACTAGATCAAAGCAGATCTAGTGAGATCTAAAAAATCTCGCGAGATCTAAAAAATCTCTCGAGATCTGTCTAGATCTAACAAGATCTAGAAATAGATCCACAGATATCTGAAATAGATATCAGGAGATCTATTTAGATCTTTTTTTTTTTCCTAAAATTTAGATCTCACCGGATCAAATTTGATGCAAAGTGTTCTTTCCGGGCATATACTAAAAAATATAGTAAAACCCAATCTTATGCAGATGCCATTGAAAGTTTCAATGTGAAACTGAACACTCTGATATGACATTGAAGTCTACATCGTTGGAACGCAACGAAATCCAAAAAAAAATTATTTAAATATTTTAATTTACGGAAAATGATCCTGCTGTGTTTGAACAGTGAAAACGATTAGAAATAACTTGAAAATCTTCATAAACCTGGATCATTTTTATGCTATGTATATTTTTTATAAATTTACGTTGAATTTCATTGCGTTCCAACGATGCAAACTTCAATGTTATCTCTGATACATAAATATAATCATGTATCCATGTTAGGGTGCTTTTTTTGAAACGACTATTTTTTTTTGCAACTCCCCATTGAAAATCTTGTGGTAGACATCGAAAGGGAAATCCTGTCGAATTGTTAGCTCTTAATTCCGATTCTAGTACTCGCGCTCTTCTTTTTAAGTTTTTCCATGCTAAAAGCATGTGAACATTACGACTTTTTCTTTAGTCGCGCAAAACTCACCCGCATTTTAATGGATTGTTCTCATCCAAGACTCATTTGACAGAGAATTTAGTGTTCTTCAAAAGTGCCCAAGATAGTTTGACTGACTTGAAAATATTAAACTTGACATTTTGTTGGAATTTTATATTTAAAAAAAATCAAAGTCCTTATATCTTTTGAAATACTGGTTTGAGAGACTATGTGTCAGACTTTTTTGTAGAGAAATAAATTTCCTACAAAATTGTCCGAAAGTTTTTTTCTCCAAGTCCAACTGTTTATTCGCCCACAGCAAGAAAGAAGAATTATGCATAAAATCGAATTTGGAGGCTCACACAAGTGCGGCGGTTGAAACCACAGCCAAACTACCTGAAGCACTTTTGAAAAACACTAAATTCTCTGTAAAATGAGTCTTGGATGAGAACAATCCATTGAAATACGGCTGAGTTTTGGGGCCGGGTCGAAATTCCGAATATTGAAAGCGCCGAAAGTGTAAAATACCGAAGTTTTATGTTACGATTGCTAAAATTATCAAAAATAAAAATTCCAACATTTATAGAACAGAACCGTGAAATACCGCATAGCATGAAATCGATAGGTAAAATCTCCGAAAGATGACTGAACAGACTCACATAATACCGACCTAAAAAATACCGACTTTTCAACGAATCGAATTCAAATAGTCCGAAAGCTCAAAGTTGCGAACGTGTAAAATACCGAAATTTGAATATTCCGAGAACTGACAATTTTGAAATGCGCACTAAAATTTCCATAATTCCGTCAACGAACATCAGCTCCTGAAATCTCTGTGCATGAATCTGGATTTTCGGAATTTTGGTCGTCCGAAACTAAAATTGTCGCAGTTTTGCGGTTCGTAAAATTGACTGTTCGGTATATTTATCTGTCGTTTGCGTACTCTTTCGGTGGGATAGCTCGTATGTTAAATCATTATCGTATCACTTGTATTCAGCATTTAGACTATGGAGTCTATATGTTAGGAGAACGAACTCCGTATCACGGAAGTGGTCCGAGTTGCTGCGCTCGGCACAGTATACATATATATATTGTATACACTGAGAGAATTTTATAGTTAATACTACTATCGCATTATTGTAAAAACACACTATCACCCGATTGTAAAAGCCGAATTAATAGCGATGATTGAATTCAACACCCTGATGATAATATTTACCACACTGAGAGACTCTTCGTGTCAATAAATGGTAAAACTATATCAAAGTTTAGTATGGTAGGGTTCGAAAGTAGGGAAGACAGCGCAAAATACACTAGTTATTCGTAACGTTATACTGAAGTTTCATATTGCCATAGCAGATTTTAACAAGAAAATACGAGATATTAGTATGGTCAATATGAAATATTAGAACGTTGTATGTCAGAAATCTTCCATACGAAAAATCGATATTCTCCATAGTAAAATTTCCTACAAAGTCGTCTCACTTATAAACACAGTGACTGTCATCATTCGAGAAGCATATTCCAGAAATTAACATGGTCAATATCAACATTGATATCAAGCAGCCGTGAAACTGCAAAGGATATTAGAAATTGAAACGGAGAGTCTCAATTTTTCGTATGGTGCGTATGAAAATATTTCCTGAATCTCCCGAGCGACTACGATCTTCACCGAGAACGCACGAGGCCCCGCTCTGTTTCGGAAACAGCCGAAGGAAAAATCCTGCCAATTCGCTTGCCATGTGCCGTGTGAATGTGGAGATTTGTATATCTCTGTAATTGGCTATATTTTTAGGATTACCTATGTATGACTTTTCCTATTTCTTTTTTCAAACGACGAAAATGTTGAATTCTAAAAATGAAGACAATTCTAATTATAAAAAGTTCTATTTCTGATACCTTCGATTCTTTATGATTAGTTTATTTGTAACATTTAAAATTATGTCATAAATACAAAAATTCAAAGATTAGAAAAAAAATTAGATCATCTTTTCAGAATAAAAGTTATTATAGTATATCTAGACTCTAATAGTGCTAAAATTTTATATACTCCCAAATTATCTGAATTTATTTAAAAGTAGAAAATATTTCATTCTGAACACTTCCTCAATTGAAAGTATTCATGTTTGAGGAATAGGGATGTATATGGGCAATTCACTCCATATCAGCTAACTTCAAATTGGCGCGGAGTGATTTTTATTCTCAATACTCGGGAAAAATTATTTCATTTTTCGAAAACGAGCTACCTAATCAATGCAAAAATGATTAGGCGAGAATCAGATATTTTTCCCCGTTGACCTAAAGAGTTTCAGATTTTTTCCGTCATTTTTAACACAGATATAATTTTTTTTCCACTTTTGCCCATAAGAACATATGTTAATTTGTCAATTTTTCTAATCCAATTTTCTCCTAAACAAACGTCTTAAAGAACTTGAAGCGTTTGTTGAATTTTTTCTAGGATAAAATCTGAAGATCCAAATTTTCAAAATTTTCTACCATCATGTTTGCTGTGATGCCCATACATGTTTCAATTGAAAAATAATACATAATTAAAAAATTAATTGGATTTTTTTTTTTTTTTTCAAGTTATAAAATTACCTTTCCAAAATAAAGTCTACTTTGCAAATGCAGTTTTCCAAAAGAATGATTCTTTAACGAGTTATTTAGAAAAGAACCCTCCAAGTCCTTTCTCACAAGCAGTGGATTATTACCAGCTTGGTATATATAGAAGTTTCTGAAATTTTCCCGCACGTAATTGTATTACGTTTGTATATTGTAAATGTATAGGTATAAGTCTCTCGGTCTAATTTATAAGTGTGTTGCGCGATACTCCTATGTAACTTGTGTATATTTGTGTACATGTATAGTATACCCGATATGTATGTCCTTTCAGTGCGTGTGACCTCTACTTCCTGACGATACTGGTGTTGGTGATAGCCTCGGCTCACTCCCTTCTTTTTTCACCGGCAAGTCATGATTTTTCATATGGTCCGTACGAAAAACTGATATTCTTCGTGACGACTGGAGACGATTATTTCAAACTTTCATATTCACCATACTAACCGTGTTTGTCAAGTCGCTATCTAACTTTGATATGGTGCGTTCCGAATATTACTATGTTGTTCATTAAACATTGAAACACCTTTTTCACTTATTGAAAGGAAAATATCAGTTTTACCCATTAGTATGCACCATATGAATTTTTGAAACGTACGCCCGGTCTTCCCTACTTTCGAACCCTACCATACTAAACTTTGATATAGTTTTACCATTTATTGACACGAAGAGTCTCTCAGTGCATCTGGATAAAAAAATTCACGATTTGTATAAAAAAATTAACCACTCAGATGGTAATGGTGACCATCTCTTATGTTATTATGAACCATACAATGCAATTCCATAATCTACAATTCTAATATCGTACACGCAATCATAAAATTCTCTCAGTGTACGATATCATACGACGCGCCTCTACCGGTGGCGACAAACACTAAAATTGGATTTCATTTTTTTCAAATTTTTATGTCATTCTGCATTTTAAGCTCACCTGTGGCACTTTGAATAAACTTTTATCCCGCAAACCTTTCTGCTTATTTTCGTTTCGAGATAATCCTATTTTAAGATTACAGCGAGGAATTGCACAGCTCATTGTTCAAATATCAAAGGTCCTTCACACTATGTGTAATATTTAAATAACTTCAATGTGTGATATTTAAATAAACTCCTTAAGGGGGTATCCCCACCTTTAAATGGGTTAACATTCTGAGAAAGAGATTGATATTTTACAGCGAATTTGAGAGTCTGATCAAATCCAAAAAAATCATGAAGTTTAGGGAGGGTTTGACCCTCATTATCCATACTTAACATTGAATATTACTTTGAGTCTAATAGTAGTTACGCTGAATATAGAAAAATACAAAATTACTCGGTTGTCGCAAAGAATCAGTAGTACCGTTGGATCGATTCTAGAATTTTTGGTCTTCAATTGTTCAGAAGAGATGCCTCTTTCATATGAACATAGAACTTTTTGATATTCCTATTTTTGGTTGAGATAATAATAAAAGTAATGAAAAAAAATTGAAGAATTAGAAAAATCTCAGTAAAAACTGAGCGAGTCAGGCAATTTTCGCGATATCAAAAAGTTCTATGTTCATATGATAGAAGCATCTCTTCTGAACAATTGAAGACCAAAAATTCCAGAATCGATCCAACGGTACTACTGATTCTTTGCGACAGCCGAGTAATTTTGTATTTTTCTATATTCAGCGTAACTACTATTAGACTCAAAGTAATATTCAATGTTAAGTATGGATAATGAGGGTCAAACCTCTCCTAAACTTCATGATTTTTCTGGATTTGATCAGACTCTCAAATTCGCTGTAAAATATCAATCTCTTTCTCAGAATGTTAACCCATTTAAAAGTGGGGATACCCCCTTAAGGACGTTGTCTCGTGGTGCGAGGTATTAGATCGAGGGACGAATTTGAAATATTCTAGAAATTATGTAATCCTCTTTGATGTCACTGAATCCTAGGGCCTCTTATCGAACTATTTTGCGAGAAATTGAATAACGAAGATTGCTAATTCAACATAGGGTTATAGCCCATGTCATGCTGAATTAGCCTTTCAAACACATGATTCACACATTTAACGATTAGATCTCTCCTATGATAAAGTTGCTGCTAGTGCATAAGTTTTCAAACATTCTAACGAGCCCAGAAAAACATAGGGTTATCGGATATTTGGCAAAGATATTTCAAGAAATTCAAAAAAACTATAGCGAAAACCGAGTAATTTTAAATCACAGCTGTGATGAGTCGTTGATTCCGAAATCAAAACGTACATAAAACGATTATTCAAAATATATGGTCAAATTATTAAATTTAACTATTTAATTATTTAATTTAATTATTTGATTATTTTCACATTGCAGGAAGTATTTATATTTATTAATTTTAACTCGTTCGTGATTAGGCGTTTATTTGATTTAATGTGTGATATTTTGCCGAGCGCCACTAGAGGCGCGTCGAATGATATCGTATACATTTTGCTATAGTCATACGACAGTTGCTATAGCTCGATTAGCGCAGTAAACGGGGACGTTTTTCTGGGGAGGGGAGGACTCAGTTCGTTCTCCTAACATATAAGCTCTGTTCGTGTTAGCTACACTTTCTACACTTTTGCGAAAAGTGTAGGGGAAGATGGGGTAATTGCGAACACCTAAGGGAGATTGGAAAAAAACCGAGGAAATCACATAGTTATGAAATTTTTCTTTATTGCAACCTCAACTATGATATCTTATCTTGGCAATCCATCACAATTTATATCATTAAATCAAGAATTAGGTTAAAATATTGAATAAATACGAAACCCTTGCATTTCGCAATTACCCCGACCCCCCTGGGGTAATTGCGAACAGCACTTGGGGTATCCCGGACGACTAGACTTGAGATAAATTCGATAATAAATAGGCGTAAAACATCAAAAATCAACCGAATACCTACAGATAATCAATATTCCAACAACACATGGTGAAGAAATATCAGCTCGGGGTAATTGCGAACCTGTTATTACGCAATTCGCAATTACCCCAAACGATCAAATCGATAGAAAGTAACATTGCAAAGAAACACGGCCTCACATTCTGAACTTGAAGGTGGGCGATGATATCGTCATGGATTTTACTTTCTGAAGCTAAATATTCAACACTATATTACATAAAACCAGGTCATTTCATCGATTTGAACACCTAAGAATAATTAGATCAAATTCATTGAAATGTATTTACGGTTATTACCTCCAACATCTTACGAGTTTTTTTACATTTGATAGGGCGTCAACACTGCAATTTGAGATAGCTCTCCATATGCACCGGTTTGCAGAGATTGGGTAGAGGAAACATAGAGAAATGGCCTGTTCGGATTTACCCCGCGTTCGCAATTACCCCACTCTCCCCTACACTAAAGCGTTCGCGTTAGCGGAAATGACGACAGAATGCGCTGTTCGCGCTAGAAAGTGTAGCTACACTTAGTGCAGTTTGCGCTACACTTTCTACACCTGAGCTGTGTTCGCGTTAGCTACACTTTCTACACTTTTACTAGATTTTACACTTTTCACTAGAAATCCACACCTGCTATTGGACGAGCGTAAAAAGTGTAAGAAAAGTGTAGAAAGTGTAGCTAACGCGAACACAGCTCTGGTCTGGAGCAAGTGTAAGAAAAGTGTAGACTTCAGAATAGGGTTAGGTATGGCTACGACTGGGCGCCGCCATCTTTTTGGACGTTTGCGTTCGCGTTGAAAAGTGTACACCTTCTCTTTTTCACGCAAGAGGACTTACACTAGCTACACTCGGGCTACACTCGAGTGTAAGAAGTGTAGCTAGCGCGAACAAACCTATAGACTCCATAATTTAGACCATTCTACGCTTCTGCCTGTCGGCCATTTGACCGTTCGTTTTAGCACACTGTATGAAAATTTAAGTTCGGTATTTTGAAAATCGGTATTTTACACTTTCGGCGCTTTCAATATTCGGAATTCCGACCCGGCCCCGGGGAGTTGCAAAAAAAAAAAAACAAAAATAGTCGTTTAAAAAAACGGCACCCTAATCCATATATTCATTTTTTGTAATTTATATTGTTACATTTGGTAAAATCACCCTTATACATTAATTCTATATGATCTAGATCTAGTAGCCTATATGATGAAACTTTCAAAATATAAGAACTTCGGTTGCTGCGTCAACAAGCATTATTGTAAAACAACCCGAGTCCAAATTTAGCGCCTACTTTCAACCTACGTAGGAGCTCCTACGTAGGGGTTAAAGATAGTAAAGTAGGTTCTATTTCAATGCAATAGTAGACCCTACTTTGACGTTAAAAGTGTCCGAAATTTCCCGATTTGCCAAGTTTAGGCTCAAAGTAGGGTCTGTTTAAAACCTCCTTTAACTTCCCTCAGTAGAAATATTTCAACCAGGCGCTTCGAGCGCCAGGTTAGCTAAACTCATAATCGGGCCGCCCTCATATCGTCCCTGAGTCCCTGATTCATTTCCATGAAATTAAAAGGTAATAATACTAAAAGAAAAAAACAATACCAAATGTGACATATTTTGTCGTCGGTTGATCCAGCCTACGCGTCCTATCGATGAAATTGCATTATACACCTACTGAAAAAACCGCCAGATTTTTCGTCTCCGCCGGGACTTGAACCCACGTCCGCTCGGTTACTAGTCGCACGCCCTAACCACTACGCTAAGCTACCTTATAACATATGACCCAACACTCTGCTACTTGTTCAGGGCCTATCGAAGTGTCAAGTTATTACTTGAACTATTTCAATATCATCAAAATTTTGCATTTGCTGGACTAGATTGAAGTCCTTGCATATATTATTACGATTAATTACTAAATATTATATCATGCATTTTTCGTTTAAGCTGTCATATGTTTATCCGAATGAAATATGATATTTTGTTAGAAAAAAAATGTTCCAAGAGGTCTACTAAAAGTTTCATGTTTATTTCGACACTTTTTTCAGATATTACAACATAAATTTACTCAAAGTGGCGAATTCTTCTATAGTATGAACTAAGAACAGTGTTGAAATGACCGTGAAAATTTTAGTGGATCCCATGGAACATTTTTTTTCTCTAACAGTGTATACCTATATATTTTACAAATCCGGTAAACCGATTGAGATATTGAGATCTATTATTGTGGAATCCACAACTGGTCCTGATATGGGCCTTTGTGTTGTCAAGGCCTTACCGAACAAATTTCTACACGGCTTTCCTCATCGCATTTCGAATAGCTCGAGATTTTTTCATTCGCAACCGCCCAAATTCGGTCTTTGCTTACTTACGCCGACGATCCATGTCACTTTTGAAAACATACGCGTGCCAGACAATCCGAATTTGATCAACAGGTCTGAAAATTCACGTTTCCGTTGAAAATAGTTAGTGCAGTTATAAATTCATAGGTTAGGAATCGTACGATTTATTGTGAACACTTGAATGGCGCCGTAATAATATCTATGGGGGAGGAGTTATACATAGGTTGTATAGCGGGAAAATAAGTTCAATCTAAATTTGTAGGTGTTGGAGGTTCAATGTAGGGTTGAAATTAACATTTGTAGGAGTTCGAGGTTCAATGTAGAATTTTTAGGAGTTCGAGGGTCAATGTAGGATCTCTAGGTTCAGTTTCCTCCAAAGTAGGTTTAAATAAACCTTGGTAGGGTCAGCTGTAGGCGCTAAATTTCGACTCGGGAAGTCAGTCTGTCTTTAGCTTACTGCCGAAGCAGACCTGTATTTTCTGAATAGGGGAACCCGGGGCAAATTGAACGATGAAAAGTTTAAAATGATGAAACAATTCATTTTCACAATCAATTCTTTCGTAAATAATTTTGAGATGGGCTTTGATCTTTAATAAACAGCAATCGATTATAAGAATTAGTCATTTTAAGTAAATATTATTATTAAAAACAATTACAATGAATGAGTCAAAAAGGTTCAGTTTGCCCCAGGACTGGGGTAAATTGAACTTGAGTCGGGGCAAATCGAATGTATGCAGAAAAATATTAGAAAATAGTTACTTACCAACCCAACAAACGAAAAAGTATTGAAACGGAATCGATTTCAGAATTTTCGATCCCGTTTCTTTGAATTTCCGAATTCAGTATAGGTTATTCTAATCACAATCTATTCGTTTCAATTCATCTATTCGATTTTATTCAGTTCTATCCGTTCTTTTTTTATCCCGTCCTATTCGCGGTAATGCTGACTTTCATCGCCAATACGATTCAATTTTTTATTCAGAATAACTTATTGCCATTCCGAATCCGATTCAGTTTTATCTTTCGGAATGAATTCTTTTGATAGAATACAAATCATCCGAATCAATCAGCATAGTTTTTCAATCCGAAAGTATTCTTTTGAAAGAATACGAATCATCTGAATCAATTCGAATCGATCAGCATAGTTTTTTGTATCCGAATGAATTCTCCGAGGGGCTATTCACATTCAAATCGAGTGACACCATGACTACAGAAATGTAGTCGACTACACGAGACTACAATACTGACTACGGCGAGACTACGGGCACTACGACTACCGAACGACTACAGTGACTACAACGTTCTTTAATGATGACTACGTGATTACAAATGAATTCATTGACTACACTACTGACTTCATATATTTGTAATACGTGATTACGTGATTACGGTGACTTCAAATGACTACATTTTGATTACAACTTATGACTACAAAGAATGTAGTCACATGAATACAGTGATTTCAATGTGTGATTACAATGATTTCACTGATTACATTGCGACTACGGATTGACTACAGTCGCAAGTGACACCATGACTACGGCTGTGAATAGCCCCTCGGAATTCTCTT
This sequence comes from Tenthredo mesomela, assembly GCA_943736025.1. Lineage (NCBI taxonomy): Eukaryota > Metazoa > Arthropoda > Insecta > Hymenoptera > Tenthredinidae > Tenthredo > Tenthredo mesomela. Next base: position 7,632,020 of record OX031022.1, read on the forward strand.
GAAAGAATACGAGCTATCTGAATCGATTCGAATCAATCAGCATAGTTTTTTTTCCATCGAAATGAATTCTTTCAAAAGAATACGGATCATCCGAATCAATCCGAATCAATCAGCACAGTTTTTCTATCCGAAATAATTCTTTCCAGAGAATACGAATCATTTGAATCAGCATAATTTTTTCGATCCGAGTGAATTGTTAAGAAAATCACGGAAAATAAGAAACGAAACGCAATATTTTTTTTTTTCTTCCGTTGTATGTAATCCGAATCAATGCTTTGAAAATGGTATATCCCGCACGGAAATATATATATGCGAAAAATATATGCGACATATTTGTTTTTTGCGCTAAAATATAAGTAACATTTATTTTTTATAAGTTTGATATAAATGTCAACATACATGTTGCGACATGTATGTCGACATAGATGTCAACACTATGTAAAATTCATCAAACATATAGGATACATATATGTAAATGCGTACATATATGTTATAATATATGCGACATCTTTGGATTTTGCGCACATATATGTTATAAGTGCGACATACCGCGAGGACCAGGTGAAAGAGAATGGTCCATCTGCCCAGGCAGTTAATATTTCGTATTTTTAGGGGGATAGCCACTCGTTGCACTGAAAATCCCTAGGGTGATTTTGGCGCGCGGTCGATGCAACTCGGCAGCCATTGTTGATACAAGCTGGCTGACTGTCAATACATCGCGGAAGGTAGACAAGCGTGGTTATGTTCGTTTATTTGAAGCTAATGATAAATAAAGTGAATAAAACCTACGTGAATAAGCTATGGATATTTATTGATGCCTCAACCCCAGGATACAATCAATAATTTTGTTCGAATTGGTTGTTCTCGCTGAACTCTTTGATTCTGATAAATTTCCAGTTATAGCTTAGATTAATTCGTTGATTGTATTAAGATATCATTTAAAACTGATTGATCGATTTTTGATAAATATTCCTAGCTTATTCACGTAGGTTTTATTAACTTTATTTATCATTTGCTTCAAATAAATGAACATAACCACACTTGTCTACCTTCCGCGATGTATTGACAGTCAGCCGGCTTGTATCAACACTCTAGGGATCTTTTCAGCGCAACGAGTGGCTATCCCCCTAAAAATAGGAAATATTATCTGCCTGGGCGGATGAACCATTCTCTTTCACCTGGTCCTCGCGGTATATGTTGCACATATTTTTCGCATATACCGAGAAGTTTCGTGGACGCGGAACGCTAGGGGTACCAACCCGAAATTTTTGCTATTCCATAGGCGTAGGTCATACAGTAGACTGCAGCAGCAGTTTGGTAACTTACTAGATATTTCTAGTAAGATCACTAGAAATCACGGGAAATCTAGTCACTAGATTTCTAGTCCAGAAATCTAGTGACCAATGATCACTAGATTTCTAGTGATCTCTAGTGATTTTACTAGAAACATCTAGTAAGTTACCAAACTGCTGCTGCAGTTTACTGTATGACCTACGCCTATGGGATAGCAAAAATTTCGGGTTGGTACCCCTAGCGTTCCGCGTCCACGAAACTTCTCGGTATATATTTCCGTGCGGGATTCTCATTTTGAATTGAACTGAATCATATAGAATGTACAATAGTACAAGTAACGATGATTATTTTTCATCAGGATTGCCGAGAAATCGCGACGAAGTTGCGATTTTGAGGTTAGAATGATGAAAATCAATTTTTTTAATGAATTAACTTATTTATAAGTTCGTCTTAATTCGGGACACACTCAATATATTAAATTTACTTACTACTAGTATACTATTTAATCATCAAAAATCTTCGGAGTGACCATAAAATTTTGCTATCATTTATGTTTTTAAAGTATACATATTGATGTAAATCCTCACGAATCAAAGTTTACCTATCAAGTCGAAAAGTGTCAAGGATTGTAACAGGCGACGATTAGATCCAGATCGACACCGGACATCAGATGATCAACGAAGTTAAGCAATTTCAACTGCAGCCAGAAATCGGATGGGTGACCCACGTGAATAAATTCAATTAGTCTGTGAATATACGATTTTTACCATCCTGGAAATATTAATTGTGCTCTATCGCTCGGAAAAGAATCAAATATTCGTGAAAAAAATATTTTTTGTCCGGATAATATCGAAAATAAACAAAAACAATAAATGTATTGGGTCGTTTTTCAATTCGTTTGAATACAAATCATCGGATGAAGGAATCGAATTGAATCGTATTGAAAAATAATAGCAAAATTATTCTCTATTCGTTCCTATTTGATCGTATTCGGATTGCCATTTTTCAATTCGTTCTTATACGAATTATCGAAAAAAGAAACCGGATTCAATCGTATTGAAAAATCTCAATCCGTTTCAATTCTTTTTCGTTTGTTGGGAAATTTAAATTGTTTTGTTTGAAATAGTACAATATTCTATTGTAGTTATGTATTAAAATCTGTTCCAAATGTAGAAGAAATTTCATCTAATTAATTAATGACAACTTATAACCCTTCTTGTGTCAGACAGGCAGGAATTTGAACGATGCGCATCTTTTACGCGCAACCTCCTTCAAAACCATTGTCTCACAGACAGTCATTTTACCCCGACCAATTTGCCCCAAAGCTATATTTTCAAAATAATATTTATTTCAACCGATATAACTAATACTTTCAATATTGTTATAATTGTTGATGAATAGTTTAATGATTGCAGAAGTCGATAAAATAAATTTCAATCTAAAAACTTCATGAGAAGTACATGTAAACTAAGAATTAAAATCACGAAAATTATGGGTAGAGAGCACCAAAATATTCTTTTCGCTCTTTTTTCTCAGGAATACGAAAATTTTAAAACCCATCGATTTCTTTATTATCGCGATGATATTAGGCTGGCGTCCCATGGTCCGGAATATATCCGGACGGAACGCTCGGGAACCAATGGCTAACGATTTTCTGTTGGATCCGTCATTGATGATTGGCTCCCGAGCGTTCCGTCCGGATATATTCCGGACCATGGGACGCCAGCCTTAGACTTCTTCATTTTTATTTTCACGTGTTTACATTTACCCATATCAGAATAATTACAGAAATTCAATCTACCCCAGAGTTCAATTTACCCCGGTCTCCAAGGCAGGTTTTTTTTTTTTACATGGTTTTCCCAGTAGGCCTAATGCATATTGAGTATGAAATATATCGCGTGACAAATGCCATAAGGTCGTAAGCGCCAAATTTTTTTTTTTTTTTTTCGGATATGCCCAAAAGATGTTTTTATCTTACATGCGTCAAAATAACCCCATATCGAGCGTGTCTTACGGGACAGAAGACGCACATATTTCCCTCGGCCGTGATATGTTGTCGACGCATGCGCAGTCACGCGATTTGGTTACTTATTAAACCTAGGGAGAAAAAGTGCGCGTCATAGGCATGATATGAACGCATTACATGAAGCTGTCAGGGAGACAGACGCGATTTTGATTCGGGTGAAGCTGCCCTCGCTTCGCTCGGGCAGCAAACTTCACCCAATTCAAAATCGCGTACGTCGCCCTAACAGCATCATGTACTATAATGCGTTCATATTATCATGCCTACGCGCACGTTTGCTTCTTAGGCTTCATACCTAACCAAATCGCGTGAAGGCGCATGCGACGACCACATATTACGGCCGAATGAGATATGTGAGTCTTCTCCCTCGTAAGACATGCTTGAAATGGGGTTAGTTTGATGCATGTATGAGAAAAAGTATCGTATGTCGTTCGGGAGAGAGGCGCGATTTTGATTCGGGTGAAGCTGCCCTCGCTTCGCTCGTGCAGCAAACTTCCCCCTCATCAAAATCGCTCACCTCTCTCCCTAACAGCTTAAGGAGGTACATCAGCTTCATCAAAATGGTGATAACTAAATGAAACTTTCAGAATATATTCTTGAATATATATTCGATGGCCTCTCAAATGTTTAAACGGTTTCATTCAGCCATTTTTTAATAAATAATTTGCAAACTTTGAACGTTTTATACGTGGTCATAGCAAATAACTCGTCAGCCACGTCTTTAAATATTCATAGTAAAATAAAAAATGGTGACAGGTTAGAAAAAAACTACCGCTGAACAGCTCAAACACTCAAGAACCTATATGCAAGGTTAGAGGTGTTTTCATTCTGCCATTTTTCTATAATTAACAGAAATTCTCCGAAAAGTGCGATATTTTGACGTTTTTCACGCTAAAGCAAGGCAATCGTGGCACACCCGTTGCCGTGTACAGTGTTTTTTTTCTTTCGCGAGTCGTTTTGATTGGCGTACAGCCACAGACAGATGAGAGATTTCAGGAGGGGTTGTAGCTCAACACTACCGACCCTCCCTATTAATTTCCCCTTACGCGCGATTTTGATTTTGATTTAGATTTTGCCACAAAAAAAAAAAAGCGGCAATGGCCGCCCCCAGCCTCTGATAATCGCGAAAATTACCACAAAAACGTGGAATACAAGCGGCCCCTTCGTCGTTGTCGAAAACAAAGATGTTTTGGGATGGTTGTGTTCAGAATTCCTCACAGAATCGGGCTCAGGAAGCCGATTTTGCATTTTTGATGCGTAGGCTCTGATATAAGTCGAAATAAATGGCACGCCAACACTTTTCGATCGAAAAAAAAAATCCCGATTTCATTCGATCAAACGTACCAGTTCGAACTCATCACTCGCCAAACATCGGCTGCTGAAAGAACAAGTCGATTAATTACCCCATTTCAGAGAAAATAGACAAGCTGGTAACCGATCTGGTAACCACCCCCCCCCCCCCCCCCCCCCCCCCTTAATATCAAATAGTGACTATTCACTATAATTCAAATTTAGTTGGTAAACATAAGAAATCGCTGTTGAAACCATTTCTTGAAATTTTCAATAAGTACGATACATGCCATGTTGAAATGAATTGGTTGAAAAATCTATAGGGTAATTCCGGGTGAGATGGCCATCGGGGAGAGATGGCCTTCGATGATATTTCTCATGCTATTCGATATATGACACTTCCTATTTAGAGTAGATCGCTTCGTACAAAGTACAACTACCGATCTACCCCAAATAGAAAGTGTAATATATCAAGTATGCTGAGAAATATCATCGAAGGCCATCTCTCCCCTATGGCCATCTCACCCGGAATTACCCTAAAAACAATCCAAGAGTCTTCTTTCGACGTATATTAACCTATTCAAAAATTACAGACAGGGATCTGAGATTTCAAATTCAAAAAGTGTATGAATTTATAAAGAAGTATCCATACATATTAGACCGGTTCAAAAAAATCGACTATTCTTTTTTTTTTCAATTTTCGCATTGAAATACTTTCGGGGGGCTGAAAAAAGATGCCTGTTAAAAGCGCAGCTCTTAAGGTGGTTCTTCACCTACAGTTCCACCAAACGTGGGTTTCAGAGCAGATTTTGAATACTTCTCGATGGGGAAAAAATCTGAAAAAAATCAAGCATATAGAAGATCCTCGGGAGATTGATTTTGCATAATAATAATTCAAAAAAGTTATTAACAAATTGATGGAAAAAAAAACTGTTCAAGAAATTAGCCGATGACCCAACTTTTTTTTTAGGAGTGTTCAATCCCCTATCAAAATATGTAAGAGTCATTTGGATTTGTTCATTGGTTTGTGAGCTACGAAATTCTGAAGAAAAATAAATAAAATTCCTATGCTATTTAAATGGAAAATAGAAATCCGCGATGAGCGACCTCTAAATCTTAATATTAAGAGCTCCGCTTTTAACAGGCATCTTCCCCCCCCCCCCCCCCCCCCCCCCCCACCGAAAGTATTTCAATGCGAAAATTGAAAAAAAAAGAATAGGCGATTTTTTTGAACCGGTCTAATACATATATTTGTGATTTACTGCTACACTACCATTATTCTTCAGATCTTTGATATAATGAATCACGATTAATATTAGAATTATAAGTATTCTAGGGTGTTTAGGTAACAAAATGCTATTTAATACATTGATATTTCTTTTTATATTTGCATCACGTACTTATATATGTCTGGCACTATATTATCATTATACATATATTTCCTCTGAGAATATAAATTATCATTATTTGTACTCTTCGTAGAGTTGAAAAGGGAGATTTTCCTTTTTCTTTCGACATCCAATATGATACAGCATTGATGTATTTTTGGATCATATCCCCTGTATTGACTTACATATTTGCGTGCGATACTAAAATTATCTATTATAGTTTGGATCCGTTGAGTTAAAAAGTACTTGAAGTCCTTCGTCTACACCTCTATATAATAATTATCTCAGTAATAATTTACAATCCAGGCTGCACTATTACAACGAAGACATTGCTGCAAAATAATATTTTAATCGTGTTTTTTTTTTTTTCATTATGTTGCTTTCCCCATTTCCTTTACAACAAGACAACAGTTATGCGATTCAATTTCTTGAAAACACTTAATAAAAATGTCTATTTTCTATAACATACATACATATGCAATATAATAATATTACTTTCTTCAACGTTTGATATTTCTTATTACGAAACTGTTTAACTCTGTTACAGTGTTCCATAAGCTTTTGCAGTAACTCATCATAATTAAACGAGATATGAGCAATGTTGGAAATTTGATTATATCTATATCAACCTAAGGTGAAAATATTGGAACACTGTTTCAGGTATCAGCGAATCTTATCTTATACTACCGATCCGGTAAATCGAATCTAACGAAAAATAACAGAAATATCGAGAAACCGGAATTCCGTATGATTCAAGTCAATATTAACATAATGGCAGTTAGACTTTCAACAACATTTTTCTGAATTAATTGTACTGTATTCGTCTGTGCGTGATAGATAATTTTATGATCAATTAAGACAACCATATCCGATGGATCGACAGCTTCTGTTACAATTTGATGAAAAATAAACATAAATAAACGTCGCCCTTTTAGTATCCGTCATAATATCGAATTCGCATTAAAAAAAAAATCCTATTCTGATTTAAGATGAATTGAATATATACCGAGAATATTCGGTGAAGGTAGACAGCCCCCTTCCTACGCCAAAACCAACACAGGCGCGCACCGCGTGCGTGAGTCTCGGCGGGCGGGGCTATTCGGCCAGTGATGCTTCTACCCAATCTTCCGCGCTATGCCGACTCCAGATAGCCCATCCGCGCTAACTCGATAAATACTATAGCCCATCCGCGCTCACTCGATAAATACTTAACTCAAAAAGCAATCATCACACTGAATACGGAAAAGAATGAACGCGAATAAAATGAATTCGCCTAATGCGAATATTTATTTTCAAAATTTATCAACGAATTTAAAATAAAATATCAATTAATTGGATTTAAGTATTGATTATCAGTGTTTAGGATCGATATTTGAGACGAAGTTGAACAGGTAAGTGGAGGGTGAATCATTGAAGACAACATGGTCAAAAATTGGTTTATTTATTTATTTATTTATTAAGAGATTTAGAATACAGTGAGTTTATTTTCAGAACTCGATTTTATTCAAAACATCTGTTGGGAATACTAGTATTCAATCTCATGAAAATCAAAATTGAAAAATGAAATTCATCAGCGATTATTGGTTAATCGAGGGGTCCATTGCTGTTGAATTATGGTGTACGCACAAACTTATCGGAGATTGAATGCTTGGGAATCGAAGGAAGGCTACCGATGAGCCACTGTCGAACGCAGTACACTTTTACTCAAACCATTTTCGTCTTTCAACGATTACTTCTATCGGAGAACCGAGTGCTGAGATGTACCTCAGCAAGGCATCATAGCGTGCGGAGTAGCTTCGTTGCCGGAGTTGGTAAGTGCGTCGTCGATCTCAGTAGACATTTTCCACTCGTCTGACGAGCATTCAACGTTCATGTCTCGTAGAAGGCGGAGGAGCTTCGTCGCAGATGTTTGTGGTGCGTTGAGACAGCGTACGGGAGCTTCGTTGCAAGAGTTCGTAGCACGTCGACGATATTCATCGAACCTTTCTTACTTGTCTGACGAGCATTCAACGTTCATGTTTCGCATCTTGCAGAGGAGGTCTCTCTCCGTCACAGTTGTTTGTACCGCGTTGGTAGCGTACAGTGGAGCTTTGTTGTCAGATTTTGCAGTGCGTCGGCGAGCATTTTCTATTAAATTTTTGTTCAGCGAGGCTTTGCCAGAGTCCAGAGAAGGACTGCATATCGTCGACGTGCTACGAACCCTTGCAACGAAGCTCCTCGTACGCTGTCTCAACGCACTACTAACATCTGCGACGAAGCTCCTCCGCCTGCTACGAGACATGAACGTTGAATGCTCGTTAGAGTGAGAAATGTTCGATGGATATCGTCGACGTGCCACGAAACCTTGCAACGAAGCTCCTCGTACGCTGCCTCATCGCACTAGGATCATCTGCGACGAAGCTCCTTCGCCTGCTACGAGACATGAACGTTGAATGGTCGTCAGACGAGTAAGAAATGTTCGATGGATATCTTCGACGTGCTACGAACCCTTGCACCGAAGTTCCTCGTACGCTGCCTCGTCGCACTACGAACATCTGCGACGAAGCTCCTTCGCCTGCTACGAGACATGAATGTTGAATGCTCGTTAGATGAGTGAGAGATGTTCGATAAATATCGTCGACGTGCCACGAACCCTTGCAACGTAGCTCCTCGTACGCTATCTCGTCGCACGACAAACTCCTGCGACAAAGCTCCTCCGCACGCTATGAATCCTTGCTGAGGTACGTGTCAGCACTCGGTTCTCCGATAGAAGTAATCGTTGAGAGACGAAAATGGTTTCAGTAAAAGTATACTACGTTCGACAGTGGCTCATCGGTAGCCTTTCTTCGATTCCCAAGCATTCAATCTCTGATAAGTTTGTGCGTACACCATAATTCAACAGCAATGGATCCCTCGATTAACCAATAATCGCTGATAAATTTGATTTTTCTGTTTCAGACCTAAGGACGTGGCCTGTGGGTGGCAGCCTTATCCTCGATGACTCCATTCTCTGCAATGTAGTCTGATCAAATGATTCATTATGTTATTATTAAACTAAAGTTGACACAAACACTGAAAACTTTCTCACGAATTCTTAATTTTCATTAGATTGAATACTGGTATTCCGAACAGATGTTTTGAATAAGATCGAGTTCTGAAAAATGAATAAATAAAGAAATCAATAAATAAACCAATTTTTGTCTTCAATGATTCACCCTCCACTTACCTGTTCAACTTCGTCTCAAATATCGATCCTAAACACTGATAATCAATACTTAAATCCAATTAATTGATATTTGATTTTAAATTCGTTGATAAATTTTGAAAATAAATATTCACATTAGGCGAATTCATTTTATTCGCGTTCATTCTTTTCCGTGTTCAGTGTGATGATTGCTTTTTAAGATAAGTATTCATCGAGTTAGCGCGGATGGGCTATAGTATTTATCGAGTTAGCGCGGATGGGCTATGCGGAGTCGGCATAGCGCGGAAGATTGGGTAGAAGCATTACTGGCCGAATAGCCCCGCCCGCCGAGCCTCACGCACGCGGTTCGCGCCTGTGTTGGTTTTGGCGTAGGAAGGGGGCTGTCTACCTTCACCGAATATTCTCGGTATGCAGCTATACATACCGGGAAGATTCCTTGATAGTATACACCTGACTGCCGTCGATTGCGCATGCGCCAAATAATTCATTTTCATTGGTCGGTAAGATCGTCCCGGGACAGTATTATGACGTAGGAGGCACGGGTGCCAACATGCGAAAAATTAAGCGAGAGCTGTCAAACTCTGGCGCGTAAAGTAGTCAATCGAGGTTATGTTGATATTTATTTTAATTCGACGTTAATTATTGAAAAAAAAAAAAGAAAAATAGCACGGACTAGCAGTTTTTAATAACGTAGTCCATTTCGGAAGATTATTCAATGCATGCATCAAAGGATTTAATGGAAAAACAACAATTAATCGTTACAAAAAACATCTTAAAGTGATTTGTTGAAAGATGAAATCTAAAATCAAATCTGAAAGGTTATTATCAAATGACAGTCTGGACAAACTGAGGCAGGTGAGTGAAAATAACGTTTATTGAAAAAATATTCTTCATTCACATCGAATCGAAGCAAGCAATCAGCTGTTCGGAATAAATTCCGACGGTTCTTTCAGAACATCAAATTTTAACCTCGATAATGAAAGCTTTCCAAGCCTTTCTGAATCACTACCGCAATTTATTGAGATTTGAACCCAAAAAATTCGTATCAATTACATCGCCGTCGAAAACAAAGTTTGACAGCTAAAACTCGGGATGGCCAGCCTGCCTTAGCGGACGACGAAACTCGCGCATGCGCAATCGACGGCAGTCAGGTGTATACTATCAAGGAATCTTCCCGGTATAGTATTGAATTGCATATATGAATATAATGTGTTGCCGCCTAGTACTTAATTATCATATTTTACCGGATTATTCATTGATACAAATACATTAAACATGACTATTATATATATATGTATAATATTAACTACATTAAATTCTCTAATTGCAGTCAAATCACATCAATAGCTCAGATGCTTTTGTTGTATTAAAAGTTAAGTATATGGGCAATTCTCCAAAACCTCGAAATTTTTTACGAAATTTTTTTTTATTTCTAATTCTTGAGCACATGCCTGAAACTTTTAGTATACGTTTCGTCAGCTGTATGAATACAGAATCCAACCTGGTGCAACGTTTAAAAGCAGCATACCAAACGTTATTAACCTTTTTCATATTTTTTTTCGGCATAGGCATTGAAAAGTCACTTTTTGACGCCTGTTTTCGATCCACAACTTTGACTATATACCTATGGACTGCTAACCGCTAACTTCACGCGTGTAACCAGATGTGACGCGACCTCGGGGGCTAACGGCTGATTTTGGTACTACGATCAGCTGCGTGTGTTATGTAGGTGTGACGCATCGGTTGTGTGGGTTACATAGGTGTAAAGAAACACCGACGTGACACACATACCGATGCGTCACACCTACAAAACACACGCAGCTGATCGTAGTACCCAAACAGCCGTTAGCCCCGGAGGTCGCGTCACATCTTGGTACATGGGCCTCCACAGGCTTGGGATAGGGACTAGCAGTCCATAGGTATATAGTCAAAGATCCACAAAGTGTCACTTTATACGGTTGATTTCAGAACTGCCCTATAAAGTCTTTATACGGCAGTCTGGATGCGCAGTTCGAAGTGCGCATTCCAAAGCTGCCGTATAAAGTCTTTATACGGCAGTTTCGATGCGTGGTTCGAAGTGCGCGACAGATCGCACCATAACCTCACTCTTCGTCTAGTGAATCTCCCCTACTGAAAAAGTTCTTGTAATATATCATGTAGAAAAGTACACAGTGGCGTAGCTAGCATGGGTGGCACCCGGTGCGGATATCGATGGTGTCACCCCAAGAATGAAACCAATAAAAATGCGAAGGACTTTGAGTATCATTTTATTTGAATAATAGGAATTTTTGCAAGTTTTCATTTTTTTTTCGCGGTTGGGTGTCACCCCCAAACAGGTGGCACCCGGTGCGGGCCGCCCCTACCGCCCCCCTCTAGCTACGCCACTGAAAGTACATGATAAATCACATGATGAATTGTATGAAGTTATGAAAGATATCAGTACACAATTTACCATGTGATTCATTGTGTATTTTATTTGAGGTTTTATTGTATAGTTCGAATTCACATCATTTATTTTGTAATTTTCTATATGATTAATTCTCAAATGGTCAAGGTTCATCAGAGAAAAAAAAAAAAAAAAAAATTGAGAACTTCGTGCAGGATCGAACCCACGTCCGTCAGATCCTGAAGCAGTCTCGCTACCGCCTGGGCTATGCCACTTGTATATACGAAATCACAGTTTGACAATTATGAAGTCTACATAATGACCAGAATTTATTTCATTTTCTCCTACCGAGTTGAGCCTTATTCTGATCCAACTATGAATTATATATAACAAGTAGCGTGGCCGAGGCGGTAGCGAGACTGCTTCAGGATCTAACGGACGTGGGTTCGATCCCGCACGAAGTCCTCAATTTTTTTTTTTTTTTTTCTCTGATAAACCCTGACCATATGAGAATTAATCATATAGTAAATTACAAAATAAATGATGTGAATTCAAACTATACAATAAATCCTCAAATAAAATACACAATAAATCACATGGTAAATTGTGAACTGATATCTTTCATAACTTCATACAATTCACCATGTGATTTATTTGTACTTTTCTACATGATATATCACAAGAACTTTTTCAGTAGGGTCAACAGGCGTCAAAGTGACTTTTCACGCCTATTTCGAAAAAAATACAGTATGCGGCGCACCCGTAAACCGTTTTTGACTCGAATAATTATTCTCGCCGAAAAACACTTGGTTTACGGGCATGCCACATAATATACTATTGTGATATTAGAAAAAAAAAAAAAAAAAAAATCAAAAGAAATGTTTTTTTGGAAATGAAATTTTTGTATGAAAGCGCATTCTTTTACGAACAAAATGATTTCAGGATCAGTCTGCTCCGATGTATACTTTTGGAGATATGAATTTTCAAACATAGCGGTGCAACAGCGGTTTACAAAAATTTCCATAGCTCTAACTCCGCCCTTAAGGTAGTACGATCGCAGTAGCTAGTCAATGAAAAGACTATGATTATAAAAATCGCAAAAAGCGATATAATAATAAATTTAGGTATGATAATAATAAAAGTAGGAAACAATACGATTTTAGCAATACGTATCATGCCCATGTGTGAAATTATACGACACGAAATGTGTTATCTTAATAGTCAGATTTGACTCACATTTTCTAATCGGCTACGAAATCGGCCGATGCACGCGATAATTAGTCAATACAATCGACGATTTCTGATCAAAATGTCCGGTGACCCTAATTTTTTACGGGACGTACGTAATCGTGACATATTTTTCAACATTTAACACTTTTATTTTTTGTTGTGTCTAATCGCGAAAGGTCTATATTTCTGTCTCAACCTTGTGTTAAAGCAGATTTCTGATATGGCGTAGGGCTAAATATCTTAATTTCACACATTAATTATTATTATAATCGGTCGGTGACGCGCTCTGAAATTTTGCAGGCGTTCTCCGATATGCTTCTGCTACAGCATATAAAAAAAAAAAAACTTTTATCTAATGGTGAGGTACGTGATCGTACACCTTAAAAAAAAAAAAAAAAATTCGAAATCCTTGGAGTTGTATTTTTTTTTTTTTTTTTTCGATAGTACTAAAGATATTTTGAATGACGCAAAGATCCGTGACTTGACGGTTTTTTTTTTTAGTGAGGTGACGTGGATCCGCTCACCTAACGCGTGTAATTATACTCTTGGATTTTCCGCATTTACTTATCGTTCCGTAACTTCTTGAATAATTGTTAAGGAGATGGGGCAGGTGAATTTTGATATTTTAATAGTGTACTAAACAGTAGTGCACAAATGTATTTAGCTGGATTTTTCAACAGCAGACGATGTTCCGCCAACTGCCAATAAAAAGTATGCGTTTTTACTTCGGTGCACGTCCCTCACGGATCGTTCGATTTCCACTTGATCGACATTTGATCGGGCGATCAACCTGTGCACTCAGTTAGTCATGAGTTGGTCATGAGTTCAGTTTTGGTTGATGGTGTAATGGGATTGACCAGAACTCAACTCATGCTCAACTGAGTGCACAGGTTGATCCCCCCGCTCAAGTGATCCGTGAGGACTGAGGGGTATTGTCTACTTATAAATAAGTTGTATTTTAACTACCGCCTCATGGGCGCACATAATCCTATCACGTCTAGATCTATTTCTTTTGTGCCCTAGAACACTATTGATGTTGTCTGATAACGATTTTAGGTACGCACCAACCGCAGTGCGCTATAAAAGTCATGAATATTAAAAATTCAAAAAAGTAGTAGACACCACTTTGACTCTTCATAACTTTTTTCTCATTGTGAGCACGTACTTCTAGCATGTTGCATTTCATTCTGCTCTCTTAATGCTTACAATTCATTATCCAATTCAAACCTTGCCAACTAATGCACCAAATTTTACAGCATAAAAATAAAAAATAAAATGAGGGAGTGACATCTTCGAATGTGCCAATTTCCCTATTTTATATGTACATCATATGCATTTTTTACTTAAAAATTAGTGTTCTTTTTTGTATTCACATGATCTACACAACATATGGGGCATTCCATGCCAAATCGACCTGGTCCTGATCCTCGACCTCTCAGATCTGGTCCACGATTTTTAGTATCATTCTTCTCAGTCTAAATAGCAATGGGAATTTTTTTCAGATTTTTCAAAACAAATTTGAGCGCATCAGGAATTGACAAAGTTTTTTTTTCAACACCTTGATGGCCGTGATCGAAAAATCTGAAAGAATTCTCAAAAATCCTGTTTTAGAAATGAACATTTTTGAGCCAAAATTCATAATGTCTGGACTTTCACTTAAACCTGTTTTTGTAAATCTTTTTTCGAAGAAAAAAATTGAAAAAATAGAAGCGAAGATCAATCACGTGGACTGCTGCTTGAATATTTCTAACGACAGCCAAGGATTTCTGGAAATTTTTTCAGATTTTTTCGAACACTTTTGTTTTGTTCTTGGAATATCAACGTGAAATCAGATTAGAAAGCTGAAAAAACAGGTTTGAGCAAAAGCCCAAACATTATGAATTTTGGTTCAAAAATTTTCATTTCTGACACAGAATTTTTGAGAATTTTTCCAGATTTTTCGTTCACGGCCATCGAGGTGTTGAAAAAAAAACTTTGAAAATTCATGATGCGCTCAAATTTGTTTTGAAAAATCTGAAAAAAATCCTGATTGCTATTTAGAGTCAGAATAATGATACGAAAAATCGCGGACCAGATCTGAAAGGTCGAGGGTCAGGACCAGGTCGATTTGGCATGGAATGCCCCATATACAACCTGATTTTTCACTGATAAATGAGTAAAAATGATGTATTAGTATAAAGAATGTAGAGTGACACAAAAATTCGAACTAATTGAGAATTGCCCATATAGTGTACATCGCGACACTTTTCATTTTCATATTTCGAACATATATTGAATCTATAAGCGAAATTAATTTCATTTCATTGATCTTCAGAAAGAAATCTTTTTATACTATTATATAGCCAATGCCGGATTTACTAAATGGTGAAACCAGAACTGAACGGGTTTAACTGTGTGATGGACTTTTCCTCAAATTATTTTAGTGAATCCTCCGCAGTGAAGTTGTGACGCCATAGGTAAATCCGATATTACACAATATATAGTAAGTTTAAAAATACACAAGTGAAATTGTATAATTGGCTCAAGGTTTTTCAGTTATTTTTTTTAATTTTTCATTCGTTATCTAATAACTTTTCATCTAAAGGATGACAGCCCCCAGTCACCCGGCGTGGTCCGTTTCTAAAAACAAAAAGTCAAAGTCCGTTTTCTTGAAATAGCATGATTGTCCTATATATATGAATGTAGGTCGCATTCATAAATAATTTTTGTATTGTACAAAATATTTAGTAGGTTCAGCATTTCTCTGTTCATTAAGATTTAATAATCATCAGATGCATATATATACTACCTCATCAAGACTCCCAAATAATTTATGAATGGACTCCATATTAAGCGTTTAAATCTCGTTAGCACATTTCATTATCATTTGGTCAAGTCATTATTATACACATAATTTCAATTTGGGAGTAAGCTTCATGAGGTTCACATTAATCTGCAAACATTTAACAAATAATTTGTCTAACGAGATTTAACTGCAATTATTTCATCTAATTTTTAACCAGCCACTGATTATTAGAATTTAGGGTGTCTCAAAAGAAATAGAAATTTTATTTTATCTTATCCCACCATTCCGAATGCGTTAGTCCGAAATGAAACGATGCCTCCCACAAGATGAGCTCTATATCTGAACTCTAAGAAGTGCCAACGGTGGCCCGGATCATTTTACCATGTTCCTTCAACTTTTTGAGGTCAACAGTTTATCTGACGTGCGAATTTTTTTTAAACTCACTCGGAAGGGGTTTTTTAGGTCGTCATAATGTCATCCCTCCAGTTGGAATAGAGAAATTCTAAATGGCGCGTCCAATTTGGAACCTAAATTATGAAATATAGACTATTTTGCCTGGAAATTGGTAATTGAAAACCTTTGGGACCCCTAGTTTGAAATCTAAAGTTTTTATAAACTAACAGATTCAGATGAATGAGCACTACGAACCCTGAGTAGCAATTTTCATGTGACTCAGTCTACTTTGCACAATTTCGACCCATTTTTAATTTTTGTAGCTTGATCCACGATTGGAAATGAGCACCCCTTAGACCGTCAAATACTAATTTTTTTGTAATTTAGTCAACTTTTTGTAATTTTGCTCCACCATAATGGACCAACCCTTTTAAATTTCTGTGTTTTGACTTTAGATCCGGATCGAGAAACCCAAAAGACCTCTTCTAAGTGGGTTTGAAAAAATTCTAATGTGAGAAAAATTGCAGGTTGCGAAAAGTTAAATAAACAGAAAAAAAAAAAAAAAAATATGACTTGCGCCACCTCATAGAATTGAGATATAAAGCTCATTTTGTGGGTAGATTTAGTTGTGTGTCAAAAACTAACGTTTGGCGTGGTAGGAGTAACACAAAGAAATAGCGTTTTTTTTCTAGACACCCTAATGAACAGTCATTAAGGAGGAGTGAAAAATGCACTTTTTTCAAATCAAAAATAAACTCAAAAATTACGTCTTGACATCGTGAAGACCCACATCAAAGGATTTTTTTAAGAGACCACATCTTGAGGTGCCTAGATGAAGATTACATTGTCACTTCACTTTCGGGAACTTCCAGACTCGGACATATCGTTTCTTTCACTAGAATGCAATTTTCAGTTAACAATTAATATTCCGAATAATCATGTAATTGGCTTTATTTCAAACCTTCAAAGAAACAACAGAAAGGCCATAGGCGGATAAGCAGGGTTTAAATACCTTTTGCGAATATCCTCATGATATTTCATAGATAAGTAGGTACTATTAAAATACTAAGTTCCTGAAAATTTCAGACCTCAATTTCAATTGGTTTTGCAGAAAAAAAAACCAAAAATATCGAATAATTTTTAATTTTTATTGATTTGACCAATTTGTTTGAAAATTGAATATGTTATGCAGGGAGTCCAGAGCTGTCATAAGCACAACGGACAGAATTTTAGCCTCATAAATTCACGATAAAAAAAATTATTCTCTCTTACATTTTTGTGTTTCACTGTGATACTTTCCGAGCAAAATGATGAAACTATTATCTTTACACTCCTTATAGATCCCTCAATAACTCGCATTTTTCTCAAATTTTTCGTGACGGTACGCCGTAGTTCAACAAAATTAAAACCATTATTTTTCTAAGAAAACTGAATCATCTATCAAGTTTCAGCCTTATTATTGCAAATTGTTTATTTTCATATAATTGTACCGAAATAATTCACTTGTATTAAAAGTTGTGAAAAAAACATTATTTTCACCAAACAAAATATTATTCATGTTGAAAATCAATAAAAATATGGGGAATTCCACGTGAATTCGAACAATGATTTTCCCTCATCATTTTCGATTCACTCCACAATTTTGAAAAGTTGTTCATACGACTCTACGATTTCAAAGAAGAACTGCTGAACTTTGTTAGATTTTTCCCTCCAACCGTTAATTTTCAATGATTATTCAAACCCATCTCAAAATTAGCATTTTTTTTAAATCTCGAAAAATTCTCACAAATCTTACTTTTCATTCAGATAATTTTTACACCCTTCCCATGATGGGACGATTTGTTCTTCTATTTTTTTCAGCACTTTCAACATTTTGAACAAACAAAACACCATGTTTTAACGTTTCGAAAATTCTCAAAAAATTACCGAAAATTCTGTATTCAATTCTGAATCTTTTGACGCAAGACCCACGATGTCGCACGACCACATTCCAGGCTTTTGTACCCCCGTACAGGTGTTTGTAAAAAGATTCAGAATTGAACACTGAATTTTTGGTGATTTTTCGAGAATTTTCGGAGCGTTGAAACATGGTGTTTTGTTTGTTCAAAATAGTGAATCGAAAATGATGAGGGAAAATCATTGTTCGAATTCACGTGGAATTCCCCATATTTTTATTGATTTTCAACATGAATAATATTTTGTTTGGTGAAAATAATGTTTTTTTCACAACTTTTAATACAAGTGAATTATTTCGGTACAATTATATGAAAATAAACAATTTGCAATAATAAGGCTGAAACTTGATAGATGATTCAGTTTTCTTAGAAAAATAATGGTTTTAATTTTTTTGAACTACGGCGTACCGTCACGAAAAATTTGAGAAACATGCGAGTTATTGAGGGATCTATAAGGAGTGTAAAGATAATAGTTTCATCATTTTGCTCGGAAAGTATCACAGTGAAACACAAAAATGTAAGAGAAAATAATTATTTTTATCGTGAATTTATGAGGCTAAAATTCTGTCCATTGTGCTTATGACATGTTTCTTTGAAGGTTTGGAATAAAGCCATAATAAAGCCGAATAATTACATAATTATTCGGAATATTAATTGTTACAGCTCTGGACTCGCTGCATAACATATTCAATTTTCAAACAAATTGGTCAAATCAATAAAATGAAAAATTATTCGATATTTTTGGTTTTTTTTTTTTCTCCAAAACCAATTGAAATTTAGGTCTGAAATTTTCAGGAACTTAGTATTTTAATAGTACCTACTTAGTACTTATCCATGAAATATCATGAGGATATTCGCAAAAGGCATTTTAACCCTGCTTATCCGCCTATGGCATTTCTGTTGTTTCTTTGAAGGTTTGAAATAAAGCCATAATAAAGCCGAATAATTACATAATTATTCGGAATATTAATTGTTAACTGAAAATTGCATTCTAGTGAAAGGAACGATATGTCCGAGTCTGGAAGTTCCCGAAAGTGAAGTGACAATGTAATCTTCATCTAGGCACCTCAAGATGTGATCTCATAAAAAAATCCTTTGATGTGGGTCTTCGCGATGTCATGACGTAATGTTTGAGTCCTAAGGAGATAGCGATTTGAAAAAAGTGCATCTTTCACTCTGCCCTAACAGTCATGTTCCAAATTCGACTACATATATTATAAGCCCAACTATAGATAAGTTGCGTTTGTATTCTCAAAGAGTAAAAAAGTGTTTCTTTTATTTTGGACCCATAAGACTAAGCGTCAGAAACAACAAAGATTAATTTATATTCATGACGCAAAGATGCATCTACAGATACGAAATTTTCGTGCGACGCGACGAGATCTTTCCAGTGTCAAAAATTAGGTATAATATTATAATTGTGTTAAAGAGTGGTTATAGTGTATATAAGTATATGTACAGCTCGCACGTATATAATAATGTATCTCATTGTTGTGAGTCGAGGGAAGAAGAAAAAATTACGTAGGCCGCAATATATTCAGTTTAGAAGTATTTTGTGTACTTTTAGTTGTAATAGGTCCCAATTTTAAAGAATAGAAGATTTTATTTTATTCGAAGTTTTCGTTAATTTCGCTATATCTAGGCCCATATTATAAAACACTTGATAACGTGTGTGCGCATATGTTCTACATATTGCTAATGTATTTATAATTCTATATAATATATTTATATATTATATAGAATTATAAACAGCTAAATCTCCAACATTCATGCGTTTGGCATTGCATTTTTTTCATCACAAACCATAATCAAGTGAAAAAATATACATATTACTTCAGTTCAACAACAAATAAACATCCCTGCTGGAAGTGAAAGGATAGAAAGGGATAGAAATGTTAGGATAGAAAGAGATAAAGATTTTTTATCCCTCGCAACTACATACTTTGCATCCCTCAAACGCTATCCTTTTCTATCCACGACTCTATCCCAGACAAACTCTGAAAAGCTATCTCTTCCTATCTATTAGTTCAATCTTTACTTGTATGTATCTCTTTGTATCAATAAGTCTATCCCTTACGTTTTGCCGAGTTTATCTTCTTCTATCCTGAGGTAGATCATTGCAGTTAACAAATTCTTATCCTTTTCTATCCACATTTATTTATCCATTGCTATCCGCAAAGTATCTCCGAAGGTCTATCCCTCTGAATACCCTCTCGAATCTTTTATTGTCGGCAGCCATTTTTTTTTTTTTTTTTTCGTAAAAAAGTTTAATTACGAATCACATTTATAGTTGATAGATTCAGACGGCGGAGTGAGTCGGGTGAAGTATATGAAATCTTTTTCAAATTTCCAACGCTCAGTCGGGGATTCGAACCCTCGACGGTCAGATTATCAGTCGCACACCATATGCGCTGCGCCACGCTCTCGTCTTATTTTTACAATTCACTAATTGTACACAATGACTGTGATAGAATGGGGACTTAGTCGTCGAATGTCTGCGAAATGTTGAAAAGTATGTTTGAAGCCTTGATTTTCTATCCATTCTTACTCACGGTCTATCTATGTTAATTCCGTTCGATATCAATTAGAATTCAGAGTCCTGTCTATCCACTTGTATCTATATCTTTGCAAATCTCTTGCTATCTTCTTTTGAATCCAAACTAGGGTCTATCCTTTCCAATCTCTAATTTCCTATCCAAATCTATCCCTCGCCTATCTAATTGAATCCTTTTCTATCTCGATCTCGATATAAAATCAGGCCTATCCTTTTCTAACCCCAATTTCCTATCCAAATCTATCCCTCGTCTATCTGATTGAATCCTTTTCTGTCTCGATCTCGATATAAAATCAGGCCTATCCTTTTCTAACCCCGATTATTATTATATTCAAATATATAATTCAGCGCCTGTATATATATACCTATAAATCTTTTTCTAGTGATAATCAATTATATAATCAACAAATGCACATTACATAAGAATGGAAAATTTTGGGATAGAGGGATAGATTTGGATAGGAAATTGGGGTTAGAAAAGGATAGACCTGGTAGTCGATTGAAATTGGGATAGAAAAGGATTCAACCAGATAGGCGAGGGATAGATTCGGATACAAAATCGGGGTTAGAAAAGGATAGGCCTGATTTTATATCGAGATCGAGATAGAAAAGGATTCAATCAGATAGGCGAGGGATAGATTTGGATAGGAAATTGGGGTTAGAAAAGGATAGGCCTGATTTTATATCGAGATTGAGATAGAAAAGGATTCAACCAGATAGGCGAGGGATAGATTTGGATACAAAATCGGGGTTAGAAAAGGATAGGCCTGATTTTATATCGAGATCGAGATAGAAAAGGATTCAATCAGATAGGCGAGGGATAGATTCGGATACAAAATCGGGGTTAGAAAAGGATAGGCCTGATTTTATATCGAAATCGAGATAGAAAAGGATTCAATCAGATAGGCGAGGGATAGATTCGGATACAAAATCGGGGTTAGAAAAGGATAGGCCTGATTTTATATCGAGATCGAGATAGAAAAGGATTCAATCAGATAGGCGAGGGATAGATTCGGATACAAAATCGGGGTTAGAAAAGGATAGACCTGGTTTTCGATTGAAATTGGGATAGAAAAGGATTCAACCAGATAGGCAAAGGATAGATTTGGATTCATTTTACTTATCCCTTCGTATCCGAAAGATTCAAAATGATTCAAATGGATAGACATCCTATCCTTTCACTTCCAGCAGGGATGAGTCAAGATGAAAAGATTACGAAAATACTCGAATGTCGATAGGGATTGTCTTATGTGATGAATGATGATTGATAATCGTTTGAATTTTCAAAAAATAAGTAACAGAGTACTAATTGTGAGATATGTGAACATTTGAAAGTCCACACATAATATTATAATCATATGCAGTTTAATTTTTATAATTTACGATCATATTTAGATATAACTTTTTGATCAATATCTCTGTTCTGAAGCGTGTATCAAACATTATTTGAACGTAATATGAAAAACCTGTACTATAAACAATGATTTACGTGAAACCCGGTATTATTTGATATAGACGATTGTAAACTAATTATAATCGTGTTCAAATATATACTTTTTTATCTTATTATCTAAGCAATCGTTTTATTTTCAAACTTATGGGTATAAGATCATAATCATAAGTTTTTTGGGAAGCCAAATCTTCATATGAAACACATACGAATCGTAATGCACCAAAGTTATTATCAAACCTTATGCCTCTGATATTCTAGAGAGTTATTTGTGCAGACTAGATTTCATTTTTAATGCTAAGAAAGACAACTGTGTCAGAATGAAAATCAAAACTCTTTCTAAAGAAGGAGAAGGGAAAAATTTAAATTTCGTTCAATAAATTACGGAAATATCTACATGAAACGCATATAGTATAATATAATAAATTTAAAATAGAATTTTCTACAGCGCACGAGCCACAATAATAATATGAAGGACAAAACGCTAGATGCTAATCAATCATGAGAAGCCAAATTATAATCTGCCGTCCGACAAATATCATTCAGTACCAATATCATTCATGATAATATATGTGATTATAGCATACTATGTCAATTATTCATGTGTAATATCAATTGTGTGATTATTTGAAGATCTTTGGAGTCAGGTGAATTATCAAAAATTGATTTGAAAATTACTTCAGTGCTATAAACGCAGCACATGTGTGGCTAAAAATCTTTAATCTATCCCGTGTCTCAATATGCGCATTGACTGGCGCTTTGTGGAGTGGTTTAATCTATAAAAGGGAGAGTAGTAACTGGACGATTTTACAAATAAGATTCGGAAAACTCAAAATCAGAAGCTGAAGCACGAGATGATCTTGTATATATGGAAATGCCCCCACCAATCGCACTATCAGATGTTCCTTCTCCAGTTACAAAGTCAGCTACAATCAAGGAATCCTTTGGGATGTTTATAGCACCGCCCTTGGTAGCATCTCTCTCAGCCAATCGTTGTTTCAGCATTCTGATTTTCTCCTCTTTCTGCGATAGAAAAATATGAAATTTATGGATTCAACCAAGCACTAACTATTCAATTAGCACTAGATACGTATAATCTGGTGCAATTCATATCATTGATATCAATAACTGCATGTAGTCACAGAAAATGATAAAAGAATCAAGAGCAAAAGTGTGGATTATTTCATTCCAACTCCATCAAAACGATAGACCCATCACCTTTTCAATTTTCACTTAGCATTTTTCCTGCGGTAGTACAACGTCTGAAGACTTACCAAAAAAATTGTCAATTTTTCAGTCTATGAACGTCATCCAAATCAAAAATGCCTGACTCCATTATTATGAGTGGAAAGACGTTGTTTTCTATTCTTTTCAGCATATTCTCTATTTTAATATTGATATTACAGTAGTTTACATTTTTTTTATATGAACGGTTTTGTGAGTAATTTAATTTCCAGTTTTCGAAATGATAGTTTTTACACAATTTCAAGATTAGGTAGGTATGTATTACAGCAACAGATTCTGAGTTTAACTCGTAAACTATCTCTATAGTAATACCACAAGACCTTCAAAGTTATCGGATACCTATTTATCGATTGTTCTGCTGCGTGGCATCGTGAAGGCTAAGTTTTGCAGATCAAATATCACTCCTGCTGCGCGCTCGTGATTTTTGTACAAAACTTGGCCCGTTTGTTGCTATGCAGGATCAAAACATGAGGAAAATAACTGATTAATTTTGAAGGTCGAGATGAATTTGAATGGTCATAGGCTGAAGACGTGTATTGAAAATGATTGAAATTTTTTTGGAACGTTTTCAGGGTTCGTAATATTGCAAGAAAAATCTTTAGTGCAAATGAGGAAATGTCATGTTTAATCGTTCATTGAGTCGGCATGAGCTACCCCATATGTAAGTTCGACAAAGTTTATTGCAACTGAAATTCGTACAAGGCTTTGCTTACCGCAGCAATTAGCTTTTGTAACTCATCATTTTCATTCAATAACTTCTGATATCTCTCTTCGTCTTCCTTGCATATACCAACGTCTGGATTATACTTAGACTCCGCCTTATCCCTTGGATGACGGATAACTTCTATCACTTTGGGTACAAATATCAAAGCCATACTTAAAAAACAGCAAAATATTATAGCTAATGCCACAAAAGCAAAGCTTGCGTCTTGCTGACTTGCAATGACCATTGTTACCGGAGCTGTGATAAGACATAATACCACAACATTGTAGATTGACATTCCCACATAACGTGAATCATTAATTTGTTTTACTTTAATACTGCGGGTCTCATAGGCCAGAAATAGACCAAATACTAATACAATGCCTTTGTAGCCATAGACCAAACCTGGAAAACATGTTCATTCAGTATGAAACAAAGCTTTAGGATGAGACCTACTTTGATTGGTATTAAACAAGCGAATGTTATTCACCAAGCCATATTATGTTATGATCACTTTCGCAGTGCTCTAGCTCGGGTCTGATTCTGGCATCGTCGTCTCCATACAGAGGTGATTCTAATGGAAAAACTTCGATGCGCCTCTGCAATGGATCTAACAACTGCCATGAGCTCAAAATTATAACGTCAAATGTCAACAGCGCGCTGACCATTGTATAGAGCTTCCACGGCTGAATCTTCTTCTGTATAGATGAAACTTTTTGTTTAACCAAAAATAACTAGAAAAAGGGGAAACGTTACGAATACAGGACTGGTATGCAACGCGTGATCTGGAAAGCGTGCGGGATTAATTATTAGTATTTACTTAGTAATTACCCATGTTATATCTATTCTATATTTTACAGGTGGTGCATAATCTGTGTGGTTATAATATGCTGCGTATGTTTGGTTAAGCTTTTTTGAGTATAACAGTAGAATTATAGGTAGATATCAATTCAAGGGGTATACAGGGTGATTCAGAATTCGTGACGAATCTCTTGAGGGGTTGATCCTTGTCAAAATTGGGATCAAAAGTTCCTTAGCCATTTTTCTGAAAACTGATTTTTTTCTTTGGAATTTTTTTTTTTTTTCAACAAACAATTTTTTTCAATAACTTTTTTTTTTCGTCACGAATCTCTTGAGGGGTTAATCCTTGTCAAAATTGGGATCGAAAGTTTCTTAGCCATTCTTCCGAAAAATGATTTTTTTCTTTGGAACCATAACATATTTTTTTAACATCTTCCACCAAATAAGAAACTTTCACTGAGAAATCTCTCTAATATTAGGTAGAATAATAGGTAGAGAGTGTCTATGATAAATATGTCAGTCTCCGTAGAGTTGCTAAGAGACACCTGTTAGCCGCTAAGTCCGCGTATATCCAATCCAAATTTATGCTTGCTGGTAACACTAGGTTGTTATGGAGGGAGTTGGATAAGCTGGGAGTCACAAATAAGCCTAAGTCGATCGCACTGCCTGCTAATCTCTCGCTGGACGTGATTAATTTGCATTTTGCCTCTATCTCTGCGGGTGCGCCGCTGCCTTCTTTTGCTGAAGTTTTCCCTGTATCCGCTACCGCGGCTAGTAATCTACCAAATGAGGTATTTTCCTTCCTGCCTATACCGTCGCTGACCGTAGACAGCGCAATAACTCGCATTACTACCCGTGCGTCGGGCCCGGATAACCTGCCTATTAACGCCTATAACACATTCAAATATTTGTTGATTAACTCATTACGCGGCTGCTTAATAATTCATTATCGTATGGAGTTTTCCCTTCAGCATGGAAGTTGTCACACGTCATCCCGGTGCCTAAAGTTAGGAACCCTACGTCAGCAGCTGAGTTGAGACCTATATTGTTGATATGCTCCCTGTCCAAGATATTGGAGCGCCTTGTCTTCGATCAAATAACGCGTTACTTAGTGGCTTCAAGTATTTACTTGACGATAAACTGTCCTGGGACCAACATGTTCCTGACGTCTGCAAAAAAGCTGCTGTAACCCTTTATCGCATCCGTATGACTGCTGGTGACCTTAATCTTGCGCTCAAACGGCAATTAGTCACTGCCCTAGTTCTGCCGATCTTTGACTATTGTGCCATTGCACTTACTAGCATCTCAAATGAGCGGGAAACAAGCCTCCGCCCGTGTAGAAAATTGTTGGGGCGTCCCAATTAGAAAAGAGGCCCTTTCTGGGCGTCAACAGGGCATCCACTATAAAGGCATCCTCACTGTTGCCTCACTGGGACATAGGTAGGGCTTATTTTGGCATCCAAATTTATTTTGTTTAGGCTCGCCCAATCTGTGTCAACGTTGGCCCAAATCGGGGTTTAGCTAGGCATCCAGTCTCATTCTATCGAGGCTTGCCCAACTTGTGCCAAACTTGGGCCAAGTCGGAGTTTAGCTAGGCATTCAGACTCATTTTGTCCAGGCTTGCCCAACTTGTGCCAAACTTGGGCCAAGTCGGGGGTTAATTAAGCATTCGGACTCATTTTGTCCAGGCTTGCCTAACCTGTTCCAAACTTGGGCCAAGTCGGGGCGTAGTCAGGCATTCAGACTCATTTTGTCCAGGTTTGCCTAACTTGTGCCAAACTTGGGCCAAGTCGGGGGTTAATTAGGCATTCGGACTCATTTTGTCAACGCTTGCCTAACCTATCCCAAACTTGGGCCAAGTCGGAAGTTAATTAGGCATTCAGACTCATTTCGTCCAGGCTTGCCCAATCTGTGCCAAACTCGGGCCAAGTCGGGGGTTAATCAGGCATTCGGTCAACCATATCAGACGCCATCTACCACGGCGCGGTCAACTTACAGTAAACGCCATTTTGTCTAAAATCTTTCTCGCTAACAAAGTAACTACGGAAATTAACTAGTCGTGGAATAGAATAGCATTTAATCGGAGAAAAAATGATCTCTCTTGATATAGCAGAGTCGGGGTGTAGCCAGGCATTCAGACTCATTTTGTCCAGGCTTGTCTAATTTTTGCCAAAATTAGTTAACTGGGCATTTGGACTCATTTTGTCTGGGCTTGCCTGACTTGTGCCGAGCTTGGGCCAAGCTGGGGGTTTATTAGGTATTTGCGCTGATTGTTTCCAGGCTTGCCTAACCTCTGCCAAAGTTGGCCCGAGTCAAGGTTTATCCAGACTCACAGGATAATTTTAAAACCAATATTGGCCCAAATTCTGTATCCCATAATGGCCCACCTTTTATACCCAATGTTGCTCCGAGTTTGGATAGCCCATATATATTATATATACCCGTGTAGAAATTTTTGTTGGGCGCCAACAGGGGCCAAGTTAATTTGGCTCGATATTATCCAGGCTCAAGTAAGGTCGCCTGCATTGGGCCAATGTTGGATTGTCCCACTTGTGTGATCTGGCCCCATACAGGCTTTCAAACTTGGACCAACTTGGGCTGCCAAAATAGGCCGCAGTCTGGAAGCCTGTATGGGGCCAGATGTAACAAGTGGGACAATCCAACATTGGCCCAATACAGGCGACCGAACTTGGGCCTGGATAATATTCAGGCAAATTAACTTGGCCCCTGTTAGCGCCCGACAAAAATTTCTGCACGGGCGTGTAGCGTTAAATAACTGCGTACGTTTTTTTGCTACGTCTACCGCGTCATGCGCACATCTCGGACGCTAGGCGCAATCTTGGCTGGCTCGAGCCGTGCAATCGGAGATTGTACCTCATTGGCTGCCTTTTTTACAAGGCCTTACATCTCGGCGTCAATGGGCTCTTTGCTGACCAGCTACACCTGAATGCTGGTATTGCCAGGCGCAGAGATCCGACCCGGACAGACACCCTGCGTGCGCCGAACGTTCGCACGGTAACGTACCAAAAGTCGTTCATAGCCACTGGGATCGCATTCTGGAACGCGTTGCCTCTGGCTGTCACTTTGGCTACTACCCTTGGTGACTTTCGTAGGCTCTGTAATAATTATCTCATGGGTCGAGAAAGGTCTGGGACAGGTCTGCCTGGTTAGAGCGTGCGTTAGAGCCGGGCTGGATGTTACAAGCTTGGATCGTTGTGGTTGGAATTGTAATTGTAATTGTAATTGCCGTTAATACTATTTACCTATCTACATATTTGCGACTTCCTTAGAATTACTTATTATTATGTTTTCTGTTAAGTATATTTCTGTTCTATCTTCGCTATTGTAGAGTTTAACTCATGTATAACCTTCCTATACTAGTTGATTATAATGCTCCCAGTAAACTAAAAAGAATTGGAAATGAATTGAAAATGATTCATCGGTCCATCTTCCGATCCCGTTTTGCCCGGAACTCGAATTGGGTATCGCACATTTCTATTCTCGAATCCTTCCGAATTCTGTTCATCGAATTTATTCACGTCTCACATAATCGAACGAATGCGTCTATTTGTTTCAATTCGCAAATCGGAATTGAATATAAGACCTTGTCTATTCTCATAAACTGTCCACAGTTACGCTAGGTTATGAATTCCGATGAATTTCACACCGGGAATTCATCGTAGAGGGTTAGCGAATCGAATGAATGCGACTAGGGAGTAAGGCACGATCTGATCCGTCTGAATTCTGTTCTGGGGATTTGATAGGAAACATTTTAATTTGCATGAATCAGTTCTTGATGTGAATTCGAGATAATTACAATCGAAAGATACACTTTCCGTAATTTCTATCCAAAAGAATTCCAGTGCACAAGTACTATAGATTAATGTGTTTGAATTCGTAACTAAGAATTACATAGACATTGATTCGTATTCGTCTAATATATTCATCCAACTGTGCATAATTGCAAACGAGATTTTCATTCAATATTGCAGCAATATTGCAGCTGCAACGAACATCGCGAATGAAAATAATAAAATACCTAATCCTCAATCTATAGAAAGAAGAGTAACAGTTTTCTGTAGATTTTCGTCGAAGGTTGTGAATTTTTTTGAATAAGTGGGAATGTATAGCATTGGAGAAAATGCAGAAATATCGTCTCGTACATTTCCATAGGTATCCGAAAATTTTGACATCGCGATAAATATCACAAGTTAAAGTTGATATAAATGTGCGAAACTCAGAACCATACGATAGCGTTATATCTTGGGAAAGTGTCATATTTGTCTACAAGAGATCATTGGAGCTAGGCGAATACGGGATCACGCGGGATCAAGTAAGTTAAGCAACGGTACGCAGGGTCGACACTTGGATGGGTGACCGTTGGAGAATTTGATGCAATTATTAAACTGTGAGTTTCCTTTATTCATCCTGTTCCTGGCCATCAATTTTTTTTTTTGCAATCTTTCTGCAACATCGCCAATATTGCGGTGCAACACTGCAGTAATACTGCAGGAATATTACGGTGCCGTCTGGGATGGTGAAAACGTAAATACGATACGTCATATTTGGAATTCAAACGAATAGACTTTGATAGTAACCTTATGCGTAGTAATTACAATACTCGAATAGAAAAACGGGATTCATGCGAATTGAAAATGTTCAATTCTTTCCAATTCTTTTTAGTTTACTGGGCTAGAACTTATGAATTTTGTACACTTTCTGTTTCATCTGTGGTCGTTAGGGAGTGATTACTCCACGATCAATTAAATCTTCTTCTATCTATCTATCTATCTATCTATCTATCTATCTATCTATCTATCTAATATTGAAAAAAAAAAAACTTATTGGCATCGTGTGGGATTCTTTAAAATTGACAAATAATACAGAAAAAAAAAAAAAATTGTCGAAACAAAAAGTTATTTGCCGGAAAAAAAAAATTTCCAAGGGAAAAAATCATTTTTCAGAAAAATGGCTGAAGAACTTTCGATCCCAATTTTGACAAGGATTAACCCCTCAAGAGATTCGTCACGAATTCTGAATCACCCTGTATACACCTCAAATAGGGCCATTTTTGAAGGACTGGCATGTGTCTAAATTGTTCTTTAATCCCCTAGTTTTATTACATCAGTTCACTAATCTTTTAAGGGGACCAGTACAGCGACTTTTTGAGAAATTATCATAGTCCGAAATGAATTTATTTCATACACGGAGAAACTTTTAGTATGAATATTTGTTTGATTGCGTATGAAAAGTTAACATAAAATGTAAGAATTTAGGGATAATCGTGTCACGCTGACAATCCTTCCTACAATCATATGAAACATTAGTATATATTTGATACTTTCTGCTACTGGGGCTTGAGAGAAATTCTAAAACTTTATACGAAAAACGGCCGAATATTTCCGAGCTATTCCGAATTCAGCCGAAGGGCCAGACCGCTCTCAGATCGAGGACGCGCGCTCTCTTGTGTTGGTGTGGTTGTCTGGGTATAACTTAGCAGTGAAAGAAACTGCAACAATGGTCATGTACATTAGGGGAGACCGGGGCTAAAAGTTACCGGGGTAAGTTGTTCAAATCAAAATAACTCTTAAACGAATAGAGATAAAAATATGGTCCAAGTGCGTCGTGAATCAGTAAGCAACAGCGCACCTACGGCAACCATATTAGTAAGACCATTGGTCTCGAATGACGTTGCTCGTGAGCACGTGTCTTTCTAATACAGGTGAGTAAATATTTTTGTGTTGGTTATTTTTGGTCTATTTAATTCATTTTGATAAATAGCCTTTAGATTTTTATGTGGTATATAAAGATACATCTAGTTTTCATATACCGACGTATAAATTAAGTTTATTTCATCAACCGAGCCTAAAATTTACGTTTATATGAGAAAATGCCATTTGGGGTTAGTTGTTACTCTTTTTTGGGGCATGTTGTTACTTTGCAACAACTTACCCTATCGCGTGGTCATCAACGGAAAATATTGTTTTTTTTTAATTTTTTATTACAGAATGCGAACTTATAATAGAACAGCAAGTCGGGGAACTATATCTCAAGGCCTCATGCAAAAAGCCCCAGATGAAGTGAGGAAAATGGCGAAAAATTAACAACTATTGCTAAAAAGTAAAACTTTGGAAATTTGTAAATCATCTTTTTTCTACTTGAAGGGTCACACGAATCGCCTTGGAATTGTTAACGAAATTACCATAAAGAGGCACAAAAAAAAGTGATCAAATTGTCAGCTTGCCTATTTTTTCGATGACTTCCGGCCAAAAACCGATGCGTGTCACGTGGAACACCCCATATATAACTCAAATGACATATTATCAATGATATATCTTTTATGATAATAATTGATCTTAATATATTATATTATTTCTAACAATGATTGATCTCAATATATATTATTTTAAACAATAATTGATCTCAAAGTATTACTTGGAGTTATTGGGATAACAAACAATAAAAAAAACTATATATTTATGTTCACCGTTCAATTTGAGTTTAATTTATGCACGACAAATAATTGTAAACTCTTTGAATATTGTTAATTCGTTCTTAAATACATAAATTTAATCTAAAATAATTGTTTTTTTTATGAAATATACCCACAATAAATCTTGTAACAACTTGCCCCAGCTCATGCACAACTAGCCCCGAACCGGGGCAAATTGTTACTTTACGTTTTGTTGCAAAAATAAAATCATATCAAAAAAACTTATGCAAATATATTCCAAAACGGTTATGCATACTAAAGTAGAATATATTTGCCAAATTGTAGAACAATAATATTTATAATTTTTCTCATCGAAATAATCTTTCAATAATATTTATATTTGACGAATTTTTTCCAATCAATTTTTCAAGTTATTCAAAAAAGTGTAACTTTTAGCCCCGGTCTCCCCTACTTCCATATTTTCTCGTAAGGTGGCGACCAGCGCTTTCGATATTCTCGCGAGTGCCACTTATAGAAGTTGGTGAGTATATATAGAGGCGGAAGATCTCATCAACAAGCATGGCTTGATCCCGCTACAGCACTGATCCTATGGTGGTGATGTCAATATACAGACATCAAGGTACGACATCGGAATACCCAGGCTCGACCGGTACCTTCGCTCACTGGCTAACCGCTTTGTTCAAAAGCTCCTCCTCCTCCTCCTCCTCCCTCCCCCCCCCCGCCCGCCAAATCTAGTGTTAAATTAATTTTTGTTTTTCTGGCGTACCCAGCACACCACGTGACCTCCATTTTTCGTATAGTGGTTTAGAAAGATCGCAACGCGTTTATACTAAAACGTACAACGTTTAATTTCACTCTTTGCAAAGCTCTATACTAATTTTTGTTATTCGAGTCCATTACAGATTTTAGTCACAGTACCTCGATTATCCCTAAATTCTTATATTTTATGTTAACTTTTCATATGCAATCAAACAAATATTCATACTAAAAGTTTCTCCGTGTAACCAAAGTTCATTTCACATCAAAATATTTTTCTTTTTCAAAATCATGTGTCGTAAGGATTTTAGAGCACCGTTGAACCGGTTCAGGTCATCTTGGATTCATTTTCTTCAGAAGACAAATCCTCATCATGTGAATGTAGGAATTTTAAAATAAAAAATCATGTCATAAGTTATGATCAATTTACCAAATTTGCAAAAATTATTATCACTCATTTCTTAAATAACTTGGCCAAAACGAAAAATTTTCAAAATTCCTACATTCACATGATGAGGATTTGTTTTCTGAAGAAAATGAATCCAAGATGACCTGAATCGGTTCAACGGTGCTCTGAAATCCTTACGACACATGATTTTGAAAAAGAAAAATATTTTGATGTGAAATGAACTTTGGTTATGAAATAAATTCATTTCGGACTATGATAATTTCTCGAAAAGTCGCTGTACTGGTCCTCTTAACACATCGACGGCTGAGCGGAATAACATCCTATCTCAAATTGTGTTGGTACCACTGTGGCGGTCTCTCTACAGGGCGATTCAGGTTGGACGCACCATATCAGGTGAGTTCTCCCGAAAATCTGAGACTCAAGTTCCTTTACCAAACCTTCCAGGGTCTAATAATTTAGGAGCTGCAGAAGATCTTAGTCGACTAATCAGAGGGCTTATGAGTGACCAGGACAGGGCCGGTTCAAGAGTGTAAGTCGAGCAGTGCCCGCGTCGGATAGATTCTTATCGCCCGACGTTTCAGTCCGACTTCTGGATGAGTATGATGGCGTCGTCTCCTGGAGATATTTTCGTACGGCATACGGATCCGTTCTCGTAGTCCAGGTCCTCGGCTTCGTAGTTCTCGTAGTCCAGGCCCTTGGCTTCGTGGTTCTCGTAGTCCAGGTACTTCGCCTCGTATTTCTCGTAGTCTAGATACATCGCTTCGTAGTTCGCGTAGTCCAGGTCCTTTGCTACGGAGCCGAGGACCTGGACTACGAAAGATACAAAGCGAAGGACCTGGACTACTAGAACTACCACGGCGAGGACCTGGACTACGAGAAATACGAAGCGGAGGACCTAGACTACGAGAATTACGAAGCCGAGGACCTGGACTACGAGAAATACGAAGCAGAGCACCTGGACCACGAGAACTACGAAGCCAAGGACCTGGACTACGAAAAATACGAAGCAAAGAACCTGGAATACGAGAACTACGAAGCCGAGGACCTGGTTTACGAGAAATACAAAGCGGAGGATCTGGACCACGAGAACTACGAAGCTGAGGACCTGGACTACGAAAAATACGAAGCAAAGAACCTCGAATACGAGACAGGGCCGGTTCAAGAGTGTAAGTCGAGCAGTGCCCGCGTCGGATAGATTCTTATCGCCCGACGTTTCAGTCCGACTTCTGGATGAGTATGATGGCGTCGTTTCCCGGAGATATCTTCGTACGGCATACGCATCCGTTCTCGTAGTCCAGGTCCTCGGCTTCGTAGTTCTCGTAGTCCAGGCCCTTGGCTTCGTAGTTCTCGTATTCGAGGTTCTTTGCTTCGTATTTTTCGTAGTCCAGGTCCTCAGCTTCGTAGTTCTCGTGGTCCAGATCTTCCGCTTTGTATTTCTCGTAAACCAGGTCCTCGGCTTCGTAGTTCTCGTATTCCAGGTTCTTTGCTTCGTATTTTTCGTAGTCCAGGTCCTCTGCTTCGTATTTCTCGTAGTCCAGGTTCTCGGCTTCGTAATTCTCGTAGTCTAGGTCCTCCGCTTCGTATTTCTCGTAGTCCAGGTCCTCGCCGTGGTAGTTCTAGTAGTCCAGGTCCTTCGCTTCGTATCTTTCATAGTCCAGGTCCTCGGCTCCGTAGCAAAGGACCTGGACTACGCGAACTACGAAGCGATGGATCTAGACTACGAGAAATACGAGGCGAAGTACCTGGACTACAAGAACTACGAAGCGAAGGACCTGGACTACGAGAACTACGAAGTGGAGGACCTGGACTATGAGAAATACGAAGCGAAGGACCTGGACTACGAGAACCACGAAGCCAAGGGCCTGGACTACGAGAACTACGAAGCCGAGGACCTGGACTACGAGAACGGATCCGTATGCCGTACGAAGATATCTCCAGGAAACGACGCCATCATACTCATCCAGAAGTCGGACTGAAACGTCGGGCGATAAGAATCTATCCGACGCGGGCACTGCTCGACTTACACTCTTGAACCGGCCCTGTCCTGGTCACTCATAAGCCCTCTGATTAGTCGACTAAGATCTTCTGCAGCTCCTAAATTATTAGACCCTGGAAGGTTTGGTAAAGGAACTTGAGTCTCAGATTTTCGGGAGAACTCACCTGATATGGTGCGTCCAACCTGAATCGCCCTGTAGAGAGACCGCCACAGTGGTACCAACTTAATTTCGGAGAAACCGAATGTCTTCTGGAGATAGGCTAGTTTCCAAACACAATTTGAAATAGGCTAGTTTCCCAACGCATTTTGAGATAGGATAGTTTTCAGTCAAAATTTGAGATTGGCTAGTTTCCAATCGTCATTTGACGTAGGCTAGTTTCCAAACACAATTTGAGATAGGATGTTATTCCGCTCAGCCGTCGACATAATCAAGTAAAATTCAGAAGTTGTAAGTCGGGTCTCAGAGTTAGAAGCAGTCAAAGCGAAAGCACCTAATGTAAGGTGCATTAGATTTGAATCAACTGCTGCCTTTATTTTAAATACTTGGGTCCAAGGTCGGCGACTTACAAAATTTCAGAGTGTGGAGTAACTCAGGTGTCGGGGTGGAGGGGGGGGGGGGGGGGGGGGGGGGGGGGGGGGGGGACTCACCACATTTTTTCTTAAAGTTCAATTAAGTAGTTTTTCCGAAGTGCAATAGTCCGAATATTGTTTTACAGGATAAACGTATTCATCAATATGATCGAGATTTGAATCTGCTAGGGGGCTCGCAAGCGTTGATTATAGGGAAATATAATATGGTTATTTTCGAAAAATTTTGTATACTTGTTTTTATCAAGAGATTTTCAAAATCCATTAAAAAATTTTAGTTTTGAAACAAGGCCTTTAGGGTGTGGAATATCCACACGGTGGGCATTCAGGGTGTGGAGCAGCGTTGCCAGAAAGTACGCTAGTTTCTCTCTCACTCCGCCGCGATCGCCATACGCTCTATCTCTTATTGTGGTACTTTCTGGTAACGCTGGTGTGGAGTGCTCCACACCATCCACACAAAAGTCGCCAGCGCTGCTTGGGTCTCTATAATTGTTCAGAAAACAAAACAGAGAAAAAAAGCGCGAGTGATTTTTCTGAAAAACTTGACGAGTTCGTTTGATTGCAGGGAACCTTGAGGGAAATACCCGATTAATTTTGCAGCTCGAGTGGTATTCGGGGGATTATTTTTCCATCCGGATTTCGGCCCATAGAATTGCATCCTGAGACAAAATCCACAGTTAAAAATCAAAATTTAAAAGTCACAGAATTATAGCTACATGAAAAATTACCGCGGTGAAAGCACACGTGAAATTACCAGGGGAATAATCAAAATTATCAGTTAAATATTGTGTAGGCTATGCAAAATAACGTCGAATGGTGCAATTCTATTGGCTGAAATTTGGATGTGAAAAATAATCTACTCGGATTTGATCCATGTCTTTTTATTCGCTTAGTGCAACACTTGATTTTCGACGCCAGCGCGCGAGGTGGCGATTTTGGGAACTTTTGGTTTACGCAATATAGAAGTTATACATGGTGCTACATGGCAATACACGGAAAAAAATAAATTGTTGTAGTAACCCCAATTGTGTTATCATTTACCACAATCGCATGCAACTATTGTGCCAGCCAGAGTAGCATGTAACCGTGACTGTTTAATTGTTGTTAAAGAATTGTAGCAATAGTTACAACAATCATGGGGTAGGACGAAATCTGAACGAAAAGTTACTGTTACTGTCACAAGTACTATATGACAGGTTGAACGCACAGCAAGGTGGTTTAACTAAACAAGCTAACTTGCTGAATTCACTACAATTTCGGACCACAATCTTGGTGTATTCTTAGCATATACGTTAGCATAATCCACATAACAATGTTGTTACTAAGATCGCAATTGCTGTCTCTTGTACAACAAAAATTTTACTCCACCGCTGTTGTTATGATAGCAACATCTTTTTTTTTCCGTGTATGATAAAGCGTGCTACTAGGGTATGAGAATTGAAATTCATTTCATCCAAACAATTTTTTTTTCATTTATTTCTTCAATTTTTTATTGAAATTTGAGTGGTGATGTGTTTTTGCAACTCCGAATGTGCGTGAAGACAGTGTGTCGATACGCGCGTGTCTACACGACGTGCGGCGCATATGCGGCGCATATGAGGACACATATATGTCGCAACAGTGAGAGCACGACGTGCAGATTAATTCGCACGTCGTGCACTCACCATGCAGGCATCATGCGGACATTTTGTTATCTGGGATTACTCGAACAACTTTGCATGGATCGATTTGAAATTTATTGATAGCAGCTTCACAATTACATTCTCTATGGAAGTACGTGGCCGTTTTTTGATTACATGTAAACTTTTTTTTTATAAACAATTTACTGCTTATTTGTTGGGCGAAAAATCGATTTATTTCTTCAAAAGTGCACCATTTTCTCAAAATTTGATAAAAAGAAAAACCCCTACGTAGTCCCATAGCTAATAATATATAGATTATAATTTCTTTTTTTGTTTTTGTTCCAAGTCTTATACTTTACGAGAAAACCGTCCGTCCGTGAAGCTATTTGTAAAAAACACGTTTCTCAAGATGGGCTTTGTCGCCGCCATTTTGTATGAAAATTACAATGAAATTTTTTTTTAATATACTTTAATATGTGTTCAATAAACCCTCTCAAAAGAAATGCCTTTCATACTCCCAAAATAAATTGTCGAAGTAAGGCCTTATTTTCTGCCGCTACAGTGGTGTTACCCCGTAACAATAATATGTTCGATTTGATACTACACCTTGAAATCGATCAAATAAATATACAAACAAATTAGTTCGACATTCGGATGTGGTTAAAAATGATCGTCGTATACCACAGAATTTTTGAGATTTTTTTTTTCAATATCAAAATGGGCATTTTTGTTTTGGTTGAAAAAAATCAGAAATTATGAAAGGATTTGTGAAAATCATTTGGAAAAAATGTAAGCGTTTGTTAGAGTTGGAACAATGATATAAAAAAAGACATGGATCTGATTCGAGGTAGTCAGGGTCAGACACTGGTCGTGTCGGCATGGAATTCCTAAGAAACTTGACTGTTCTTTAATTACGTACAAAAAAGATTAAGGCATCAAAAAGTTGTCTGTTCATCGGATAGAAGTTTACTGTCTGAATAACTAAAGACCGGAGTTTCTCAAATTAAAGCATTGGTAGATCCAAGTTCTTGCATTAAAATACTTCACTTTGACTGCATCTAGCTCGAGACAATTCCTAACTCTTACTTGATTATACTTCAAAAGACTATCGAACTTCTGTATTAATAAGACTTATTGGTAGGAAAAAAAAACGACACATGTCAGTGCAAAAAATCCCCCCATTTAAGGTGTGTGAACTCCCTTAATTGGGCAAAATAGGCAATACAGTAAAAAAAACTGTACCTAAATTTTACAAGGTTGCATTCAAATTTAAACTCACATTGTGATATTATAAAAATTTATGAACACACTTAATATTCATATGTGATATATTATTACTTGCTGATGAGTCTACATCATGCCACTATAAATTGCTGCATTCAGGTCCTATGCTACTTGTGAAAACATTGGTATACAATAATTTATGATATTCCTTAAGGTATATAGAGCGAGGTAGGAGTTTTCTTAGGAATTTTTTTGAACTTCGCTCAAATATAGATCATATTGAAATTAACAACTTTTCCTTATGAGCCAAAAAAAGTTGACGTTTGTGAAAAAAGATATTCTACTGCAAACTTTTCCGGCTTCCCTATATAACGTAGAAGTACCGTTTTTGGCCACTTCTGATTCAAGTTTACTTGCAAAGCATTCCAAATTATATTTATGTGTCATAGGCCGTAAAACCGCGATTTTAACCTCGCTTCGCTCGGTTTAAACGCGGTTTTTGGCCTGGACACATAAAATTCTGTATGCCATACGGCCGAAAAAGTATTTTCTGACGAATTTCATTATAATCTCAAATTCGTCGGAAAATACTTAATCGGCCTAGTGACATAATGTACTATTATATGATTGGAATGATTGGAAAATTCTATAAAAATAATATAGTACTTTTATAATGTAACTGTATTTTTGGGATGTTTTTGATACTGATTTGAGCCTGAAGTGGCCAAAAAACGTACAGTGGCCATAAACGGGACTTCTACCCTAACGCAATGTAAATTCTCGTGATTTCGAGATTTTTTCCGAATTATCGAAAAAAATAAAAATTTGAGATTTTTTTTTTAATTCTCAATAATTGTTTAAATTGTTATTGAAAATTTTTTAAAGGACATCTCCAGAAATTTTTCGAGAATTCGAGAAAAATCTCGAAATCACGACAATTTACATTGCGTTATATGGGGAAACCGGCAATTTTGCAGTGGAATATCTTTTTTCACAGACGTCAACTGTTTTTGGCTTATGAGGAAAAGTTGTTAGTTTCAATATGATCTATATTTAAGCGAAGTTTAAAAGAAATCCTAAGAAAACTCGTACCTCGCTCTATATACCTTAACATTTATATATCTCTACAATCTTTACATCGTAATGTAGATTTGTAAATAGAATAGAAAAAATATATATTGCAATCGACCTTGCTCCAAACTCTTTGATGTTATTACAGAGTATTTTAATTTCACTTTGGATTTGCCAAGTTCCCTGAATAATTTCACTTTTCGATTAAGAAATGGGCTTCCAAGTAGTTTAATTATTATGCTCAATAAATAAACTGTATTATCTTACCTTAGCTTGGTCTGCTTTAGTCTTTGTTGTCAGCCTATGTACCCTCCAGACTTTACTAAACATTGCTCCGAATGCCAAAGTAAATCCAGTCGATAACATCCAGGCTCTTGCTTGACAAACTCCCGGATATTCTGAGGGATCCACAAACCGTCCATCAACGCCCAGCAAAAATACAGATATTAGGCAAGTGATAACACCTGTTAACATTATTGTATTACAAACTGGATGCGAAGACATGATGACTCTGGACAGAAATAAGAAAGAATTATTATATGTAAATTCCTGAACAGATATCTGTGAGTATTTTCTGATGTAAAAGAGACACCATATCGTAGAAAAGGGAAGTTGCCCAATTCATTCATGCCACGTGTTGCTGCTGAAAATGGATGCTTTTAAATAAAATAAATTCATTGAGAACAATCTACATTAAACAAAATCGCAAGGTTTTAATTCGCAGGAAATTTTAAACCAAGCTTTTTCGCGCAACAGTTCAAACACATCATCGGAAACTGGCCATAAACAATTTGACTTGGCTGGTTTTTCACCAAATTCCCATTAAAAAAAATCCATATGAAATTATGCAACTTCCCTAATGCAAGTAATCACCTTCTATGTCTGTTCCAACTATTAAAAACAATGAGAGCCATAGCTATTACAATTCCTGCCGATGATACTGTTCCCATACATATAAATAACGGTAAAGATACAGTTCTCAGAACTCTTCGAACGATTGTTCTATCTTGGGGAACCTTCCCACCTATCCACCTCTCTTTGTCCAACCACGTTAAATTGTCACTTTGGGTATCATAGTATCCAAGTTTAACGTATATACCACCAACTACTTGTTCTATTTGTGTTAAAGCAATTCGATCCCCTTGAGAGCTGAACGCTACATATCCCTGCAAGAATTTCACCCAGTAATTATGATTATGATGGAAATTAATCATACAAACGTCCCGTTTGATATTATTAAGTGACTCACAGAAACCCCTAGGAATTGAGTTGAGTTTATAGCTGAATAAATATCATCAGCTATTTCTTTGTCCGTGTAGGTGAAATTTTTCAAACTTTTACCAAGCTTGGTTAATTTTTCCATCGTTTTGTTGAATGCTTCAAATAAAGACAGATTAAAAGTTTTCAAGCTTCAAGAAGCAAGGAGTAAGAAAATGATAATAAAATGATAATCTTCATGATTCGTGGTAAGTCAATAATTAAAAGAAATAATCTATATCAAAGCTCTCACCCAGAGCTACGGACCAGACGGCATCGTACGCGAGAGGCGCTTCTTGATACCCCTCAGGATACCTATTGTTATCAATATCGTAGCCATCCTCCTTCAACATTTTGTTCAATCTTTGCCTAAAATCCTCTGACGTCATACCACTAATTGTTTTTTGATTATTTTGGTTCCACATGAGAGCTTCTGTAGTCAAATGACCTTCCGCTGCCTGGCGCATCTGTTCTTTTGTGCAAGTTATACCCTCCTTATCCAAATTAACTTCAAACCAATCGTCTTCGTACCAGCCAATGAAAAACCAGACGTAACTCTTTCCATAGAGATTTTGATGATAAAGTTCACAGAGTACTCTTCTTGCCGCAACTACGTAAAATAATCCAACGATAACTCTGGCATCTTGACGACGCAGATTTCGAACTGCATCCGCAGGATCTGATAGAAAACTCTGCCGAGTTACGATTTCAATTCCTGCTTCCTTACATCGTGCTTCCAAATCTTCCACAGTCTAAAGAGAGACAGTTTTTTTTTAAATATATTTAGTGCCATGGTTTTATCTGATGCAAGGATAAAAAAAGAGCGAATAAAGGTATGACATTTGTACATATGCTGTATAGTTTTCTATTCATGTGTCGAACATCACTCATTGTCAGCAGATTCATTATTTGAAAGATAAAAATATGAGTAAAAAGGATTGGAACTTGCAACGTGGTGATCATTGGTATTGATTCATTACAATATTGATACTTACAGAAATGAATACTTCTTCCGCTTGCTGTAAAATTGCGACACGAGACCAGCCAAACTTTTGGAGTAGCTTGATTCTGGTTGGATTATGAACAGTAGCTGATGGATGAGTTCTAAATAAAGTTGGAAAACGATTGCGATCTGATAAAGCTGGAGATGAAGCTCCGTAGCATAACTAGAAAGATTTATAAATATCTGTAGCAATCGTGTGAAGTGATTATGTAAATATTATACCTATGCGTTAGGAAATTAATTTTCACTACTTTGATTTCACATGTATATCTGTATGCTCACAACAACCAAGTTCCACATTTTAGCAGCTTCTGCAACTGTAGTACAAACTGTACTGCACCCGGCCAACAACATTAATTTTTGTGGCTTGTTGTATAATAAGTTATACATAACAGATGCTCCCAAGCCTGGTTCGCACTAAAACAACGAATTTCAGAGAGCAGTAGCAG
The DNA here is from genome assembly GCA_943736025.1 of Tenthredo mesomela. Classification (NCBI taxonomy): domain Eukaryota; kingdom Metazoa; phylum Arthropoda; class Insecta; order Hymenoptera; family Tenthredinidae; genus Tenthredo; species Tenthredo mesomela. The sequence goes on from OX031022.1 coordinate 7,673,529, forward strand.
CTTATGCCATATAATATAATTTCATAGATATCTTATTTTTCTTAGTTGATTACCTCGCTGTCGTTCGAATGCAATTTTAGAGTGAATCCAGGCAATAAATCTTTTTGACTGTTGACGTCATCCAATGCCAAATTTGCCGCTGGCATACATGCCTATAAACGATATTCATTAAAATTATTTTCCTTACTTCAGCGACCGACGCCAAACCTATTTATTGGTCATCCTATGAGTCGCACAGCTAGAACCAGTATATCGGAAACACCGAAAACAGGAGAGTATACTCCCGAGGATTTGAACCCTATTTAAGTTATGGATGTATAATCAAAAAAAGACTAAACAATCGCCGCTTTTCATACTGGATTTGAATACAGATTTCGTTTTCATCTCTCTAGTCCTGTTTCCTGGACTAGGCTAACAAAGAATCGTTTGACGTTAGGCATATGTTATTATGATCACAAAAGTGCAAGTTATCTGATTACTACAGAATTGTCCGTTCCGATATTTGTTAATGTGACATTTTTTTTTACCAATGGTGAACTCGTTTTTGGACAACTCTTCAGATACACTAAGATTATCAGAAGTGTGTGAATGCCAGTCAACTTTCGTATTCAGAGATCGAATAATGTCAGATGACAATTGATAAAACGTGATAGTTCCATAGGTTTCACGCCTTGTTTAATGACGCATTTTTTTGGACATGATAAGAATTGATGTAGTTTCAATTGTTATAAAAAGTATCAATTATAAGAAGACAGCTATATATGTATAGATAGGTATACTATTAAATTATGAAGCTGCAGATTTGTTGATAATCAATTCTTGGAATATATGCCATACCTGACCTCCCTGCCATCCACCCTCACCGGCAATTGGAAATATGCCACCAATATGCAAGACATTGTCATCAGGAGGCAAAGATGCTTCAACTATGCCCATAATTAACATGGTCAAAAAAATTAACAGTCTAAACATGTTTGAATTCCTGGAAAAATAAATTGTCTATTTTTTATGAACTAGAATTGCAAAAAAATTTCATTTTCTTATCAATGAATATTGCATATCGAGATTGAGAATTCAGTTGGTATAGCTTTTTGTTCAAATTTCTGAATTCAAGGAAAATGAATATTTCTAAATCCGCATTGTATATGTATTAATATTCAGTGATTAGTGATAGGAAAGAATTTCATCAAGTAAAAATCACTACAGCTCAGAATTGAGTAAACTGTAACATTATAAAGTGCGTAACTCTCTTACCTTGCGATAAAGTTTAGTTTGAAACTGCTGTCAGATGCTCAGAACGGAATAATTGAGATGAAAAATTTGCAACGTAAATGGAATAGAACATCCATCGTAATTGTATGTAAATGTCAACAGGTGATGTCAAAAATAATTTTTCAATTGTTCATTAAATATGAGTTGAAAATAAGGCCGGAGTTATCATTAGTAAAGAATTATTATTGTAGTACACGTAATATACCTATATACGATTTTAAAGGATTTATTGTACTTTGGAGGTATTAATAAGAAATAGTCGGCACAGATTCTATTCTGTTTCTGTTTTTTCTCATCAAATTTATACACCAACTCTCACTAGGAAATGATTCAACGGAACCGAACGGACTCTTCTGAGTAATTCACTTTATATTGATTTCAGCCCTGGCCCTGGCCAAGAGGGTTGCGACTGACTTGTGGTGGGGATGGTTGTTGTATGTGCGTACACATGTATACGTACGTGTATACATTGTACACACATACGCATATACGGAGTGAATGCCTAACGTCTGAACACCCGCGGAGCAGCGTTGAGGTGGCCGCGATCTCAGCGCACATACCAATAAAAACTTGAGCGCGCCGAGATCGCGGCCACCTCAACGCTGCTCCTAGTGTTCGGACGTTAGACTTTCACCCTGTATGTCTGAAATCAAAGAAATCCTACAACTATAAGGAAGCTATAAGGATATAATATATTGTGATGGTGAAAAATGTTATTGAGAAACGGCATTTCCGCATGAATCTGCAATCGACACTATTATCGAATTCAATAAATACACGTGGTCGCGTTCAGGGCCGGATTTACCCAGGGTGCCGCCCTGGGGCACCGTGAAAAATGCCGCCCCGTTACCTAAAGCCTACATAAAATGGGTAAAGGTTCGGTACATACAATTTTCAAATAAATAAAATCAAAACAAAAACTTTTAAAAATTGTGAACAACAAGATACTTATGAGGGTTTCTTCTTGGTTTCTTCGCCAAATGGGGCCACCCATTTAATTTGAGGTCTTCGAACATTCCATAATAATTCGTATATGTTATTGAGGATGAAAAACAAATTTTTTAATTTTTTCAGACTGTTTGGTCATTGCATTCCAGAAATATTTTTATACTCAATAATTTTCACGTAGTGCGATAAATTAGGGAAGAAGAGAAAACTTGGAATGAAATTTCTTCGTTTTTTTCTCAGCTTTTCGGTAAAATTAACAGAAAAAAATTCCGGCCCATTTAAACCCCTTTTATCAAAAAAAAAAAAAACAAAAACATTGAAAAATGCGCCTTGTCCTAATTTAGACTTTTTTTTTCGTTTAAAAAAATGTCTAAAAAATGAAATTCATAATAGCGTTTGTTGACAAAAAAATGTGGAGTGGCGACTTCAATTCTCTCCCAGAAAAAAAAATAATCATCAGAACGATGATTCCTCTCCTTCACTTCCATTTTTTTTTTTTTTTTTTTCAAAAACTCTATTATGAATATATAGTTTTTTTTAGATTTTTTTTTTTTTTACGAAAAAAAAAAAACTGTCCAAATTAGGAAAAGGCACATTTTGCAACGTTTTTTTTTATTTATTTTTTTATAAATGCGGTTTAAATGAGTCGGAATTCTTTTATTCTAATTTTACCAAAAAAGTGAGAAAAAAAACAGAGAAATTTCATGCCAACATTTCTCTCCTTCCCCAATTTATCACGCTACGTGAAAATGATTGAGTAAAAATATTTCTGGAATGCAATGACCAAAAAATCTAAAAAAATTCCCAACATTTTTTTTTGTTCCTCAATAATATTTACGAATCATCACGGAATTTTCTAAGACCTCAAATTTAATGGGTGACCCGCTTGACGAAGAAACCCTCTTATTTTCTTTACTAAAAATGTGTTTAAAATTCTAGAAACTGAAAGATTGTTTCACAATTTTGTAAGAAAAACTGCAGTGTTTATAATTTTAGACACATTCTTATAATAATTATGAAAAAAAGTATTTTATTCATTTCAATTTATGTTATGTTTTTAACACGATCACACTTTTCGAAGAATTTTCCATAACGCGAAAAAAAAAAAAAATTTCTCACGTTTCAAATTTTGCCGCCCCTGAAAATTTGCCGCCCTGGGCACTAGCCCCTAGTGCCCCTAGTGTAAATCCAGCGCTGGTCGCGTTATAGCGCGCCGAATAACGAGCGCATGCAATCATTCAGCAGATCCCGAGCAGAAGACGCATGTGAGCTACAGCAAGCGTATTTGAAACAGGGGGCTTATTACCCTGACGGCTTTTGATATACGCAGATACCCCGTATGTTTAGCGTACAAACGCGGTTTGGTATAAGGATTGTCAGAAGACCGTAACAACTAATAACACGTTCTTTTTGCTACATAAACACGGTATTTTTGAGCCGAAAATGAACAAATTTTAAACAGGAGAAATGAACAAATTTTAAACAGTAGGTATTCGTAGGTAGTACGGTATGAAAACCGTATGTTCAACGGTTACAAAATACTTATATTTGAAAAAAATATTCATTCAGTAATATTTTTACAAAAGGATCGCAACGAAATTACTAATGGTCGGTTTCACCAACGACAAATAACTTTTTTCGTCAATTGACTTTATTCACTGATTTATGAATTGCATTTTTTAAATTGAAAACATAGTTTTATCGGTCTAATTATGTTAAAAAACGTTATTTTTATCAAAAGTGTTGTAAGTACGCATACATACGGTACGAACTTTGTTCATTTCCGGCGCGAAACTACCGTATTTAAACCATAGACACGTACTATAACGATAGTAAGACGGTAACCAGCCGGTATATCCACGGTAGCTGAAGGTATATTGAGCGTATATCAAAGGCCGTCAGGGTACGGTTCTCGAATCGAGTGGAAATGACGAAGATGAGTAGCTCACCCTATTACGGTGAATCTCACTAGGTGAAAAGACGAGATTATCCCGCTGATCTCTATTATACACTGGATAGGGTATGCGCCACGGTATGCGCGGCCTTTTAGCCGCCGCCCGCTGTGACGAATAGAAGCTCAAGGTTGGTGGCAACAAAGAGGATAGGATAGAGAGAACGCTGAGCGTATGTGGCGTCATAACACCTTCGTGCATGCCCACTACGCGGCGCATAAGCAGAAGTACTATCTCACTAGCGCTATACTGGACAATGCTTCCGTATGTATACGAGCATCTAGTTACTTCTAATGTCCATTGGACAACTGCGCGTCTAGGGTACGGTGTGTTCGGCTTAGCCCTACTGACGAGTCCGCCGGACACACCAGGACGAAACGCAAATAAACTCAAAGCAAATAGAAGGTTCGATTCCTTCGACACGTGGTTCGACTCCGCGTGATCACAGGCATTGATTCCTTCACGTACACCGGAAGCACTGCCATCTGTCAGGTCGGAGCTAAGCTCTGATCGTTCTGCGCATGCGTGATGCCAGGCGGTCTTGGCGTCGAAAACCGATGCTGACTCGACGCCATTACACTCTATTCTTGACTCGTAAGTGATAAGGTTATGCAGAAATGAAAAATTGTGAAAAATGTTTGTACTTGTATATATCAATTTCTGATTGTACATCTTCTATCGTATAAGTTGATTTTGTAAGTCTCGTATCAATTGTACATCATTACTAATTGAGCATATCTACTATCAAATATTTATATTCTATAGAAGACGGGATTGTGGACATTAGATATTCTATTTATTATACGATATTATTTGTTTCTGTATTGCTAAATTAAGATTCATGTATTATAAGAGCATAATGTATAGAATTAAAGTTAAGTAGACTATTGCCAATATAAATCAATTGCATTGTATCCGAAAAATATTGTTTTCTCATTTTCTCATATATTTATTCTTCATCTAACACCCTGCCATTCAGCGCTCTAAATGTTGTGCTTGAAATTGGTGGTACGGGCAATCAGCCGGCGGCTGGGGGGCGGCTAGTTCAGCTCCCACATGGCAGACGGCGCTGTACACCGTGTACGCAAAAATACATTACGGCCTTATGGCAGCGTTCTCTCTATCATATCCTCTTTGGGTGGCAATTTGACACCCAATATGGCGGTAAATTTGAACGACAGCAAATTAACTACACATATTTAGGTTGGAAAAGCTGCGTAATTTATGAATTCAATTGTTAATACACCCGTATTCTATACATATCAATAAGTGGATACTAATAAATAATACTGATCTGTACGTGATATTCAATTTCCTCAAGAAATATCTAGCAGCATAATGCATCGTAAACAGAGTAACCTAACTATAACCTTAGGGAAAATAAGTAACGACCACAATTATAATCCATTTGTGCACTTACTGATGAAATTATCTGCTCCTTTACCACAAAAACCACAGTCCATTACCATTTTGGCATAAATAGCATTGAATTCATCCACTTAAACTTACTTTTATCCCACCGATTTACTCAAACGCCGCCATATTCGGTGTCAGATTGCCACCAACCGCCAGCTTCTAATCGTCACATAAATTTCGGCCTATACACTCTCCAGTGTTTTTTTTTTTTAAACCTATGGCTTATCATCTACTTAAAGATCTGTAGCCTAAGGCTGCCGTCCCATGGTACGGAAATCGCGGATCCGGAACGGATCCGGAATTTAGTCACTTTTCGAAGCGCCAATCACAGGCGTTCCGCCCTCACTGGCTTGCGGGATGTTTTTCTCCTACTGTCCCATGAGGCGGAATTAATACGGACGCAACGACCGCCGGCGAATTGCGACCGTTCCTTTTAGCGCCAAGTTCGGAATTCGCGGCTGCGATTGGGTGCCAGCGGTTCCGTGTCGGTAAATTCCGGATCATGGGACACGGGATACTGACAGGGACGGATTCGTGTCACCCATACACAAGCATCAAGGCATGTATGTGGTGGCGTCTCTAACCTACGAAAAAGATAAACGTATGGTGCCAGCAGTATCTTCGTCCTCGCCAGGTATAGAAAACAAATTCTGAAGATCATAAAAGTACCATGGATGCCGAAACCGTTTTGTAAACCATCGCAGCTGTGTGGTTGAAAATTCTGAGTTACACACACACAGATACACTGGAAATTTGTTTGACAGTTCGCAAATACTGGTAGCGCACGCGGAACGGAATGTCCAGAACGCCTCTGATTAGCGCTTGAAAAGTAACTAGATTCCGGATTCGTAGAGACGGAACAAATTCCGGACCATGGGACGGCAGCCTAACTCTCCAGTGTATATTAGAGATCAGTGGATCATGGTGAGTCTACAATGGGGCACTAGCGCGTCGCGTTCGACGCTACGCTCTGACGTCACCCATAAGATTTTGCTGGGTGACGTCAGAATGTAGCGTCGAACGCGACGCGCTGGTGCCCCATTGTAGACTCACCATGATTGGTTGTTTCGTTGTTTCCGATCAACCTGACGATACTATGGGCTCCCGGAGCAGGCGGATGCCTATGGCTGGGGCCTTATTCTGACTTTTTATCACGCGGTGATACAGTGATATAGGGAAAATAAACTCGCAATGCGCATGCGCGAAGCTGATGTTTTTAGGTATTTTACCAAATTGTAGTCGTGACAAACGCGATTCAATCGTAATGAAATTTCTCACTAGATGAAAAGCTAAATAACAGTGATATACTCGGACAAAGTAGTCTATCACGTCTATTTTATAGCGTGGTAAGGAATCGCTTATAAAATTGACAATCCAAAGTGCTCAATACGTAAGATTATTGAGCGATAGATGTTCGAAATAATTTACCTATATGATTTGGGTTAGGTTAACCTCAATTTAGATCAAGTATAGAAAGATGGGATTGATGGGAAATTACCCATTGATTGTTAAGAATAGATGATATATAGGTGTAATATAATAGATGGGATCTATAATCCGTAAGGCCTAATTTCAGCAAATTGATTGTTTATTCTTTAAAGATAAAAGTATCTAATGTGTCGTTTTTTATTCTACTCATTTTGAATAAATACATTGCTATTAGTAATTTTAGAAACACTTGTGTAAAATACGTTATTATGGATAGCTCAATCGTTTTGAATTAATGCATTCGTAAGTATCTTTGTCAAAAGTTTCAGACCTTCGAATTTGTAGCACGATTTTTTCTTATCCGAAAAATTATTAAGTTCATAAAAGGGTGGCTTCACTACACTTCAAAATTTACAACCTTTATAAAGTAAAATAAAAAAAATAAAAAATAAAATAAAAAAAATAGAAATGATTAAATTAAAAAAAAAATAAAAAAATAAAAAAATTTGTTGTCCAATAAAGTCCGACTTCAATAGTAAGTAGTTAATATAAGTAATTGACTAAATAAATCACAACTAGATATAAAAATCCGATTACTGTCATATTCCGTGAACAATGAATCATTCAAAATTGATCTAATTGCGACGTATACAATGAAATTTTCGAGAAAAACTGATCGGCTCATGTCGAATTTTGAAAATCAGACTGCATTTTCATGACGTGAATTGCTGCGGCAGCAAGTGGCGCTATTCGTTGTTGATCACGTAGTTGCTGGTAACCACGTGATCAACAACGAATAGCGCCGCTTGCTACAGCAGCAATTTACTGCCATGAAAATCCAGCCTAAGGAAAAATTGTGGGAGAGCCAACGTTTATGAAAACGGTAGTAGTTTAACTTTATATCCGTGCAATCACTTGTATCGAACTCTACCGAGTTTTCACTGTATCACTGTATCAGCGTGATATAAAGTCAGAATAAGGCCCCTGCTCAGTAACCGAAAGTAGCCATCTTACATATACTTCTTCCATCGGTTGTCGGCTGATCAGCTGATATTGGTGTCATGAATTTTCGACTACATGCTCGCAAAAGCGATAAGTCGTAAAAGGAACAGAGGGAGCTCGAAAGAGCGTTAAGTCGAAAAAAGGAAGAAGAAGGAGAAGAAGGAAGCGAGAGAGAGAGAGAGAGAGAGAGAGAGAGTTGTCATGAATTTACGGAATCTAGATATTGCATATATGTATACACACTGCCGCTGTCTGTAAGTTGTCAACCTCTCGTCTCTTAATGTTACCAAACTCAGGCATTAAGTATTTGTCACATAATGTCAGCCCAGCGAGCTCTACCTCAAAGCAAAGAGGCGTTGTTGAAATCTTACACAAGCAGACTAAAAGACGATGTCAAATCGATGCTAGAAAACTTCGAAGGTATGACATAACCTCAAACAATATTTTCCGTCTAGTAATTGAATGCTAGCTAGATAGTTGAAACTCCTGAATGCATAATGTAGCCAAAGAAATGCTTATTTCGCGTGAAATTGATTAATTTCGATTATTATCGTAATTTTTAACCCGCTGGGCTACATCTACACCTGGGTCATCAGTGACCCCGCGGCATCCTAAAAAGAAGAGACACTTTTCGAATAATTTTGCGCCTTCTCGTCATCATTTTCAAATAACTTTTTATAAAATGAAGATATCACATTAGTTCTTGCATAGTCTTACTCGAGACATTCTGACGATTCCATTTCACTATAAAACTTTCAAAACCAAACATTCTGGATCACTTTTTTAAAGGATAGAACTTTCAAGGGTGTACTTCAACGTGGCGATGGAAAATGGTGTAGCCCAGCGGGTCAAGAAAGGAGAAAATAATTGGTAACAATGATCGGACAGTTGATAAAAAAAAAAAAAATGTTTTTTCAATATTTCAGAAATAGTTAAACTGGCAAAAGGTGAAAACGACACGCAACTATCGCGGATGACTCAGTGTGAACAGGATACATATGAAATGCACGTTAGAGCAGCAAACATTGTTCGTGCTGGAGAATCTCTGATGAAACTCGTATCCGATATAAAGCAGTATTTAATTTTAAATGATTTTCCATCAGTTAATGAAGCGATAACACAGAACAGTAAATTATTCAGAACCAAACAAGCTGAATGCGATCAGAAACTGGCTTCTCTGCGAGATGATATGGCCGCAGATCTTTATGATTTGGAAGAAGAATATTATACTTCAATTTACAAATGAAAAATATAAACACAGTTAGGATACCTTGTTATGAACACAGGTTTTTGCTATAACAGATACAAGAAAGCCATACCATAAATTGGGACTGAATGGTTTAAGTTATTAAGCAGAAATATTTTGTATAGCAGAATAAATTGATCGTTTAAAAAAGAAGAAAAATGCATTTTTCAACGTCCATTTTCTTCCTCAATTTTTTGTTTTGAGCTCCAATGCAACAGAAATCATCCCAAAGTTATCTGTTACCTTTGATTTTCATTTGAAATTATGTACACACAGATGCAAGATATACTTTGACTAATAGGAAAGAAGGCGCCTTACATCCCTAGTGATGAAATGTGCATTTATCAAGACTGTGAATATAGTTTGAATATACATACACACTTTATTGTCTGGAAAAGATTATCATACATTTTTTTCTCAACTCCGATTGCTAAGATCTGTTGTTTCTAATCTGAAATGTCGAATCTTTCAAGAACAAAGTTTTAGCCCAGGCATGTCAAACACGCGGCTCGGCAATCTCGTGATTGTGGCTCGCCGACTCTGGAAGGCAAATGCCGTTTCAAACGTATATTTAAAGAAAAATCGACATGCAACAAATAAATGATGAAAATATGTATATCCCGATACATTTGAAATCAATTTTACAAAAAATATTTGCACTCTCCCGGAGTTGCTACATCTCCGTACAATTGTTAGTTTTTCATCGTCATGGTGTATAATCACTATACACTTCGGACTATCTTATCCTGAATTTGACTTAATGCCCTGTGGCACACTGGGTGTACTTCTATCGCACTCTGATACAGGAGATAGAAGAGGATAAAAGTGCACTCAGTGCACACCAGTGCCATAAGTCGAAATCGCTATTAGTTTGCTTATTTTTGAAATATCAATGGCATGCGGCCCCTGCCATAGTACCAGATCGGTATTTTGACCCGGAACTCGCGATGAGTTTGACATGCCTGCTTTAGCCAAAATGTCTAAGCCGTGTTCTCCATTTTCTAAGAGCATTTTATTTGATTCTCGTAAAAACTTGACGGCTTGATATGTCACATGGAAGAATAAAAATATCGATTGAGACACTTTTTTGGCAAACTTGTGTTGAAACTTTGGATGTTCAATTTCAGATTATAAATAACAAGTTTTGGGGACTTGGAATTGAAAGAAGGATGAAATATTATAGCAATTTTTTCAAGCATACTATTATAGTTATGAAGAAACGTTGACAATAGTGTTTCGTTTAATTATTTTATTATTACTTCAATTATTCAATATTTCGTAACACGTAGTTCCAGTACAGTAGATACATCACACAAGTTGTTGTTTTTTTTTTTTTTTTTTTTTTTTTTTCTTTCCATTAATAAGTATGTTTGTAATGTAAATTAATGTTTCATGGGGAATTATAATCTTAAAATTGGAATAATACTAGTTGTTTATTCAGACGATGGTATGATTAATATCTTGCATACTACGCCGATTGGGTATATTATGTTTATGATACTGTACAATAATAATTTACATAACGTTAAAGAGCCCGCACAAATATTGAATAATAACAAAGGCAATGATAAATTTATCTTCAAATGATTAATAATCAGAGATTCACTGACTTTGGGAATGTCTGACGCGAAATAGTCACTTCTTATTTTAATACCGAGTAAAAGTAGACTAAATTCAATTATTTTACTAAACCAATAGAAGTGAAATAAATTCGTCTACCTTGTGCGAACTCGAAGTAAGAATTTTCAAACGTTCTGTGAATGAACTCAAAGAATATCACAATGACAGGCAAATGCCGTGACATTGACCTACCAGCTATACTGCTACACAGAAAAAAAAAAAAAAAAAAATGATTGAAAGTGAAAGATTACATCACAAAGATGAACTCCTATGGAACAATTCAATATTTTCATACAGCTTTTAAGATTCAAATATTATATTCTCGATGGTATAGTTATCGATCATGAAGGTTTTTCTCCAATTATCAGAGGCGAAAATTTCAGACTTGTTAACTTACTATGCCTTTTGATGCATGGATGGAAACTATTGATTGAGCACCGCGTGTAAATCATTGAATCGTTCCCTAGCTTCGGCTTAAGTTATACCTATTATAATTAGCATATCTTAATTCAATCACACTTTAAATTCTACACTTAACATTTTTAAAGAGGATATTTTGAACATTACGGGTTCAGTTGATTTCAGCTCCGAAACACCAATCAAAATCATTAAATGGATAGTACACAAAATGACAAATCGTTATTAATTATCCTTAGAATTATAAGAAGTCATCGAAAATTTCTATATCAGAAACGTAAATAACAAAGACTGTGTTCCAATAGGACTTAGGACCAACAATAATTTAATATGTACACAATTCAAGTGACTTAAAATTAATAATCATAATTAACAATTGGACTTTCCAAACTCTTACTTTAGGATAGAATCGATTGATTTTTTCATGAATACATGCTCTTGGTCCACATCCAAATGCGATGTACGAAAATTAGAGACATTATCTAATCAATTTTTTTTTTTTATGCTCAGACTGTAGCTCATTTAAGTGATGCTCGTTCAAAACAACAAAAACAACAACAAAAAAAAAAAACAAAAAACAGAAAAAAACGTGGATTATTCAATATAGCTTATCAATTCGTTACAAAATTAGAAATTTGTTACAAAAACTAGGAATGAATGAAAATCCACTCTAATGTGTAAACACAGTATGGAATGAGAGAATTTGGAATTTACAATTTGTGAGTCGTTTTAAAAACGACATGTACAATGAAATTTATTCCTAAGTAGACTTAAACTCTACTTTGGCAAAAGATTTACAAGTCTAATTTTTCAGTGTTTAAAATTTTCTTAGTTCCGACCTTTGCATCATTTGTTTTCTTCTTTTCCATTTTTCATTTTTCATTTTCTATTTTTTTTTTTTTTACTATATAAATTTTACATAAAATTTCCAAAATTTGGCTGAAATTTGACCATTATATTATCAAACAATCGCAAAGGTGATTTCATATTTTTTTTTCAAACCTTTCACAATACTTTTCACAAAAACTGATATGCACCGTGGTTGTCTTCCGTCCCTAATGGAAGACAAAATTTTGGGCCTTGAAAAAAAAATATTATTCAAAAGGTGTTTCATTTGGCAGTATTTTTAATTAAATACATATTATTCAGACAAGCTTGACTTATAACAGATACATGTATAAACTAAATGCCTATACTTGGAATGATGCTGTTTCACACTTCATTTGCTGATTTAGCATTATCTTTTTTTGACTTTCTTGTTATTTTCCATTCAATCTAATTAACTACCAGAGTATACTTCTCACGTGTAAGATCACCTACTTTATTTTTATCATACTTTTATACTGTGAGCGTTCGTCGAACCAGTATCCTGCTTAATTAGGCATACAATATAAATCAGTTTTCTCATTGCTTCAATGATAATGACCTTTGAAAATCTTATTATTATCGGACTATATGTATATTATCCTCCTAAAACAGCAAGTCGGCTGTCGTTTCTGATCCCCATGCACCCGCATCCTGCGCTGGTTTCAAGTAGTCAACTTCACCCAGACTTTCCGGTTGTTCTACACGTACGACGGTAGTTGATGGCGATGCTCTTGTGACCCCAAGCTCGAAACCCTCAGAGGCCAGGTCCACTTTGCTCGGTGTAAAGCTGGCCAAACCACCTCCACCTGTGAGGGACAAGCACTAGCGATAAGCAAGCAACTCATAATAAGGTCTTTAATATAGGATATGAGATATAATTGAACAACCTTCATAAGGTAATATAGCGAAATAAAGGTAATAATGAAAGTGTTCTATTCACGGATAGGATGGAGTTTTATGGGAATGGAATAGGTATATGTTTTTACAGTATAACTTTAATGTTTGAGAAATAAATATGATGATTTCAATCAATGTCCATAAATAGAAATGGATTCTTGAAAGTTGTATCAGATACGAAGATATTAATAATCATTAATCTTAGAGTGCCTACTGATAACAACAGATGTCCTTTTTTGGTGATTGGAGCTGAGAAAAGTCTTTATCTTACAAAAGCTAGATGAGAATTAATATCAATTAAGAATATTCTGAGAAATGAGATAAGAATGAGATAGAATTCCATGTAAACTATACTAACACATTCTATATTATGCTATGCGTTCAGAGAGTTTTTACATAATGTTTTAATGATTTATCGCATTTCAAGTGAGAGTCGTATCAATGAAATAGCAAACCATTATCAGAGATAAAGTTAAGCTATTTTACAGAAATAAATCAGGGATTTTTCCCGTGCTGATATTCGACGAAGGAGTCACAATGTGGGACATTCCATCCTGAGTCACCTCTGACTTTTTGAAAATTGCGTTTTTGACATAGCACAAATAATTCAAAGACATAAGGGTTTGAAAGAAAATCAATCTTCTGGTAGTTTCTGGGGTGAGAATTATCATATATCACATAATTAAATAACATGCAGTAAGAAGGTCAGGGTCACAGACTGTATAACTTGGCATGGGATTGGTCTTGGTATACGTCGAAATATTCGTAGTCATTTGAAATTGGACGAGTAATTTGCTACACTATATATTATGTTCCATCATTCAGTGTGTATGCAAATTCTTGCAAAATGCTATGATAACACTTTTTTCGGAGAATTCGATGACCTCCATTAAATATCCACATTGAAAGTTTATACCAGGTGGTATATGATACTCACACTTCAGGCAAGACTTTTTTTCGTGTAAAGTGGGTATAGTATACTGTGTTTATTCATTTATTCACGTGTACTATAGCTTTAGTTAAATTACACAAAGGACTCCTGTGTTGGATCAAAACCAAGCGAATAACGCGAGGAATGAGGATCTACTAAATCAAAGCAAGGATTTGAAGCTTCGTCTGTAACAGTCCCGAAAATGATCAAGAAGAGTTAGACATATTTCACATAATATAATTGAGCTGATAAAAGTTTGATTATACGCAATTATGAAGGTAACGCAGTTACCTAATCGTAAGTATTTTCGTAATAAAAATTTCAATGAGTCATTTATTAGAACACGTAAAAAATGACCAAACTCTATTCGCTTACAACTCCGTAAAATAACTGCAGCTAATGCACAATTCGCAGTTTTCATGTTATGATATAACATCAAATAGTGAAAGAAATCCATACATGTATCTATATGGCAGATTTTCATTACATATAGGTATATCGAACATTTTCTGTATATTGTACCTATACAAATTTTCGCAACTTCTGCATATTTCGGACACGTGTTTATTACGTAACTCGTCGCTTTACCTTGCTGGTGAGTTCTTTGTAAAACAATGGCCGCATATGTATCGAATTCCAAAATTCATATAATAACAAAAATAAGAAGTAGGAATCAGATTGTATTAAATGAATATAATAACAAGTATGGAATTTCATACATACCTAAAAGGGAAGGAATTCCGGGCGTTGGGCTGACTGACGGTGGTCGGTTTTCGACAGGATCTCTCACAGGATCAGTTCGATTGACTGAAGATTCTGCCGCGATATGACTGCTCTCACCAATGAGCATAGTCGCCTCGCTCGGGTATTCAAAAGTTCGAGTTGCTGTGTCGTCAAACTGAATGCGATGCTGTTGAAAAATAATAATTTTTTTTGGTTCATATTTAAATAAGAAGATGTAGACATAATTGAAAATTTTATAGCAGGTTGTTTATATACAGGGGGCTTATTCACCAACTCATAACTGCGGAAATAACAGCAAAATAGCACTGAATTCATGAAAAACAATAGGCGGCTGCCAATCAGCTGCTCCTATTTCATGGATTGATATTGTTTTGTGCAGTTATTTTGCAGTTAGGATAACGCAAAAGTTAGTGAATAAGCACCCTGATTGCCAGCCGGTATAATTGTTTTTCTAATGGGTGCCTTGAAAACTTACATATATATGTATATGTTACTTACATATATATATATATATATATATATATATATATATATATATATATATATATATATATATATATATATGTGTATACAGAGCGATTCTCTAGAAATGAACGCGCCTAGAAGGTAGGCAAGCGGGAGGACGCCTGCATGAGGCAGTTCAAACATCAACGATTGGGTTTTATTTCTGACGTAGCCAAAGGGCACGCGATATGCGAAATAAAACACAATTATCGCTTGATGTTTGGGTTGCCTGTATGCCAGCGAGGCGTGTTACTTTCCAGAGGATCGCTCTGTATATGCACTAAAAGCTAGTCACGTAGATACAATAAATGATTGTAAAATTAATTAACACATTTAATATTTATAGCCAAAGAGAAGCAATGTGTTTCATTTATAACAGTAACTAGTCACAGTGGCTGACTTTTTGGCCGAATGACGTCATCGCACCTCCCTACTCCTGCCTCTAAGAGCATAATTTTCACTTCCTAGTAAAAGTATTACGGAGTGTTGGTATGCATGTATTTCTGTGAACGTAACAGAAATATATGTGATTTGAACTGCTGTTCGGTAGCTACGTAATTACTAGGACGTCTGAACAAAAATTGACGTATAACTTTTTTTTTTACTCCTACCACTGCAGTAGGCGTTAATTTTAGATACAAAACAAATCCACCTCCAGAACGAACTCTATATCTATCTCAATTTTAACAGGTGGTGCAAGCCGACTTTTAATGTTTGATCAACTTTTTTTGCAGCCTGAACTTTTCTCACATATACATGCGACTTTCTTGAACCTAACTCGAAAGGTTTAATATTTTGGTCACTCATTCCGGCTCTAAAGTCAGAATACAAAAATTCAAAATGCTGGATCGAAATTGTACAAAGTAGGTTGAGTTGAATGAAAATTGCTACGCAGTGTTTTTAGTGTCCATCAATGTGAATATAGTAATTTTTTTGAATTTATATTTAAAATTACCGGCCTCAAAAACCTTTGAATATCAATTAATGTAAAACTGTGTAAGTACTTTATACAATTCCGGTACACCATGTTGGTACCGCCATTTCGAAATTAAGATCGGATGTCAGAAAGAGTGTACGTTTCCAAAAAGGTGAGTAAACATACCGAAAAGTAGCTTATGTGCTAGACCTAAGATATTGGGATCTTGTTGGTGGATACGTTATATAGCAAAAACTAATATTTCGATTGGTGGGAGTAGAAATAGTATATTATGATACAAGTGCGGAAAGTATAGGGGCAATTCCACCTCAAATCGGCCGAGAAATGACCTCGTATTTTTTGAATCGACTTATACTTTTTTAACGTGTCATCTACGTCAAAAAAGTAGACCCGTATTTTTTCGTTGGTCCAAAAAGTTTTTTTTACGCCAGTTATGAATTATCGCATTTTGTTGTGAAAGTAGCGCGAGGGCGGCTTTGAGAATTAATATCTCGGGTCCCTTTCACCGTAGAGAGATGTTTAAAAACGCGTTTTGAAGGCGATGAAAGACACTTTTCGATAAAATTTTTCAACTTTTCGAAAAATATGGTTTTGTTATTTTTATGAGCAATCAAAATGTTTATCGATTTTTTTCGCAATCTAAAGCCATTTTTAAAATTCTAAAAAAAATATGATTGCATTCCTTATTCAATTCTGAAGTTGAACATTTTTTACAAAAGATGGAGCTATTTTTCTAAGTATTTTTTTTACAATTATTTGTCCGGCGTTGCGTGAGGTTGCCGCGCTGCGCGCCTTGCTACTACCGCGTTAAAGCCCGGAGCACACGAAACGCAGTGTGCCGTAAGACGGATCACCTACAGGCCGTAAGCTCACTCACACATGCCTGTGATTGGACGGCGCATTGTGTGAGTGAGCGCACGGCCCGGTTACGGCCTGTAGGTGATCCGAACTGCGTTTAGTGTGCTCCGGGCTTAAGCCCGGGGCACAATAAACGCAGTTCGGATCACCTACAGGCCGTAAGCGGGCCGTGCGCTCACTCACACATTGCGCCGTCCAATCACAGGCATGTGTGAGTAAGCTTACGGCTTGTAGGTGATCCGTCTTACGGCATACTGCGTTTAGTGTGCTCCGGGCTTTATTCCATGTACGGGAAGCCGCGCGTCACGCCGCGCCATTGGCCGAGCCCCGTACGACGCGGTAGTAGCGAGGCGCGCGGCGCGCCAACCTCACGCAACGCCGGACAAATAATTGTAAAAAAAATACTTAGAAAAATAGCTCCATCTTTTGTAACAAATGGTCATCTTCAGAATTGAATAAGGAATGCAATCATATTTTTTTTAGAATTTTAAAAATGGCTTTAGATTGCAAAAAAAATCGATAAACATTTTGATTGCTCATAAAAATAACAAAACCATATTTTTCGAAAAGTTGAAAAATTTTATCGAAAAGTGTCTTTCATCGCCTTCAAAACGCGTTTTTAAACATCTCTCTACGGTGAAAGGGACCCGAGATATTAATTCTCAAAGCCGCCCTCGCGCTACTTTCACAGCAAAATTCGATAATTCATAACTGGTATAAAAAAAACTTTTTGGACCAACGAAAAAATACGGGTCTACTTTTTTGACGTAGATGACACGTAAAAAAAGTTTAAGTCGATTCAAAAAATACGAGGTCAAAAAACACCCAAAATTGGCCGATTTGAGGTGGAATTGCTCATAGGCAACTGACGAGTGTCGTTTGCAGCACGAGCCCATGGAGTAGAAGGAGACCTATCTTCAATCGGAAATGTGGTTACGCTATAGATGGCGCTGTTATTAGTAAGCGCAGTCGTACTTCCGCCTGCGTCTGCGTATAACATGTTCTGATTTCGTCACAGTACCGTTATGCATTCGTGATTTATCATGCCGTTGTCAAAATTCAAGTTTTTCCATGTTTAAAATTTCCCGCTCATAGGAAGTCCGTGTGCGCCTACTGGTAACGGCGCCATCTATTACGGGCAAAATTCGTCCCACTTTTTTAATACAACGTGTATAGGGAGATAATATGTCTCCTTCTACTCAATGCAGGAGCCGAAGGAGAGTGCCGTAGCGACACGAGACAGCTATACCATTGCTTATCCGCACTTGTATCACATGATATTTTTTGTAAATCCCTGCAAACAAAGTTTAATTTGACAGATAGATTGATTGAATAACATAAACTCACATCGCATCTGCCCGCCGCCATGACACAGTGCGTTAAACTGAGTTATTTTGAAGTGCGCATGCACGAAAATAGCACTAGTGCGTAAAGTTAAGCATTCGCGATGTACGCACGGAGAGAAATAAAATTGCTGTATTAGCTATCGATGCTTTGCTGACGCTTGATTTGTCAATAGAACAACCCTTTGTGTTGATGCAACACTTCATCTTGCTCCATTAGCTGGGGTACGATTGTTAGAATCACCAGTGTTTCTTGCTAACTCAAAATTGCTGTCCTAGAAAACTACTATGTCTGTGTAACAAGCGGTTGCCAGGTCTTGTCATAAGAGCAAGTTACGTCGGTAGCCGAGCGAGCGCGCTAGCTGACAACGTCTGCGACTTGTTGCGCGCGCCGGCGGCGTCATAGTCGTAGCATCATAGCGTTATAGCGTTAGCGTCGTTAACTGTTTAGTACCAAAGTGCAGTGCATAATTCATGAAAGTGGAAGAATATATACAATGGAAAAGATAAGGATATTGGAGGAATGGGGGATGAAACTGGACGCCATCCACAGGTTAGAATTTAAGAATCAAGCACTGAACTAAGGGTGGTGTTGAAGAAGTGCCATCGCGTGTGTAACATAACCTCTTACACTGCACATGGTTTAATAGTGTTTTAATTGCGGAATACACTTCTAATGATATATCTGTGCAAAAATGATATGTATATTGTAATACTATACTTGTTGAATGTATGATGACGATAAATGTGAAAGAATTTATATTCTCAATTAAATGTCATCTATTCATTCTGACTCTGTGTATCTGGATGCAACATTCTCGCAGGATTGGAAAAGGGATTGCTGCTTCATCAAATTACTTGCTGAACATTTTTCCTGCGCTGCAGCTAGATATTAGATGAATTAGCAAGCGATTTGCCATGCCAGCATGCAAACTGCTCACCACAGCATCACATACCTGCTGCATGAGCTAGGCTGGGTGGTAAACCAGCAAGACAATTTCAGCAATCGAAAATGGTAGTTCCAGCATGCTGGTTTGCAAGCTGTATGTTTACAACTGAAAATTGCTAAAGGAGCAATAATCTAGCTGAGACAGCAATTTATTTCTCTCCGTGCGACTGTGCTAATTTTCTTTTTTCGGCATAGGCATTGAAAAGTCACTTTTTGACGCCTGTTTTCGATCCACAAAGTGTCACTTTATACGGTTGGTTTCAGAACTGCCATATAAAGTCTTTATACGGCAGTCTGGATGCGCAGTTCGAAGTGCGCATTCCAAAGCTACCGTATAAAGTCTTTATACGGCAGTTTCGATGCGCGGTTCGAAGTGCGCGACAGATCGCACCATAACCTCAGTCTTCGTCTAGTGAATCTCAACAGGCGTCAAAGTGACTTTTCATGCCTATTTCGAAAAAAATACAGTATGGGGCGCACCCGTAAACCGTTTTTGACTCGAATAATGATTTCAGAACTCGCTTGCGGCTCGCCTTCGGCTCGCCTTTAGCTCGTCCTGAAATCATTATTCTCGCCGAAAAACACTTGGTTTACGGGCATGCCACATAATATACTATTTCTCGCCACTCTTCGGAAATAAGGTATACCTGACGCACGCTACACAGGTCACGAAAATCAAACTTTCGAAGCAGGTGTTGCAAAAAAATAGTATGTCAATTTTTTCTGGACACCTTAGCAATTACGTTGCGGAACTGATACTAAAGTATATAACGTATAAGTCAGATCAACGTTATGGGTCGATATCTAAAATTCGAAAATTGAAATAACCGACTTTTCGATCATTTTTATAGTACGAGAAGACATGATTAACAAAAGCATGTCATTCCTGCGGGTGGGGGTCAAAATTTCGAAAGTCCAAAACGTAAACTGACCAAAAACCCGAATTTTGAAATGAGCGAATACCAAAATAACGAGAATTGTGAATTCAATTTTTTTTATTTCTGATAGACCACTGAGTCGAATAAGTGTTTCGTCGAAAGGTTATTTATCCGACAGGTCGCTAATTCGACAATGTGTGTTCAGATCATTCGTACTTTGAATGAGCAGAATATAGATTATAATACCATGAAAATTTTATATTTCCAAAACTAAAAATAGAAAATGGCTAATATTTTAAACGGCTAAACCAAACATAAATATAGCGAGCACCAAAATTCAGAAGGAGCAGAACTCATAAACGCAAAATTTAGAAAGGTCAAAATCTCGAATAATAGAATTTTCATGAGCTCCCAAGTATTTATGAACGACGTCGACATTCTCCGTTGATTCTTCAAATTTAGTTACTAAATAGGTGTTGCAGCATTTTCGCTATTTCGGCCCGTCTATGTTTAAGCGATTCGACATTCTGACCATTCGAGTTTTTGACCTTTCGGTTAAATGAATTAGAATTTTTGAGCGGTCCTTAGATTGACTATTCTAAAATGAAGAACCGCATAATTTCGTATATTTGATATTTTTACTAATTCGATATCTTGCCCTTCGTGATCTTGTCCATTTTTAAATTGTTTTTTTCTATGAAATTTGCTTGTGATATTTCCGTATTCATAATGATCTTCTGTACCTATACTTTATAGAGTATCGTTATATTGCCTGTTCTGAATTTTGCGTTTCGCTAATTTTGAAATTCGAGATTTCAGCCGCAGTTTAAGTTTTGGACTTTCGAAATTTTAATCCGCACCCCATTCCTGCAGCCTCGGTATTTCGATATCATTGTTTAACGTTATAATAACGGCAATAATTTAGAATACCTTGTAACCGTACCGGCGATTATTTCAAGTAGGAGATGACTGCGCTTACAGCGGTTAATTAAATGAATCCACCGTTGCTTTACGCTGCTGTGACTATAATGATATCATTTTTAACCGCTGACTTTGCACGCGCAGTTTACGTTGCGAAAAATAAACTAAGTTTGCGAATTGCCGAGTTTGTTTGGTTTTAATTTTTTTTATTTTTATTTTCTTACTTTTTTTTTTTATTTTTTATTTTTCCCCTTTTCTTTGTTTGGTATCATAGGTTCGTAATAATGCTATGAAATCCGTTAACGCTGTAATCATGATTTTATCTAAGCGATATGATTTGAGTGAACAAAAAAAAAAATGTCGACAAAGTTTAGTAAAAATCACGCTGCTAACTTATTAGATTTCATAACACTCCAACGGAGCTTGAAGCAATTTGTCGTTGACTCAACACTCATCGTAAGAACTTCATCAATTTTGGCGAAATGTAAATATGTATGCATTATCAATGATTGCCGAGTACCTATATACGTACAGTCGAACCTCAGGCACTGGCAACTCGGGCACTGCTTCACCTCGGGTACTGACAGAGATCTTACCTCAGGCGCACTGACAGCTTTATACCTTCTCGCTAGGGCCGTCACTGAATGATGCGCTTCGTAGGGAGGCCTCAGTCTCAAGGCTACATAACCTCCAATCCAACTTGTCAACCGGCAACTGGCGTGTGTTACATTACGCCTCATTACGGGATCGTGCCGTTGTGCTTTATGCTGAGTCTACAATAGGCCACCAGCGCGTCGCGTTCGACGCTACGTTCTGACGTCACCCAGCAAAATCTTATGGGTGACGTCAGAACGTAGCGTCGAACGCGACGCGCTGGTGCCCCATTGTAGACTCACCATGACAAATATATGTAGTGAAGTTGGAAAATACATATTAGTACATGAAAACGGTTATCATCAAATTTTGGTGAACATTCTGTGGCTAGAAATTATTGTAGTAGGAAGAAAAAAAACATTAGGCCCCGATTCGCAATAACATGACTACGGAACTGGTCCATACGACGCTCTTGGTTCGCGGGAAAGTTAGGTTATTTTGTCAGTACCCGAGAGAATGTTTCCCGAGCTCTGTCAGACTGTCAGTGCCCGAGGTTCGACTGTATATAGTACAGTATATGCCTTATACTTATGACGCAAAGTAATTCTAACGGTTATTTATAATCGCAACGGCGAGTCAAATATAGTTTACAATATAAATATACACGTTAGGGTGTCACAAAAAAGAATTAAAAATTTGCTAACACATAGAGATTCCCCGCTCGAAAAATTTCTTATGTCAAGGCTAAGTGGTTCGAAATTTGTTTTTACTTTTTTTTTCTTTGTTATTTTTATTTTTATTTTTTTCTTTCCGAAAATAGATTTTTTGTGTGTTAAATGAATAGGAAACAAAAAAAAGTATCGGAACCACTTAAACTTGACGGAAAAAATTTTTACTATATGCGGGATGTCTTTTTCTTGATAAAACCAAGTGACTTAAAAAGTAGCAGCATGAAAATTAGGAAAAAAAAAGTCAAACTGACACACCCTAATACGCGTATATTTGCTTACGACGGAAGAAGTGCGCAATCAAGCACTTACATAAATATACCTGTATCAATACATACCAGGTGATTACTCACTTACATCTTAGTGATGTGGGTAGCGGACCGTCGATTGAGAGATTTGTATATCTATATATATATCATACAACTGACGGCCCGCAACCCACATCACTGAGATGTATGCGAGGAATCACCTGGTATACCTACCGAGAATATTCGGTGACACTGGACGGTCCCCTTCCTACGGTGAAACCAACACAGAGGCGCACCGCGTGCGTGAGGCTCGTTCGGGAGGGGATGCAATGCTACTGACACCTTATTCCCTGCCAAACGCGAGCCTCACGCAGACGACCGCGCCTGTGTTGGTTTTACCGTAGGAAGGGGACCGTCCAGTGTTACCGAATATTCACGGTATATAAATGTATGGATGAGGTAATTCACAAATTCCCGGTGTGGTTTTGTACCTCAAAATTGTCGACAATTTTTTTCATCATCAATGGTTAATTTCCGTGGAAATGAGTCAAAACCCACCGCAAGATAATTTTTATCAGTGAATTTCATGCCATTTCTGATATTTCGTGTTTCTAACGTTTTTTTTTTTTTTTAAAGAATACCCGAGAAAGTTAATAGTCTGACAGAAAAATTTCTACACATTTTTCGATAGAAATTTTCCGCTCTTTTCACTGAAAATATTTTCATGTACCGCAGACAACCGGAAGTTAAAAATACATATGGTTGAACCTTCTTCCGCAATTCCAAATTCGATATTTTTTCATCATTCGACATATTGAAATATTTCCTCTGACGTGTCAAATTTATAGATTCGGCAACCACATATAGTACTTCATAGAAAAACAGTTGATACATTAATGTTGATTCTATAAACTGTTCAATCGATTAAAACATGATTCTGGTGTGTCGAATCAATTCTACCGCCTTGTAGTCCAGGCGCGCTAGATATTCACTTCGGAATACGTGGATCCTGCATGGATTTTGATGGAACTTCGGCAATCCCTTCCAAATCGAATTAGAATCAACGTTTACCACCTGAGAACACTTGCTTTTTTTTGTTTCTTGCAAATTTCGGGCAGAAAAATGTGCACATTTCAGAATCTAAAAATCTGAAATTAATTACAGCTGTAGAATAGATTAAAACTGATGACTTTCCATTCTGTCACGAACTCTTTGCGAGATAAATGCCGACTTACAAAATACGAACAAAATAATGAAATAATTTTTTTGGAATCTAAAAATCTGAGATAATTCAGTGCTGTAGAGTAAATTAAGACGAATTAAAAACTATGATAACTTTTCTCTCTGCCGTGGAGGAAAAAAAAAAAAAAAAAATATATTTTTTCTTCGTCACATTTTTTTGATTTCCAAGTACCAAAAAAAAAAGCAAGTGTTATTAGGTGGTAAACTTTGATCGACATCGTATCAGTAAGTGATTCCAAAAGGTTTCATTCAAATCCTTTTGGGATCCACGTATTCCGAAGTTTTAACGTTTTATCGTCTGGTTGATTTTTTTCCCAAACCATCTTCATTTAGTAATCATCGCATTTTCCTAAATTTCATATGGTCCAAGATGAGAATTATCGATTTTTTTTCTATGAAGTATGGCAGTGTGGTGGCCCAGTCTATGAATTTGACACGTCAAAGGGAATATTTCAAGTTGTCGAGTGACGAAAAAAAAGTCGAATTTGGAATCGCGGAAGAAGGTTCAACCGTATGTATTTTGAACTTACGGTTGTATGCGGTATATGAAAATATTTCCCATGAGAAGAGCCGAAAATTTCCATCTAAAAATGTGTTGAAGTTTTCCTGTTACTATGAAGTTCTCGGGTATTCTCAAAAAGACGTTAAAAACGCGAAATATAAAAAATGGCGTGAAATTCACTAACAAAAATTATATGACGATGACTTTTGACTCATTTCCACGGATATGAACCATTGATGATAAAAAAAAAAAAAAAAAAAAATAGTCGAAAATTTCGAGGTACAAAACCACACCGGGAATTTGTGAAATAGCTCATATAATAATCGCTTGAAAGTATAGGAATTCACAATATGCTGTTATAATTTAAATATTATAAAATACAAGCAATGTAAACAATAAAAACCAGTTGTCAGTCACACAGCTGCAGATTATATCACAATATAAGATACAACCTGTAGCTCCTCCCTAAATAATTTCTTTACTGTGAGCTATAGCCGCATCTGGGACTCGTAAAATGCAACGATATGATAATATACAAGGCAAATTTTTTACCGAACTCTTTACATCAAATGCTTTCTATAAATGTATACGTCAGCCTAGTTTTTGAATTTGTCCAGTGAATATAGGGGAGAGTGGCCTAAGGCGTGTACGTTAACGATAAAAGCCCAAGAATCTTAGTTTTAGTTTGATTAAAATAACAATTTTGGTTTTATTGATTAGGAGGATTATCGAACTTCAAAATAATAAATCATAATTGTGTCATTTTGTATCAAGTAATCATTTATTATCAAAAATTCAAAACTCCTCAAAAACCCGCTTTGCCCTGATAAGGGGCCTAAAGCGGGTATGCGCTATTATAGCTTGATAAATCTTAGCACATATTAATTTGTCTGAACATTAATGTTGAGACTTTAATCATACATCCCGTGTAGAAATTTTTGTCGGGCGCTAACAGGGGCCAAGTTAATTTGCCTGAATATTATCCAGGCCCAAGTTCGGTCGCCTGTATTGGGCCAATGTTGGATTGTTCCACTTGTTACATCTGGCCCTATAGAGGCTTCCAGACTGGGGCCTATTTTGGCAGCCCAAGTTGGTCCAAGTTTGAAAGCCTGTATGGGGCCAGATGACACAAGTGGGACAATCCAACATTGGCCCAATGCAGGCGACCTTACTTAAGCCTGGATAATATCGAGCCAAATTAACTTGGCCCCTGTTGGCGCCCAACAAAAATTTCTACACGGGTATATATAATATATATGGGCTATCCAAACTCGGAGCAACATTGGGTATAAAAGGTGGGCCATTATGGGATACAGAATTTGGGCCAATATTGGTTTTAAAATTATCCTGTGAGTCTGGATAAACCCTGACTCGGGCCAACTTTGGCAGAGGTTAGGCAAGCCTGGAAACAATCAGCGCAAATACCTAATAAACCCCCGGCTTGGCCCAAGCTCGGCACAAGTCAGGCAAGCCCAGACAAAATGAGTCCAAATGCCCAGTTAACTAATTTTGGCAAAAATTAGACAAGCCTGGACAAAATGAGTCTGAATGCCTGGCTACACCCCGACTCTGCTATATCAAGAGAGATCATTTTTTCTCCGATTAAATGCTATTCTATTGCACGACTAGTTAATTTCCGTAGTTACTTTGTTAGCGAGAAAGATTTTAGACAAAATGGCGTTTACTGTAAGTTGACCGCGCCGTAGTACATGGCGTCTGATATGGTTGACCGAATGCCTGATTAACCCCCGACTTGGCCCGAGTTTGGCACAGATTGGGCAAGCCTGGACATGATGAGTCTGAATGTTTGGCTAAACCCCGACTTGGCCCAAGTTTGGGACAGGTTAGGCAAGCCTGGACAAAATGAGTCCGAATGCCTGGCTAAACTCCAACTTGGCCCAACGTTGGCACAGATTGGGCAAGCCTGGACGAAATGAGTATGAATGCCTAATTAACTTCCGACTTGGCCCAAGTTCGGGAAAGGTTAGGTAGGCCTGGAGAAAATGAGTCTGATTTCCTGGCTACACCTCGACTTGGCCCAAGTTTGGGACAGGTTAGGCAAGCGTTGACAAAATGAGTCCGAATGCCTAATTAAGCCCCGACTTGGCCCAAGTTTGGCACAAGTTGGGCAAGCCTTGACAAAATGAGTCTGAATGTCTGGCTGAACCCCGACTTGGCCCAAGTTCGGCAAAGGTTAGGCAAACCTGGACAAAATGAGTCTGAATGCCTGACTACGCCCCGACTTGGCCCAAGTTTGGAACAGGTTAGGCAAGCCTGGACAAAATGAGTCCGAATGCTTAATTAACCCCCGACTTGGCCCAAGTTTGGCACAAGTTGGGCAAGCCTCGATAGAATGAGACTGGATGCCTAGCTAAACCCCGATTTGGGCCAACGTTGGCACAGATTGGGCGAGCCTAAACAAAATAAATTTGGATGCCAAAATAAGCCCTACCTATGTCCTAGTGAGGCAACAGTGAGGATGCCTTTATAGTGGATGCCCTGTTGACGCCCAGAAAGGGCCTCTTTTCTAATTGGGACGCCCCAACAATTTTCTACACTGGATCTAACTATCGTGAAAAAATGACTCTTTAAATAGTTATTTCAGACTCATTTCATCAGTCTTAAGTAACTAAAAGTCGCAAAAAGTCTCTCTACCCGCTTTGCCCGGAACCACATTTTTTACTTAAATGCATGAATAAATGTACTACTTTTCGACTGGTCAAAAGTTACATACTTTCATTTTTTTTCGAAATTCACCAATTTTTTTATATTGCGCCTAGTTACGCCATATCACACCTCCGATCCTCAAGTGGGACTGATTGAAACTTGGGAGTGTTGGGTAATCACGGTATACGTACACATTTACACTCGCGTTGCATGCGGCAGCATACGAACGCCTACCCGCTTTAGGCGACCTACCCGCTTTAGGCCACTCTCCCCTATGTATGTATGCTACGTTTGGCAGTTTAATGCGAATATCGATATAGAAAGTCCACTACTTTTTATTCCGTTCTCGACTCGCTTTAATTCCTTGTATACGTATATAGTACCTACACATATAGTACCTACAATGTGTATACGTATATGGGTCATTCTTTTACAAACCGAACACTTTTAAAACTTGACATTTTCAAATCGTCTGAAATTTTTTTTACAACTTACATACATCAAATTACTTCACACGTATTTCAGGATTTTGCTGGAAATATTTTTTTTTTTGAAAATATCCGCACATGAATTTTTGATAATTTGCTGGATTTTCTCCCATCTTCTCCTACTTGAAATTCATTATCTCCAGTTGTACTGATCGGATCAAGGTCGGCCTGGTTTCATTTTACACTCTGTTACGTGAGCTTTCAAAGTGTATTTTAAAAAAAAATTTTATTGTAAACAAATTATAATTATTAACAATTTGATTATTTAAATAGTCTAAGCATGCCCTTCCCCCACCTTGAATCCATTTTGAAAAATATGATTTTGTTCATTATTCTCTCATCTACAAGATCCATCTTTTCAAAAAGTGGGGTCACCGTTAGATCGAAAGATATTAAATGAAAAGTGAAAATAGGTGCAAGAGTGTGAGATTTTGATTGCACGCAGAGCGCGCTGCGTGACTTGCGCTCGGAAATATTTAATATCTTCCGATCTAACGGGGACCCCACTTTTTGCAAAGATGGATCTTGTAGATGAGAGAATAATGAACAAAATCATATTTTTCAAAATGGATTCAAGGTGGGGGAAGGGCATGTTTAGACTATTTAAATAATCAAATTGTTAATAATTATAATTTGTTTACAATAAAAATTTTTTTTTAAATACACTTTGAAAGCTCACGTAACAGAGTGTAAAATGAAACCAGGCCGACCTTGATCCGATCAGTACAACTGGAGATAATGAATTTCAAGTAGGAGAAGATGGGAGAAAATCCAGCAAATTATCAAAAATTCATGTGCGGATATTTTCAAAAAAAAAAATATTTCCAGCAAAATCCTGAAATACGTGTGAAGTAATTTGATGTATGTAAGTTGTAAAAAAAACTTCAGACGATTTTAAAAAGTCAAGTTTTAAAAGTGTTCGGTTTGTAAAAGAATGACCCATATAATACCTACAATTATTATCATTGAAGTATGTGTATATATTAGGGCTAATCATTTTGGGGTCATATTTTTCGATTTGCCCTCGCACCCCTCAAAATGTGAGTGTATGAGGTCAGTATCAGTACCTATCAATATGACCACGGTGCGATTTTTTTTGGCGTGGCCCATTGCAAAAGTATTTTTCCCATTTAAGGGCTTTTGAGCGCTCTGCTGTTCTACCGACGGAGTAGCATTTTTGGCCAATTCTCATAACCGCAATTTAGTCCACGGATCACGTCTCTATTGCTCTACTAATCACTCTCAGATTTCGTAGGGGTGATCCTCAGATTATCAGCTACACCGCGCTGGTATTCGACAAGTAATTGAGTGAAATTCCAATTAATAATAGATTTATTTATACGAAGCTGTGAAATCAGCTGACACTAATACCATGGCCGATACACAGACACAGGGTATTAATAACATTATTTTCTGCACTTTATCTGGAAAACTGGTGCTGGGACAACCAGCGCGGTGTACAGGCTCTCGTTAGCAATCTTTTAATATTATTCCGCGGTAAATCAGAGCAGCAGGAGCGATAACATCCGTGGACTAAAATCCGAAGTGACAGGCTAGCGTCGATACGAACACATGCAGAGACTGCCCTATAGGTGTAGTCATTTCGATAGGGTTCTTCAGCTGGCCACTAGAGGCGCTCTTCTGAACGAGGAGTTGTCGGAGCTCGCTCAAAAGCCCTTAAGGTGCTTTCCTAGGCAATTCCACCAGTCCTGAAAACATCGTGAAAAAATGTGATATTAAACGGAATATCTCTGCCTGGGCACCGAAATCAATGAAACAAAATACGTCGCGCAATTCTATGTGCGACTCCGAACATGTACAGCCCAAAAAATGTTCGTTTTGCGCGAAAATAGAGAAGATATCCATGAAAAACGGTTTTAGAAACGTTTTTTGAATTGCGCGAGGTATTTTGTTTCATTGATTTCGGTGCCCAGGCAGAGATATTCCGTTTAATATCACATTTTTTCACGATGTTTTCAGGACTGGTGGAATTGCCTAGGAAACCACCTTAAATAACACGGGAAATGTTTTTTTTTTTATTTGGAATTTTATTTCGTTCTAACGAATCATCGTGTTGTAAAAATCAACACATATATTCTTGTACGAAATTGAACGATCTCCAAAAAAGGTCTGATACGATTTTTCGCTAGGTCGAAAAAAAAGTCGTCATATAGGGGAGACCGGGGCTAAAAGTTACCGGGGTAAGTTGTTCAAATCAAAATAACTCTTAAACGAATAGAGATAAAAATATGGTCCAAGTGCGTCGTGAATCAGTAAGCAACAGCGCACCTACGGCAACCATATTAGTAAGACCATTGGTCTCGAATGACGTTGCTCGTGAGCACGTGTCTTTCTAATACAGGTGAGTAAATATTTTTGTGTTGGTTATTTTTGGTCTATTTAATTCATTTTGATAAATAGCCTTTAGATTTTTATGTGGTATATAAAGATACATCTAGTTTTCATATACCGACGTATAAATTAAGTTTATTTCATCAACCGAGCCTAAAATTTACGTTTATATGAGAAAATGCCATTTGGGGTTAGTTGTTACTCTTTTTTGGGGCATGTTGTTACTTTGCAACAACTTACCCTATCGCGTGGTCATCAACGGAAAATATTGTTTTTTTTTAATTTTTTATTACAGAATGCGAACTTATAATAGAACAGCAAGTCGGGGAACTATATCTCAAGGCCTCATGCAAAAAGCCCCAGATGAAGTGAGGAAAATGGCGAAAAATTAACAACTATTGCTAAAAAGTAAAACTTTGGAAATTTGTAAATCATCTTTTTTCTACTTGAAGGGTCACACGAATCGCCTTGGAATTGTTAACGAAATTACCATAAAGAGGCACAAAAAAAAGTGATCAAATTGTCAGCTTGCCTATTTTTTCGATGACTTCCGGCCAAAAACCGATGCGTGTCACGTGGAACACCCCATATATAACTCAAATGACATATTATCAATGATATATCTTTTATGATAATAATTGATCTTAATATATTATATTATTTCTAACAATGATTGATCTCAATATATATTATTTTAAACAATAATTGATCTCAAAGTATTACTTGGAGTTATTGGGATAACAAACAATAAAAAGAACTATATATTTATGTTCAGCGTTCAATTTGAGTTTAATTTATGCACGACAAATAATTGTAAACTCTTTGAATATTGTTAATTCGTTCTTAAATACATAAATTTAATCTAAAATAATTGTTTTTTTTATGAAATATACCCACAATAAATCTTGTAACAACTTGCCCCAGCTCATGCACAACTAGCCCCGAACCGGGGCAAATTGTTACTTTACGTTTTGTTGCAAAAATAAAATCATATCAAAAAAACTTATGCAAATATATTCCAAAACGGTTATGCATACTAAAGTAGAATATATTTGCCAAATTGTAGAACAATAATATTTATATTTGACGAATTTTTTCCAATCAATTTTTCAAGTTATTCAAAAAAGTGTAACTTTTAGCCCCGGTCTCCCCTACCGTTTGAGGTTGAACTTTCACCTTCAATAACTTTCAAACGAGTGGACTGAGCGAAAAATCATATCAGACCTTTTTTGGAGATCGTTTAATTTCCTACAAGAATATGTATTGATTTTTACAACGCGATGATTCGTTAGATTGGAATAAAATTTCAGATAAAAAAAAAAAAAAAAACATTTCCCGTGTTATTTGAATGGGAAAAATACTTTTGCAATGGGCCACGCCGAAAAAAATCGCACCGTGGTCATATTGATAGGTACTGATACTGACCTCATACACTCACATTTTCGAGGGGTGCGAGGGCAAATCAAAAAATGTTTCTGTAAGTTAATAGAGATCTTGCATTCAATTTTTGACAGTCACACATTTTTAAATAAATTTAGGTGCCGGATAATTCAACTTTTCATCGAATCTAAATACAGAATCCTAGAGGAAAATGTTAGATACACAAAACATCCGTTATCCTATACGAAATTGGTAGGATGTTGGATATTTTGTATATCCATAACATTTTTCTCTAGGATTCTGTATTTACATATATCCGATGAAAACTCCAATTATCCGCCGTCTGAATTTATTAAAAAATGTGTGACTGTCAAAAATTGAATGCAAGACCTCCAACTTACAGAAACATTGTCTTTTTGCTCGAACTTTAACACATGTTTTTGTGAAGAAAAAAAACGAAGACATGAGTGTCGATGGTTGGTTGAGTTGAGCTGGAATGCCTCATATATTATACATATACTATATACCTATACCTTATCATACTATCTATTGCAAAGGAGATTGAATTTTCCTTGACAGCTAAGCGAGGATTTAAAACCAGATACCAGAGGATTGTGGTAAATAACTGAATAATTGAATTTTTCCTCATTGATATAGGCACATTAGGCCGGAGTGAAAAAGGTCGATTTTCGCGGATCGTATTCTAATAGTGCTGGAAAGTTATGTCTTGGCATCACTCAAAACTGTGCCAAAGGAAAAAATTTACAATAGATATCTTCTGTTCTGGCAAACGCCCCAAAGTTTTGAATTTTTTAACATGGGGTTTAAATGGAGAAAAAAGGCAAAAAGACAAATTAGTACTGAAAAATTCATAAAAACTCGCTGGGTAGGCCGATTTCAGTCTTCCTACGCTTATTCGAAGTGAAAAGAATATAGCTTTCGTTTGACGTTTTGAAATTCAGAATATCTTCCTTAGTTTCAAAGATACACGCGTTTGAAAATCGAGTTTTTCCCGAAAAAACTCTATTTTTCAATTTTGTATTTTCTAAAGTAAGTAAGATATTTTGAATTTCAAAACGTCAAACGAAAGCTACATTTTTCCCGCCTCGAATAAGCGTAGGAAGACTGAAATCGGCCGACCCAGAGAGTTTTTACGAATTTTTCAATGCCAATTTGTCTTTTTACCTTTTTTCTCCATTTAAACCCCGTGTTAAAAAATTCAAAACTTTGGGGCGTTTGCCAGAACAGAAGATATCTATTGTAAATTTTTTCCTTTGGCACAGTTTTGAGTGATGCCAAGACATAACTTTCCCGCACTATTAGAATACGATCCGCGAAAATTGACCTTTTTCACTCCGGCCTAAGGCACATACACACATACACCCAACTCCCAAGGTCATAAATATCGTTCATATATAGTATAGTATAATTAGTGTATGACAAGATATCGACGCTGCTTACGAAGACTAGCACGTTTCAGATTTCTTACGAAAACTAGCACGTTTCGATATTCACCGCGAAGACTAGCCCTGACGGTTTTTGATATACGCAGATACCCCGTATGTTTAGCGTACAAACGTGGTATTGGCGGGTATTGGTAGGGGAGAGCGGGGCAAAACGGGCAGCGGGGCAAAACGGGCACCTCGGCCAAATTTTCGAAATTAAATTCAGAAAAAAATCAAAATTCATTGGGAAACAATTTTTATTGAAAAAAAAAAAAAAAATCTAAAATTTTCCAACATTTTTTTTTATTTTTCGGGGGAGCTGCCCGTTTTGCCCCGCTGCCCGTTTTGCCCCGCTCTCCCCTATAAGGATTGTCAGAAGACCGTAACAACACGTTCTTTTCGCTACATAAACACGGTATTTTTGAGCCGAAAATAAACAAACTTTAAACGGTAGGTATTCGTAGGTAGTACGGTATGAAAACCGTATGTTCAACGGTTACAAAATACTTACATTTGAAAAAAAATGTTTATGCATCTAGGGAATAAAGAGCGTACTTTATTCCCGGCTGCGCGCATAAATAACGCCCTTTTTTCCCTAGGATGCATAAAATATCGTATGCACCATGGTATATAAAGTGTTCTTCTAGACGAGTGTGAAGTTCACCCTCGCTTCGCTCGGGCGACAAACCTCACACTCGTCAAAAAGAACACTTTATTCCCTAGATGCATAATAAACTATCATTCAATAATGTTTTTACAGAAGGATATCGCAACGAAATTACTAATAGTCGGTTTCACCAACGACAAATAACTTTTTTTTCGTCAATTGACTTTATTCACTGATTTATGAATTGCATTTTTTAAAATTGAAAACATAGTTTTATCGGGCTAATTATGTTAAAAAACGTTATTTTTATCAAAAGTGTTGTAAGCACGCATATACATACGGTACGAACTTTGTTCATTTTCGGCGCTAAACTACCCCGTGCAGAAATTTGACCAGTTTGCCAGACTTCTGGCCAGCGCCAGTCGTGGGTTTTCTAACCAGAGCAAGCTGGGCAAAGCCGGACCTGGTACTGGCCAGATACTACTGGCCAGAGCAAACTCGGCCAAGCCGGACTTGGTGCTGGCCAGCATTTTCTTGGATTTACCGGCCAGAGTGAACTCAGCAAAGCCAGACTTGGTGCTGGCCAGCATTCTCTTGAATTTACTCGCCACAGCGAACTCGGTAAAGTGGGTAAAGCCGGACGTGGTGCTGGCCAGCATTCTCTTGGATTTACTGGCCAGAGTGAACTCGGCAAAGCCGGACTTGGTGCTGGCCAGCATTCTCTTGAATTTACTCGCCACAGCGAACTCGGTAAAGTGGGTAAAGCCGGACGTGGTGCTGGCCAGCATTCTCTTGGATTTACTGGCCAGAGTGAACTCGGCAAAGCCGGACTTGGTGCTGGCCAGCATTCTCTTGAATTTACTCGCCACAGCGAACTCGGTAAAGTGGGTAAAGCCGGACTTGGTGCTGGCCAGCATTCTCTTGCATTTACTGGCCAGAGTGAACTCGGCAAAGCCGGACTTGGTACTGGCCAGGTTGCTTTTAAATTTACTTGCCAGAGTGCCAGTTAACACGCCGTATAATATTATGGACCCCGTATCATAAAATAATGATGTCGCCTTGAAACTGGTCAATCATGCACGGAAAAAAAAAGTTATTTGATTCAAGTAAACCAATTTACTCAAGTCATATTTACTCATCACAAGAAAAGTTTATTTGTTTTCGTACTATATTTATCATTGCGCCTATTAATTAATTTTCTTGACTGCATGTCTTTGATACAAATATTCTATTTCGTTGCCACAAACATATTTTTTTTGAAACAAAAAAGCGGTCATTCCTGAAGTAAGACAACAAGATTATATGATACGAGTAATGACATTTTTCGATTTCAATACTCTATTTGGTTTTTGCAACGAGATATTGCTATGTTCAACGCAGTGGTTGCTTTGGATGGAAGAACCAAGACACATACGTCATCTGTTTTTTGTTGGTAACAAATTAATTTCTTGAGTTGAATATCTCCTACTTGCTTGTATTATGAAGGAATATTTCGATCGATAAGATATTTATTTGATCTTAATACACATTTACTTGCTAATAGACAAGTAATTATTTACTTGGCGCAAAGCAAATTTATTGGCTAACGACTAATTATTTTTTTCCGTGTGATACTGATTGGTGAGATTGAAATGTCTATTAGCTCTTAGTTTGACAGCTTGATCATAAGTTTCAACAAATAGGAAAATATGAGACCAATTATCATGGGGTAGTTTGGCGTAGTAGGTAGAGCGTGCGACTAGTAATACAGCGAATGCGAGCGGACTTGGGTTCAAATCACGGTTAGGTCAAAAAATCGGATGGCGTTTTTCTTAGCGAACTGGCAATGCTTGTTGATATACGTGGAGAGTTATATAATGTGAAATTGAATATTCACACATACGTGTGTTTTTTGGGTTTTTTTCCACACTAGGAGCAGGGTTTCGCGTCTAGAAACTAACGAGTTTACGAGCCAGAAACAAGCGAGTTTCTGGCCAGAAACTAGCGAGTTTACTGGCCAGAAAGTCGTCAGTTTGCCAGGTCAGGTATTGGACAACTTTGCGTTACATGCCTAGTCCGGAACTCGGCAGTTGTCCAGCCCATTAACTGGCCAGAAACCAGCAAAACTGGGCTGGATCTGACGAGCGCCATTTTTCAATTTCTGCACGGGACCGTATTTAAACCATTGACACGTACTATAACGATAGTAAGAGGGTATAACCAGCCGGTATATCCAGAGTAGCTGAAGGTATATATTGAGCGTATATCAAAAGCCGTCAGGGAGCACGTTTCAGTTATTGCTACGGAAACTAGCATGTTTCGGTTATCCTTGCGAAAATGATTATTTTTAGATCAATGCAACAAGGATTTTCTGAAGATTATTATGCGGTGTCCGGTAATTAAATTGAAAGTTAATTTGCGAATGCAGGAGTGCGTTTTTGGCGGTGGAAACCGAAACGTGCTAGTCTTCGTGGTTAAAATTGAAACGTGCTAGTCTTCGTGGTTTATATCCAAACGTGCATGCTAATTTTTGTAAGAAATCTGAAATGTGCTAGTCTTCGTAAGCAGCGTCGCACACGACGACTTTCAAACGTAATGTAAATTTGTAGACAGGATTTTTTGGATTTTCTCCCAGATTTTCGATTTATGACCAATGATGTGGTCATTTTCAAAAATCATGACCAAATCAGACAATTTATGAAAAGTCTGGAAAAAAATCTGAGTCATCTTTAGAGTTGGGACAACAACATAAAAAATCGTGTGCCGAATCCGAGAGGTCGAGGTTCAGATCCAGATCGATTCGATATGGAATGCCCCATATATGCATATACCGGATACCTATACTTCATACTTGATAAATAGACTTTGGCATGTATGTACTATGTCGGTACACAGACCGTTTGAGAAATTGTAAACATATAATATACATAAGTGACTAAGAAATGTCAGCATTAGCCAGAGGATATAGGATTGAATACCTATACATGACATGTTCAATATGTGGCATATAGTAGGTATACCCATAAGTGTGTTCAAATCCGTAAGCGTGTTATACATTCTAGAAATATTGATTGTACTCACTCGACGAGGAGCCATTTAGATGTATGACATATGACGTTGATAATGTCTTGGAATTATTATTTCTTAAATTTAAACGCTTAAGAGGAAGTTGTATATGAATTAAATGATTTGATATATCATATACTGATGCGGAACACAATGGATTTTGAAATGAGATATAAACGCGGAGAACGGCAGCAGCTATGGAACCTATATGCATTACAGAAATTACAACGCAAACCCAGCTCTCGTTCAACTGGTAATTACGAAATTGTTTCATTTCTCAAGTAAATTACTCCTCCGCTATTATACCTGTTCCTGCAGTAGTTTTGTTTCTCATCTTTTCCTATTCCACCCATACCAATATACGTGAAATATCTCAACTGGAACGATAAAACTGCGAATCCTCAGAGCGAAGACAATATTCTAACGTATGCCAATCTCTTCGCATCATATACATAGGCACGTAGTCCAGTAAAAATCCCCGAAAGTGAAGACTTTTGGAGGAGTAATATGCTTTTTCAACTGAAGCTAGGTGAACGGATACTGAAAGATACCCCGAAGAAATTTGTGCCCCTAACTCCAGGAAACCCGGAGAAGCGGGGGATGAAAGGCTTAGCATCTCAAACCTCGAAAACCATAACGTCCCGGTCGTAAAATGTTTCAAACA
The DNA here is from genome assembly GCA_943736025.1 of Tenthredo mesomela. Taxonomy (NCBI): domain Eukaryota; kingdom Metazoa; phylum Arthropoda; class Insecta; order Hymenoptera; family Tenthredinidae; genus Tenthredo; species Tenthredo mesomela. The sequence goes on from OX031022.1 coordinate 7,710,621, forward strand.
AAAGTTGCTCGGAATAAAAAAAAAAAAAAAAAAAAAATACACAGAAAGTTATATCAAGTTCAACCCCTTATTTCTACAAATAAGGGCGTTAAACCGATGTAAAGATTCGGGGTTGACCACTGGAAGAGAGAGACAAGCTACATGTCTGCACCACTCACACTCGCTGACACGCTTTCTCTAATGTTCTGCGCATGTGTCGATCTTCCGCTCATCTCTCGTAAACCGCGAATCTTTACATCGGTTTAACGCCCTTATTTGGAGAAATACGGAATTGAATTTGCAGGTATAACTTTTTGTGTATTTTTTTATTCTGAGCAACTTTTGTTCAGAACATTTACGAACGGGACGTTAGTTTTAGAGATATTGAGATTCTAAGCCTTTCATCGTCCGCTTCTCAGGGTTGCCGGGGGGTTAGGCGCATAAATTTCATTCGGGGTATCTTTCAGTATCCATTCATCTAGCTTCAGTTAAAGAAGCGTATTACCCCTCCGAAAGTTTTCACTTTCGGGCATTTCTATTGGACACGTGTACACGTGCAACGAGTTACTATACCATAGTCCACAATTATACACATCCGTATTGAATGGTTTTTTCGTTTTGTTTTATCGTTCGAGTCAGTGGCGTAGCTAGAGGGGGGCGGTGGGGGCGGTCCGCACCGGGTGCCACCTGCTTGGGGGTGACACCCGACCGCGAAAAAAAAAAAAAATGAAAACTCGCAAAAATTCGTATTATTCAAATAAAATGATACTTAAAGTCCTTCGCCTTTTTATTGGTTTGATTCTTGGGGTGACACCATCGATATCCGCACCGGGTGTCACCCATGCTAGCTACGCCACTGGTTCGAGTTTCTCCGCACCCTCGCCACATGCGTATGGAGGAATTTATCTACTATAACTACCGTTACGGCAATCAGACAGAGTTGAGTTGTGTTAGAGTTCATTGCGTCTCAGGTATCCATTTGTCTATCATTTACATACCTATACGCAAGTGACCTAGCCCGCGGCTTGCTTCGTGCGCCTGTAACTGCACTATCCTCTATTCTCTATCCCTTTCTCTCTTACTCGCTAACCATAACCTCTGCCTTACCGTGCTTGTTCTTCTCGTTCGTATCACTATTCGTGCGTATCATTTTCTACGTCATGTATAAACCTATTATAGAGATAATAAAAATAAACATATTCAGAATATTCGAAAGTATAACCGGGTGGCGGTTAAAATTTCGGAAGTCCAAAACGTAAACTGGTTGAAATATCGAATTTTAAAATTAGCGAAACGCAGAATTCAGAACAGGCAATATCACGATACTCTATAAAGTATACAAAAGATCATTATGAGTACGGAAATATCACAAGCAAATTTCATCGAATAACCAATTTAAGAATGGACAAGATCACGACGGGCAAAATATCGACTTAGTGAAAATATCAAATATACGAAATTTGAACTGTTCTTCATTTTAGAATAGTCAATCTAAGGATCGCTTAAAACTTCTAATTCATTTAAACGAAAGGTCAAAAATTCGAATGGTCAGAATCTCGAATCGCTTAAAATTAGACGGGCCGGAATAGCGAAAATGCTGCAAAACTTATTTAGTAACTAATTTTGAAAAATCAACGAAGAATGTCGCCGTCGTTCATAAATACTTGAATACTTGGGAGATCATGGAAACTCTATCATTCGAGATTTTGACCTTTCTACATCTTGCGTTTATGAGTTCTGCTCCTTCTGAATTTTGGTCCTCGCTATATTTATGTTTGGTTTATTAACTGTTAAAAATATAAGCCATTTTTGTAACACTTGCACGATTTTTGCGTTTTTTTGACCCATTAAGCGGACCTAAAGTGACAGTTTTCAGACGAGCGGGCGATAATAACTGAAAACGCCCGCTACGTCGAGCAGCGGGCGTTTTTAGGTTATTATCGCCCGCTACTCGAGCCCGCTAAAATGTATTTTCATATTTTCAAGAAAATTATCAACAATTAAGAAAAAACGCGAAAATCGTGCTGTTACAAAAAATATGGTGTGCACCAAGGGCTAAGTGGGCTTTTTGACCTTGTGTGGTTGCAGTACTCGTCTTCGGCTCGCAGATGCACTCGCGTCTGCGACTCGTGCTAGCTCACCTCCGACTCGTACTGCAAACTCCACACTCGGTCTAAAAAAGCCCACTTTACGCCCTTGGTGCACAATATACTATTTCGATTCTTAGTTTTCGGAATATAGACTTTTCATGTTATTATATTCTATATATTCTGCTCATTCGAAGTACGAATGATCTGAAAACACATTGTCGAATTAGCGACCTGTCGGATAAACAACCTTTCGACGAAACACTTATTCGACTCAGTGGTCTATCAGAAATAAAAAAAATTGAATTCACAATTCTCGTTATTTTCGTATTCGCTCATTTCAAAATTCGAGATTTTGGTTAGTTTACGTTTTTGACTTTCGAAATTTTTACCTCCACCCGTATATCCATTTCAGATCGAGATTACGATTAGAGAATGATAGAACACGGAAACCTATACCTATAGAGTCTAGGAAGGTAGTACGTATGAGGTTGAAGTTCGATAACGTTAATGTAACAAAATAATTGTGTAAATTTCTTGAATTCATGACTTGAACAGTTCAAAAACGGCAAAATACGATTCATAATTTTCCGAATTGAGTAAAACACACTCATCTTGCCTATTTGGCATCTTTAACGCAACGTTTGAGTCATGAAATGGTGATTTTTTTTTTTTCCAAAAACTGTGTTACGTTAACGTTACGAACTTCAACTTCATTAGCAGATAGGGTCCTGAGATGCTTTATTGAAAACATAAAATGAAGTTAAATGAAAAAAGAATAAAAGAAACGAAACCAAAACAAACTGCTTGAATTGTCCCTGTACCTAATTGCATATTTTATTTTACATACCAGATATATGATATCATTTTCGACGTCATCGCATCACTGACCGGACTACTTTAAAAAATTGTTATTATTTTTTTAGAACAGAGTAGATCCGTGTTCTAGAAAAATTAGCATTTTAAGTACTTTTCGGTCATAGTTTCTATATGCTACAGACGATCAAATATCAATTTGGTGTAACATGATATAATACCACGACCAGGCCTAGTTCACAATCCCACATTAAACATATACAGCATATTTCGTATACCTCCCTGTAACTTATTTAACGCAATAGAAACTCAATTGTTATAATATGCAGTACAGTCAAGGAAAGTGATTCTAAAGCGCCGTATTCAAGGTAGTCGAGCAACCGAAGATACACGCTGTTTTTAGTTGTCTTCAAGTTGGTATGAAATTTGAACGACATGAAAAACTAACAAAAAAAAAAAAAAAAAAAACGAAGTGCCCTATACCGCGCAGAGCAGATCGCTGATTTATTGCGGTTCAGATGTCGTTTAAATTTCATACCAACTTGAAGACAATTAACAACAACGTGTATCTTCGGTCGCTCGACTACCTTGAATACAGCGCTTCAGAATCACTTTCCTTGACTGTACAATAATACCTGTTCGAGATCAAGTTGTGATCGGAGCCTTGAGGCGAATGTATAAAGTATATACGGGGTGATAGTCTAACGTCCGGCCACTCAGAGCAGCGATGAGGTGGCCGCGTCTTCGGCACGCATAAGATTTTTTGTAACACATGCACGATTTTCGCGGTTTTTTTTTACCCATTAAGCGGGCCTAAAGTGACAGCTTTCAGACGAGCGGGCGTTTTTAAGTTATTATCGCCCGCTACTCGAGCATAAGCGGGCAATAAAAACCTGAAAGCGCCCGCTAAATTATTTTTCAATATTGTCAAGGTAATGATTAATAATGAAGAAAAAACGCGAAAATCGTGTTGTCACAAAAAATATGGTGTACACCAAGGGCTAAGTGGGCTTTTTGACCTCGTGTGGTTGCATTACTCGTCTTCGGCTCGTAGACGCACTCGTCTACGACTCGTGCTATCTCGCCTCCGACTAGACTCCTACTGCAAACTTCACACTCGGTCTAGAAAAGCCCACTTTACGCCCTTGGTACATAATATATTACAATTATATGCGCGCCGAGATCGCGGCCACCCCAACGCTGCTCCGAGTGGCCGGACGTTAGAATTTCACCCAGTATAGAAGCTGTATTGCGATATTACCTCCTCGCTGTGGTTATATGAGTGAGATACACGGAGAAAATTTTATAGGAGAGATTCCCATACTACGTATAGTTGCGGTGGGATATACTTGTAATATGGCGATCGTTCCTATACTGTATACCAAACATCACCACGAATATAGGAATGTCTTTCTTATTTTCATGGAAAATTAAGTAAAAGTATCGGAACCATCGCCATATTACAAGTATATCCCACCGCAACTATACGTAGTATGGGAATCTCTCCTATAAAATTTTCTCCGTGTAGTATCACCTTTCGAAATTTGTAGCCAGCTGAACCAACATTTTGCTGTTGGCTAATAACAGAGTGTTTTGGAAAGAAAATAGAACTTACCCTAAACGTGAATGCCAGGGTATCTCGAAAAAAGAATCAACATATCATTGTTTTTACTCCTATACCACTCTGAACATTGACTTTTGGGTCAAAAATAAAATCCTGCAACAAATGTATATGCACAAAAATGTGTGAGGTGCCAAGATAAGAACACGTGTCACTGACAACAAAAAAGAAAAAGACAATTTGTGATGGTCGCAAAATGAGGGACTTTCCACCATTCTATATTAGTTGACCAATTAATTCACTGTCAAAATATGAATCGATTTCGTTCATTAGTTTATTGATGAAACGTAATCTAAGAATCAGGTAATCGTGGTCGTCAAGAAGGAGTGCCGCATCACCTTAAGGGCCATCCCTAGTCGCCCACCTCTTTTAGGTCGAAAAAAGGCGAGGAGGAACACATTTCGATTATTTTCCGAGCCTAGGCGTCGAAAACGCAAAGAAAAAAGATACGTTGCGCAAATTCAAATCCAATTCCGAACATATACGTCCAAAAACATGTTCTTTTCATGCGAAAATGGAGGATTCCCATTATTTTTACGAAATCCGACTGTTAATTTCCTCGGTGGCCATGATTATGAGAGTCGTCCGCTGAGTTCAGCCGGCGTTACACAATGCGTGTTTCTCCGACACACGGAAGTGATTGAAATAGTCAGCTGTCAGTGATCACGCATCGTATAACATAGTGGCTTGCCAAACTTGGCGGACGACTCTCATAATCATGGCCGCTGAGGGAATTGACGTTCGAATGTCGTATAAAAATAATGAGAATTCTCTATTTTCGCATGAAAGGAACATGTTTTTGGCGTATGAGTGTTCGGAATTGAATTTGCATTTGCGCAGTATTTTCTGTTTTTTTTTTTTTGCGATTTCGACGCTTGCAGGGCTCGGATAATAATCGAAATGTGTCTCTCTCCCGCCCTTTTCCGACAAAAAGGAGGTGGGCGATTAGGGATGGGCCTTAACATTCAGAATCATTGACCCAAAAGATCCCTGCTGAGTGATTTTCGAAAAGACCGGATGTCTAGAAAAGTTTAGGCTTCAGAAAGTTGGTGAAAAAAAAACACCATAGACAAATATCTATTATTGCACTCCCTCTCTCAGAGGTGAAATACAGAGGTCATTACATGGAAGAATCTGTTTTAAGTAAAAAACTAACGTTCAAGAATGTCGACATTTTTTTTCAGACACCCATAGTCAATAGTAATCACTTTCAACAAACTTACATAACTATCTATATTCGAAGAATTTTAATCGGATGATTATCGATCCAATTCCTTTTAGCGACGACATAACTCGGAACTCTGAACCTAAACTCATGACAATGATTCACGTCTAAAGCAGAAATATCTATTAACCAACAATGAAGTGATCATGTATACAACAATAGTTAAATAAAAAGATGGAGGACGAAATACGCTTTGTTAAAAATTCAGCTTTGTCTCTTATTGTTCGCGTAGATATACAAACTTCAAACGATATATACCTACTGCTTACTTTCTCGACCTCGCTCACTGACCTCGTCGTATCTACGCGACAATTAATGGACCTCAAAGATTGTGACACGGTTCCGGGTAGGTATGTAGCAGAATGTGCGGTGGCTTCGAGGTTCCAAGTGTCTCAATAAACTTAATATACATTTATACCGAGATAAAAGACGGAACTCGTGCATGCGCTGCAGTCGACTGTATAGTTTTAAGATTACCTCTCGGTATATCAGAGTCAGAATTATTCCACTATCCAAAGTACGGTTTGTCTTAGTTGAAAAGATAATAAATAAATAATTGTTTGTGAAAAAAAAATGTGAAAAATCTGTAAGTATCTGTCAGAGTTGGAGCAATGATGGTCAGGATCAGACGTTAGTCGAATTTAGTCGCATGGTATAATATTACAACCCGGAAATTACATTGAACAGGATTTATTTTGAGTAATAAAATGGTAATGTAACATTTGATGGTACAGTTCTGTTTAGTTTTTTGCATGAATAGATATAACGGCGTCGATTAGTCGAGCCAATATAGCTGAACGTTATATAGGCTCCTGAGGACCTGAGGTGAGTAGATAAAGTATAAGACTTGCGGAAACGATATCGGACAAAATTGTTGTACAGATATCCTTTGTACTTGCGTGATTCTTGTATATTTCCACGCCGCGTGTGAAAGTGATCGCGGATAAACATTCGACGCGAAGTATATTGGAATCATTATCTCTCTCGAGCGCGACGAGAAATTGTTCAATGATCCTGACAAAGTGGATCGTAAAACTACATTATCCAGTACCTATGTCTAGGTATACCTATACCTATCCTACCTAGGTACCTATACTAGCACAAACCAGAAATATTAACCGTATCCGCATGGTAGAGCCGTTTCGATTTTTAAATCGCATTTTGCGATCAGAAATAATTTTATGCGACCCGTTGTTTGAAAGTTCACTTTTTGAGCATCGGATTTAGGCCGCAAAGTGACCAATTTCAGGTCACTGAAATATAGTGAAATATTATAGGACAGGAGCCTATATACTGAAAATATTATCGTACAATATGAATATTGAATATGTTTCATTAAAATAAACATAGTCAGGTTATTTTTGACTACGTTGACACATTATAAAACAAAATGTCTGAAAATGTCAGATGTCTGAGTGAATAGTATATTGTGCATCAAGGGAAGAAAATAGGTAGAAAGCACCTATTCTTCCTTGATGCACACGATATTTTTTATCACAAATGTGCGAAAACACCGATTTTCCATTTTCGAGCAGTACCTATTGATGTCTGAGGTGACGTCTTGTGACAACTGTCAACGTGACCTGTGAACATGGACGGGTTTGTTTTGCTCTCATTTTTTCACTTGTTTTGTTTTGTTTCAATATGTATTTATGTGTTTATTCCGCCCGATAGCGCTTCGTAGGGAGTAAAACGCTATTTTCTTCCCGCTCCCTAGGAAAGGAAATGAATTCTCTACGACATGCGCATGCGCGAGTTCATCTTGTGTACCACGGGAGACAAACTGCCATTTTACTCTCGCATAACAGCTAGGAAAATCGGGTTTTCCGTGCATGTGTGATAAAAAAACGTTTTGATACAGAAAGACGAAATAACACCAGTAATTTTATAAACTAAAGTGAGTATAACACCGATTTACCGCAAAGTGAACCTTCAAACAACGGATCGCATAAAATATTGTATGCGCCAAGTCTGAGAAGTGTCAAATCCGGTATTAGTAATTTCCAAAATTCGCCTCTGAGTGTGTTGTGTCACAGAAGAACTCGTGGGGATTATCAAAGGGGATTATCACCCCCGCTGCGCTCGGGCAATAAATCCCCACTCGTTCTCCTGTGACACAGCATACTCGATCGGCTCATAGTAGAAATAACCCATACCGGATAGTGACACTTTTCGGACTTGATACATAAATAGCTACACGGAGAAAAAAATATCGCGCTCATCACGAAACGGATCGTGATTATCACGATCCAAACCGAAAAAGATGGCGCTGCGAGCGGTGGATCGCGATTATCACGATCCGTATAGCGCTTACTACGATCCGTATAGCTCTTAACACTGTACGTTTAGCTATAGTAAGGATTCGTTAGCTGACAATCGCTATACATCGGATTGTGGTTACAGAGATTTTGAAGTTTCGTGATGAGCGCGATATTTTTTTCTCCGTGTATTTTAATATGACAAACGCCAATTAAATCATATCATATAGTACATTACGTAACGATGGCGGGAGGTTAGTGATCCCTGCACGAGTGGCAAAAAGCACGAGTATAAGTATTATACAAGTATTTACAAGCGCGTGTACGCTTGAGAAATAAAAAAGCTGATGGGCAATATGCAGTTTGCAATAATAACAGACGGAAAACCTGGAGCGTATGGTGCCAAGTTGGCTGTGACTGAATGTTAACTGGCGATAATGCAAACAAGGAAAATTTGTGGCTCATTACCGTTCACTTCAGGGATTAATCACTTCCCGCACGCTCCACAGGCATGGGAAATAGTACATTACGATACGACTTCGGTAAAACTTTTTCTGACGAGTGTTGCAATCACACGAGATCAGAAGTTTTTCCGTCGAGTATAGTACAAAATTTTACTTCATAAGGTCTGAAAATGGGGATTTTATCCACGCGAAGCGTGAATAAAACGTCCATTATCACACTGCATGAAGTAAACGCTATTCCCGCACGCTGTGTCAAAATAGTAGATTACGTAACTAGTGCGCAAAATAGGTGAATCCCGCACGAGTCGGATTTGTCGCCCGAGCGTAGCGAGGGCGACAAAAGAGACGAGTGCGGGAGACACCTATGCGCACTAGTTACGTATACTATTTTTCCTAACGAGCTACGCAAAATTCTACAACATTGGTATCGTGTATGAAATATTAAATTTTCAAGTATGTACAAATTATTGTATATAAGATGGATGAAGTGTCCGCTTTAAAGAATCGGTAACGATGCCGATCGTGTTTATTTACGTTTACCAGCTCTATCTCCCCGCACCTTGAATTTTCTCTCTTTCATTTAACGTTACAATACACAAAGAAAAGGTGTTGCGTTTCAATTATATTTATTTTGCGCACTAGTGCGGGAAAGTACTATTTTGCACACTCATTTGCGTGCGCAAAATCGAATTTTGCACACTTAGTTAGGAAAAAGAATTTCCGCGACTCAAGTTGACGGATTTTTTTCTCATAATTCCCGCAACAATGCAGGGATGATTTTTCGGAGTCTTCAAATATCCGTACATATTGGCCAGATATTTTCGGGGATGAGATACAGAGACTATATAAATGATGACATGAAGCAGATATTTTTGAATTACAAATTGTTTCAGGTGAAGTTTTAAAGTCAGTTTTTTTTTTCAACGCGTGCGGTATACGTGTCTGGATCTGGTTAACCGTTTTCTATTATCAATAAGATAAATTTAATCTCTCCGTTATCATTTTCTAGATAAATTACCAAGATATCGATTACTCAAAATAAACCATTGGTAATATTATTCGATTCTGGTTGAATAAAACGACGACATTAATAAAATCTCTGAGTCTGTATGCAGGAGGCGTCGCGTTGACGGAAAATAACGATACGTCGGGCGACGTCGAGGCGCGACTTACCAGAACGCGTGGGGTTCACAAATATGAGTCACAAAAAAACAAAGTCAACTCAGCGTGAGATAATTCCTATAGTTTTGTTACTCTGAGATGAAAGGTCTCATCTCGTATCGGAATTTCATTATCACATTCTGGTTAGGGTGTATAACGTATATAAAAATGAATATATAGACTAATCGATCAATCGACAAAATTATAACAAAATTTATGTCACGAAAATATCCCGGTCCATAATGATCTGTGATCAATCTAATCTGCCAGAAAATAATTACATTCAATTATCTATAGATTAAAGCTAAAAACGTGTTCGTGCAAAAATTGATATTGCGGGTACTTTAATGGTCGATTCAAATCTTGGCGAAAAGTTCTGAGCAAATCTGATCAATTTTATCATAATATTACGAAGTTCTTAATCGTCTGAACACTCGCTTCCTATATATAAAAGTTGTTATCGATAGGCTTTTAATGGCTCTCATTCTACAAAACAAATTCAACGATATCGTTCCTAAGTCCTAATATTCATTCGTTGGAAGAGAATTGGCCGTCTTAAAACTTGAAACATAGTGTAATGTGTAAAAATCATTAGACCTTAATGCAATCGGAAAAATTCTCTACCCAAACACAAAATTACGAAAACATACGATCACCGAAACGATTAACCACACCCTGGACGCTTATCACTTTCAGACAATGATGTCTGTTGTCTTCAGCTGATGACATATTATAATATATATCGAGAGTTTTCGGTGAGACTAGACAGTCCCCTTCCTACGGCAAAACCAACACAGGCGCGCACCCCGTGCGTGAGGCTCGTTCGGGAGGGGGATAAGGTACCAGTAGCATTGCCTATCCCCTCCCGAACGAGCCTCACGCACGTGATGCGCGCCTGTGTTGGTTTTGCCGTAGGGCGGGGACTGTCTCTTCTCACCGAAAACTCTCGGTATATATCGTAAGGAAACGTGGAAAGAGCTGGTTCCAAGCGCGCAGGCACTGATTTATTCGAATATTACGAGGGGCGCCAATTTCAGATCTGCCACGAATATCCCTAGAGTCCGTCTGGTAGTTGTTTTCGATTGTTGTCAAATACAAATGGCGGCAGGCCGTGACACGAATAGGTTATGTTTGTTGTGAATTTAGCAGACGACAAAACTAGGAATATTGCTGGAAAGTTGGTGGAGTTGCTAGCGCGATTCTGCCGGCCAACGACATTCGAATAAATCAGCGCCTGCGTGCTTGGAACCAGTTCTTTCCACGTTTCCTCACGGTATCTATTAGGGTGGTCCTTATATGGGGTTAAAAAAAATTCCATGTTGGAGCCCCTCAAATCAGCTCCAAATGGTGAAAAAAGAGTTCCCTAATTTTTCCAGATTTTTATCTCATTCCCTTCGTCTCCCTGTTAGAGCGGGAATTTTCAAATGATTCAAAAACACGCTTATTCGCTATATTTCGTACTCAATTTTATTCCAAGGTTAATCGTAGACAAAAAATCCATATTCTCGAATATTCAGTCAGATTCATCTCGTTTTCAGTGAAAAATAAAAAAAATCACAAATGGGTTATCCCATGAGAATTGTGTGCTATATGGTAATTTTTTTTTTTTTTCATCAACACAACAAAACTAATACTCAGCACTGTAATGGAACAACTCACATGTCAGCACTACATAACAACAAAGTCGATGACATGCAAAAGTTGAGTTGATTTTTTTACTTTTGATCATTTGTCATGATGGAAAAAAAAATTAATATGGCACACGATTCTCATGCGATACCCCATTTCTGGTTATTTTATTTTTCATTGAAAAGAACATGAATCTTACTGAATATTCGTGAATATGGATTTTTTGCCCACGATTAACTTCGAAATAAAATTTAGTAAGAAATATAGCGAATACAAGCATGTTTTCGAATTATTTGAAAATCCTTGCTCAAACAGGGAGATGAAGGGAAAGAAATAAAAATCTGGAAAAATTAGGGATTTTTTTTTTTCAACATTTGGAGCTGATTTGAGGGGCTCTAACATGAACCAATCTCTAAATTTCAGAAAAATTAAAATTCATTTTATTTTAGAAAGTTAAGACCGATTAAAAAGATGAAAACTCCAATTCTGACATGAAAAACCGAAAAATCTGTGAATAAATAGTAAATATTGAGATCCCATTATCGTGTGATGCTCACAAATCATATTTTAAATTATGAAATTTGTGTGAATTTGTTCAGATTTAAAAAAATGGCGTTTCCGGAATCGACTTTTCGATTTTTTTTAAATTTTGCCGTTGGTTGGAAAAATCTGAAATTAATTCAGAGATCATACTAAAAAATTATCCAAATCGAAGGGGGTGAGGTACAAAAGGGGTAACGCGTGACGTGGAAAGCCCCATATATATATTATATATATTATATAACTTAACTTTCAAGTGGCAAACTATTGTATTGAAATCCCCCTGCAGTTCGTTATATGCGTCACGTCTGTTGGGGTTGGAAGAGCGAGGGATGTGACGCACCCCGAATCGTCGTAACGTGGAATGAAATTATTCTGGACAAGATCTAGAGGGTGAAATGCCTATGGAAGGATTCCGTAGTTTTCGAGAAGTATTGATTGATTAACCAAACCGTTTCAAATGATCGCGAGTCATTGTACGATAACTCTGCAGCACAGTGACAAATAACGTAGGCAATAAAATCTGAATATGGTGTATTACTAACCTTGTGGTTACGGGGGTGTTTCGACAAATTGCTCCTTCCGTTTATGAGGATATTGTCGTTGAGAAAACTAACGTTACAGGGCGACGGTGGTCCTCCAGTCATTTCCCATTCGGCATCGTCGGTTGTAGACGCATCCAAAGTTGCGTCTAAAACTATAATCCCACCTTCACTGGCCTATAGAAACAAAGAAATAAAATAGTACCGTCATTGGGGTGTTATATATCGAACGGAAATTGAAAAGAAAAATATGTGGTGTACTACCATTTTCAGAATGTATACTATCAATAGCTACTCACAATCACAAACTCAAGGCTATCGCAGCTCTTCGAAATATACCTGTATCAATCTTTGTAAAATGGGTATAATGGAACGCTTTATATCATCACAGATCACAGGACAAGCGGCGATGATGAAGAACGATGTAGATTATAGACAAACGCTTGTTGCTCCATATCTTGTATCATTAATACTAGTATAAGAGACATGGCGAGGTCGGTATATGAGTCATCCCACGTCAAGTGGGACGGATTTGGCCAAAAATATACCTCGATGTTTCTGATTCTTTTGTAATTTTTTTTTTACATATTCTTTGGGTGAAATAAATGGATGGAACATTTTTTTTTAACTCGAAGGGCTTAGAAGCTACATGGGGTTGAATTTTCGAAAAAACCACCAAAAGTCGGAATCGCGCTCTTCTTCAAACGTTAATATCTCCGGTTCCCTTTGTCGTACAGACATCGGAAAAACTCATTTTGAAGCTCTTAAATTGCACTTTCATGTGGTTGATTTTAAATTCATGGAATAAACAATTTTATATTTGTTATTAACACATTGAAAAACTTATCCTGGTAAAGATTCCAATAACTGCGAGGGAATCTGGGATATGTCTGCTGATTTGGCAATATTTCTCACTGTAGCGGAAAAATCTATTATTCGGATAATGCATTCTGATATTCTGTGATAGTAACAAGTAATAAGTGAATAGCAAAAATTATTGTCCGCGTATTCGCTGTGAGCATGTCGTTGGAGGGGATAGATGAAACTATCACAGCGCCCATGGTGTCAGTAAATAGCGTTTTTCCTGGAAAAATCCGGCATTTGATAGGCTAGTTTCGAATTGCAAAAGCGCGTCACGAAATTCTACCCAATCAGACCAAATCTGTTACCAGAGTTTTTGCCATTTTTTGTCACTTGTGGCGCTACATATCGACAGCCTAATAACATAGTCACGTAAGCGACAAAAATGGACTTTTTCGAGGTCAGACAAACGTATCTCCAAAAAAATGGTTCTCTGCATTGGAAATTCTTTGATGAATGCATAGAGCCATCATCCATAATTCGGTATGATAGTGACGTATCTCCACGTTTTTTGTGTGATACAGTCGTAACTCCACGTTTTTTTGTGTGATACAGTCGTAACTCCACACTTACGTGGTCTTAACTTTTCCGAGTGTCAAATGATTTGTAACATAGTAACGTATCTCCATTTTTTTGTGGAGATACGTTCCTCTGTTACCGAACCAGACTATACATACGTCTGTTTCACACAAAAAAATGGCACTTACGCTTCTGTGTTTGAAATTTTTATTTATACCGCGAAAATGTTTCAAGTACATTGACGAGTGCGAAAATGAAAGAAAAATGGAGATACGTTTCTATCACATAAAAAAAAAGGCCAAAATTATGGCGCTTACGTGACTATGTTATTAGGCTGTCGATATGTAGTAACGCACATAGCGAATTGGAAAATGAAAAGTAGTAAAAGATGGCATATATATTAGTAGGTTTTTCCAGAGGGATTGGAATAATAGACTAGTCGAATAATATATTCTGCTACACACGTTAGAAAAAAGTCCCATTCAGAAGAAAAATGTGTAAAATGTGATACAAGTTGGATTTTCTTCAACCGAAATGTAATGGAGTTTGTAAGCTCATGTTACAATGATTACCAGCGAGTATGGTAAATTTCGTTGCCGCGAATTGACGGACAGTTCGGCGGGTCTCACTTCGTCGATAGATGGCGAGAGATCAGAATATTTCTCTCACTAGTGCCAGAAGGTTATATCCGTCTGTATATAGGGAAAGCTAGAAACCATACTATAACATGTATCTGCGGATGTGTCCGGAATTGCGAGCGTTGAGTTGAGGTTATGTTGAGTAGGTTAGGTTAGGCTAGAAGTTTAAGACGACGACTAGATATCGACGCCTCAACGTAGAACTATGATATCTCAAATTGTGGTAGAAAAACATGACATCTCAAATTCTGGTTGGAAAACACGATATCTCAAATTGTTGTAGAAAAACATGATATCTCGAGTTAAAATTGAAAACTATGCTATCTCGCTAGCACAATTTTGTTTTTTGATTTTAGGTTGGTAATAGCTCGAGATGAAACTATATCATTTTTTTTGAATCCTGTAACATGTGAAATTGATGGAGGGTGGTAATGCTCATGAGACTACTGCAAATATTAGGAAATATTTGAACAAGTCCATACACAAAATAGTATATTGTGTACCAAGGAGGCAAAGAAGGTCTTTTAACGCCGAGCGTAAATTTGCAATACGAGTCGTAGACGAGTCGGAGACGAGTATTGCAAATACGCTCGGCGAAAAGACCTTCGCCTCCTTGGTGCACACGATACTTTATACAACAAGAGCATGTTTTACAAGTTCATGCTCGATCCGGTACACAAAGCCGACGACTGCAACACGCATAGCAACGGATAAAAACACGTTGTTACGCATAACAACGCGTACGTCAGAGACCACTTTTAACTCCTAGGACTTAAAAGTAGCTAAAAGTGAACTCTGCACATGCGCACTCGCAAACCCGCTCAGCTGTCACTAAAACCCCCACTTTGTGTACCGAGATCGAGCATGAAAAACGCGTAAAACATGCTCGCGTTGTATAAAATATATTTTTGTAACACATGCACGATTTTCGCTTTTTTTTTTTTTTACCACTAAGCGGGCTTAAAGTGGCGGTTTCCAGACGAGCGGGCAAATAAAAAATGAAAACGCCCGCTAAATTATTTTTCAATATTTCAAGAAAATTATAAAAAAAAAAAAAAAAAAAAAAAGAAAAACGCGAAAATCGTGCTGTTACAAAAAATATGGTGTACACCAAGGCCTAAGTGGGCTTTTTGACCCTGTGTGGTTGCAGTACTCTTCTTCGGCTCGCAAATGCACGCGTCTTCGACTCGTGCTAGCTCGTCTCCGACTCGTACTGCAAACTCCACACTCGGTCTAAAAAAGCCCGCTTTACGTCGCTTACGCTCTCTTCACAGAGAGCTAACATATTCATTTTAATTTTTTGAAAATAACCATTATATATTCAGAAAGCTGGTTTTTTAAGCTTTCCAAACCTATATAATAAAAGTCGATTACCTTAATTAGAAGATTAAATAGAGTCATTTAAAATCTAGAGATTTTTCTAAAGCAACAAAATTTCTAGATTTTAAATGACTTTATTTAATCTTCTAATTAAGGTAATCGACTTTTATTATATAGCTTTGGAAAGCTCACAAAACCAGCTTTGTGAATAAACAATGGGTCTTTTTGAAAAATCAAAATGAATAGGTGTAATTTCAGTTTGAATAAAAAAACGAAAATTCCCACGAGTGCATTCGCGAGCCGAAGACGAGTACTGCAACCACACACCCTGGTAGAAAATTGAACGGAATATGGCCAGAATCCGTTGAATTTTCTGCTCGGTGGGCAGATTCTGGGCAGAAAATATGGCCAGAAACCCCGCGGTCTGACGACGGATTCTGATGAAGGATCTGGTCAAGTCATCAGCTGTTCATACACATACATAACCTACAGTCCTGAACTTTGTATGTATGCGTGTACGTGTGACACACGGCAAACTTTCAGAGACAGTGGGAGAGAAAGAGAGAGAAAGAGGAATAGTGAGAAAGAGATAGAGATACCTGCGTGCGCATCCACCTATAGCTATGTATAAGGGTAAATTAACCGTGGCTTCTGATTTTTGGTACACTAAACGTAATGGATTCTGATCCGGACGAGTTGGACAATTCTAGAAACAGCCAATCGGCGCTCTGGATTTTTTTAATCCAGAGCGCCGATTGGCTGTTTCTAGAATTGTCCAACTCGTCCGGATCAGAATCCATTACGTTTAGTGTTTTAGTGTACACGTATCATCGGCATACTATGTTTGAAATATATATTTATAAATTTTAAGTTTAGAGGTGTTGAGCACGATCATTTTCATTCATTTTTCCAGCTTGTAACATTGGGTTTACATAACCTCAAACATAGGAGCTAGGAATCATTCACCAGATTTTGGTCAGATACTGGCCAAATACACCATGAATATCTGGGCAGACTCTGCCCAGATGATCTGCGCAGCATCTGTTAAAAGGCCAGATCGTCTGGTCAATTTTCTACCAGGGTAAGAATAAGGTTCACTATACTTATTACGATTGGGTGTAGTCACTGCTGAATTTACCATTATAGACATAGAGTATGGACTGCGCGGGACCCCCCCCCCCCCCAATATTCTTTGCATGTAAAGCAAACGAGCCTCGGTCTTGGCGCGCCCGACGTCCCGGACGGATCAATCGCTTTTTAAATATAGTTCCCATTGGAGTTCCATCTTAAAACTTACAGATTTTCTAGAGAATGAATCAAGGAACACGCCCGTATGATTTCAGAATTTTCGAAGGGGGTAGTCATCTCGAGAATCACGTTTAAAAAGTATAATTGTTAGTAACAAATATAAAAATATTCATTCCATCAATTTAAATTAAAAATTAATCACATTTAAGTGCAATTCAAGAGCTTCAAAATGAGCGCGTTCAGCCAGTCAAAATCGCACCGCCGCGCTACTGATTGGCGATTTTGCCGCGCGGCAACGCGTACATGGAAACCTAGGGTAACGTTTAAGGGGGTATCCACACCTTTGAATGGGTCAAAATTCTGAGGAAGAGATTGATATTTTACAGCGAATTTGATGGTTTGATCAAATCCAAAAAAAATCATGGAGTTTGAGGAGGGTTTGACTCTCATTATCCATATTCGACATTGAATATTACTTCGAGTCTAATAGTAGTTACGCTGAATATAGAAAAACACAAAATTACTCAGTTGTCGTAAAGAATCAGTAGCACCGTTGGATCGATTCTGGAATTTTTGGTCCTCAATTGTTCAGAAGTGAGGCCTCTATCAGATGAACATACAACTTTTTGATATCGCGAAAATAGCCTGACTTGTTTAGTTTTTACTGAGATTTTTCTAATTTTTCAATTTTTTATCTCTACTTTTTGTATTATCTCAATCAAAAATGGTCATATCAAGGAGTTGTATGTTCATCTGATAGAGGCCTTGATTCTAAAAATTTGAAGACCAAAAACTCCAGAATCGGTCCAAAGATGCTGCTGATTCTTTACGACAACCGGTAAAAATATTCGTTTTCCAGAAATCAACTTTTAAACTTTTTACTTTTTTTTTCATTTTCTACTTTTCCCAGAGAAGAAAATGTAGCTACAGAAAATCAAGTTCCAAGATTTTGCTTATGATTAATATGCTGGATTCGCAGCTGCTCTCGTATCGATGTGTTATGAGTCGAGTCTAGACATACCGGGATGATTTCTTGATAGTATACAGGTGACAGCGCATGCGCCAAATAATTCATTTTCATTGGTCGGTAAAGTCGTCACGCAGTGGTATTTGAGGCCAGCCTGCCTCAGCATACGACGAAACTCGCGCATGCGCAGTCACCTGTATACTATCAAGAAATCATCCCGGTATGTGCCAGGCGGAGGTTTGTAGTGAGTTTTGACCTGTTCTGTGTAACAACAGTGTCCGGTAGGTGTCTGGTAAGGCTGTTAGAAAAAAAATGAATTGCTTTAGGAAAAATCTGATCAAAATTTTTTAAAACATAAAAATCCTTCAGAATTCTTGATCTTCAACATTTTTGAGATTCAGAAGATGCTAGCACAATTTTTGTCAATATTCCGAAAATTCTCTCATCTTTGATCAATCATACCTTTTTTCTTATAATATTTATCAAACTTTCGCAATTAATATATTATAGAAATATTCGTCTTTTTAGAAATCTGAATGTGTAGTCATATATACACTGTGTTTGTTCAATATTGAAAATTACTATTGGTTTGAATTCGTAATGAAAACACGACATTTTACAAACAAGTGGATACCTAACCTCGAAAAAATGTAGATCGCAGTCATGTGTTCTGTCAATGATCACAATTCAAAAGAATATTGAAAATCAAATATGTGTAAAAATGATAATTACAAAGAATTGACAAATCACAAAATAAAATTCAAAAGCAAAATATACAAAAACGTAAAAAAAAAAGCAAGACAGTGGTGTTGGCGGTGCTGTACAATATTTACGGGACCAACATGAGCGTCCACGCGCCGCGCGGCGGCGCTTTTTCGCAATTCGGCACTGTCATGGCTGTAACTTTTCAAATTCTCTAGATTTTCTGTCGCCGATTTATTCACATAGGTAAAGTAGGTCACTAGCATTAAAAAAAAAAAAAAATATATAAAAACAAAAACGATTTTTTGAAAATTCAAAGATGTAGACACGCCTTTAAAGGAGAGCGCGATTCCGATTTTTGGTGGTTTTTTTTTCGAAAATTCGACCCCTTGTAGCTTCTAAGCCCTTCGAATGAGGGAAAAAAAAAAAAATGTTCCATCCATTTATTTCACCCAGAGAATGTGTAATAAAAAATTACGATGATTTTCAAGAACATGCGGTCAAAAAGGTGTCCCGCTTGACGTGGACTGACTTATATGCTGCAGTCGCTATTATTGCACCGGGCAATGCTTCTATAGTATAAACTTCAGAGGGCGGGGAGACTTATTATTACTACGGTTTCTATTCAATTCCTTCGTCAATAGGACATCCTGTCTCGCCAGTCACGCGAAAGGAAAGGACGTAGGTATTAACTATAAGGATAAATTCATTCATACGCGTCGCATTACCCACTAACGAATAGATGATCCCTTATTGAAGTGTCGTCGATTTTGTCATTTAAATGCTTCTCAATAAGGATTTCTTTCAGTTATGCCCGGTTTTATAAACGTGGGTCACCCCGTGGGTTTAAATAACCCGTAGGTTACCCCACAGATACTATCCGTTCAACCTTCATAGACTGTCGGAGGTTAACAGCGATTTATGACAGCTGTCAGATGAAAAAAGGTTGAACGGGTAGTATCTGCGGGGTAATCTACGGGTTATTTAAACCCATGGGGTAACCCACGTTTATAAAACCGGGCATTAGTCATAAACGTCGCGCGTTCACGTGATGTGATAGGGAAAGAAAGAAAAAAAAATATCCTATGATAGTTTTCATTATTATTGTTTTTCTTGAAAATTATCACAAAAACGTGGAATACAACTGACCCCTTAATCGTTGTCGAAAACAAAGATGTTTTGGGATGGTTGTGTTCAGAAACCCTCACAGAATCGGGCTCAGGATGCCGATTTTGCATTTTTGATGCGTAGGCTTTGATGTAAGTCGAAATAAATGGCACGCCAACACTTTTCGATCGAAAAAAAAAAAAATCCCGATTTCTTTCGATCAAACGTACCAGTTCAAATTCATTACTCGTCACACATCGGCTGCCGAAAGGACAAGTCGATTGATAGCCCCATTTCGGAGAAAATAGACAAGCCGGTAACCAATCGGGTAGACCCCCCCCCCCCCTTCCCCCCCCTCCCCCCTTAACAGACACTGGGAGTCCACTGGACCCCAGACAAAGTTTGATCTCTTAAAAATCTAGTGTAAATCTAGTTTTATTTGATTTTTTTGTCACCTTCTTGAAATTAATTTTTGCAGATGCAACTTTTTTCCCCTTATTCTTGAAGGTTATTAAAGTATGCTTAAACCTCACCTTCAGATAAAAAAATTTAAAAAAAAACCGTAAAATCGTCGATACTATTTATTGATAAGTTAATTGCATGATGAAAACAGGTACGTACGTTGATGATTATACAGATATTACAGTTTATTTAACGGTGTCAAGGCGATTTGTTGATCGTTATTATTCCCTATATTTTGAACCATTTCTATTTTTTTTTTTCACACATGAACGCAAAAGCCGATTTTGCTACGTGTTTTCGGGGAGTAAAGTGCGGTTTTACCGACCGGAAAGGCTTTCCTCCCGTGAAGTCTTTCTTACCTGAAAGTAGTTCCTCCCAGTGCCACTCGGTCAGTAGCGCCACATCGCTTAAAATATTTGAATAACTGCGAACTATGAGTCTACTGTTTGATCAATCATTTTTCAGTTGTTTGTGTGATCTTCTCCATTATGAATTAATTGATAACAATGTTCTTTTGAATAATAAACTTCAATTGAATAATTAAAAATTAATCGGGAAAACTCCCCGAAAACAGGCAGCAAAATCGGCCTCCGTCACGGTGTAAGAATAAGAGGTGGTTCCACTGGCCCTAATCGCTGTGATTATTATGCGGCAGTACGGCGAAAATCCGCCAGGGGCCTCATGCGTCGAAAAGGGTGGGTAAACACGGAGGTAAACACGGTGTAAACAATAATGGCGTCGATCTAGCAGACAGTATTCACGGTATCCAGAAAAGTTTGACGTTTGACGTGTGAAAAATAAAATCTGCTGCCGAAGATGACAAGTGCATGTTATTATTCACGTGGTGATGCATCTAAAAATATGTTACGCCACGAAAAGAAAATAATTGTACGATGAATTCATGTGACTATCGCGATAGTGTATTATTGAAAATCAAATAAACCGGTGAGCTTTCGCAGCAAAAAAAAAAGGTGACCACACCTAATAAACCACGAAAAGGATGCACATTAATAAATGTGTGGGATAATAACAAAGTAATTACTCATAATACAAATACTGTCTGCTAGATCGACGCCATTATTGTTTACGCCATTATTGTGGGGGTTTACCCACCCTTTCCGACGCATGAGGCCCCTGGCGGATTTTCGCCGTACTGCCGCATAATAATCACAGAGCTCTACACGGGGAGTATACGGCAGTTGACCCACCTCTTATTCTTACACCGTGGCCTCTGTTCATGTGTAAAAAAAAATATCGTGTGAACCACGGGAGCAACGTCTTCGCTCCCTCGGTGTCGCTTGCCGCCCTCGCGTTCGGCTCTACTCGCTCTCGCTCGGGCGGCAACCTACACACTCGGGAGCGAAAACGTTGTTTGCTCCCTTGGTGCACAATATACTATTTCGTAACTGGAAAGATTTATCTTCCAGATATAATACTCGTTATTTTTCGATCTTAGGTACACCAAAAGTCAAGTTATGAAAATTTTGAGCGCGAAATTCTTTGAAAATCGCCTAAATTTTCAAGGGGCTGAAATAAAAATCTCAAAATTTTGGTAAAAACTCTTTTGAATAGGTACTAAGAGATGAGAATAAGAAAAAAAAAAAAAAAATTCATCGAAATAAGAAATGGTGAGGATCACGGGCTGGTGGATTCGGGATGGAATTCCCCATATATGTAGTATACGTGTGAGCTGTTCGTACGGTCGTTATCACAAAACGATTGTGCAGTGTCTAAAACCGGAAATACAGTGACCGCGGAAGGTTACTCATGCCACGGGCATCCGTTGAAAATGTCATGTCTTTCCGCCTGTAATTTTAATCGAAATAACATTCTCATTCGGTTCTGAATTACCAGTATAAATATTGCGTATACTCTGAATAGCCTTTGCTTCTTGCATATGGAAATAAAAATGATAATAATAATGACAATGACAATGACAATAATAACAATAACAATAACAATAACAATAACAATAACAATAACAATAACAATAACAATAATAATGCCAATGCCAATGCCAATGACAATGGCAATGGCAATAATATTAATAATTTCCGAATGCGAAAGTTCCGTCTTTTTTTATTCATCGTTTTTTTTTTTGGCTTTTTTTTTAATGGAAAATTTTGGATACCAAAGCTTGATCATTTTGTAAAAAGTGTTGGTGAAGCTTATTGCTTATTTGTTTTCTGAAATTCGATATTGCAGTTTGAAAGTCCGTTATAGTCGTAATGCATTATATTATGTTCATTACCGATTATACATATAGATACAATATTTATCAGGAAGTTTTATTTTAGCGCCGGTGGTTTGAGAAATTTCCGGTCCATTTCAGTTTGAAAATTGGTGCATTAAAGTGGTGATCATTGGTAACCGTAGAGATTTTCGACGCCGACAAGACTATAAGCAGCGGGAAAGTATTTCTCTCGGTCAATAAGCAAGTAAAGGCTAAAAGGCGATGGACCGAGCGATCACGACAAGCAGAGAAACGACGAAACGAAACGAAACGAGACGAAATGAAACGAAACGAACCGAACCGTCTCTTCCCTCGGGCCAAAATCTTGAAGTGAGAATCTCGTTTTCGAAGAATTCAGGTTAAACTCAAACCACGTTATGACCTATGCTCAACGAATTAGGGTCACAAAAGAATTGAGTATATCTAATGATATACTGAAACTCCTGCCCAATTGTTCTTTTATTCCTATATTTCTAACGCGTGGGACCTGCTGCACGGCTGCGATAAGCTGATAAGGCGATTTTATTTATCTCGGGAAAAAAGGAAGTAACAATAACAACGAGGAAAAAATAAAATTACGTCGTATTGCGAAAACCCACAATAACTTTTCCTTAACTAGAATAATATTTCTATAAAAAGAACGAGAATCTAATCAAAGTCCGACTCTGCAGACCATCTCGAAATTGATCACTATTTTTTTTTTTTTTTTTTTTTTCTTTACTTCATTTTACATCAACTTTAGGAGCTAGTGATATTTTTGCTTTTTTTTTTTATAGATTCTTACCACAAACCGTTATTAATTTCTGAACCATTTATACGGACATGAAAAGGGCCGTTTTGGACTTATTTTTTTTCTTCAATTTTTAATAATTGAAGGAATTTTGAAGGAATATCAATGAACGGAGGATTATATTAACATACTTATTGTACCCATGAAAAAATACCAAGGGAATGAAGAGATCCACTGATGCTGGTGAAAAATAAAGGTGAAAATTACAAGTTTCTTCGTTCGGTCAGCAGTATAGTGTGACTAATTATTATCAATAAAACCTTTGACATCACTCACATCGATCGAATTAATCGAAGAAATTAGTTCGATAGAATATTTTTGATAAAGTGAAAAAAATGGAAAAAGAAACATCCTCTGATCAGATATTCACTTAACAATTTATTTTTCCTTTATTAATATCCGAAACACGTCTCATATGCCTGGCGCGTGGACTAACTGTCACGACAAACATTCGCCATAACGTCTGCTGCTGCCCGGTTGTTGCAGCAGGACACCGCCTGACTAACACCCGGACTCAAGGTCTAAAGTCAGTGATACGAAGAGACCAACGCGTTGGACAGTTGAATGAAAAAATTGTAGAGGAGTTTCTCATGGCGTCGGTAGCTAGAGGCACGCCAAGTTCATTGTCGTGCGTTCCATACCAAATCGACCTGGGCCTGAGCCTCGACCTCTCGGATTCGCCTCAAGATATTTTATGTTATCGCCCCAACTTTAGACAGGATTCGGATTTTTTTGCAAATTTTCCAAGAATTGGCCGATTTGCTTATGATTTTTGGAAAAGAACACATCGTTGGCCACAATTCTAAAATCTGGGAAAATTCTGAAAAATGGTGTGGCAAATTTCAAAATCGTTCGTTTCATTTTTTTTTTTTCACTGTTTCGATAACAAAAATAATAGAAAAAAATTGGAAAAAAGTGGTAACCGAAGAAACTTTTTATAGGTCCCACTACGTTCTAGAGGCTTATTATACCCTGCCTTACCCTATAAAAATATTCTAGCAACATTCCATAGTGATCTGACTTGTGCTTCTAATTTTTAAATTATGGCCAACGATGTGTTCGTTTTTAAAAATCATGAGTAAATCAGACAATTTTTGAAAAATATGAAAAAAAAAAAATCTGATCAATTTTAGGAGTTGGGACAACAGCATAAGAAATCGTGAGCCGAATCCGAGAGGTCGAGGCTCAGATGCAGGTCAATTCGGTATGGAATGCCCCATATTATGTTTCTAGATATGTGACATTGCTCTACGGGTGTTCTGTTAGGCTGGCGTCCCATGATCCGGAATATATCCGGACGGAACGCTCGGTAGCCAATCATCAATGACGGATCCAACAGAAAATCGTTAGCCATTGGCTACCGAGCTTTCCGTCCGGATATATTACGGACCATGGGACGCCAGCCTTAGTCTCCGAGTCTCCAACGATATGGCGGAATGAATCGTGCGGTAGGAAAAAACTTGAAAACTCGGCAGATAACGTTTTCAAATATAATCGATATGTTTGTGGTGAAAAAAAAAAAAAAAAAAAAAAAAATAGAGGTGCTGTTTGAGGCCCATATAGATTTTTGTCTAATAGCTCGATAGTTAAGGCCCATCCCTAGTCGCCTACCTCCTTTTGGTCGAAATGTGTCACATTTCGATTATTATCTGAGCCCAGGCGTCAAATACGCAAAAAAGGCCAACTTAGCGCAAATTCTATTTCAATTCCGAACACATACGTCCAAAAAAATGTTCGTTTCGTGCGAAAATAGAGTCTACAGATGGTTTTTACATTGCTTATACAAAATTATTCGAATTCGATTTCCTCGGCGAACAATGTAAAAACCATCTATAGACTCTATTTTCGCACGAAACGAAAATTTTTTTGGACGTATGTGTTCGGAATTGGAATAGAATTTTCATAACATCTGCTCTGAAACTTCAGCTTTCAGTGCCTGTTTAGCGAGTCGAAACAAGTTAATTTCACGCGAATGCCATGAAAAGCTGTGACATACGCTGCAATCGCGACTTCGATGTTTTAGCGGTCTGAAAGCTGCATTGCTTTCATCCCTTGGGAAGAAAGCAATTCAGATTTCAGACCGCTAATGTTAGATTCATATTTATATAAGGTTCGAATTGGATCAAATCAAATTTAACGAAAGATCCAGAAAATAATTCAATATAACATCTTCCGACCAGGTCGTCGCGCCTTGAGTTCTCGTCCATGAGGCGAGGGTATTATAACGTACGTTAAACATTTGTCCTTAGAATATTATCCGGCAATAGATCCATTGATGCAGCATTTGCTTTATATCTATCAGATGTTGTGGAGTACTTGGTGTTTCACCATTATTCACGTTATTTATATCCATTCGTAGGTATTTCAAAATTTTTAATGTTATCAAGCAAATTGAAATATGTATGAAACCTGAAGTTTTTTTGTAAATGTTATGAAAAACATAGTGTGTGACACGGGATAAAACATGAATGCAGGCACGGGTGATGTCAGCCCTCGCCTTCGGCTTCGGGCTGACAACTTCACCCTGGCCTGCATTCATACTGTTTCATCCCTTGTCACACAATATACTATTGCGCCAAGTTGGCCTTTTTTTGCGTTTTTGACGCACAGGCTCGGATAATAATCGAAATGTGACACATTTCGACTAAAAGGAGATGGGCGACTAGGGATGGGCCTTAATGCGTTCTTCAGTCTCCGAAAATATTGGATGTAAGTATTATTAACTTTTGACATTGAAAGTTTATTTTATTAGAAAAATTATACGTGTGAAAGTATGCTTGTAGAAAAGGTATAAAAAGGTGCCGATTCTGTATAGTTTCTCATATGAATTTCTACCAGTCACGAAACGGAGAATGATTTGCCGTTTCTTGTATTTTGCTGACACCAGTTCGACCAGGTCAGTGTTCTCGAACCAGCGAGTTAAGGTCTTTGGGCTCTACATAGACGCCGGATCGGGTTTCAAATTCTCTAGAAAAAATTGCTAGTGCGTTCATTCATTTCTTTAAATATCTCTGTGAGTTAATTTGTTTATACAATTTCATTTCAATTCAATTCAGGCGATTATACGCAAATATGATATAGCAGATAGCTGCACGAGTATTATTTATACGGCAAATATGATACCTACAGGAGGAAATTCTAACCCTGAAGAGTTGCACAGGGAATCGCGAAAGATAATTACACACATTAACGATGATATAATGATGATGGTGGTGAAATTCTATAGTGAAATACGCTGCAGATCCCTCATGGAGATATTCTTTTGTGATATGATAACATATATAAAAAGCGGGAAAAGAAATTCAGTGAATAATGTTAAAAGATTCATTTTTTCTTAACGGGATATTACCTATACACTAGACTGTTTCAAATAAAAAGAAGTTTTTTTTTTTTACTTCCCACCGATGGAGAAGTTCAGGGCAGATATAGCAAAGAATTTGCACCAAAGCAGGTGCCAAAATGATTTTTTTTGAGCTGGCGCCGAGCATTTTTCTTTTTTCCATTGATTTAATGTAGGAATTTCCCTAATTTTTTTTCAATATCGAATTTCATGATCGAAAATCATGTTCATTCTTTGGCGACCATTCGAGAGAGATGTTAAATACCAGCTATAGATGTTATTGACGATCGTTGCATGGAAATAAAGAAAATTGTAGCCATTCTTTCCCATGAAATACTCAAAATTAAAGAATAAAATATGGATCTTATAATGTTTGTTTCCATGCAACGATGGTCATAACATCTAGAGCTAGTATTTAACATCTCTCTCAAATTGTCGTCAAAGAATAAAGATGATATTCGATCATAAAATTCGCTATTGAAAAAAAATTAGGGTAATTCCTATGTTAAATCAATGGAAAAAAGAAAAATGCTCGGCGCCAGCTCAAAAAAAATTATTTTTGCACCTGCTTCGGTGCAAATTTTTTCTTATATCTGCCCGGAACTGCTTCATCGGTGGGAAGTAAAAAAAAAAACTTCGTTTCATTTGAAACAGTCTACTATACACCTTGAAGATAATTTTTTTTTTCAAATCACTGGTACACCTTTCAGAAACATTTTATTGTTTCAGTTTTTTTACGGCTGATTCCTAGTATTTTCAGACATTTTTAAGAATTTTTTCAGATTTTAAAGACGTTGCTAAACATTGATTGGTGGTAGCGAAGAAAAAGTGGTTGTCGTAGGATACGGGTCACATCGTTCATCGAAAGCTTTTCAAATTTGAAGGAGACATTCTTGAATGCTGTAATTTCGGGCCGAACTAAATGAGGTGAATGAAATACTTCGAGGCGAGATAACTCGGGAATTTTAAGTCCTCCAAGTAAGTATTTCATCACCTTGTTCGTCGTCTTTTTCTGCTCATAACTTTTCTATTATTGATTGTAGCCGGAAAAGTTATACGAATCAAAGTTATAGATGATTATATAAGCTACAAAAATGCTTTGTGCAAAATTTTCATCAGCCTCACGGTTACGGAGATAAACTAAAAGAACTAATTAGACCCTTGATTTGAAGATGGCGGCCGAATGGCAACACTCCTTGTCCAGGAAACTGAGTCATGGTGGCCACTAAAAAGAGTTAGAAAAATTCCCTGACTTTTCCCTGACTTTCCCTGACCAAATTATAATTTTTTCCTGACTAAAATTCGAACTAATAGTGCCAATTTAAGTATCTAATGAAAGTATCTAATGAAAATAAAAAAAACCTGAGGTGGAAAAAATGTTGCTTCTGATAGTGGATCCTTTCTCGTTCCGTACTGCCAAGAAACTCCCTGACTCACTGAAAAAATCCCTGACTTTTCCCTGACTTCCCTGTTTTCCCTGACCAGTGGCCACCATGTGAGTTTAACATTCACGGCCGACCCCCCTACGAAACCCAGAAAAAAACAATCGTTGCCTACCCAAAATGCACGATTGGCCCCTTTTTACACACACGGAGAAAAAAAGAAACAGTGTCCTGTGCTGCGCAGGGCATTAATCTAGTCAATATAGTATTTAGAAGCATACATTTTCAATCTAACCTCACGGATTACTGTCACGACAGCAATAGTTACCTCCGTCACAGCAATGAGTACTGTTAGAAACTATAGTGAAAAATGATTTGCACATCACGGCAAAAGCAGCAATAGTTACTCTATAAACATCGTTCACTCATATCACAACGACTAACCACAACTGTAAACATGCTTTTCTTAGGCTACCTTCCAAAGCGGAGATAAGCCAAAAAGGCAAAAAAAAAAAAACATGCTTTTCTCTACTTTGCTGCCACTTTTGCTGCAGTCGTGGGTAGATGGCGCTAGATTGCGAGGCTCTGTCATGGCGGCGATCACCTAGCGCCATCTACTAACGACTCTGCAGCAAAAGTGGCAGCAAAGGAGAGAAAAGCATGTTTACAGTTGTGGTTAGTCGTTGTGATATGAGTGAACGATGTTTCTATAAACTGAGTAACTATCGCTGCCTTTACCGTGATGTGCAAATCATTTTTCACCATAGTTTCTAACAGTACTCATTGCTGTGACGGAGGTAACTATTGCTGTCGTGACAGTAATCCGTGAGGTTAGATTGAAAATGTATGCTTCTAATTACTATATTGACTAGATAAATGCCCTGCGCAGCACAGGACACTGTTTTTTTCTCTCCGTGCACGGATTGACTGAACTATAACGTATCTTGTATCAACAATGACACGAGAAAGTAAAAAAATGAATGAAATTCGAAAAGAAGAAAAAAATGCCTGTTTTGCCCCCATCTCCCTTATTGTTTGAATTTAAAGACTATATCTAAAGTAGGTAAAACTATTTTTGTCTCAATTTTTGTGCGCGGATGATTATTCTCGCGTAATGAACGTGGGTAAATACTGAACGGTAACGGTCTCGGACAATACAGCTGTTACACAGTGATAATTATTTATTTTTTTCCCATTCAATAGCCGAGAAAAGAAACGGTAATTCTTTTTATTCGGAAACTAAAGAAGCTGATTATGGATCTGCCTCTCATTTACGCACACTATATTACGAGAGACTATGTATAGGTTTGAGGGTAGGTGGAGGAGAAAAAAAATCGACGCATTAATTAGTTTTTGTCACAAAACAAATTCGCACACAAGATGAGCCTTTTATCTTGACTCTGAAAAGTGGCGCGAGGAATTTTTCTATGTTTATCAACATTTTGAGGCCTACAATTTTCCTGACATCCAATCTTTTGGAAACTCACTGAGAGTTTTTTTATTTTTTATCGCTGGTTGAAAATGGGTATCCTTGGATTTGGAGGTCACTGATGCTGAATTCAAATTCAACAACAGAATTTCAAAATTCAGAATGGCGAACTAAATATGGCGGATAGAAATTTGAAAATGGTCAGATCCGAGGGGTTAACCACTCGTCGATTGACCGTACACCTGACTTCAAGACTTCATGAAGTCAACTGACTTCAACTGACTTCAGCTGACTTCAAGTGACTTCAGCTGACTTCAGCTGACTTCAAGTGACTTCAGCTGACTTTAACTGACTTCAGCTGACTTCAAGTGACTTCAGCTGACTTCAAGTGACTTTTCAACTGACTTTTCAACTGACTTCAACTGACTTCAGCTGACTTCAACTGACTTCAGCTGACTTCAAGTGACTCCAGCTGACTTCAAGTGACTCACTGACTTCAGCTGACTTCAAGGGACTTCAAGTGACTTCAGCTGACTTCAAGTGACTTCAGCTGACTTCAAGTGACTTCAGCTGACTTCAACTGACTTCAGCTGACTTCAATTGACTCACTGACTAACTGACTTTAGCTGACTTCAACTGACTTCAACTGACTTCAAGTGACTTCAGCTGACTCCAAGTAACTTCAGCTGACTCTTCAACTGACTTCAAATGACTTTTCAACTGACTTCAACTGACTCAGCTGACTTCAACTGACTTCAGCTGACTTCAAGTGACTTCGCCTGACTTCAACTGATTCTCAGCCATGTGTACACCTGACTTCAAGAGTGGTTAACCCCTCGGTCAGATCTTTGTGAAAATGGGTGTTCTAGGGTTTCAGAGTCCGCCATTTCGAATTTTGAAATTCTGTTGTTGAGTTTGGATTTAGTGACCCCCGAAACCCAAGGATATCCATCTCCAAGTTTTTATCCGCCATATTGGATCTGCCATCGGAAATTTGAAATTCTGTTATCAAATTTGGATTCATTAACCCCAAAGGCCTTCTCACCGTGCTCATCAGATTTCTCAAACACTCAGCAGGCTCAGAAAAATATAATAACCAAACTTATACTGAAAACCCATGTAATTGAAATGGTAAATATAATGCGCTTCATACCGGCACCTGCACTTATAGAATCAAAATTAAGAAAAATACGTAGGCAGAACTTTGTTTTATTTATTTGGAACCAATTGAGCCACACGGAGGAATAAAATTCGAAAACACCCCTTTCAGGGGACACCCTAATATAGTATACCGTGAAAATCAGGTGAAACAGCACGGCCAATTCGCGCCACCACCGATTCACTTGAATTTTCACAGGGCGAGCTAATACACAAATCTCCCTAGAGTCGGTACGTGTCTCACCGCTGATCACGCGCAAAATTACCCTACACGGAGAAAACGGAATGGAAAAATATAGCAATAAGTCTTATAAAATATAGTAAAACGAAAACGTCTAGACCAGTTTCGTAAAAAATATTAAATTTTTTGAAACTTTTTACGACATTTTAGTACTTGTTAATACATTTTTGACGATTTTTACTATGCTGGGCAGTAATAAATATCATAACCGCGAAACTGGTTTACGTTTTACTATATTTATAGGACTTATTGCTATCTTTTTCCATTCCGTTTTTTTTTTCCGTGTAGGGATTTTCTAGCGCAACGAGTGGCCATTCCTACACACAGAGAATTTTATAGTAAATACTACTATCGCATTATTGTAAAAGGACACTACAACCGATTCAATAAAAGCGATGATTGAATTCAACACTCTGATGATAATATTTACCATCTGTATAAAAAAATTCACCACTCTGATGGTAATGGTTATCATCTCTTATGTGATTATGAACCATACAATACCATACCATACTATACCATTCTAATATCTCTCACTGTATAAATAGTACGAATTATTCGGCGCTTGCGTGCTTCGACTGTGCTGTTTCACGTGATTCTCACGGTAGGTATATGTATTGTTAAATGTGGATCACATATAATTAGGTTTGCAAAATCGTTTCAATAAATAGTTTATGCAACCAAATTAAATTGAGTGCAATGATACGATAGGACTGAGAATAGCCAGTACAGCTTGATGATTGAAGTTGTAAATTAGGATGTTTCTGAGTAACGGTATAATGCAAAGTACCTAAATATATTTGATCTTGAGTTGGTCGTGCGTTACAGAATAACGTATAATGGCGTAACGATCTAGCTTCATACCGCAATAACCCACCACGCGCGTTTATCTTGAAGGAATTGAAACTGCTAATGAACGGAAACCGCGTGTATCCCGTCAACTACTTTAGAAACGTCATTTGAAAAAACGAAGTCAACTTCAAAGTGGCCACTGCTCATAGTCATTGACAACATTCCAATTTCTTATACGAAGAAACGGCATACATATCGTGACAATCTGTCAACGCGAAACGCTAGGGATACCAACCCAAAAAGGGTGCTATTTCATGGGCAGTAGGCTGCAGCAGCAGTTTAGTAACTCACTAGATGCTTCCAAGTAAAATCACTAGAAATCACTGGAAATCTAGTCACTATATTTCTAGTCCAGAAATCTAGTGACCAAAAATCACTAGATTTCTAAGTCTTTTTTCTTCTCTCTCTTTCTTCATAGGACATAGTATGACAGAAAAGGAAGAAAATAGGTCGTAACAAATTTTTCTCAAGAAACATCCTAGGGGCACGTTTTCCCATTGTCCGAATCGCTTAGAACTTGGCTTGAATTTTTCTTGTGTAATTTAGAACTGATTGAGGCGGTACACCTACTATTTTTCCGACCCCCAAATTAGGGCCACCCTAATATATATACGCATCTATAACTAGCTGATATAAATCGGAAATTGGATTTGAGTTAATAACCATTGAAAAAATAATTCAGGGGTGATGCAAATCTTTCGATTTACAAGATCCAGGAATTTTGTTTTATTATTCATTTATTGATTAAAATTTGAAAAATTCTATCTGTCCGTGGCATCAGATTCTCAATACCGTCTCAATCTGTGCATATACTATAATTACTTTTGTTACATATCGTGACTTTCTGTGGATGCGGCCCAGCAGCTGTGCATACCAACCCAAAACTCGTTAGCAGCAGTTTAGTAACTTACTAGATTTTCCTAGTAAAATTACTAAAAATCTAGTGATGTTCAGTAAAAATCTAGTGTTTTCTAGTGATTTTACTAGAAACATCTAGCGAGTTACTATACTGCTGCTGACGAGTTTTGGGTTGGTATCCACAGCTGCTGGGCCGCATCCACAGAAAGTCACGGTATATGACTTGACCGTTTAAAAATAGGATTGTTGTCATATTCAATTTTTTGCACAGAAAATTGGTATATAAGTAACAATCATGCAACTAAACGATTGGCTATACATCTTGAATATAAGTAGTGTATATAATATATATAGGCGATAAAATTCGAACATCCCGAATACAGGATTTATTTTTCATACGTTGACAGCATAGTACTGCCCAATTTTACAAATAGGTCTATCGATCGATAAGATTAGAGAAAAATATTAAGAAGGAGTAACGTCATACGGTGTTTCCTTAGCACAAAATAAAAGTAAATCTAACTTTCTAGTCTTGCTATGTATATGTATGCCCATATAGTGAGAGGAATAAAAAATAGGCCAGTAAGCAGATGCAACGTGAAATTTTAAAACGTCTTTTCGGATTATGTAATCGGTTCAAAAAGCCAGTGTGACATGTGGGATTAATTAAATAGACAACGTAGTTTCGCAGTAAATTTTGCTCACGTTACGTGACCGAAAAATGACGCTCACTTTCAAATTCCACAATTCCATAAATAATAGTGTCCTAAGTTTTGCTAGCTATACTTTGCCTCGTCACGTCTTAATTAACATAGGACACATATTTAGTTCCTTTGCTCTGAAGGCCACCGACGTGGTAATGATCGTCTATAATTCTATCCATACAACCGGTTGTGTATATATGCCACAACCGTTAAAACGAGTAACTATAGTAGAAATATTCATCGAAAAGAAAGTTCAGCATTTATTCATCGCCAAGTCTGCACAGCATCGATAATCGAAGTAAAATAGAAAAAAGAAGGAGAAAACAAAAAATTCGAACTGATCTCAATTTTCTTATCATCCCTTGTGTAAAGTAGTATATTGTGATACTAGTGCGGAAGGTAGGCAATAACTTTCGAAGCAGGTTTTGCAAAGATATGTCACTTTTCCAAACATTTGAACACCTTTACTCATTCCACTTTAACCGACTCGGCGACTCATGTGTGTTTATGATATTCGATATTACACTTAACTGCGGCGACGAACGAGTCACTGAGATTAGTCACCAATCGGCAGTCCGTCAAAAAGTCCGTAAGTATAATCTTGCCGAGGTATAAATCATTTATCAATACTGCTGATCCACACCCACGACACAAAAATGTGTCACCTTTAAATTCGAGTAGATTAATCTATTGTGTAACTGCACGAAGGTGGATTCATATCTAGTTTACAATTCGTCATTTTCTTAGAAGATACAAGACACCTGGCTACGCCTGGTCACACCTATACACGTCTCCGAAGTACGAAACGACATAAGCCTGCAGTAATTCTTAGAATAGTTGAAAATCATTCTGTGAATGTAGAAATCTATTTGAAGTTTGAATAGCTCGGTAGTGTAAACGGATGAGTAATCTATGATCGGTTTGAAAGATGTTCAACGGTAAATTATTGATGATTGGTTCAGAAATTGTTTAATACGACAATTTCTCGCCTTCACACTATTCAGGAATTGTAAAAAGGGAATAACAAGAAAAAAAAAAAAAAACATGGAGGAAAAAATTCAATAAATCGTTAACGGATATAACATAAGTCTTGTTGTTTTATGTCAACGAGGGTATTAAAAAGCCTCAAAAATGCGGTAAGGTAATGAAAAAAAAAAGAACGTATAATAGCGTGTCGAGAGTGTACTGAGAAGCTAGTTCGTTTCACTCCAGTCCACTACCACGGGTGACGGAATGTCTTTCAAGCATATAACGTGCTTCTATATGTATATAGCTTCGTTTCAGGTCGACTGTTGGGTCCAGTTATCCTAGGCCACATTCCGCCTCTGCTTCCACGCTGGACAAACACCTTTTACGACTATACGTTCGGAACGTTGCGTTTCCACAACGCAAGGAGAATACTTTTATACTAGAATTGTATAAACACTGTACGCACGCATTCTGCATGAATTTCAATGTTAACGTAAAACTAATCATAAGCCATTCCTGTTATCATATGGATAGACGGGTAGATTGATTCTACCTAAGTGATAATCTCATCTCGAATTGATATAGATTTGTTTTTCATATTGCCTCGAACTACAGGACTAACGTATGCGCACAACCACATACACACTACTATATGAATGTATATCGGATGACGTCCATTAATGATTGATACGGTCTGAAGATTTCGATATCATTCAATGAGAAGCATGGTACTCTGACCTGTGAAATGGCTATTAATGATGACCCTGGCTTTTTTGCTATCCCGGTTCATCACCAAGTAGTAAATATCTAAATTATGTATATTATTTATCTAAAGAATAACAAAAGCTTTGCAGCGAACCGATCGATAACATTCTTTTTTTTTTTTTTTTTTTCATTGGCAATTTTATATTATCACAATAGTGAATATCAGATACATACTACTTTCGGTTTCAAAAGTATAGTACCTTAGCTTGCGAAGTGTATAACTCGTCTGAAAAAGGAAAAAGATCATAAGAATATGGGACAGGAAACATTCTATTGCTTGAGAGTTTCTTTTATTCCACACGAAAATTAAATTTAATCTAATAATTAGTTTATTATTAATGGCGATTGAAGTGAAAATAAGTGCAGGGTTCCGGGTGCTTCTTAAGACACGTTTTTAGTGATCTTGCGTTATTCAGAAAAATTTCGAAAAATTGTTAAAAAAGTAAATTAACACTCTCGCACTAGTATCGAAAAGTACTATTGTGACAGTCGGTTGAAGTTGCGTGTTTGGAAAAGTAGCCAGAGTATCGCACTCTTTAATATTCACCTCAATCGCCGCGAATAACGAAACTCATTATTACTTTTGAAACCAACAGTACCTATACGAGTAATCGATATTTGTTTTTTACATGCTCTCCGAAGCTCGATTAGGTACTTAGGTTTTTACCAGTCGCTTTATACGGAAATTAGATTACACCAAAGATACACGGCTAAATATTTGACAGGCGTCAACTGTCCGCTCTGTATAAAGGGAACTCTCCGCCGACGAGTGGTGAGCAGTGGCGGCGTCAGATATGTATATGTATATAAAGTGTGTGTATATATATATATATATATGTGCGTCGTTATATCTTTGACAGAAGTAAATACAGAGAGGATGCAGCGTTATCAGTGGGTTGAGTTGAACAGGACGTTGGCGGTGGAATGTCCCCACTGAGCGAGCAGGAACTTCGACAAAGATATATATAACTATAAAATCTCTGCTTTCAAACCGACATATAATGTATACACGACAAATTTAATTATAACATTTTCCGATACATTATGCGTAAACTGATACATTACGCACACTGTGTCGAAAAATATGGTATGAAATTCGTGCGTAAAATTTTATACGCACGCGTTTCACAATATACTATTCTCTCATCACGTAAACGTTTCACCGGTAGCTATATAACAGTATCACTTTGAGGTATAGTATTTCACTGACCGGTTGTCGAAATTGTTCATAATGATCGTTGAACCTCGAGGTTACGTTGGATAGGATTGTAATAATATGTAATTGCGTTCACTTTCCACAAATTATATACCGTGAGATTAAAACGAAACGGAACGATGGCCGCACTATTGTTCGACCAACACACGCTCGTTCGAGTCATAGTCGAGCATCGTTCGGTTTCATTTTAATGTCACGGTATATGTGGGGATCAGCGGCCTGAAATATATAGTTTTATTGCTAAATTTGGGCATCTAATATAATTTCGATCACATGTAGTCATTTTTGGTTAAAGAGGCTTTACCTTTACACCTTTCAATGGGTTTAAATTCTCAAATGTAAATCAATTTTTGCAGACGACTTGAGGACTTTGATAGAATCCAAAAAAATCATGATGTTTGGGAAGGGTTTGATCCTTGTTATGCATATTTTACATCATGTATTACTTCAAGTTTAACAGTAGGTAATATGCTGAGGACAGAAAAATACAAAATCACTCGGTTCCTGCAAAGAATGAAATCTAACGTTGGACCAATCTTCGCATTTTTGGTCTCCAATCGTTCTGAAGAGATGCCTCTATCAGATGAGCATATAACTTTTTGATATCGCAAGAATTACTGGAATGGTTTAATTTTTTAGAATTTGTTTTTAGGTTTTGGGGGAAAAATTGGCTTTGTTCCCATTGTCTCAATCAAAAAAAATTACTTCTTCGAAAAGTTCAATGCTCATTTGATAGAAGCATCTCTTCTAAACAATTGAAGTTCAAAACTTCTAAGATCGGTCCAACGGTTGATTTTATCCTTTGCAGCAAGCGAGTGATTGTGTGTATTGTGTATTTTTTCAACATTTTTTTTTTCCTTTTCTTGAAAATAATCTCAAAATTAAAGGAAAGAAAAGGGTTACGCCAGTTAGAAATTGATATGGGATGATCTTTTTTAATTTCAGGATCAACATTTTTTATTTCATGATCAATATTTTCAATGTCGAATTTTGTTCTGACTAAATTTTCCGGCAACTGGAAAAAAAAACGTTATCTCTTATTGAATGACCCATATAGCTGTCAAGGTTGAATCAGGAGTTTGATTCATCCATCTGGATATAGAATATGGGTACCAGGAATGCATTCGCAAGTATTTGACATTATTAGAAAGAGTTCAGGTCGCTCTAGTACGCAGGTCTATGAAAAATCGAGAAAACACGTATATTCTAAAGGGGCAAATTATCCCCCTCTGGTAATGGCCAATTTCTAAGATGGAGGGCTGAAACTTTTTCCACATTTCTTTTGAATTATTTGTAGCTGATTTGGGGGGCGCCCCGGTCAAAATTCTTCCCAACCCCATTTAAGGACCACCCTAGTGTATATACCCCCTTAAGATATGAATAATGTTGCCCATGCGGGTGGTTGCAAATAAATTGTTAATTTTCGATAAAAAGAAAAAGGACAAAAAATTATAATGATTTGCTAATAACGTGACTAATTGAAGAGAATGCTAATTAGGAACTGTTGCAAATGGTGAGGAAAGCAGCACGTTACGCTGTACGGACATCGTTACTCGCCTATAGTATAAAATAAAGAAGAATCATCATAATCATCAGCAGCATAGAATCTAATTAAAGTTAACACGTAAACGATTGAGAGAATAGGGGTAACATGCAGGCGCAGGTATATATTATAATCGAAAGAACCTCAAGCTGAAATCTTACAATTGTTTCTTCTGTCTTGTTGATAGTGATAATTTTGTTAGACGACCTAATTTCACAACACGGAGCCAGGTTGATTGTTTCTTTCGCCTTTTTACTCAGGTATTTATCGGTGAACAATGACCATTCACTTTCACGGTGCAGTTAATCGATGATTCTCGATGAGGCATTCCATACCTATTCGATCAGGGTTTGCTCTGATTTCTTTACAACGCATTGGGCATGTAATGCCCTAGATCTGTATCTGTGTAGGGGAGAGGAGGGAAAAATGGCCACCCTAAGAAACTAACGTTTCGAACCGAGGTTTGAATCGATGGATCTCCGAATTTTCACCGGAAAATGAAAGCCTAACCGATGTCGAGTTATGAACGCCCTTCCCTGAAAAGTTCAAAAATTGCGGGCAAAATGGGCGCCCTACAAAAATTTCGAAATTTATCAAAATTGAAAAATGTTTTAAATTTTCCCCGATTACCCTCGTATTTACTTTAGAATCCTTTTTACTTTTTTTTACAATTTTTTTTTATGGCCCATTTTGTCCGTTCTTCCCGAAGTTAGTATCAAGGTTGAAGGTTCGCCAGAGCAATGTGAATAATGGGGGAAAAAAAAAAACGTTTTGAAAAAGTACGAACAATTTTTGGGGGTGGCCATTTTGCCCCCTCTCCCCTATATAGTTTCCAAAGTGGTAATGCATAATCTAGAACAATTAAAGGACGATATGCTTTTGCGTCAAAAGTTGTTCCGTGACGTACCTATATTACATTATATATCCGGGAGTCAGTATGGGTGATGAGATTTGATGGAGATAGCTTAAAGTTGCTCAAAGATTATACTATAACCGTTCGCTTCGTGGTGGTATGAGATTGATAAGAGGTCGGAGACGTTCCTATTTATAGCGTAACTACTAACGAGGGATTCAGACACGCGATCTTCAGTCCAGCCGGCCGTGACGTCGACTTACTACCCATACGCGTTGCGGTAAGCACCGGGTATCAGAGTCCTTTTTTCGTCTCTATTGTTCTCTATTTTTTGTTACATTATGCAAAGCTGATAAGAACAAGCATACTGACAAGCGTACCTATATACCATTGTCTAGGATGGTACCGATTTTATACCCTAAGTTCCTTCCCTTCCCTCCTCTCCTCGCCGCGCCTCTTTCGTCGCGGTCTATAATCTCATAAGTGATTTAATGCGATAAGAAACCAGTGAAGATCTGGGTGCAGGACTATTCCGAACGCCAAGGTAGAGGATGCGGGTTACGAAATTCCAATCGAGGAATGCGAACGGCTGAAGATTTTTAATCCTATCAGCGAAGAAGCGAAGAGAGGTGTTCTCGATGCGTGCTCTAGTTTCCGGTTCGTTAAAGATCGTCTTTTTTTGCCGTTTGGTGTCGGCGTTCACAGATGGCCTCTTTGATCATTCGTTGTAAAAACATACCAAAACACTAAGCTGTACCCACGTTACGTGTGTCAGGGGCATTCCAAAATGCCAAAAACTTAATTGTGTTCTAGGGTTGGAACAATGATGTAAAGGAATTAGATTTATTTTTATTTTTAATAAAAGTGTTCGTATTTCCAGCTGCAATTGTAATAATCTAGTTATGTAATAGAATATGATGATGAGAAACAGCTCGATTGTCCATTGCCACTAGATTGCTTTTTCAAACAAGTGTGCAAGAGGCAACGGCTTGATTCGCAAACGGAACGGTTTAAGTGAGTTTTAGAAGATGGGCATGAGATGTTCCACAACGATAATGCATCGGCAAATACCTTACGAATTATACTTGATATTAACATAAGAGAATTTCTATATCAGAGTTGGCAGTTCCTTGAGTGAATAAATGGTCATTGAAATAAGAGCTAATTGATGTATAAATTTCAAACTCATAACACTGGAAAATTCAATCATTTTCCATTGTTATAGAATTTATTTTCCGAACTGTAAATTATCTTTTTCTTCTTACGACGTGAGTAATATGTCTAATTTAGGCTGCTTTTTTTGGGAAGACCATTTTTTCTTTCAACTCCCCCTTGAAAATCTTGTTGTAGATGTTGAAAAAGGAATCCTGTCCAATTTCGAGCACTCAATTCCAATTCCAGTCCTCGCGCTTTTCTTTTCAAGTTTTCCCATGCTAAAAGCATGTCAAAATTACGACTTTTTCTTTCGCCGCGCACAAATCAGCCACATTTAAATGGATTGTTCAGATCCAAGATTCATTGAATTTAGTGTTCTTCAAAAGTGCCTCTGGTAGTTTGGCTGTGGTTTCAACCGCTGATGCACCTGTGTGAGCCTTCAAAGTTGATTTTATGCATAATTCTTCTTTCCTCACTGTGAGCGAATAAACGGTTGGACTTGGAGAAAAAAATCTTGATGACAATTTTGTGGGAAATTTAATTCTCCACAAAAAAAAAAGTCCAATATATGAAGTCTCTCAAACCAGTATTTAAAAAGATATAAGGACTTCAATTTTTTTTAATATAAAATTCCAGTAAAATCTCAACTTTGATATTTTTAAGTCAGTCAAACTACCATGGGCATTTTGGAAGAACACTAAATTCTCTGTAAAATCAGTCTTGGATCAGAACAATCCATTGAAATGCGGTTGAGTTGTGCACGGCGAGAGAAAAAGTCGTAACGATTTACATGTGCTTTTAGCATGGCAAAGCTTAAAAGAAAGAGCGTGAGTACTTAGAATTGGAATTAAGAGCTAAAAATTGGACAGAATTCCTCTTCCAACGCTTACAACAAGATAATCAAGGGGGAGTTGAAAACAAAAGTTAGTCGTTTCGAAAAAAGCACCCTAATATATATATAATCGTAATATTCGAATAAATCAGCGCCTGCGCGCTTGGAACCTGTAATTTCCACGAATCCTCCCGGTATATTAGGCTGGTCCTTATTTAGAGCTCATTGTCAGACGAATCTTTCATCAGACCCCGCAAATCGACTCCAAATAATTAAAAAAACAATACCCTAATTTTTTTCAGATTTTCATCTAGACTCTAACCCTTCCCGTCAAAAGGGTGGCACTAGAACGATAGACCGATAGTGATCCTTACTAAAATAGGCAGTTCTAAATATCAATATTAAGAGCTCATATTTGGCTGAGATATTCTATTTGAGATGCTCTACCGGAATGTTGATGCGCATTTGAATTTTTTTTTTTTTTTTGACACACCCTAATTCTAATATTATATGTATATTAGGGTGGTCGTTAATATAGCTATTTCTGAATTAGATTCATTCATACCCTTCATTCGAAAGTAAAAAAAAAAAAAAAAATTTTGACCCCAAATTGAACCCTTTATCTCAATTAGAAAGGGTGCCTGTAAAGGCTTACTTTTTTGTATTTTTGTATTTTTTTTGTATTTTTTGTATTTTTTTTTGTGTTTTTTTTTTTTTTGTATTTTTCTTTGTTGTTTTTATGAACTATCTGTATGATCGATGGATTTTTAAGACGTTTAAGAAGTGCCGAAATATTTATTTTATAAAAAAGTCGCCGAAAGTAATGTAAAATCAATACAAAAAAGTAAGCCTTTACAGGCACCCTTTCTAATTGAGATAAAGGGTTCAATTTGGGGTCAAAATTTTTTTTTTTTTTTTTACTTTCGAATGAAGGGTATGAATGAATCTAATTCCGAAATAGCTATATTAACGACCACCCTAATGTATATGCACTGAAAAAAAAGTATTTTTCCTCCGAGGATACAAAGTATTTTTGAGCGAGTATTCTTGCAGTAAGTATACGTATTCTTACTGGAGGGATACAGGTATTGTTCCCACAGCAATACCAAATATAATGCTGAGGCGAAAACCACACTGTATGTTACCATGGCAATCGTAATGGTGGCGCCATCATTTCCCTCCTTTTTCGCAGTCTTGGAGGTTAAAAGCAGGTGTTAGTTTGTGAATTGCCTAATCGTATCGTTGGAGAAATATTTTACGTGTTAATTAAAAAATTATAAGGATTCTTGGGTATGCGAAAAGTTGCAAGAACGGGACTTATCATCTCTGCAACAAATATTCACTATGCCAATAAAGTGAGGTTAAGTCCCTTGTATTCAGAATTTGGTATTATTCTCAGAGGGATACGAAATTTTGTTACAGTCAGTATATGTATTGCTGTGGGAAATAAACTTTGGTAGTCTTACAACAAGAATACGAGTTTCTTTACTGGAGACAAAAGTTTACTAGGTGGAAAAAAACTTTTTTTTCAGTGTGTATATATGGGGGCATTCCCTCCCGAAGCGACCTGGCAAAAACCCTCATAATTTTTAATTTTTTTTTCTTACTGGTATGTTGTTCGTCATCACAAAAAAGCCCTCCACACTAAGTTTTAGATTTTTCGAAAAATTGGTCTGGTCGTTATAATTTGAAAACGCTTTTTTATATACGCACTGTATATTAAATGTTATAGTATGTTATTTCTTGAGTATTATGGTACTCTTAATATTCTCTTGAAGTTATAGTATGCCTAATAATTAGACAGCGCTGTTTTGCGATCACCACGTGAAGTAGTGAGCGTTGGCGGGAGAATAGTGTTTTATTCGTAAAGACCTGGCGGAAGTTATTAAAATTGATGTTTTATCAAATTTCACTGATATATCCAAGAATGCCTTTTTAGTTCTTCAAGTGAGGACCCGATTGCATTTGGAAAAAAAAAAAAAAATGATCTTTGAATTTTGTGAATTATTCATCATGTTCCAATTGAAAAATGTAAACTACAGTTTATTAATAATTTGAGTAGATGCTTTCAAAAAATTTCAGCCTCCCATAAAAATCTATGCCCAGGAAATCTTTCGTATCAAAGCTCCTTTGAAAGGTTATCGGTGTATGGATTTCGATCGGTAGGGGGTCAAAATTTTTTCTGCACATGTACCTCCACTGTTAAAGAACTGTAGTATACATTTATCGATTGGACCATTTTGAGTAGTTAAAAAATTAAAAAATCGTTCTTCTGAATTTTCAGTAGGGGTTTTCCTTGAAAGGATTCAGAGCATATTCTTACCTTCAGAGTGTGACATACTAAACTCCATGGTTAGAATATTCTTAAACTTAGTATGCGTTGCATTAGTATGCATTCATGAGAGTATCAGCCTCTATCGATTGGAGAATATACTCAGCGTCTATTTTAGAGTGGAATATACTGAGTTTTAGTATAATATACTATAAGTTTCAATATGACATTTTTTCGGTGCACAATTTGTTCGGCTCGATCCATAAGTGAATGTTACTGGCTGTATAGTAGCCTAGAGAAGGTGGACCCGAAAAAAAATATATATCTAAAATAAAAAAAATAAAAATTCATTTCCCTGTACCTCCCAAACTAGATCGACCCCCACCTTCGCTAATGGCTCAAACATTTTGTTTTATCACAGAGATACAGCTCTCCAAATCTCATCCGAATCGGATTGGTCGAACAGTGTTTTGCGT
Source organism: Tenthredo mesomela (assembly GCA_943736025.1). Classification (NCBI taxonomy): domain Eukaryota; kingdom Metazoa; phylum Arthropoda; class Insecta; order Hymenoptera; family Tenthredinidae; genus Tenthredo; species Tenthredo mesomela. The sequence continues at coordinate 7,753,835 of OX031022.1, forward strand.
TTTCAAATCATAACGACCAGAGCAATTTTTAAAAAAATCTAAAACTTTGTGTGGCGGGCTTTTTTGTGATGACGAACAACATACTAGGAGAAAAAAAGAATTAAAAATGGTGAGGGTTTTGGCCAGGTCGCTTTGGGAGGGAATGCCCCATATGTATATGTATATATATATATATATATGCGCCACAGAACCCCTACGAAACGAAGCCCTTCGGGCAAGGATGACGTCAGGCAAAAACCGGTGCACATGTCATATGATGTACATGTACATTTATGTATGTGTGAAAGAAGTCCATGGCTTGGTGTGACCCTAAATGCATTCTAAGAGTGGAGATTTAAGGTGGTATCTGGCTCTCAGTAACCGGATGTAGGACGCACAATACTCAACAACATAACGTAATAAATTCTAACGAACTCGGAACTTAATATTTTGTTGCGTGACAATAGGAAAAAAAAAAAAAAAAGAAACAAGTATCAAGATATCAAATAGAGTTATTTTATCTTACTATGTACAGTAATGTTCATCGATGGGGTCCCTGTCTCACTATTGTTCCTAGCCTTTTTTCGAATGGAGTTTCCCTTTTACAAATATTTTATTTGCCCATGACCAGTAGCTTACTTCGTGACTCTGCTCCACCTCGCAGCTGTCAAATTCCTAATAATCTGAAGTTCCTCTGGTCATGGGCACATAAAATATTTGTAAAAGGGAAACTCAATTTAAAGAAAGGCTAGGAAAAATAGTGAGCCACGGGGACCCCATTGATGAACATTGTTGTACTAGAACTGTGTGTGATGAGTTAATGAAATCGAAAATTCAGGAATCCCGGTATGCTCGCACCCGGTGAAAACGGCGAAGGTACGGTTTGAATGTTGAAAAGTGTTTAAAATTCCGAACGTACGGCATAAGTTACTTCTCAGGCACCGAACGTTTTAATGAGGCGGGAGTATATAGCATCGAAGAAAGTGAAAGACTAACGATATAGCTGATCGTCTGCCTAACAATCTTTGAAATTACATTGAACATCGTGGAATTTCCTATTTGGTGAAATAAAAAAAAAAATAAATAAAAAAAAAAAAAAAAAAAAAACAACGAAGAAAAAGAAATCTCCTGGCGAAGACAATTCGCTCACCTTTGGTTTAGCGCGCTTTCTTCTAACTCTTAAACCGTCGTTCTCGATGTAATCCGGCACGTCTTTACGATTGCTGAAATTGAATACCATCGTATTGTTCTGGTCGTTCCACGGCTTGGTATCCCACAGTCCACCACCACCACTACCAGAATTGTTTGTTTTTTTCACAGGTTGAATTTCTTCGGCACTCTTTAAACTAACAACAACTTTGGTAGGTTGTTCGATGCTCTTGACCCTGTTTATAAGGTTCTTTTCCATTTCCCTGTTGCTAAGATTTTGCTGTGGAATTTGCGTCTTTGTAGATACCAACGGTCTTATTATCCCGATTTGTTTCTGCGGCGACGACGACACCGTCGTTTCAGTCTTTTGTGGCTTTATTAATTTTGTTTCATTGCATTGCTTGGATTTCAACAATCCAAGACTAGATATAGCGCCGATCGGCTTACTTTCGACCGTATTTTTTATTTCGACTCTCACAACATCAGAGTTATCTTCATTTTCGGCGATATTAATTTTCGATTCGCCGTTTCCCGTCGACTCAAGTCTTTCCTGGAAATTCGTCGAACTCTCCAACGAGTCTACGAAAGTTTCTGGTAACATCTGAACGCTTCCACCCAGGAATGAGGGCTTATTAGTTACCAAAACTCCAGGGCTTTTAATACCTGAATTTGAAACCGCGTTCCCATCTTGATCGTCTAACGACATACTTACTGGTTTAGAAATACTTTCATTAATTCTCTGGCCATTCTGACCACCAGAACCTGTAGGCAGGTAACTTTTACTCGTATCAATTTTGTTGTTAAAGCTAAACTGCATCGTCGTACCAGCCTTGGCAATATTCTCCATAGCCGTTTTTGAAATACTTTTTGCTCCGTCTACAGCCTCTTCTCCCTCCTCCTTTTCACTGCGATCGATCGGTGACGACGACCTTGGCATTTCCTTTCTCTGATCCTCAACACTCTCAAATCTCTCGAATCCCTCGGATACTTGTTGTTCCAAATTGTCGGAACTGGGCTTACCGATTTCCACATTCGTTTGAACAGAATCTTGAAAACTTTTAACCGATTTCGCCGATTCTGGGAATGACGTTAACCCAGATATTTCTCTGTCCGGAGTCGGTGGCAAAACGGTCAACGAATTTTGTCGAAAGATCTCCTTCTTGGGAGACAAAGGTGACAATGTTTGCGGCGAAGAAATTCTCGGCGCTGGCAAAGGTCTTGGTTCCGGTGTAGACGAAGGTGATTTTATCTGCGACTCTGGAGAGGATAGTTTCGATTTGTTTACCGGTGGTTCGGGGCTCGGTATCGGCGATGACTTCAACTTGCACAATGGTTCAGGCGACTGAGAAGGAGACTGTGATTTTTCAATCTGTTGAAACTTGCTGACAACGGATGAAACTGACTGGACAATAGACTCGGTGATAACACCGTCGTTGTGGAGACATTCCGGATGTTCCAATCTCTCTACTGTCGGCATTGAGGGGGTAGTCTTCTTCGGTGAACTCGGCAGCTTCACGCCATTTGTAAACGGTTTTGGTTGCAGCGGTGGTTTAGGAATGATTTTCTTCTGGTTTTGAGCTTTGAATGTATCGTTAATGGTCTTGAATGTAGCAACCTTAGCAGCTACCTCCCCCTTGGGTTTTAACTTCTTCGTAGAACCTTCGAATATTCGCATTGTAGTTTTGACTAGATCGGGAGGAGGTCGTTCAGTTTCGTCTACAACCAACTTCACTCTCCTCGGTTTGTTAACCGCTTTTGGTCTTTCTTGATCGGCGAGTTTACTCTCGATTTTAACCGAGCTACGATCTATCAGTATTATGTGATCGTTCGGTGGCTCGTGGTTAGGAACGCTAGCAGTGAATCTGCTCGGTACAATATGCGGTGTAACATCGTCGGAGGTTGAATTGTACCGAAGCAAAGTCTCTACGCTCCTAGCCCTCTTCATTGAATCGTTACCCCGACTCACGTTTCTGTATCTTTCGCTCTTTAACGTCCCGGGTGAGCTTCTTTTTGTATACTTTCGCGTTGATTTCTCGGCGGAATCATCGTCGCAGTCTAATAGATCCTCGAGGCTTGTTGCCCGGCGAAAACTCTGCACGTTTGGTCTGGTTTTGTTCATTTCCCGCAACGTCAAATTCAGGTATTTACTTTTCAAACGGTTCACGATACCCGGTCCGTATTGCAGTTCCTCCGAACTGTCACTCTCACCATCTTCACTAGGCGGTTCATTGTTGTTAAACTTTTTCGATAACTCCATGTCGGATTTACTCGACTTGAATTTATTTACCAGGAGGCTCCTTGACTCGGATTTATTATCGTCTACCATTTTATCAACCGAATTCAAATCATAATCCGTATCGGCACACGACACGTCCGTCTCAAGGCGCATGTTGCCCGCGACTGTATGCTGCTGCTGTTGAGGCTTAAAATGATCAGAACCACCGTCGGTGGCGCTAGCTGCTGACGCGGTCGTCCCTCCCAAATGGTGAGCGAAAACACCAACACAATTCAACTCGTTAGTAGTGGCCGTGCGCGACTTACTACCACCGTTACCATTCGCACCGACACACTCTTGGCTAGAAACACTTGTCAAACCGTTATCAAATGTTTCAGCCCCTCCCGAACTGCCGATAACTGCTGTACACAGTTTTACGCTAGCTCCGTTATTAGCCAAGACCTTGGTCTGCTGTCGTCTACGCTGTATCAGATCTTTTTTCCACTGTGGAATATTTTCCGACTGGATGTTTGACGGGCTGTTCGTAGAAGCCATGTTTCTGCTCCTTCGATACTATGTTTACTATTTAACGATCACACTCTATCATATCACGCACTTTACTCACAGCTTATTCTCACCCTATTACGCACGCCCTTAAATTATAGATTTAAATTATTTTGTACTTTAATCGAAATTATTGGAAATACTTTGGCCGATACACCTGCCCGACGACACCGACACCGACACCGATAAACCCTGTGTGTCGCACTCTCGGGCCCCGCGCCCCCAATGTGACGTCACACTCGGCAGTCGGCAGTCGCAAGCGGTCGGCACACACCAACCCAAGCGAGTCTCGAATGTATATCGAATGTCTGCTAGAAAATCGAAACCCCCACTGCTACAGGGATACGGCTACGGCGCAGGCATGATATGAATCTGCCGCTGGAATCTGCCAAATCGGAATTCGCCTGCATCCAGCGCCGAATCCCACCTTTATGGAGGTAAATTTTACCAATGCCGCGCCAGTAGCTGCCGTACGGTGAACTGTCAGAAATTACGCGATGGCAGTGAAAGTTTTTTACTTTTGGTCGCAATGAACACACATTCGCGTATACTAGTATATCTCTGTATATGTACATATTGGTTATAGTACACACTCGACACTCACACACACACATACATACATGCGTGTATTCTTTGATCACTCGAATTATCACAAGAAATTAAAGATCCATACGATACCTACTTATATTTACTATTAGTAATACTCATATTATGATCACGGTTTCATTCAATATCGCGTGAACACAGATGATTATCATAAATTGGCGATAAGTATAAACCGCAAAGCGATATATATATATATATATATATATATATATATATATGAGAAAGATACGAAAGTCCATCAGCTGTTGCGAAAATTTAGTGCTTCAAACAAATCTATCAGTTAATAGCTCCTAGATAGGAGTAACGTTACGATTCTGGTAAAAGATATCCGCTCGTGCATATAGTATGTAGAGGTAAGAAATTAGGTTGTTTGTGGGTACGATTGATCAGGTTACAGCGGTAATATCAAATTAATTACGCAACGATAGAGAGAGACCTATCGTTAAAGCGAGATAATTCGATAAGAGTTAAGACGATCAGTCATAGGTATTTCTGGAAAAATATATTCTAATGTCATCTACGTGTGTTGTGGGAACTCCAGATCTTGTTATCAGTTCGTCATGTGTCCCGTGCCTACTTCCGCACTTCGAGCATTATTATACCTAGCTGTAGTGTTTGGCGCGTGACAATGCGTTTTACAAAATACTTTATTCCCATACGTATTCGCGTATAGGTATATGGTATAGCTTGTTTATACAGTAATTAGACCGCGTCAAAATACGCTCCAATTAGTTAAGGTTAAGAGTTTAAACTGCGTGTTCTTCAGGTTATATTGTTACATGTAATTGGTGTAGGTATATACATACCGTTAAAAAGAACACCACGTGTTTGACTTCTGAAAAATATTATACTAGGTCAAAGTACAGTTTATGTAATACTTAAAATTCTCGATACCTTCAATGCAGCAGTATTCGCATTAAGTAACAAATAAATCTATTATCTTTCGAATCCATTTTATTATCAAACACATGCCGTACAGTTTTATTCTTCTGCGCTGCGAAGATAGTGCAAGAATATATGCTTCGACAATCGAATAATTTTTTTTTTTTTCAATAAATAAATACCAGTTTGACAAGGTTGTGATCAACATAAATCAGTCAAGAATGCTGCTTCACCTTTGCGGTTGTTTTTAAGCCCTTTTGGTCTTTTTTAAATTCAGCCCTTGAGAACCGGCCGTGGCGTACGTTCTCTTTCAATACATTTCACAAAAATCATAATATACTTCGTATATATTCACTACTATAATAATGGCATATGTCAAGGTCGGCGACTTATGAAATTTCAGAGTGTGGAGTAACTCAGGTGACGGGGGGGGGGGGGGGGGGGGGGGGGGGGGGGGGGGGGGGGGGGGCACCCACAACATTTTTGCTCAAAGTTGAATATGGTCGAGATTTGAATCTGCTAGTAGAGGGCTCGCAAGTGTTGATTCCCTGTAGGGACATATAATGTGGTTATTTTCGGAAAATTTTGTATACTTGTTTTTATCAAGAGATTTTCAAAATCCATTAAAAAATTTTAATTTTGAAACAAGGCCTTTAGGGTGTGGAATATCCATATGGTGGGCATTCAGGGTGTGGACTGCTCCACACCATCCACACAAAAGTCGCCAGCGCTGGCATATGTAATTTATGCCTTTATACGTCGCGTATATATATATATATATATATATATATATATATATATATATAGTATATAAATATATATGTATATGTATATACAAAATGAATATAACAACGCCCTCCAGAATTATAGTTTACAAAATTGTCACGCATCGTCTCGTCAACGAACACATACCCATATTATGTCATCCAGGTTATAATTAGGTCATAGCTAAAATTCGAGTAATTACATACGTTCGCTAACTTTGTTCATACTGAAACAGAGGTATGTATAATTATATAAAATATTCAAAGAATTGAATGACTTTTCTGACTAGAGATATGAGCGTGTAATCATAAAGAGCCTATTCATTGAAATCTATCTATTAACGACGAGAGAGGTGGTTCCCAATCGAATTACCTTCTAGATTCAGTTTTAGAAAAAATAATTAAAATCTCACTACGGACAGATAAAACACACAAAAATATATAGCTCCTCAGAGATTCATATACGTTCGACGCGTCTGTTAGGCCAATAAACGCATATATAAGTATATAGATACTATAACGTTGAGTTGTTAGTAATTCGGACATCAGGATGGTAAAAATGAATTGAAGTTAGGAATCATTTTTACCGCGCATGGATTGATCGCCATAAGAGAGTCTGAACTCGTCGTCAGATAAATAAGATGGCTGCTCGTTTACGCGTACAGAACCAGTTCCGCAACTAACCGGTTTGGAACTAGTTTTCTCTAGTTTTTTGACAAGCCAGCCAAGTTTTACACCGGTATCAAGCAAATGCGGTTTGCACTTGAAAACAGAGTACCGAGATATAAGTGTTCGGCGTAAGAATGGATGGAAATAAGATCCAAGACGGTAAGAATCAATCAAGTTTTGTTCCCAGATTGTCCACGCGGTATCCATGTTCGGGCTTATATCACATATACATTACGCCGTGATTATACGACTGATTTTCAATGTTATTATTTTCATACGGACATGGCGACCATCGGAAAATCTCAAATAAATGTATAGATATAATCGCATAAACCACAATAAGACATTTCTACACCTTTATCTATATCACATCATTTTGTTAACACGACGCAAAGCTCGACAATTTCAATGCAATTTCATTATTATTATTATGACTATTTTTATTCTCAATTTAAAACAACTTTTCAACACATTTTAATTGTTGAATCATTTTTCATTAGAGATAGTCGACATTCTGCATAGAGTAACTAGTAATAAAAACAATCAGTAATATGAGACAATTTTTTGTAGGTGAAAATGATGACATGCAATTGGAAATAAAGGTGGAACCAGCGGTGCAATGTTACGTAGATGACGAAAACGGCTTTACAGGGTTTGACAACTCGAGTACTATTCCGTCAACAGCTGACGTCGGGGCTTTAAATTTATGGACTAGTAAAGCAACAACCTGTTTGATTACTCAGTATAAAAAGTATCGTTCTATGGTAGGTCAGTCGACTCAGATAAGAAGTTTACGAGAGATGTTTGAGATGATATCCCTGGAGATGCAGAAATTTGGCTTTTACTTCAGTCCTCAAAAGTGTGAAAACCAAATGGAGAGTTTTGGAGCGGAAAATACAAGAACTTAGTGTTTCGCGAAAGGCTTAAAAAGCCTGAAGAATGAGACACTACGGTCACTGGGAACACAAACGAGCTCTGGATGAAATATTTAATGAAAAAAAAAAGACACATGTATTTAGAAGAGAATGATTTCCCATCACCCAGCGCTTCTAATAAGTACACGTTAATTTTGCCAAAGCCAAATGCAGAAAACGGTAACAATACTGTGACGGACTAATCAGGCGTTGGAGGATCCACTGGCTGGAACGGCAGTTGGTTCTCAAAATTTGAGCAAACTAGATGAGACTGGAGAACTGAAGGGTCCCTTAGCGACACTGTTTGAAAAATTTTCAGCAAGAACCGAAAAAAATTTTATCGTAGAGCAACAGAATAAGGAGAGAAGACACAGGGAGAAGATGGCGATGCGACAAAGCGAATTGGAACTACAAAAAAAGCTCTTCAAATTAAAGGAACAAAAAATGGAATTGCAGAAGAGCCAGCTGGTTGCCGCAGCGCAACATCTTCATCTGAATATGTAGTCACAATTTTACTGTTACAAGGAAAACAATAATTTGTCCATACATGAGGCACGGCAGTCAATCACATTCAAGTGGCCTACCCTAGACCCTCATCGAAGAACTATTGTTGCTGGTTGTTGTACTTTGAAGTTGAGCACAACGAGTTATGCAAAATCACTCTGAAAATTTGTTCTTTGAGGTGCGCTGGAACTTCTGACCTTTAGGACCATTCGATTTTATCAAATTCGCTGTGATTCTTAAAGAACAGAACATTCGGACTTTAAGCTGTATATAAGTATATTCTTAGTCATTGTTACTGTTAGTTTAATCATTATTTTACTGGTAGTCTGTACATCATTATTATCTTCTTTTATATTTTATGTATTGTTTAGTTCCCCCCCCCCCCCCCCCCCCCCCCCCCCCCCCCCCCCCCCCCCAAAAGTGGGCAATCCAAAGTTCGTTTATCTTGGTTCGCGAATTGCCTTAAGTATAATATGATATATCATCAAATGAATCATAATTATATGAATCATTACCCCAATAGTAAAACAGTTATAGTTGCATTTCAAAGATTTGTCTGAAATATTGCTAACTTCCTTTTACGTTATAGGCAAAACGTATATGAAAATTTCGTGTGCTGGATGGGAATGAATCAAAGTAACTATTTCGTTTTTCCAATTTGTTTTGTTTAATTTTTATGAAAATTGAAAATAGCATTACCATTTCAGCATTTACCTGCAAAAATATGTCAATTATTTATATTTAAAATTTTTAGCAATGATATCAGATGTATGAATATGTAAAATATGGGATGATCTTGTGTTGAAATATTCAAATATAACGCATAAAATATATTTATACAAAGATATGACTTATATGTATTGCATCGACACACCCTAATACTTATAATAGGATGAAGAGTACCATATTTTTTATCCCATCATTGCATTGCATTTACATTACATGCTTTTTAATCATCGAAATTATAGTCATCGTTTGTTTAAAGAAAGAAAACAATTTTTATTAGACCGCTAATTACTGTAGCTCTACGTTATCTGCGCTACATCAATTACCAGCTGTTGCTACAACAGCTCGCAGACAAGCGTTACCGCCATCGTATCTCTTATTGACAGTAGATAATCTGCAATACCAATTGTCAGCAAGTTCATTTAGTCCAGTCAAATTGTCAAATGAATAAACATTAAATTATGTAGTTTGGAGACTGTTAGGGATCGAAAGGTGGGTGCATTCTGAGCATAAATTTCAATTTGCGGGGTTCTCAGAGTGTCAGCTGATCCCCCTCTCGATAAAAACGCGTTTAATTCGATATCTCGAGAACGGTTAGTTTTAGGCAAAAAATTGTAGTGACCTTTTCTCTTCTAAATTAAATTTACTTACTTTTTTATTCGAAACTTTTTTTGTAACATCAATATTTTTCAAGTTATTACTTCCGAAAGGCAAAAAAATTTATTTTTTTTCTCCCTATTTTTAATTTTTCGCTATTTCCTTTCCAACCGTTCACTTTTATGAAATTTTCTCGATTATCAAAGTGGTAGATATTTTAATTACGAACAACTTCTGTCTGAAACTTTTTTCTCTACTACCAATACCTTCGGAGTTATAGCCTACTTTACCGAGCGTAATCCGTGCCATTGTCGCAATATCATCGACACCAGTGGGTATTCAGTACTTGAAAGGTATATTAAATTATTCCATGATCATTTATTAGCCAACTTACCTGTAGAAAAAGGTGAATCGATTAAACAACTCGATCTGAGACAGCCGTGTTTTCTTCGCAATCATTTAAATACTGTATTTCTTCAATTTGGGTATTTTTTATTGCATTCAATGGGATAATAATGTGAATAAGGATTAGAAAAAGAAGCAAATGAATAATTAAAACTGTTCCACACATTTATTGATAAAAAATACTATGTAAAATTCTAAAGAATTTTACATAGTATTATTTTATTATAGTATTTTTTATTATAGTATATAGTTATTTTTTATTATAGTATTTTTTATCAATAAATGTGTGGAACAGTTTTAATTATTCATTTGCTTCTTTTTCTAATCCTTATTCACATTATTATCCCATTGAATGCAATAAAAAATACCCAAATTGAAGAAATACAATATTTAAATGATTGCGAAGAAAACACGGCTGTCTCAGATCGAGTTGTTTAATCGATTCACCTTTTTCTACAGGTAAGTTGGCTAATAAATGATCATGGAATAATTTAATATACCTTTCAAGTACTGAATACCCACTGGTGTCGATGATATTGCGACAATGGCGCGGATTACGCTCGGTAAAGTAGGCTATAACTCCGAAGGTATTGGTAGTAGAGAAAAAAGTTTCAGACAGAAGTTGTTCGTAATTAAAATATCTACAACTTTGATAATCAAGAAAATTTCATAAAAGTGAACGGTTGGAAAGGAAATGGCGAAAAATGAAAAATAGGGAGAGAAAAAATAATTTTTTTTGCCTTTCGGAAGTAATAACTTGAAAAATATTGATGTTACAAAAAAAAGTTTCGAATAAAAAAGTAAGTAAATTTAATTTAGAAGAGAAAAGGACGGCGCAATTTTTTGCCTAAAACTAACCGTTCTCGAGATATCGAATTAAACGCGTTTTTATCGAGAGGGGGGTCAGCTGACGCTCTGAGAACCCCGCAAATTGAAATTCATGCTCAGAATGCACCCACCTTTCGATCCCTAACAGTCTCCAAACTCCATAATTTAATGTTTATTTAAGGGGGTTTTCCAGTCTGGAGCTCCAGAAAGCGTGCATGTTTTTCGAAGCGTTGTGCCGTCCAGGGTTGTGGAAGGAGAATAAATGAAAGGATATGTTTTGAAAGTGTACAACTTGAGCTTTAATTTGAAAGAAAAAGGTTGACAATATCATCAAAATTACGACCTCTCTGGCCGTTGAAGTCATGGTCTGCAAAAAGCAGCGTCGAAAACGGTAAACAAGATTGTAACCGAACGGAGCATGTGAAACCAAAAAACAAGGAGTCATTTTAATGGTCAAGGTACCATCTAAGCTTCTATGGAACGGATTCGTCGTCCGTTTTTTGGTTTATTATTAAGTTGCAAAAACAGTTGTCAAAATCGAGAAAATCTAAGTTTTTTGATTAAAAAATTCGCAACTCACCCAAATTTTGGTTGATCAAAAATCGGTTCCATAAAAGCTTAGATGGTACTTTGACCATCAAAATGACCCCTTGTTCTTGGGTTTCAGATACTCCGTTCGGTTACAATCTTGTTTACCGTTTGCAACGCTGCTTTTTGCAGACCTTGACTTCAACGGTCATAGAGGTCGTAATTTCGATGATATTGTCAACCTTTTTTTTTTCAAATTGAAACTTATCTTTCGCACTTTCAAAACATATTCCTTCATTTTTTTTTACTTCTACAACCCTCAACGGCACAACGCTTCGAAAAACATACACGCTTTCTGGAACTCTAGACTGGGAAACCCCCTTAACCCATTTTGAACGACAATTTGACTGGACTAATTTCCACTTTTAGAAAGTGTTTGCTCAAATTTTCAGCAAACTTTGAGGTCTCATTTCTATAAATGCTCGCAAAAAAACAGAATTTTCTCATTGTAGATATGTGTATTAGGGTGATTAAAAAAAAAAAAAAAAATTTCTTCTCACTAACAGCCTCAAAAGTTTCATTTAGGTAAAAAAACATGCCTGTTAAAATATGAGCTCTTAATATTAATATTAAGTTGCTCCGCATCGCACTTTTCGATTTTCCATAAGAATAACATGGGGGGAATCATTTTTGCTTCTTCTGATTTTTATAACTAGCAAATGATACGTCACACAGAGAATCTACAGACATATTTTTGTAGAGAATTGAACGCTCTACAAAAAAGTTCCGACTGATTTTCTAATAAGTCCACTCGTTTAGAGGTTATTCAAGGTCAAAGTTTCAGTTATGGTAATTTATTTTAATTTTAATTTTTTTAATTAAAAATTTTTTTTTTTCATTATTTTTTTTTTTCCTACAAAAATGTGTCTGTGATACTACTGTGTGACGTATCATTTGCTAGTTATAAAAATCAGAAGAAGCAAAAATGATTCATCCCATGTTATTTTTATGGAAAATCGAAAAGTGCGATGCCCGGCAACTTAATATTACGGGGGTATCCACACCTTTAAATGGGTTAACATTCTGAGAAAGAGATTGATATTTTACAGCGAATTTGAGAGTCTGATCAAATCTAAAAAAAACATGAAGTTTGGGGAGGGTTCGACCCTCATTATCCATATATAACATTGGATATTACTTTGAGTGTAATAGTAGTTACGCTCAATATAGAAAAATACAAAATTGGTCGGTTGTCGTAAAGAATCAGTAGTATCGTTGGACTAATTCTGGAGTTTTTGGTCCTCAATTGTTCAGAAGAGATGCCTCTATCAGATGAACATACAACTTTTTGATATTGTCAAAATTGCCTGACTTATTTAGTTTTTACTGAGATTTTTCTAATTTTTCAATTTTTCATCTCTACTTTTTGTATTATCTCAATCAAAAATGGTGATATCAAAAAGTTGTATGTTCATCTGATAGAGGCCTTGATTCTCAACATTTGAAGACCAAAAACTCCAGAATCGGTCCAACGATGCTCCTGATTCTTTATGACAACCGGTCAAAATATTCATTCTCCAGAAATCAACTTTTAAACTTTTTATTTTTTTATTTTTTTTTTATTTTCTACTTCTTCCAGAGGAGAAAATGTAGCTACAGAAAATCAAGTTTTAAGATTCTGCTTATGATTAATATGCTGGATCCGCAGCTGCTCTCGTATCGATGTCCCAGTAAACGAACACGTATTGGAACGAATTGAGTATCTGCAAAACAGAATTAACACGAATTAAATAGAATTCAAAAAAATTGCTAAGAATTGACACACAAGTCTTTTTAATTCCATCTAATTCGTATTAATTCTGTTTTGCACATACTCAATTCCTTTTCGTTTACTGGGGTGTTATGAGTCGGGTCTAGACACACGTGCCAGGCGGAGGCTTGTAGTGAGTTTTGACCTGTTCTGTCCAACAACAGTGTTTGGTAGGTGTCTAGTAAGGCTGCTAGAAAAAGAATGAATTGCGTCAGGAAAAATCTGATCAAAATTTTTCAAAACATAAAAATCCTTCAGAATTCTTAAGAGAAGACTTCGGTGAAATTTTTGACAAAAGCAGGTTTTTTAATTCTTACAACTTTGAAAAGACGTGTATAAAACAATCCTTGCAGCAGTTTTTGAATAATGTCAGTATAGATAGCGAAAAAAAGTTTCAGCCTCCTGCGATGAAAGTGTAGACGCAAGGAATTTTTGACAGCGGTGAGAAAAATCTTCTTCGCAAGGTTCCATGCGCTTACATTTTCATCGCAGGAGGCTGAAATTTTTTTTCACAGTCTATACTGACATTATTCAAAAACTGCTGGAAGGATTTTTTTATACAACCTCTAATAGCGATTTTCAAAATTTCACCGAAGTCTCCCCTTAATCTTCAATATTCTTGCGATTCAGAAGATGCTAGCACAATTTTTGTCAGTACTCCGAAAATTCTCCCATCTTTCATCAATCATACCTTTTTTCTTATCAAATTTTCGCAATTAATATATTATAGAAATACTCATCTTTTTAGAAATCTGAATGTGTAGTCTCCTGGCATCGATTTCGAATGCACTTTTTTGATGGACCATCTTCTTTCGATTACGACGTCTCATCTCATCTCAGATATATACACTGTGTTTGTTCAATATTGAAAATTATTATTGGGTTGAATTTCTAATGACAGCACGACTATTTACAAACAAGTAGACACCTAACCTCGAAAAATGTAGATCGCAGCCATGTGTTCTGTCAATTATCACAATTCAAAAGAATATTGAAAATTAAATATGTATAAAAATCATAATGACAAAGAATTGAAAAATCAAAAAATAAAATTCAAAAGCAAAATATACACAAACGTAAAAAAAAGCAAGACAGTGGTGTTGGCGGTACTGTACAATATTTACGGGACCAATATGAGCGTCCGCGCGCCGCGCGGCGGCGCTTTTTCGCAATTCGGGACTGTCATGGCTGTAACTTTTCAAATCCTCTAGATTTTCGGACGCCAATTTATTTGCAGGTAAAGTAGGTCACTAGCATTCCAAAAAAAATATAAAAACAAAAACGATTTTTTGAAGATTCAAAGGTGTAGATACCCCCTTAATATTAAGAGCTCATATTTTAACAGGCATGTTTTTTCACCTAAATGAAACTTTTGAGGCTGTTAGTGAGAAGAAAAAAAAACTTTTTTTTCTTGAATCACCCTAATGTGTATGCTTCTATCGATAACGGGTACAACAATCATTGACTTTTCTCGGGGGGGGGGGGGGGGGGGGGGGGGGGGGGGCTGGTCCCACCCTTCACTTTGCTTCACCCGAATATACAGGGTGGTCCATTTTAATTAACGCAGGCGAATATCTCGAAAACTAACAGTTATCAAAGAAAAAGTTTTATACAAAACTTGAAGGGTTTCGAGGGGGAAAGATAATGCTGATATGTGTTGACTTGTGGACTTCGCCAATTCCGAGATTTCGCAAGCAACTTCGGATTTTAGATAGGGAACACATGTTTTGGTTTAGGGCATCTGATAGCGCGATCAAAGACTCATTCAAACACGCAAGCAAAAAAAAAATTGGAAAAAAAAATTTTTGCAAAAAAAATTGGAATAAAAAATTTCGCGAAATTTTTTTTTTTTTTTTGCAAAAGATTGCTTTTTTGTCCCTAGCTTTCGAACACATTCATTGTTTATCACTCTAGCTCAAAATTTCTCTCGCCAATTTTGAAATTGGAAAGTTTGAATGTACCAGATTAATAAAAAAAATTCGTAGATTCGTAGAAAATCTCTTTTCGAAAAGTTTTGGAGGAAAAACATTTGAATCGAAGTATTGTTACAAAAAAAAAAAAAAAACGTCGATAAAGAAAAAAAAGAAAAAGAATTTATTAAAAATTGAAATTAACAAGATAACAAAACCTTTACATATCCGCAGGTTTGACGTTGGTGTAGAGGCTTAAGTCCGACATGAGCTGGAAGATGTTGTCAGAATAATTATGTTGGACGAACTAAGGCGGTTAGTTGTTTGCGTTATTGATCTACGATTTTTTGTTTTACTAATCTGATACATTCAAACTTTGAAATTTCAAAATTGGCAAGAAAAATTTTGAGCTAGAGTGATAAACAATGAATGTGTTCGAAAGCTAGGGACAAAAAAGCAATCTTTTGCAGAAAAAAAAAAAATTTCGCGAAACTTTTTATTCCAATTTAAAAAAAAAAAAAAATTTCCAATTTTTTTTGCTTGCGTGTTTGAATGAGTCTTTGATCGCGCTATCAGATGCCCCAAACCAAAACATGTGTTCCCTATCTAAAATCCGAAGTTGCTTGCGAAATCTCGGAATTGGCGAAGTCCACAAGTCAACACATATCAGCATTATCTTTCCCCCTCGAAACCCTTCAAGTTTTGTATAAAACTTTTTCTTTTATAACTGTTAGTTTTCGAGATATTCGCCTGCATTAATTAAAATGGACCACCCTGTATATATTATATAAATTTTCAATTTCTTTTTTTTATCTTTCTGGGGTGGGCACTCAATGTCCATTTCGGCGGAAGGGCGGGGGGGGGGGGGGGGGGGGGGGGGGGAGTACCTCAGGGCCTCCCCATAGTTACGGCAATGACAACAATATAAAAGTTTTGCCCTTGGGAAAAGATGTTTCTGCAGATGCGGCGAGAGTGCAAATACATACGTTCATAAGATGCTGTACCGAGATATTTGTTCGTGGCACGTGGCCAATAAAACGAAATTATAATTTTATAACATCTGCTCTAAAACTTTAACTTTATAATGCTTATTTAGCTAGTCGAAACAAGCTAATTTCAGGCGGCATGAATTAGTGGGATGAAAACGACCTTAGGATCAAAATGAGTATGTTGTGTGACGAGAGAGAAAAGACCATTCCCCCCCAAATTACACATGATATTTTTTATTACCAATGCATGAGGGTGCTACTTTTGTATGCCCACTATTACCCATTTTCGCCTTCGTATACAGGGTGTCCCAGAACTAAGTGCAATAAATGATAGCGGTAATAGAGGGGGCCGAGCTGAGTAAATTGACCCAAAGAACATGTGGCCTCCGAGTCCGCGTTCGCGAGATACGACCGGTTAAAGAAACGCATTGGGCGCCGGCATATAGGTAACCGCGGACACAGCAGGCAGCGGTTAGCAGTCTTTTCGATAAGCGCGATCTTTCTAAAGCGAGTCATAACACTTTTGAATTCGAAAATTTCAAACAAAAATACTTTTGATATGAAATTTTATTATGGAAACAAGGTGGTAAGGGTAATGTTGTTGTGTTTGGCGGAAAATCAATGTCGAAAGTGTTTCTGTTTGAAATTTTCGAATTCAAAAATGTTATGACTCGCTTTAGAAAGATCGCGCTTATCAAAAAGACTGCTAAGTGCTGCCTGCTGTGTCCGCGGTTGCCTACATGCCGGCGCCCAATGCGTTTTTTTAACCGGTCGTATCTCGCGAACGCGGACTAGGAGGCCACATGTTCTTTGGGTCAATTTACTCAGCTCGGCCCCCTCTATTACCCCTATCATTTATTGCACTTAGTTCTGGGACACCCTGTATAACGTTAAGCCTTATTATTTGTCTAGCTGAAAAAGTAAAAACAATAGACGGCACCAATCATACTTGGCGCGCGCTCGGTATCAATAACAGCCTACCCCGTCCGATGGCGCTATCCTATCGAGCAGAAAAGTTCTTTTTGCAACACCTGCTTCGAAAGTTTGATTTTTGAAACCTGTGTAGCATGATGTAAGAAGAGTAGGTGGGTCGACACTGAAATATAAACACACTGGAACTGGCACTGGGCTCTCGGTTCTGTGCGAGAGAGAAAGAATTCGTGAGGCATCCTGTCCTTGTTGTACGCATGGTTTACTCCCCAGAGCGCATGCGCAGAGAGATTCAAAAAGGACGGTGGCCTCACGTTAGCAGTCTATCTCACAAATACGTCCCACTCACGCGTTCAAGCCAGCAGTGCCCGTTCCAGTGTAGGCACACTGGGAAACCTTTTGCCGCCCGATGCGACAAACTAGTTTTGCGCGAGGCATCGTCAACTCGGACTGGCGAAGCGCTTGTGATGGCGCATCGGACGATACAAACTAGTACGCAGCGTACCCTTTTCTCGTATCGTGCAAGCCGGCTCGGCCTAATGTCGGCTCGGGCGCCACAGAATGAGCCAGCTTACGTCCTTACGTGTCGTCCAAGCCGCCATACAAACAAGACGGCTTGCGGGAACCGTTCATTGTCGCGTCGGGCGGCAAAAGGTTTCCCAGTGCATATTTGAGTGTGCGTTGACTAGGGTTCAATTCCTGGGATTTTTAAGTGTTGTTTTCGTAAGTCTCGTACAGGCAGCGCTGCGACACAGATACGCCAATTACAGCGGTCACCGTAGTCAGTGCCGGCTTCAGACAGTAAGCAAGTGAGGCGGCCGCCTCAGGGCGCCACTCTGAGGGGGCGCCAAAACAGAGAGCAATTTTTTTTTTTTTTTTTTTTTCACGAGAACTCGAATCGATGCTAGGGGCAACTTTATTCATGAATAGTCAATAACCAAAGTAACCTTTTGATGTCCATAGAAAATGACATACTAGATTCGCTCGACGTCGATGATTTCATCCGAGACTTCTAAGCTGCAAAAGCCAGAAGGTGTAATCACATCAATTTTGCGTAATTCATTTATTAAAATATATTACATAGTTCTATGAGCCATAAATATATATGTGGGATTCCAGCTCATCTCGACCACCTTCGAGACCTAACCCCCTCAGATTGGAGTGAAACTTTTTTTTTTTTCTGCCCTGGTCCAAGCTGCAACCTCAATTTTTTCCAGAATTTTTCGAAGTCCCGTCCCGGAGGCATGAATAGTGGAAATTTGCCAATTTTATGAAATCTCAGAATTTTTGAACGATGATATCTTGGGATTGGAGAGTCATATCAATAAAAAAAAAGGGTAGTCAATATAGATTCGTCTTGAATCCAACTTTCTGAAAAAAATATTTTGGAATTTCGCGATACCGTCCCGGCCGCTAGAAATTCATTTGAAAGCGAGAAAGCGGATTTTTGAATGGAGCCCAAAATAGTTTCTTTGAAGAAACTTTACGAAAATGATTCACAATTCAAGTTGCAAGTTATATCGGATTGGAGCACCACAGGTTTTTTGGTCTTGCAGGTAAAGTGATTTCGAGTTGTTTTGGATTCGGCTCAGTTATATTGGCATTAGTTATGCTGTTTTGCATAGGTTTACTTGAAGCGGTTCGGGTGCCGTTGTGTGACATACAATTTTAGATTTGTAACGATTGGTAAAAAAATTCGCCGGGGGGGGGGGGGGGGGGGGGGGGGGGCCGGAAACCCCCGCTGCCTCAGGGCGCGGTAATGTCTGAAGCCGGCACTGATTACGCAGATTTTCCAACCTAAATATGTGTAGTTCATTTACTATCGTTCAAATTTACCGCCATATTGGGTGTCAAATTGCCACCAATCTTGAGTTTCTAATCGTCACAGCGAGCGGCGGCTAAAAGGCTGCGCGTACACTATCCAGTGTATAATAGAGATCAGTGGCCAGAAGCAGAATGCAGAGAGCATGCGCATGCGCACTGTTCACTGGACTTTCGCAACTGCGCATGCGCTATGTCTTCTGCGTTCCGCTTATGGCTCATGGACTTTTGTGTGCTTCCACCTTTATTCTCTTCAGTTCAATACCGCAATCGCGTCACATGATTGCGTGCCATTATAATCGCGCCCATCAATTATGGCCTGTAATACGTGTGCACTATACTTGGGCTACTGCTGACGGCTTATTTATTGGGTCGCGTTGCAAAGGCTGCAGTGACTGACCCTATATTGATCGTGCATAGCTACCTATTGAAAAGCATTCTACCAGATTACCTGTTCTATATACATACATGGAGGTGTACATCTGCAACCGTTAAACAGAACATTATACATTTTTGTTAATAAAATATATATACCAGCCGAAGCACATGAATTATTATCCTTTTTCCCAATTTCCTTTTTTTCCTAGAATTGCGTCGTTCTACCGGTCTGAATGTCTTATCTATATACGATTTGATGTGCAGAATTTGATGTGACATGGTTTGATTGATAACTCGATCTGTAGAGCTATACCAACTTTATACTTAGTTTGGCGTATTTTGATATCGAGTAACGACGTGTGGTTAAATAAACTGAGGAACGCATACTTCAACTTCCGATATTGTGGCCGTAGTTATATGTACACTAGAGGTGTAATGGAAGTCACGTTATTGATCGAACAGTAATACCTCAGTCCAGGAAAATCAATTTGGAGCATGGCTCTGGTGAAAGTAATGATCCGCATAAATCCGATACCCCAATCTCTAAATACTAACTATCCAAGCCGAACGACTTTGTATTAGTTTTCACCTAACTTGTACCACAAAATAGGCAAGTGTATCGTTTATAATACTGACTTATGAAGTAGATTTTAGGAACAGGGGCTTTTTTAAAGCCTCAGACACTGCGAATACAAAGCAGTGTTCAATCTATAGTCAATTTATACGAGAATATTACTTTCGTACAGTTTTAATTTGTATTCGAAAAAGTTAACCGTAAAGTGACGTACAATAAGAGGTCTGTGGATCGCGCTGCTCGAACATTATGCGTTTTACTCATTGTGTCTGGGAACATGAAACAAGAGACCTCGCACGAGAAGATTCTCATGCAAAAATAACTTGAATATTTTCTCTTAATTAAAAGTTTCGCCAGTCTGTATAGGTACAACATAAAAACGTGGAAACAACATTCCACACAATCAAATGATTCACTCATATTATATGCCAAGTAGGTACAGGAAACATGGCTTGGCAGACTGACTGCCTTGACTCGCCGAGGTACGGTGTCACCTTACATTATCCAGTGCGTGACGATTATCAGAATGGAATTTTGAAAAATCCAACTACGCTCCGCAAGACTTCCCCAAGAATTTGCTGTCCGAACTCGTAACGATCTGAAGGACAGAATTATTGATAGCAAACACGGGGTAATTTAGACTCAACAATCTTGATCTGACAGGCCAATATGTCACATATATGTGCAATCGAAAATCTGCATGATAATTGAAAATTTCTGGATGTTACTTCATCCGCAATCAATAACTCAGCTAATCTCATTCAAGCACCACTGTTCTTTTCAATGAAATGCGACATATCTTTTGTTACCAGTTTATTTACCTGCAGCTATGCCATACGTAATGGATAACAACGAGCAGGGAAACATAGCTCCTGTTTTCTTTCAACGCGGAACTCTTTTTCCAAGCTATATCCGGAAATGTCTCAAGGGGTTTCATAGCTGATCGCATATTGCGCTTCTGGCCATGGGAGCTGCGCGTATGCGGTCTGCATATTTCCGGAATACATTCATTAGACGAAGTACAAATCATGAACCATATTGACGTGTTTCTCAGAAACACAAACACATAGGATTACTTCTGTTAATACACTCCTCAAAAGTTTTTAAGGAACACCTACATTTTGCGTGAAAAAAGGAGCAAATTAAAAATTCGTATCTTCGTCAAAAAAGCGCGCAGAGACTCCACCAAAAAATCATTTTAAACGTCTGAACGTCTACTTTGAGATTCTTTTCGTAAAATCGTTTTTCACCACACCTGCACGGAAAGTACGACTTTTGGCCCCTCGCGTGAGCCGGAAGTCGTTTTTTTCGATGCAGGGGGTGGTGAAAAATAGTATACCTCACACGGGAGTCAAAAAGGCCATCCCAAACTGCGTTTTTGCCACCCTCGCCTTCGGCTCGGGTGTCAATCTCACACACAGTTTGGGTTAGCCTACTTTCCCTCCCTAGGTGAGTAATATACTATTATCTGATGTTTTCTCTGAGTTAGATCTGTATAAAGCTAACGGTCGAGATTCACGAACATGTTCCTTGGTAGTAGTCTCGCTACAATCGTTATTAGATTAATCCTTGATTTTGAAATATATATGAGTTGTTGTGATGAACTTTTATATAAACCTAAGTATTTGGTACCTTACCAAAGATTTCAAGAAGTAATTAGTAATGTTACGTCGAAAACGGTAAAATTAACTCGGCATCTTATGGGAAAACTGTTCCGCCAACATTGTGATTGCCGAATTCTTTTCCCTATTGATTAGATAACATTAATAATAAAGTTGCTATTTGTGAATCAGATTCTGAGGATTCCAACCCGACTATAAAAGTATATGGTCATCGAATTATTCGAATAGAACTTTTAAGATATTCTTGATAAAATGTTAGTAAATAGCAGAAAATCGACCGCCATGAAGTAGTTGATCATAATCTGCCGATCATAGCTAAATCAAATCAGCAGTTGTAAATTCTTTATAATCGTAAATCATCAAATTCGAATTTGTATCCGTGAAGTTTAAATCGACCAAAGATTTATGCAATATAGAAAATCTTTCTTATAATTCTATTTTATTTCGACGATTGATAAGCCGTCATTTGACCACAGCGTAGCGAGACTAGTAAAAGTTCGACGGCACGCACGGACCACGGGATTTTTTTTTTACTTCTAATCCGAAGTTTTCCGAATGAAGCTTGAGGTTTCAGGTTTACAATGGGTACCTGTTCAGCTGTGTACGATTTTTTTCCACAGAGTTATTTAACTTTAAAAAAAAAAAAAACTTCCCACTAAATTCTGCCACTTAAACCTGAAAACCTTGCAATTTTCAAAGTTGAAAACTTTTGAAATACAATTCGTAAAATAAAAAATCAGACGGCGTTTCAAAGAGCATGCTTAAACCAATCCGATTTCAACAGGAGCCACCTAGACCTTAGGTTTTGAGGGACCTATGACGCTTCGAAGCGCACGCATCACTTTTCGAAAACAGCTATCAAAATCCAGTCATAAGCAAGGGTTTGAAAGTCGATCAGAAAGAAAATCCAATAACTGACCTGGTGACTACAGATTTCGAGCTCCAATTTCGTTGTTTTTTTTTAAATTTCTCTACAATAATCTGGTTGTCCGTTGCATGCAATCAAAGTTTCCCGGAAGTTTTTTTCTTAGAAGGTAAATAACTTGGTGAGAAAAAATCCTACACAGCTGAACAGGTACCCATTGTAAAGCTGGAAGTGCTGGAACCTCAATCTTCATTTGGAAAACCTTGGATTAGAAGAAAAAAAGTACCGTGGTCCATGCGTGCCGTCGAACTTCAAGGAACATGTTCGTAAATCTCGACCGTTCGCTTTAAACAGATCCAACTCAGAGAAAACATCAGGCATGACGATTTTACAAGAAGAATCTTAAAGTAGACGTTCAGACATTCAAAACGATTTTTTTGGTGAAGTCTCTGCGCGCTTTTTTGACGAAGATACGAGGTTTTGAATTTGGTATTTTTTTAAAGCAAAATGTAGGTGTTCCGTAAGAAATTTCATGTGTCTAGGCCCGAAAAACCGCGATTCTAACCTCGCTTCACTCGGTTTGAACGCGGTTTTTGGCCTAGACACATAAAATTGTATATATCCTACGGCCCATAAAGTATATTTTCTGACGAATTTCATTATAATCCTAGCCTTCGGCTCGGATGGACGCACCAAATTAGGTGAGTGTACTCCTCCCGAAAATCTAACACTAAAGTTCCTTTACCAAAACTTCCAGGGTCTAATAGTTTAGGAGCTACAGAAGATCTTAGTCTACCAATCAGAGGGCTTATAAGTGACTAAGACAGGGCCGGTTCAAGAGTGTAAGTCGAGCAGTGCCCGCGTCAGATCAATTTATATCGTCCGACGTTTCAGTCGTCCAGGTCGTCCAGGTCGTTGTCCAGGTCGTTCGCTAAGTATTTCTCGCAGAAATACTTAGATTTTACTTAGATTTTCGGGAGGAGTACACTCACCTAATTTGGTGCGTCCAACCTGGGTCGCCCTGTATAACGTCTACGTTCGCTCGAATAATGGAATTGAGCCCAACATACGATATTATATATGTATGTCATTTTTGTTTTTTGCTTCGACGCTGCAACGTCTGATAATGAGGACGTGACGTAGCATCGGATATAATCCAAGTTCAATAAATTTTCATGATACGCACAAAATAATTTGTAATGTTTTGTCCGTTGGAGTGACAAATGATCCGTAAACCTGGGGCGACGCAGACATGCGATCGTGCCTGCCGCAGGTGGTACGATATCATGCGTCACTCTCTGTGCTTTTTTATTGTTAATATTGCGCCATAGCAGGTGGACCTCGGCCACGAAACTTACTTTGGAAAGAGAAAAGTCGTATCAAATAGGTAACAATATCATTCGAGGTTTCAAATCAATGGACGAGTCAATGGTGGACTGGGCAGTCAAGTTGTAACATACACTCATTCGTTTTATGTACTTTGCGTAACGTTTTAAAACGTCTATATATTCCTCTCCTATAACATATATATTATATAGACCTTGTGTACGTGGTCAAATAATCAGATAAGTGTAAAAAGTCAGGCAGAAAGAGCGTGGAGAATGGAAGCATTTTCCTATTGACCAATTTCATTCTATTACGTTGAAGGTTTTTGGTCAATACCGGATGCGATCTGTTTTTGTATGTGTATCAACGTATAGGACAGATCGGCCCGACTCACAGTCAGACAAAAGAATGAATTGGATGATTTGTATTGTAACATGTCTCGCGTCTACATTTTTACTATCAAACCTCACAATTGAATCGTTGGTTTCGAGCAATTAGTTATTAAAAGATCCAACCAGACCGGAACGTAAAACTTTTTCGTTATAACTGGTGAATATAGTTATGCTCACGGTCCCCCGTTATATGTGTATACGGTACAGCGAGGGTACACCTACTTATGGAGACTGCGCATAAGTATATTCATGTATACATGTAATGTAACGTTCATACATGTATACAGGGTGGTATTCCAGGGCCATCGCAGTAATACAAGTCTCGGACCGTCAGGCGGCTGATGAACATGTGCGCGAAATTATCAGGTTTGCCGCTCGACCATTAGGTAGGTATAGTATAGTCGAAATTCTATCCACGCGATCGTATAGCCACAGATCGTAGCCGTGGATTTTTTTTTCTTTTATTCCTCATCTACGATCGCGTTGATCGAATTTCGACTATACTATACCTACCAATAATAGTCTAGCAGCGAACCTGATAATTTCGCGCACATGTTTATCAGCCACCTGACAGTCCGAGGCCTGCATTACTGCGATGTCCCTGGAATATCACCCTGTATATAAACTGGAAAGTCTTGAAAAGGCATTTGTTTACTTGGATCCTTTGTGCTCCGATTTTGGATTATGGTTGACAGTCCCAATAAATGGTGTAGAGGCCAGAGTTTCGAAGCGAAACCTCTGCTCTATAGTTCTATTAACCCCGTAGGAGGAATGAAGATTCAGGGGCAAGGGGAATCGAGGGGTCCTAAGATTTGGAAAGCCTTCACTGAGCGGCTTTGTTGCTGAGGTATCTAGGTATGTACTGCTACACCGCAGGTTCAGGACGGCAGTGATATTCAAATTTAAACAGTCTGACCATAGGAAATCTGAAAGGGATACGGTGATTTGGCAATTTCGAACACTGGACAAAGCCTGTTTGTATCTAGCCGACACTTTTCGACGGATTCCTCGAACTCGGGTCACTGCTATGCCGCACGCAGATCCGAGTTCGGTAATACTTTCAGTTCCCATTGTGTGTTGGACATTTCACAATTAGGGATGCCCTTATGTATTTCGATAACTGGGCTTTGCGGTAGGTTACGTGACATGAAAATGCCACATTTTCGTGTTTAGTTTTTTTTTTCGACTGCACAATTTTCATTGCAATAGTTTTTCGCAACAACATGACGTGTGTATAGTTTGCGAGGGTTTATTCAATTGGAGAATAATACTGGGATATTGTAGGTAAGGGTGCAGAAACAAAAAAAAAAAAAAATATATATATATATATATATATATACATAAAACAAACGCGTTTGGCCTAAATTATCATTTGAGTGGCCTCTGGTATTATTTCCCTTGAACCTGGAGAATTGCGATACAACGCACGAAACCCACGGAATGAATTCCAGGAAAACGATAATGTTATTATGCAAATTGATTTAGCCTATGGTATACATAACAGGGACGAGCGGCGTAGGAAGCGAAATACATACATGTATGGCTGTCGACTGATCTTCCTTCCTTCCTTCATCCGCACCATACCTGAGTGTGTCGTTTGATTTATACCTTAGAATAGAATACGGGTTTTCGGTCGATTCTAAAACACAATGGTTATTCAATATATAGCCGAGAACGCCCTCAATCCATATACTAAGCCACCAACTGAACCCAATTAGTATATTGAGGAATGAGGATGGTCAATTATTAATAGCGTACATGTAATAGTACTACGGCAACAAATTTTCGATCCGTTGTCTATATATATGACCAGTAATTATTTTTCCCAAATGTAATTGAACACTTAACAGTGAACTTCTTATACATGGCAAACCGATTCCGCATATTTATTTTTCGTTAGCCCTAATAAGTATGTACATGATTGTGTTTATGACTGGGTGAATAATAGATTGCTAGATATCTGTAAGTTTACAAGATTTACCGTAATACATATAGATTATTATAGATGGGAATTATCCAATGTAACGGGGCGCATGATGCGTCAACCGCTAACGAACGCTTAGCAAAGCATTTATATAATTATATGAAACAGCTGATTACCCCCCCGCCGCCCGCCGCCCGCGACTTTTTCTTTCTTATTTTAAGATGACTGAGAGGTTGTGAAATCATCGATTATCTATACCTATATGGCTATATATCTGAATATTCTACCGAATGTTTATGCAATGTTAAAAATATGTAATGATCGATTTTATATAGTATATTCCCAATATCGTTAGCGAAAATACAATTTTAAAATCGGTCTCATTACATTTTGAAAAAAATGTTTAAAACCGGTTACAGTGTGCAAGCATCGCTCAGAGGTATGTAGTACCTATATGTAGGTATAGCTTGACTCCTGAGTATAGCTGGGTGTATAGCCTGCAATCGTTGTGTAGTGTAGAACTCGATAGTTCCGAAGAACACCACACGGTCAGCGAGGGCGGGGGCGGGGGGCGCAAGCGGAGGCGGGTTCTTCAGTTGAGCGGTAGACACGACACCGTGAGCATGTGAATGATAATCCGCGTTTATTAGTAAACACGAAAATGGAAAGAAAATTGCCTAGGACCGGTGCATAGGCACTAAAATAAAAAAAATAAATAAAAAAAAAAAAAAAAAAAAAAAATACGTCATATCTGTGAGTGTCGCAGGTATAAATTCTATACCGTTATAAATAACGTTTTATATTTAATAATTGTTATTTTTTCTTTTTTCTTTCATCTCTTTATAATTATTCTGTGGTAATGTAATTGTGATGTAAGATCACGCTCTATAATCCTGTGCTTATAAACTGACGTGTGATCTTTATAGAATATAAATATTCTACCTAAGTAAAAATATTGCGTTAACGTTTCATTTAAACTTATACTCAACGATTTCTCTTCTTAATCAAAGTGTCATCGAGATTCATTATTATAACTTAACGAAATATTAACGTATTTACGTGTACTATTCGTTAATACAAAATAATATTACAGATTATTAAAAAAATAAATCTAGATTCATCACTTCGTTCGATAATTCATTCGGTAAAGTTCGAGTGAATAATTCGATTTATCAATTATATTAAGTATAATTATTACATCATACATTAAAGTATATCGATTAATCAAATACGGTTTTACTTATTCAATAATCAAATTATCCAAAGTCCTAAAGTTATAGGTGTGATACTTGAAAAAAAAAAAAAAAAAAAAGAATTGATATAGTCGAATAAACGAGTCTAGTATAAGACCAGACCAGTGTCTTCGCAAGTATTCTCCTTCGAGGCATCGATTACTTTCAAACAGCCCGACTGACAGTTGGAAGAATACGTATTTCGAATATGGAAACAATAGCCTAATTTTGTATACCAGTTATCTTTGTTTTTGTTTTGTTTTTTTTTCGTTTTTTTTTTTTTTTTCGTTTATGGGTTACACACGTGTCTCGTTGCGTAACCTGTAATTATTGAATATTATCGTGAATATATGCAACGCTAATGTTTGCATCTTTATGTACGCCCGAAGGCCCCATCGGAGTAACAGGACTTTGAGTCCCTGTGCGTCGTCTCAGATAGAGAACGGGACCCTACCAGCTATAACAGAACGTCTGCGGCCCGAGAAATTCTGTACAGCACTTGACTTTTCAGTTGGTGGGTAAACACCAGACTATCACACCTGAAAGGAGAATATTTGTTATTAGAATTCACCTGGATAACCTGAGTCTGTGTTACAATTGTTTGAAACAATAATCTAAACGGAATACGAAGAACTCACAACGTTCATTCTAACAACGATACCTTGTATTATTGTATTATTATATTATTATATTATTTAACGGTCAGTCGTATATAAATATATACTATATGTATACAATATACAATATACATTCATATGTATATGAATATAGTGTTAACTAACTGCTACCGTTGGTAGACATTGAGATTCGATGCACAATATCCGTAATGACATCGGGATAAGAAGCAACTCTTCTCCGAGCCTGAAAACGGAGTATAATATTATGTAAGTGTGCACCGTTATCTCATCTTATTGTGGAAGTTTTGGAGCCGGTCACAGTGTCATGAATCAAGCGAGTGTATAAGTGTGGGAATAATTGTTGAAAAGTTATCCAATTCATTTAATATATATAGTTTAATGTGTTTTTAACATTACTGGATTGAATGGATAAACGTTGAGAAACACTTTGGCAGCTGCAGACATGAAGACCACGCACCGAGCTCTAAGGTAAAACCATTTTCTCAATTCGATCGGCCTACATTAAATTTTAATACTTGTCCAGCATTTTTGTGGATAGCAAATGAACGCATATCTAAATGATACCCATATTATGTACCTACTATGATAGTATATGATCGACGTGTATAGAATAATCTGTTTTCGTACGTTCGTATTATACCTATGATTGTTTTATATTTATTGTTTTGTGAAATTTCAACGAAATTCATGATTTTTTTATGTCGTACCTACTTAGGAGAGATTAATATAGTATCGATGATAATTGCGGGAAGTAAGGCAAACCACATACAAGGGGGTAGGGGGATATTGGAATTGTTCAACCTATAACGAGTTGGCCAACTCTCAACAGCTGGGGAATACAATAATCAATTGCGATGTGGATGTGGATGTGGATGTGGATGTCTGAATTGATAAAGAAAAGAGTCCCGAAGAATAATACATAATTCATCATTCATATTATAAGTTTGATGGAAATTCATGTCGTGTGAATAATTGTTGATAGAAAGATTTTCTTCATTCCAGTGATTTATTAAAACCGTTGTACATCATGCGCATCGTACGTTGTGCGTATGAAATGCAAATATGTGGGTATATGTTTTAAACCCTGATTGGCCGATTATCACCAAAGCAATAACGGTGTACTTATAATTTTACCGTTTTGTTTGTTTTTTTGTTGTTTTTTTCTTTCATCCGTTTTAATCCCTCTTCAAATTTTCATTCAATTTTCTTCAATTTTTATCGAAAATAGGTGAAAACTGTTTTCCAAACGATGCAATAATCTCAGTTGACTTATATGGGCCCTGTTTACGGCACGGCGTTCAGTAAACAGATGAATAATCTAAATTGATAATTACCGTAACGCATGACAACAGTAACTTGCTGTCTAAGCTAACTGCTATACAGGGTGATTCAGAATTCGTGACGAATCTCTTGAGGGATTGATCCTTGTCAAAATTGGGATCGAAAGTTCCTTAGCCATTTTTCTGAAAAATGATTTTTTTCCTTGGACATTTTTTTTTTCCAACAAACAATTTTTTTCGAATTTTTTATTTTTTTTTCGTTACGAATCTCTTGAGGGGTTAATCCTTGTCAAAATTGGAATCGAAAGTTTTTTTTAGCCATTCTTCCGAAAAATGACTTTTTTCCTTGGAACCATACATATTTTTTTAACATCTTCCCCAAATAACAAACTTCTACTGAGAAATCTCTCTAATATTGAAAAAAAACTCATTGGCATCCTATGGGATTCTTTCAAATTGAAAATGATGTGAAAAAAAAAATTGAATGTTGAAAAAGAAATTGAAATTATTTGTCAGAAAAAAATCATTTTTTTAGAAAAATGGCTGAGGAACTTTCGATCCCAATCTCGACGAGGATTAACCCCTCAAGAGATTCGTCACGAATTCTGAATCACCCTGTATATGAGTATAGATTTATTCTCACCAGAAGACTCTCGATTGCTCATATAAGTTGAGTATACGAAAGGTGTGTGTAACTATAATCACATATAAATATAATAGTACTACTTTTCGATATAGTGCAGCGAAAGTGTTGATTCTCGGACGAATGTAAAGTTTTTCAATCACACGCACAATCACACGAGCCAAGAATGATTTTTCGCACGTGTATCGGACTTTGTTCTTCAAAAATCCGAAAATGTGAATCAAAATCGAACTTTGCGCACAGCGTGTTGAAATATGTATCGATACCCACGTTCTAATATGACGTAATCAACATTTGGAAAATTGTTCAGGAGGCCATGAAAACGCTTCACTATTGCCATTGAGAAGATAGGATTTTACGGATTAGAATATTTATTTAAAAATAGTAAATCAACGATTTGATCGCTAAAACTTAAACATAAGCTGCACAACATTATTATCATTCAATTTTTCAACAAAAGTCAATTTCTGAAATTTTGTAGGTTACGACGTATTAGAACGTTGGTATCGATATGTATGAGTATGTACCATATAGTTGTATGGGGATGTGCTTGTATCTTATATTTCATATACTTTGGAGTTGAACGGACGTGTGGGTACGTATACTGACGAGGTTACAGTATAAACTCTCACAATAGCTAATAGGTGTGCGTAAATCATGGGCTTTTCACGAGTACATGGCCGGCAAGTGTATAGTGTGGTGAGGAGGAGATGACCATACTCGAAATTTTTCGTGTGTGGTAAAACCACACGCGAAATTCGATCGTTACCAACCAAAATTTATTGATTCATACTTCAAATTTGAGTATAAATGAAATCGCGAGTCGACAAAAGTTCAATTTTCGATCATGAGACTTGAAATCAACTATAATGATTCGGAAAAGGTTGAATATCATCGCTATTCTGCGGGTTTGCCGGGAGATGACCGAAGGTCTAAACGCGAATGAGCTATAAGTTATAATGATTTCAAAAGTAATAGGTAGGTAATGATGTGAGGAGGACGACTTTTGCAATCACCCAATTAAAAGTCTGAAAAGACTAAAATTTTGTCAACTTTTATTCTTCTTCCCCCCCTCCCCCCCCCCCCCCCCCCATACCCGCGATTGCGAACTGTTCCACACACGGGAAATTGATAACTTGCCGGCGCTGCACGAGTATGAGCTATTTCTTCGCGCACCTGCGTAGCGAATTCAAATGTAAATTCGATCAGTAAAACCAACGATAACTAAATGTCACATAATGAATTCTTCACTGGTTTGTAAAGTGGTAGTATAACAAAGAGATAGAGAGAGAAAAGTAGAAAGAAAAATATAGCTTTCTAGGGATGCGTAGACGGGCGGATTTGCCAATAGACTGAGTAGGATATAGCCTAGGGTGGCTGAAATCGGGGGGCGGCAAAACTTAGGAGCGACATTTTTTTTTAAGTGACAAGTAAATTTGGCACAGGGAAATAGCTGAGCGCCAGACGAATGGAAATGCATTTAATAAAGTTTTTTGAAAAATGAGAAAAATTTTGAAGCCAATGTCATAAAAATATGTATTTATGAAAGATAGTCCGCCTAATCGACTGTATCGTGTATGTAGTATGCATTACAAATATTTCCAGTTGCTTTTGAGCCAATGCCTCCAGATTGTCGTTGCAAAATGACTCGTTATTTATTACAATGTATGCGCTGATCGCCACAGTCAGCATACAGAAGTTCGTTGTATAACTACTATATACACACAGCAGGGTTCTTCATTTTCCACCTTTTCTTTCAATTTCACGGGGCAACCGAAAATATTGTTCCAAATTATTTACAAAAAATCTGCGTGAAGTGTGGATCCATTCGGAAAATATTTAGAGGCTGCTACCGTACATGGAAGAATGAGAAATTAATTTTCGTTACTTCAGCTTTGCATTTCTGTCACTAAAAATACATTTTTAAAAGATTGAATGACATACACAAATATTTCAACTGTACTGAAAATAGTATTATAGTTATTCAATGAATTTGAAGAGAAAATTTTATGAAGTTGAAGTTCGTAACGTTAACGTAACACAATCTTTGGAAAAAAATTCACTATTTCATGACTCCAACGTTGTTAAAGTTGCCAAGTAGGCGAGATAGGTGTGTTTTACTCGATTCGGGAAATTATGGATCGTATTTTGCTGTTTTTGAACCGTTCAAGTCATGAAATCACGATATTTGCACAATTATTTTGTTGCGTTAACGTTACGAACTTCAACCTCATAAAATTTTTCGATCAGATTTTTTTTTTTTTTATTAAATTTTCTAAATTAAAAAAAAAAAGAACCAAAAACTAATGATAATTATTTCTAATCTATCAGGCATTTTATTTCATTTCACCTATCTCTCACGTCCGCGTGAAAAGAGCGGCTTTTGCGCGCAAGTCTAGGGCGGTGGTGAGGCTTAATCCGCCCCTGTAAGTAGACACCTGTTTCCCTGCTAATCCTATTCTCGAGAGGCAGTTGAAACGGCTTTTGTCCCTGATATCTCGAAGCATGTTCATTTCCATATTCTAAAAGTAAAATATAAAAAAAAAATTGTGGAAAATTCGAATATAGTTTCAAGAATTGACGAATTACATTATATGGGTGTGAAATAGACTATGTGAAAATATATCTGTACTACTATAAGCTTATGATGCGATAATGTTGGTAGTTCCCACGCGCATCCAGCGGATACATTAAAAAAAAAAGATTTAAAAAAAAAATGAACTGATCTTATTGTGTTTCTTAAGAAAGCAAAGCTATCGTTGTAGCGAACGAAGAGTAAATTAATTTCACAGTTACTCGGCAGTTTCGAGAAATTCATCAGTTTAATTACTTGAAAGTAAAGCGAAACAAAAATCTGTAAAAGTAAAACAGAAAAAGAGAGAGAAAAAAAGATTATTGGTGCCTTTGAAGTTGGATTTCATTCACCAACGCGATGAGATCCGCGTTCATCGCCTATCTATGTGTAAATTTACACGTGTACCTACAGTCATGTAATTAACTCTAAATAATTGACGATAGATTTAGTACCACATAACCAAATCTGCGACTGTTTCTAAGGTGACTCGAAATTATTTGACAAAACCTATATATATTAGGGTGGTTTTTTTTTGGGGACTATTTTTTTTTCTTTGCTCCCGGCCTGAAATTTTGTTGAAAATGCCAAAAAAGAAATTCCCTCCAAATATAAGCCCTTAATATTAATGTTAAGTACTCGCCCAGAACGTGAGAAAATTTCCCATTTAAATAACATGTAAGTTTAGATTTTTTTTTTCAAACTCCTATAACTCAGCGGCATTTTGTGTTATCATAGCGCCCAAACTCGGAAATTACTCAGGATTAAACGCTCTTCAAAAGTGCCCATGATATAAAAAATAAAAAAAATAAAATTACAACAAAAAAACAAGAAATTGTTCTTGAAAATTTGATTTCAGTGACCTGTACTACCTCACCGGTGCGAGTTACAGTTAAGGGGCCGTTCAGAAATCACGTGAGACGTTTTGGAATAGTGCGTGCACGGCGTTCCCTATACTACATTGTAGCATTTTGTCTCACGTGATTTCTGAACAGCCCCTAAGTCGCCAGGAGCACTTTTAAAGACCGCTTAATCCTGAGTAATTTCCGAGTTTGGGCGATATGATAACACAAAATGCCGCTGAGTTATAGAAATTTGAAAAAAAATAATCTAAACTTACATGTTATTTAAATGGGGAATCTTCTCACGTTCTGGGCGAGTACTTAACATTAATATTAAGGGCTAATATTTGGAGGGAATTTCTTTTTTGGCATTTCCAACAAAATTTCAGGCCGGGAGCAAAGAAAAAAAAATAGTCCCAAAAAAAAAAAAAACCACCCTAATATATATATACATAATATATATAATATATATATATAATATATAATATATATAATATATATATATAATATATATAATATATATATATATATATATATATATATATATATATATATATATATATATATATATATATATATTATAAAATAATAAAATATCCTGGGGCGGAGCTTCAAGCAGTCTAGGAACACGGAAGTTCATAAAAGCCCCGTTGTCCTCGATTGGAAAAAATACATCATGTTACAGCTTTACCTTTGTCTTCGTATTTGAGATAAGGATAAGGGAAACAATAGCATCTTATTCGTCACGGCCTGCTTCGTAGGGCTCACTTATCCGTGTCGTTTGTTTGCCAAACTAATTTAAGCGGTTTACTCATGTTTTTCCGTAGCAAAGTCGGTCAGTTAAATCAACAGTTAATTTCATTCCTTACGCCTTACGGCTTGCGGAAACATCATCATACTTTCAGAGGGTATTGCTGCAGTATTAATGTTATTTACGAACCCTGAAACACAGCTCCATCACAAAACAACAAAAATCAAGTATTAAACACAACTCGCGGACAAGCCCCGTCATCATCATTGATGCCACGCTGACAACGGCTGAACGGTTTTGCTCTAATAATCAGAAGCTATTCTCATCGGATTGTCTGAACGTTAAACGGCATGGAACATTGAACTGCTGCTAACGAGATTAAACTTAAAGCTTGAAGCTTGATTCGGCTATACTTTGATTTAAGATAACTTAATTTATTCGATATGGTATTCGGAGCTATGGAATCGTGCCTGTTTTACACCTGTACCCATACGAAACGTGTAATTTGTCATTTTGTCTTTGTCATTTTGCTTGTGGAGATCAGAATGAACATTGATTTGAAACGTTAAGTAGCTAATTGGTAGGTATAGTGAAATTTCGATGCCTATCTAGTTGCACAACGTACAGAATTATCGAACATTCATTAATTTATTGGCAGAAATGTGAACAATTATTTTGCTTACAACTTTTCGATATGCCATCTCGAAAATCCTTAGATTTACCTTTTCTTTTCCAATGGACACCGTACATAGATGCTATACGTATGTAATTATGTATACTTACTCGGATTCCATACTTGTAACTAATATCATGACCAGAAAATGCGTGTAGGTATTAGGGTGCTTTTTTTGAAACGATAATTTTTTTTTTGCAACTCCCCATTGAAAATCTTGTTGCAGACGTCGAAAAGGGAATTCTAGTACTCGCGCTTTTCGATTTAAGTTTTTCCATGCTAAAAGCATGTGAACATTACGACTTTTTCTTTAGTCGCGCACAACTCAGCCGCATTTCAATGGATTGTTCTCACCCAACACTCATTTGACAGAGAATTTAGTGTTCTTCAAAAGTGCCCAAGATAGTTTGACTGACTTGAAAATATTGAACTTGACATTTTGTTGGAATTTTATATTTGAAAAAATCAAAGGCCTTATATCTTTTGAAATACTGGTTTGAGAGACTTTATCGGTACGGGCTATTCCGCGTCAACCGGATCAGTCATTTCTCAGATATTTTTTTAATTTTGCATGTCGATTGTCCTCGGGGAGTTAGATTTTTGTGCCAAAGGATTTTTCAATTAGTGCAAAATTCGTTGAGTTATTTGCATAAACAAATTCGAGCAAGGTTTTTTTCAAAAATTCATACCCTGGTAGAAAATTGACCAGACGATGTGGCCTTTTAACAGATTCTGCGCAGATCATCTGGGCAGAATCTGCCCAGATATTCATGGTGTATTTGGCCAGTATCTGACCAAAATCTGGTGAATGATTCCTAGCTCCTATGTTTGAGGTTATGTAAACCCAATGTTACAAGCTGGAAAAATGAATGAAAATGATCGTGCTCAACACCTCTAAACTTAAAATTTATAAATATATATTTCAAACATAGTATGCCGATGACACGTGTACACTAAAACACTAAACGTAATGGATTCTGATCCGGACGAGTTGGACAATTCTAGAAACAGCCAATCGGCGCTCTGGATTAAAAAAATCCAGAGCGCCGATTGGCTGTTTCTAGAATTGTCCAACTCGTCCGGATCAGAATCCATTACGTTTAGTGTACCAAAAATCAGAAGCCACGGTTAATTTACCCTTATAGATAGCTATAGGTGGATGCGCACGCAGGTATCTCTATCTCTTTCTCACTATTCCTCTTTCTCTATCTTTCTCTCCCACTGTCTCTGGAAGTTTGCCGTGTGTCACACGTACACGCATACATACAAAGTTCAGGACTGTAGGTTATGTATGTGTATGAACAGCTGATGACTTGACCAGATCCTTCACCAGAATCCGTCGTCAGACCGCGGGGTTTCTGGCCATATTTTCTGCCCAGAATCTGCCCACCGAGCAGAAAATTCAACGGATTCTGGCCATATTCCGTTCAATTTTCTACCAGGGTAACTCCGCCAAAAATGACACTAGACTCGATTTTTTTTTTTAGTTTACGCGGAAAGAGTCATAGAATGTATAAAAAAATAAGTACTTCGAAAAAAGTTTGTTCATCCATTGTTTATTTAACAATTAAGTTTTCAAAGATTTTTAAAACAGTGAGCAACACGACCAAAAATTTTTTTTTTTAATTCTGACATGTTCCTTGAACTATACTACAACCTGTGAATTAATTCCAGAGATGCGTTTTTCTGCGTTTTCCGCGTTTTTCGGCGTCACAGCGTTAGTTTAGAGTCATTTTCACGATGTAGGACATGATTGAAAAATCTGAAAAAAATACTGTACCCTCACAAGGCCTGCTCGAAGCGATAAGTGAAGTTTCAAGAATGCGTTTTTCACCGCTTATCTATTACAGAGATTCAAAATAACGGTTACATACCATGAGAGTGCACATAAATAATAATAATTACAAAACTTGCAAAAATTACATAAAACTGTAGAATGTACGGTTTACTCTTCCTCTGATGAGTCATTTACCCGTAAATCTATGCGCTAAGATACACTGTTAAAAATTTCTGTCGGAAATTTACAACAAATGTATAGGAAGCATTATTCGGGTTCGGGATTGTGAATTTACTACACATTTGTGAAGGTATTTTAAATACTTGGATCTTAAATTTACTGTACTTTTGCAGCAAAGTTACTGAGCAATAGTGTAGTAATTTTAGCAAACCTGAGTATTATAAATCAACTCATGATTTGCAAATTTAAAATGTATTTGTCTATCAATTTTGATGTGCATGTATTTTTTATTTTTTTTATTTTTTATTTATTTTATTTTTATTTTTATTGTTTTTTTCTGTTTTTTATTTTTATTTCAAATTGTGGTAGAAAATCATGATATCTCAAATTCTGGCTGAAAAACATGATATCTCCAATTCTCGTTGAAGATATGTGCTGCAGTCATCAAGTCGGTCAAAAGAAACACATTCGGTAAAGAATGTGGTATGATTCGGGAGCTGAGAGTATCAGGGTGAATTGACGATGCATACTTCTAGTCAACGGGGCATAGATTTACTTGCGAGAGACAGGCAGGCTTTGAAGCATCTATCGGTACAAGGCAGTACTAATCACTGGGGCACTGAAGTAAAATTCATAAAAGTTTTGGTGATTCTACTGTCCAGTTTTGTAAAATCGAAAACTTGGTTATGAAATTGAAAGAAATGCTTACCGAATTTACTTTACTGGCCACATTTGTAATTTCAATATACTTGAGCTCAATTTTCTTCAACGTATCTGTAGTGAATTCAGCAAACTGCTCAGTAAATTTCTAGTAATGTGTAGTGAATTTACAAAACAAATGAGATTACTATACACGTTTAGTGTATTTAAGATGATGTTACTTATTTCTCGTACTGAGTATAGTAAAATTAATTTTTTTTGTTGTAAATGTAATAAATATGCATAGTAATTGACTTTCCTACGCGAAATTAGTGATTTCGCAAGATTTTTGTACAGTAAATGTATTGTAAATTCATGATCATTTTTAACAGTGTAGCCATGTAAGTTATGACGAAAACTTTTGCTCACATTTCTAAGTTTAATGCCCAGTTTGATCAAAGATTAATAGATTGTATCCATAGAATAAGCGATTTATTTGTATAAAATATATAATTGTAAGTGCGTTCATTTCGCAGCTTCCACATACCATCGGGGGTGATTATAAGTACTAAAATAAGTAGCAAGTTTTGTAATTATTATTATTTATCTGCACTCTCATGGTATGTAACCGTTATTTTGAATCTCTGTAATAGATAAGCGGTGAAAAACGCATTCTTGAAACTTCACTTATCGCTTCGAGCAGGCCTTGTGAGGGTACAGTATTTTTTTCAGATTTTTCAATCATGTCCTACATCGTGAAAATGACTCTAAACTAACGCTGTGACGCCGAAAAACGCGGAAAACGCAGAAAAACGCATCTCTGGAATTAATTCACAGGTTGTAGTATAGTTCAAGGAACATGTCAGAATTGAAAAAAAAATTTTTGGTCGTGTTGCTCACTGTTTTAAAAATCTTTGAAAACTTAATTGTTAAATAAACAATGGATGAACAAACTTTTTTCGAAGTACTTATTTTTTTATACATTCTATGACTCTTTCCGCGTAAACTAAAAAAAAAAAAATCGAGTCTAGTGTCATTTTTGGCGGAGTTATGAATTTTTGAAAAAAACCTTGCTCGAATTTGTTTATGCAAATAACTCAACGAATTTTGCACTAATTGAAAAATCCTTTGGCACAAAAATCTAACTCCCCGAGGACAATCGACATGCAAAATTAAAAAAATATCTGAGAGATGACTGATCCGGTTGACGCGGAATAGCCCGTACGTGAGTCGAAGAGTATGGCACCTCAGATTAACGCCCAAAACTATGCCACCTCAAGTTAACGCCCGAAACTATGCCACCTCCATGTTAAATTAGATGGAGGTGGCATAGTTTCGGGCGTTAACTTGAGGTGGCATAGTTTTGGGCGTTAATCTGAGGTGCCATACTCTTCGACTCACCTACCGTTATGTACTGGACTTTTTTTTGTAGAGAAATAAATTTCCTACAAAATTGTTCTGAAGTTTTTTTCTCCAAGTCCGACTGTTTATTCGCCCACAGCGAGAAAGAAGAATTATGCATAAAATCAACTTCGGAGGCTCACACAAGTGCGGCGGTTGAAACCACAGCCAAACTACCAATGGCACTTTTGAAGAACACTAAATTCTCTGTAAAATGAATCTTGGATGAGAACAATCCATTGAAATGCGGCTGAGTTTTGCGCGGCGAAAGAAAAAGTCGTAATGTTTACATGCTTTCAGCATGGGAAAACTTAAAAAGAAAAGCACGAGTGCTGGAATTGGAATGAAGAGCTAAAAATTGGACAGGATCCTCTTTTCGACGTCTACAACAAGATTTTCAATGGGGAGTTGCAAAAAAAAAAAAAAAATCGTCGTTTCAAAAAAAGCACCCTAATAGGTATACAATAATATACATGCTCTTACCTTCGTACTGAATTTATATTCACAGATACTTATTGTTAGTTTGAATTACGGGTTAAGAATAGACTACAAAACGATCGTCAAGACCTTAAGATATTATATTCGGTCGAATAGCCGTGTCCCCGAAGAAGTTCGATCCTCTTTTGCCTAGGTAGCAATTTAGCCGAGCGAATGGGTCAAGTGTTCTTGTAGATAGTTCATCACTTGTCCATAGCAGCCGGCTAAAGTATATCTTTATATTATGTTGCAGCTGTTGCCTTGTATATCGAACCTATACCTATGTATACCATCATGCTATCGGTAGTTTACAGAAAATTGTTGGACTTCTCGTTCAGACTCCAGATCCGTAAGAATGAATAACATCTCAGTAATTATCAAGGTCATGCTAGTCGATTATTATGAACGTATCAAATGGACCGTTCTGATCGGTAAATTAGTCATGATCGTTCTATAAAGCGCAGATACTAATGTAGTGGTATGAGGGAGAGAGTGATGGTTTATAAAAGAGAGAATTGAAAATGGTATATTCGTTACGTTTTCAATTCGTAGATTGGGATTCGGAATGGGATTGGTATGTGTATAGAACTGAAAGGAAATTGTCCGATAAAATCCACTTTCGATCCTACCACAGAATTGGTTCGCACAATGATTGCTTTTCTGTGTACGACACAGTCCTACGATGTGCAGAGGTGCAAGCTTGCAAATAACCAGATTAATTGTATACCGCATGTATGATGTATGATACTTATGCAAGGTGGTCCATTTAAGTTGACACAGCTGAATATCTCGAGAACAACGTAACGTATTTTAGAAAAATATGTTTCGAATAAAAGTTTCATGGTTTGAAGGGGGCAAAGCACTGTGCTACCGTACTTTTCATATGGTGGAGGTTTACAAGGTCATTTGCAGGTCAACTTTGTTTTTTTCAATGGAAACGTATACTTTTTTTTTACAGATTCGCATTTTATACTGAATAATACAAAACTTTTATCCCAAGTTTTTTTGTCTATGACATCAATTTTTTTGAATAAAAGTTTCATTTTTTTCAAATTTCCGCAATAAAACAGTAAATTATAATTCAAAACTAAATTTATTTCAACAGATGCTCAAAATTATGCCCATTCACTTCAATACATTTCTCAAAACGTTGTGAAAAATGGACAAAAAAAAATTAGAAATAAAAAAAATTTGGAAAAATTGTAAAAAAATTGAGGTCATAGAAAAAAAATCAGTAAAGACGAAAAAGACGGTGTTTTTCGCAGCACTTTTCATCATTTTTATTTTGAAATATCAAAAAATGAAAAGTAAAATAAAGAAAAAGTAAAATACACACATATAAAATTGAAAGTCAATTGATTTCCGACAGAAGCGAACATTCGAATTTAATGGGTTATGGCAATTTTTCATTCGTGTCATTCGAATGTCAAGTCCTCCAAATTTCAAAATTTTCCATCAAGCCGTTTCCCAGATCATCGCGCGGATTCATGCGACAGACTGCCGGACCGACAGACCGGATTCGTTGAAATTAGCAAATCCACTTTTCGAGCGAAACCAATACTTTTCTTAAATCACCATAGGTGATAAAAAGTAAAAAACTTGGGATAAAAGTTTTGTATTATTCAGTGTAAAATGCGAATCTGTGAAAAAAGTATACGTTCCCATTGAAAAAAACAATGTTGACCTCCACCATATGAAAAGTACGATTGCACAGTGTTTTGCCCCCTTCAAGTGAAGAAATTTTTATTTTAAACATCTTTCTCTAAAATGGGTGGTTCTTAAGATATCGTGCTGTGCCAACTTAACTGGAACACCCTGTATACAGGGTGCTGCA
Organism: Tenthredo mesomela; assembly: GCA_943736025.1. Lineage (NCBI taxonomy): Eukaryota > Metazoa > Arthropoda > Insecta > Hymenoptera > Tenthredinidae > Tenthredo > Tenthredo mesomela. The sequence continues at coordinate 7,794,645 of OX031022.1, forward strand.
AAATTCACGCACTTGCTGCATACCAGTGGATTTCTTGCGAAAAATTGAAACGAAAGTTGACTATGCAAAAAAGTCCGCAAGAATGTAGTTGTCTCGTAAAAGCACTTAATAGCGAACCCACTGAACTCTATAATATACTGGAACGCGCACAGGCCTATGATTCGTGTAGCGACCCGCGGTGAGAAAGAGATAGTTGGGGTTGGAGTGGGATGCACTTGTCTAATGTACAGGAACTATCTCGCATGAAAATATTGACCGTTAGAGAAGAAACTGGTGTGTTTAGTACACTGAACTCGATGTTTGTGGCTCAGGCAGTAGATATGCGTACGACACGAGCGAACACACTCCGACCACAACTATCTCTTTCTCACCGGCCCCCACTCCCATTGCGCGTGTTCCAGTATATTATAGAGTTCAGTGAGCGAACCAATCAGCCCTCGGCTTTAGAAAAGACTGGCTAAGATGTGCATCGCCGTCCGCCCCACTACCGAGAATAAGACAACAATGTGTGGTACTCCTCACTCCGCCTGATAGTGGGGAGGACAGCTATGCGGAGCTTTAGCCAGTCTTTCCTAAAGCAAAACGTTGATTGGTTCGTTATTAAGTGCTTTTGACGAAAACCTAGTCCTCGCGGACTTTCTTGCAATGGTAACTTTCGTCTCAATTTTTTACAAGCAATTCATTGGTATATGCACCGAGTGCGTGAATTTTGAGACACCTTGTATATACGGCGCTTATTTTCTGCATCACGCAAAACGAAACTTCCGTACAACAAAATAACACAATAACGAAATATGGCAGGTCTCTGGACTCACATTACAGTTACACAATTGCTGTCATAAATAACACGCTAACAAGCTGTTACCGATTGATAAAGTTAAGGCATAGTCTGCGACGCTCCAGCTAGCACGTTAACAAAATTGATTTATAACTCCGATATGACACCAGCGAATTGTGAATGCTGAATCGATTTTGTCAAAATTTGATCGGTTTTTTTTTTTTTTTTTCAAACAGTTTCCATTTTATCTTATAAACTGCTCAACAAAATTAAAGCCCCCCCCCCCCCACCATAACCTGCCATTTCCAAATGCCTTGACTGATTCACTTGAAATTTGTACCCGGGCTAGTCCAACGTGTTTCCAACTTGGGCCCGGAACCGATTTTCTGTATCTTCAAGGGTTGCAATGTGGTACTCCGAGAACCGACTCTCTGCGTAAAATTATAGTGACAGGTCTGTGGCACCGGGTTCCAACACCGGTTTCGTGCCCAAAAAATGTTTTAACAACTTTTGGTCGAGCCAGCTGATTCACCCCACTGCTTAATCATACACCCTCGCCTATTCGACCCCTTCCCTTCCATCCCTCTATCATCCGGGGGTGGACAAAACGTGTGACTTTGATTTTACGCAGAGGGTTGGTTTTCGGAGTGCCACATCACATCGCTACCTTTGAAGATACAGAAAATCGGTTTCGGGCTCAAGTTGGAAACACTTTGGACTAGCCCTGGTACAGATTTCAAGTGAATCGGTTAAGGCGTCGGAAAATGGCAGCTTGTGTGTGTGTGTGTGTGTGTGTGTGTGTGTGTGTGTGTGGGGGGGGGGGGGGGGGGGGGGGGGAGAGGAGGCTTTAATTTTGTTGAGTAATTTAGTTGAATATGCGACACAGACGGACGCAGAGAACGCTTGGAGAAGAGGTTTAATATAAGAAATTAACTGAACCTTGTCAAGATATTTACGAATCGCATCCAGCAACCCCCTGCAGCAATAAAGTGAGGCAGGTTATAAAAAATAACTTGCTGATCGATCGCACCGATTAAAATTTGCATATTATTTCAGACTCGGGTGTTGATAAATTCTATGTACATGTACACATGTACCTTATATATATATATATATATATATATATATATATATATATATTTGCAAACCTATATTTATATTCTATAGATATATACATACCAGTATACTTGTTGGGTTATTCTGAGACCCAAAGTAGATACATATTATTGAAATATTCTAATCACCATGCATGATAATATGGATGTCGGACTATTCTCTCCTATAAAGCTTCAGGGGTTCGTGGGAGAGATATTCCTGTCATCCCATAGCAAACATTAGTTCCAGGTCGAGTCCCAGGTGCTAATTAATCAGCGTTACCCAAAGTCAAGAGTCTGCGATGGACGCAGTTGGAAATTTAAGAGAAGAAATTTTTGTATTTATCCATGGTCGAATTAATTGGTAGCCAAAAAAAGATGAAGATTAGTGGAAAAGGAGGAAGCAGGAAGCAGGAAGCCCGCTCATAGTAGTTCGGATCTTTTATGCATGACCGAGTAGTGTGAACGTGATTAAGTTCCTCCTGCTGCTTACACCTGACGAGATACCACTCAAGTTTTCATAACTTTACGGTGTCTGTATTCTAAGAAGACGCAGAAGCTTACCGTATTTTCTTTCAATTATTAAAAGCCTTGTTTCAAGAAGAGGATAACTTTTCAGACCCAAGCTAGAGAGTGGCAATCAATTTTAATTAATTAATACCAGTTTAAAGGAATTGTGTCTGAAGAAAATAGGGGTCTTGGAATTGCTCGAGGAAAGTTTTATTCTACTTGAAAATATATATTCAACTATTAGAAGCGTCCGTACATAAGTATCAACTTACATATATCGACAGCCTAATAACATAGTCACGTAAGCGCCAAAAATGGTATTTTTTGAGGTCAGACAAACGTATCTCCAAAAAAATGGTTCTCTGCATTGGAAATTCTTTGATGAATGCATAGAGCCATCATCCATAATTCGGTGTGATAGTGACGTATCTCCACGTTTTCTGTGTGACACAGTCGTAACTCCACACTTACGTGGTCTCAACTTTTCCGAGTGTCAAATGATTTGTAACATAGTAACGTATCTCCATTCTTTTGTGGAGATACGTTCCTCTGTTACCGAACCAGACTGTACATACGTCTGTTTCACACAAAAAATGGCACTTACGCTTCTGTGTTTCAAATTTTCATTTATACCGCGAAAATGTTTCAAGTACATTGACGAGTGCGAAAATGAAAGAAAAATGGAGATACGTTTCTATCACATAAATATCAAAAAAGGCCAAAATTATGGCGCTTACGTGACTATGTTATTAGGCTGTCGATATATATATTGGCCATTCCACCAAATCCTGTACGCAAATCCGGCCTCCAAATTTTTCATTTTTTTTTAATGATTTCTCCGTATTATTTAGGTGTCAACGAAGAGATTCACCGAGTGTAAAAGATCGCGAGAAGAAAACGAAATTAAAAACACTGTAGTCGATCGGAAATTTTCTGAAATTTTCTAAAATGATGATCATTTTCTTCTCACTTCTCATTTTGAGCGCGAAATTCAAAAAATAAAACTTAAAATCTTAATTCCAACATGTTACCCATCGATTTTCGGAAATAGGAGTTTTTTTTTTCGGAAAATTCAGAAAATTTTCGATGAAAATCATGTTTGAAAATTTTCCGCTTGTTCACCTCCAAGTCACAGTTACGGTTTAAATGAAATTTGAGTGTTCTTTGCATTGGCGTAACTAGGACTTTTTTCTGGGGGGGGGGGGGGGGGGGGGGGGGGGCTTGGCCCCTTCTTTTACCCACATAGCACTGAATATCACAGCAACATTGCAGATATTCCTGAAATATTCCTGCAATATTGCAATATTCCTGCAATGTTGCTGCAACATTCGGTGCTATGTGGGTTACTAAAAGTAAGGCTTTGTAGCGGTGGTAAATATGAACAAAAAAAATTGAAAAAAATTTGACATATTTTTTTAATTATTTCAAACCACTTTCAGGGGTGGCCCGATCAAAATTCGATTTTACTCTTCTTAAGGACAGGTCTAATATACAGGGTGTTCCAGACCTCGCGACGAATATTTCACAGGGTAAATCTTGATCAAAGATGGGATCGAAATTTCCTCAGCCGATTTTTTCGGAGATGCATGGATTTTCCGTTATAATTAATTCAATTTCAGTCAATGACGCGCGGCTTACGAACGGCCGCGCGTCGGTGTGTTTACCGCTCGGTTGTGTGCACTTTTTTCGTGGCGACAATAGGGCGAGAGACGGCGCACACAACCGAGCGGTGATTACACCGACAAACGGCCGTTTATAAGTCGCATGTCATTAGCTGAAATTAAAATAATTATAACGGAAAATCCATGCATCTCCGAAAAAATCGGCTGAGGAAATTTCGATCCCATTTTGGATCAAGATTTACCCTGTGAAATATTCGTCGCGAGGTCTGGAACACCCTGTATATCCGAAATTTTCAATTTCTTTTTTTCGTCTTTCTGGGGTGGGCACTCAACATCCTGGGGGAGGCCGGGCCCCCCCGCCCCCCCCTAGTTACGGCAATGGTTCTTTGTCATTATTTGTGCACTTATTCATGGTTACTCTTTCATTTTTTACTTGGAGGTAAGCGAGCGGAAAATTTTTAAACATGATTTTCATCGGAAATTTTCTGAATTTTCCGAAAAAAAACTCCGATTTCCAAAAATCGATGGGTAACATGGTGGAATTGACATTTTAAGTTTTATTTTTCGAATTTCGCGCTCAAAATGAGAAGTGAGAAGAAAATGATCATCATTTTCGAAAATTTCAGAAAATTTCCGATCGACTACAGTGTTTTTAATTTCGTTTTCAGGCATTTTTTGAACCGTTTAATTATATTGGAAAATTTCGCAGCAAAATCTAGTAATTACGGAAACCCCCATTAACCAAAGTCAGCGATCTTTCATACTAGGTGAATCTCTTCGTTGACACTTGAATAATGCGAAGAAATCATAAAAAAAGAACCGACAATTTGGAGGCCGGATTTGCGTACAGGATTTGGTGGAATGGCCAATATACATTATACATATGGGGCATTTCATACCGAATCGACCTGGGCCTGACCCTCGACCTCTCAGATTCGGTTCACGATTTTTTATGTTATCGCTCCAACTGTAAGCATGCTGCAGGACTCTGCTTTTTTTCAAATTTTTCAAAAATTGTGTAATTTACTTATGATTTTTCAAAATGAACACATCGTTGGCCATAATTATAAAATCTAGGAAAATTCTGACAAATCCTGTGGCCAATATCAAAATTTTTGAGCCTATAGACCCTAAGTGCACTGAGAGAAATTCAATGTGTAAAATCAACATTTTTGATACAGTTCAAATTTTATAGTAACCGTTTTTTTTTTTCGTTGATGTAACTACAATTCAGGTACAGCGAGCATTTGTGATTTAATAACAGTAACCACCCCAGAAATTTAGTAATATTAACAATCTTTTCCGGCTGTGTATACAACTTTTCTCGAATATTCACAGTAACTATTTAGTCTGCTGTGCAAGGCATAATTTTAGCGAATTGCATGTACTATTTTTGAGACGTTGAATTCCTTCGAGTAATTGTAACTATATTTTCAGTTGACGGAACTATATTTTCTATTAAAGATTAACCAACTATTTAACTTTACTAGTTTGTTTAAATGGACTAGTTTTTATAATTCCAAGTGTACTCAAACAAACATGCTTATATCCAATACTTCTGGAAAGTCAACTTACTAAGGTATCAACAACTATAATTTTCAGTCCAAGCAACGTAATTTGTCACTTTCACTAAACAAAAGTTACTCGCGAGTAACAGACACTTGATTTTTATAGATATTATTACATACTCGTGTAAGCGTTACAGTAAATGAAAACTTTTAGAACTCTAGGAAACAGATGTTCAGTTAAGATATCTTAGCTGCATTAAAACGTTGATATCATTGAGTCAGATGCCAATTTCAAAATAAATAGGAAAATGTGATGAACTATTTTAATAAATAGTTTAGCGTAGTCGGTAGAGCGTGCGACTAGTAAGTATAGTAATGCGAGCGAATACGTGCGTCCCAGATCGAATCCCGGCCAAAATAATGCGGTGTTTTTCTAATCTGTAAATCCTCACTTTGTATCAATATGCGGTTGATTACAAATAGTAGGTGTTGCTCAACGCACCATACATTGTAATAAATTCAATGTAACAGTCTATATTAATTTTTTCCGCGCAGCAAAAAATTCCATCACGATAAAATCGAGTTGAGTTCACACTAATTTATCAGTCAGCGCTACTTTATAATACACGATTTCTCGAAAAAAAAAGGCTTACTTCAACTCTAACGCACAGTCAGTCGAACCAATATTACTTAGTAAAGATGGTTTAGTTAGAAATACTCTGTTTGAATAGTTCGCTGGTATAGTTACGTTGACCGAAATTTTCAGTAACTGCTACTGAATTTTAAAACGTAACGTTTGTTGAAGAAAAAAAAAAAAAAAAAAATGTTGATGCCTTATTTCACTCGCCGATTTGGGTTGGGGTAACTAGATATTTCTCTCAGTGTAGGCTAGCGTTCGCTTCATTCTTTTTTTTCTTTTTTCGACACATCAGGATTTTCCAGATTTTAGAATGATGGCCAACGATGTGTTCATTTTTAAAAATCATAAATAAATCAGACAGTTTTCTGAAAATTTGAAAAAAAATCTGAGTAATTTTTAGAGTTGAGACAACAACATAAACGAATCGTAAACTGAATCCGAAAGGTCAACGGTCAGATCCTGGTCGATTCGGTATGGAGTGCCTCATATATATCATATATATCACATATACCTGTTTTCTTCTTTTGTTTCTCTTTCAGTTTTCTCTTTCTTCACGTCGCACGTGGTCGAATATATAGTGCACGGGGAAAAAAAAAAAAATGTTACACTTACAAAAAATAGTGTTAACTTTACAGAAGTCCTGTGCTAAATAGAGGACAAGCGAAATCTGTTGTCACGTTAACAAGGGTAAACTTGTCAACCAAGTCAGTTGGAATGACAAAATGCTTTGTTGAATGAACAAATGTTCCACAGTTGTTACTATTACTCTCTGAGTCATGTGGAAGTTGCCATGTTAAAGCTACAGATATCTTCTATTAAATGTACAAGCTTCCAATGTAACGCTTACTAAATATTCTTACTCGAATGCCTATGTTACTGTAACAATACTGGCGTGTGGAATTACATGATAACATAGTCAAAATGACTTCCTCTCCGGTCAGAATAACAAGAAGTCGAATAAATTTTTTTAGAAATCTTCTTTTGTAAGTGCAGCAATAGTATTTTTTTCCGTGTGTGCTAATTAATTCATTTCTCCGTTTTTGATAACGCACCGACTAGACGCCATCTTCGTAAAGTTTTCCGCTCATCGAAGCGATAAAACCTTTCTGCATAATTCATCGATCTTCTTATTCTCGTCGTCACTTCCGCTCAGAAAGTTGAATGTTCAAGAAAAGTTTCTCCATTTTTCATCGTGAGCATCGTGCAGTTCGTATAAGTGATCAACAAGAGTAAAGTGGAAACAAAAATAGCGCAAAACGTAGAAACAAATATAAGTGACAAAAGATAAAAGAAAAGACACACAAAAACAGGAACGGAAAATAAAAAAAAAATAAAAAAAATAATCGCAACAAACTTTTACCATTAAGAATTTTAATTCGTTATTTTGATACCGCTACCTCTTATCATGCTTTTTCCCAAAATCCAGGCATTGTGCAAAAGTATAAGTCACCACTTCCAAAAATTATCACATATACGCCTAACAATTAGCAATAAGGTCGTTCATAATAATTGTCGAATTTCCACATTCAGCTCCATAAGTGGTAGATGGTTGATTCCGTTGAAAATCGTCCAGGGCCTTTTGGTTGATCATCACAGATCGTCCCGGAATAAATTTTTCTCATTCTTTGCACAATTTAAGGGAATAAGTATTTCGGGATTTGTCTAAAAAAAATTACCGACTTTATTTTTGTAATTTTTCCAAATCGCTGTAACTTGTGAACCGTTGAGCCGTGGAACCGATTTTGATGATTTTTTTTCTCTTCAAAATCTGCAAAATTTTGCACACTTTCAGAAAACTTGACAAAACGGATTTTTTTTTTAACATTACAGTTCATATAACTTCACCAAAAATTAACCAATTAGAACAAACTCGGAGTTTTCTATAAGTGTGCAAAATTTCGCAGATTTTGAAGAAAAGAATTGTCAAAATCGGTTAAAAAAAAAAAAAACAACAACAACAAAATCTTTTATGTAACACAGGCGCGATTTACGCGCTTTATGAGGTTGGTTCGGCGAACATAAAGTAGGCGCTTATTGATCAGTGAAAAAAAAAGATAGTGGTGGGAGGAGCGTACGAGTCGTTTTCACTTATTTTATTGTCCTAGGAACATAATAAAGTCATTAGATACCTCTCTGCAGGTAAATAATGAACACGACTGGTCGAAACTTATTCTGCATTATCTTCTTAGCATACTAACTTGAAGGTGGTTGGCATTAGTTCAATGAACGCGATGTTTTCAGAACGAGGCAAACACCTTCGCTTGTAAATCGCGCCGCGTTACATAAAATATAGTGTGTACCAAGGAGGCTATGGTCTTCATACACCTCGCGTGCTTGCAGTATTCGTCTTCGACGTTCGCGCGCCTTTGGCGCGTGAACGTCTACGACTCATACTGCAAACATCACGCTCGGCGTATAAAGACCAACTTAGCCTCCTTGATACACAATGTACTATAAGAAATGACTCTTCACGATTAAAATTAAAATTTATGTACAGAGTGCCGGGAATTTTTTCAGACAAATCTCGAAACACGCATTCCCTTAAATTGTGCAAAGAATGAGAAAATGTATTCCGAAACGATTCTGTGATGGTAACCTAGAAATCCCTGGATGATTTTCAGTAGTACACTGATAGAAAACATGTAACACATTTTACCACATATCGCCGACAAATTGCTATTTTTTGGTGCTAAAATGACGGGTGGTCACACAGTAGAAAGAATTACAAATCCACCTTGTAAATTCTACTAATGGTAAAGATTCCCATGCGGGGTCTAAATTTTTACTATCTCAGATAGTAAAATGAAGTCTGGCAACAAAAAAAAAGTTGGTCTGCAGCGCCCTCGGCTGCCAATCGCAGAGTGGACTCGCATGTTATTATTTTCACCTTTCGGTTGAGTTAGGAGTTTTGTGAATCGGTGAAGTAGGGTGAGGTACTGGACGGCTGGATGGTAACGTAGATTACATGTAGTTGACTTCAGTGCATCGCTGTTACAACTGGTTTCGTATAATTAACGCAGTCGGTAAGAACGCATAGTACCCTAACGCTCTAGCGGACGCCTCGAAATCGAAGATATAGAGGAGAAAATTTTCGTGCTTATATACTACATTGGGCGAAAGATACCACTTGCGAGAAACTCAGCCGTGTAGTTCGAGGCGTATTTCCTGTTGATTCCAACCGATTCAAAATAACAGATTCAAAATAAAAATAAAACAAAAGATTCAAGATTTGTTTCGTTTAGTTCTAAATCACGATTACTTTAAAATAAATATTAAACTCACTAATGGGGAATATATGGAGGTATACATTGCGGCATAACGCAGAACTAGGATGTCCGCCATATTCCTATACGCGATACGTATTTTTACTATCTCAAGTTGTAAAAATTGCCATTAGCGAAAATTACAATGCCGAGTTGTAATTTTAGTCCGAGTAGCATGTAATGTATCCCAGTCCTGCTACGAACTATTGAATGAAAAATAGCTACCTTTCCTGGTTTTTCGACCACCCGTCAATTTGCCATGAAAAGTAGTAATTTGTCGGCGATATGTGGTAAAATGTGATACATGTTTTCTATCAGTGTAATATCACAAGACCTTCAAAATTATCGGATATTTTCCGATTGTTTTGCTGCGTAGCATCGAGAGGGCAGTTTTGCAGTCAAAAATCACGAGCGAGCAGCGCGAGGGATTTTTGTGCAAAACTTGGCCCATTCGTTGATACGCAGGAAAAAAATGAGGGAAATAACCGATTCATTTTGAAGGTCGAGTGGTATTCGACGGATTATTTTTCGCATTCGGATCTGGCCAAGCAGAGAGCGGCAGGTTAGAAAAAATTACGAATTATTCACGATGTTCTTTGACGTATTTGACAGTTATAAAGACAATTGCAAAACTAGAAGTAGATTATCAACAGCCGGAGGGAGATTATCAGTATAATCACGAATTGGGATGTACCTCACGTCATCAAATACCGCACTCTGATTGGCCAGAATCCGAGTGCTAAAAATAATCAATGGAATCAGCCAGAAGATTGCATATTCCAAAGAAGGCGAGTGGGTCTAGAAAGTAGTTTGATATCAATGTTAGACGAATTCATAATTTATGTCAGTATTTCGGGTATCGGCAGGTAAAAGTCTTCGTAAATTTGTCCTACTGAGTTACAAGCATCGTTATGGGATATTTAAGAGTCCAGAAGATGATTTCCGTTGGGCTAGACTCTGTGGTTTGTTTTCCGGGTTTACAAAGTGGCCTAAAATCGTGGGAAAATGGTATTAAATATCATTTATGATTAGCGGCTAGTAACCCCGCTAGGAATTCGTTCGGTTGTGAAACTTATTAAATTGTAGCGGCGTGACGGTGCAGCAATGTGTCGGGTACCTAATTGATGCGTACACGTTCTTCTCAGCCATTGAAATTCTATAAAATTATAAGCGTTACGTCAACGGTTCATTTCGGAGTCTTGATACTCGCTTACCTGTTCATCAAAGGCCGTACGTGAGGTTAGCGAGTATCGTTTCGCTGATTTCTTTCAATTCTATAATAATTCGAGTGAGTCAGACGGGGTATGCAAAGGGCGTAGTGATAGAACTTAAGGGGACCAGTACAGCGACTTTTCGAGAAATTATCAAAGTCCGAAATCAATTTATTTCATAACCAAAGTTCATTTCACATCAAAATATTTTTCTTTTTCAAAATCATGTGTCGTAAGGATTTCAGAGCACCGTTGGACCGATTCAGGTCATCTTGGATTCATTTTCTTCAGAAAACAAATCCTCATCATGTGAATGTAGGAATTTTGAAAAATTTTCGTTTTGGTCAAGTTATTTAAGAAATGAGTGATAATAATTTTTTCAAATTTGGTAAATTGATCATAACTTATGACATAATTTTTTATTTTTAAATTCCTACATTCACATGATGAGGATTTGTTTTCTGAAGAAAATGAATCCAAGATGACCTGAATCGGTCCAACGTTGCTCTAAAATCCTTACGACACATGATTTTGAAAAAGAAAAATATTTTGATGTGAAATGAACTTTGGTTATGAAATAAATTGATTTCGGACCATGATAATTTCTGGAAAAGTCGCTGTACTGGTCCCCTTAAACTAAAACGTTTCAATTCATGAAATTAATAAATGTAATAATAGTACTTTGCGATACAAGTGCGAGAAAGCGATCATTATACGCAGGCTGTGAAGTTGGTCGCACGAGCCTTACGAGTAACACAGCAACACGAGCCGAAGGCGAGTGCTGCTCGTGGTACGAGTACGGCGAGTCCGACCAACTTCACAACCTTCGCATGGTCGCTCTCTCGCGCGTGTATCGCATAATACTTTTTGTAACAAATGCATGAGAAGGGCTGCTTCTCGTGCCTGCCGAGAGGAGTGCGCGAGAGGAGTGTGAGAAGTGCGTGCGAGAAGAAAGCACTAGTGCGAGAAGTAAAATCGGGTCGATTTGCGCATGCGCAGCATTATTATTGTATCCCTGGCTGTAAAGCGCTACTTAGGCCACTCTCTGCAGGCATGAGAAGTAGCACTTCTCATGCATGCGTTGCAAAAATTACCATTTCGTTGAATAGTCAACTGCACGAGCCTTTTCCCCAGCATTTGTTACATTATTACACACTCTACACTCTGTAGCAGTCGAAATTTCTAAAGTTCGAAATTTCAGTAAAGCGGTCGATTTGCGGCAGCGAACAAGCAGTCTGCACCCAGCACACGAGACCATCTGCCTTGGACACTGGAGTCTAGGTAATCCCAAGAACGTAAGACCTTGGTGTAATAAATAGAAAATGCAGGTAATACCCGTGCCTAAATAATGATTTATTTCACGGTTTAGTGTGGGTGAGTGTCGTTGCTCCTCTGCTTCTCTGTTCAACCAACAAAATTGTGTAGACCGAGGTATACTCCCGAGTGAAGTTTCTATGGTGGTTCCAAACTGTCTCTATATAGTACAGAGGTTAGCATCTCGTGCCATGAAACTAAATATATTTTCCTATCCGCCTGTACCGAGCCAAGTTTCCCGCAGGCATTGCATCATTTAGTAGCCTTTCTTAGGAAAACGCTTAAATAGTTTATTTCGGATTTTCTCCCAGTATGGTTCTGAAGGAAATACACTTTTTCTAGCTACAGCGTGAAAGAATTTCAACTCTATCGCTAAATTAAACAACATTAATCCTCATTACTCTTCGGAGAGTATCACGTGCCAACGATTCCGTTATTTCCGTTATTTTCTGTTATGAAATTGATCAATTCAACTGGCTTGCACACGTATATGGAATATTCTACGTCAAATCGCACAGGAAAAAAAAACTTTTCACTTTTTTTGGCTCTAGTTTTGTATTTTGTATTCGTTGCTCATTTACAGGAACCGACTCTGGCTGATTTCCAGCCCCACGACTCAAAAGGTGCTGAAATTGTAGAACTTGAATTTGTTTTTGTGTTTTTAATTGATTTTGATACTTTCAGCGAGTTCATTTTTTGAAAAACTTGACGTCGGGACCTCCATAGGAGCACATTTTAAATTAAAATCAAGTTCACTGATTTTCTTTCTCACAAACGTGGAGGTATCCGGATTTGTGTATTTTTTTTGACCTCATACAATTGACTTCTTGTTCACCCTTCGATTTCGATTTCAAAAATCCGCTAGTTTCTCACTGAAATTGGTTTCTTGAAGTTTTTCTGCCTGCTGATTCCGAAACTAACCATGAAATGGCGAAATTCAAAGTGGCTGATTGAATATTATCATTGGACTTTTGGGGTGCACTTTGTAGAAAAGAAAGCCGAGGTATTTGACCGTATTTTTTAAACTAAAATCGTAGGATGTGAAAGAAATTCAATCTGAGGTCAAGCGTTGAAATTCAAATATCTCAGTGTTGGTGCGGATTAAAATCAGTTTATTTTAAATTTATTGAAAAGTATGTTGCAAAATACGACTTGATTTTAATTAAAAACATAGAAATTTGAAATTTGAAATTTTGTCACTCGAGAATTTTTTTAATGGAGATCAGCTAGAGTTATAGTGACTGCCGATAGGAAACGTATAGGGTAGACGTACCATTTGTGGCCACTGTACGTTTTGTGGCCATGCTTGACAAATGCTTTCCGCCTTTCTGGCACTATAAATCTATTCAATCATTGAATTAATTACGAAAACATAACCTACAGCAAATATTAGACCCAACTTTTCCAGTATTTGATTGTTTAAAAGTGAAGTTTTTAATAATTAAGGCTGTCAAAATGGTTTTGTACCGGTTGTGGCCAGGCCTTGATTTACATGGTAAAGGTATGGCCACAAATGGAGCAAGTGATGGCCACAAACGGTACTAAGGTGGCCAGAAACGGTACTTCTACCCTACAAAAGATTAAAACGATGTAAAAAAAAAAAAAATGCCTGATCAATTTTTGCTGTTCTTCGACCGACTTCACGTGGAATAGCTCATAGATAGGTACAGTGATGATACCGGTTTTTGTCGCACCTTAAATTTGCAACTGAGAGTCCATCTCTTTTTAAGTTGGCAATACTCTAAACAAACGCTGGCTTGACAGATGAAGTAACACGAGCATCACCTATTCCGCAGCTCTATGTCGCGGGGGTTCTCAAGCCAGTTTCTGTCTTGGATATTGCCAACTTAAAAAGAGATGTACCCTCGGTTGCAGGTTTTAGGTGCGACAGAAACCGGTATCCTGTCTGTAGGGGAACCCGGGGCAAATTGAACCATGAAAAGTTTAAAGTGATGAAACAATTTATTTTCACAATCAATTCTTTCGTAAATAATTTTGAGATGGGCTTTGATCTTTAATAAACAGCAATCGATTATAAGAATTAGTCATTTTAAATAAATATTATTATTAACCCTCCTTCGTCACACTGGGTGTAATCCACCCATGCCCCAACTTTGGGCCTAAATTTCTGGAATTTCCCAAGTGAGAATGGGACTTCTATGGTTATACACCTGGGTTTTGGAGTCTCCCCTATAAGTAGGGACCATAGGTCTTTTAAATCGAGCGTCAGTGTTGCCGTGACAACCGGAATAAGAGGATCGCGCGCGCAGCCTGGGTATAATCCACCCAGGTGTGACAATAGTGTAGTTTTAGTGAATAAAAAAACGTTTATTTTTTATTTTTTATTTTTTGTCAGTTGACTTGCTGCAACCGTAAGTATACCTGTGGTACCCAATTGATTTTCTTTTCTCGAATATTCACATAATAAACTAATTTTTTTGCTCTCAGATGGCATACAATCTACGCAAGCGGCAGTGCAGTGGGTGCCTACGGCCGATGTGCGATGAACACAGACTTCATTATTGCATTGAATGTGGTGGAGTTGAGTGAATAATGATATTAACAATAACAATAATGATATCAACAATGACAATAATGATTATAAGAAGCATAGTAATTGTCTCGAACATGATACAACGTAATAAATACTATATTTTTGCATAATTCGACTTTCCTTTATACTCCAAAATCGACCCTCTTCAGATGTCAAAATAAATACCTTTTTTGAAACGCGCACTATCGTACTATTTTTTTCCTGAAAGTAGCGTATCTCAGGAGTATCACGTCCAAATTTTAGTTGAAAATATTAAAAATTGACAACGTTATGATTTTTCGAGCGAAAAAGCGTCTTTTTTGCGTTTCTACCGCTTCATGATTTTTTTTTAACAAGTCGAAATTTTTTTTTCAAATTTTTTTTCTTTGTACATAATCTAGAAGGTTTAAAGTATGTTCGGTAATTTTTTGAACCAATTCGGACGGATAGTTTGCTCACAATCGGTTTTGGAAAACTGTCTGGGTGGAATCCACCCAGTGTGACAACGGTGATATTATTTGGTAGTGTGACAACGGAGGGTTAAAAACAATTATAATGAATGAGTCAAAAAGGTTCAATTTGCCCCAGGACTGGGGTAAATTGAACTTGAGTCGGGGCAAATCGAATTTATGCAGAAAAATATTAGAAAATAGTTACTTACCAAATTTAAATTGTTTTGTTTGAAATAGTACAATATTCTATTGTAGTTATACATATATTAAAATCTGTTCCAAATGTAGAAGAATTTTCATCTAATTAATTAATTACAACTTATAACCCTTCTTGTGTCAGACAGGCAGGAATTTGAACGATGCGCATCTTTTACGCGCAACCTCCTTCAAAACCATTGTCTCACGGACAGTCATTTTACCCCGACCAATTTGCTCCAAAGCTATATTTTCAAAATAATATTTATTTCAACCGATATAACTAATACTTTCAATATTGTTATAATTGTTGATGAATAGTTTAATGATTGCAGAAGTCGATAAAATAAATTTTAATCTAAAAACTTCATGAGAAGTACATGTAAACTAAGAATTAAAATCACGAAAATTATGGTTAGAGAGCACCAAAATATTCATTTAGCTCTTTTTTCTCAGGAATACGAAAATTTTAAAACCCATCGATTTCTTTATTATCGCGATGATATTAGACTTCTTCATTTTTATTTTCACGTGTTTACATTTACCCATATCAGAATAATGACAGAAATTCAATTTACCCCAGAGTTCAATTTACCCCGGTCTCCCCTACATACTGTAACGTGTTCGGCCTATACCACCCAGCAGAACGACCGAACTACGACCATACGACCGCGTAAGGAGCCATGCGCCGATCATACAACCGTCGCATGGTGTCGCAAGTAGTATACCGAGTCTTTTCTGTAACACCGGACACCCCCTTGCTGCGGCCAAACCAACATAGATATATGCCGCGTGCGTGAGGCTCGGGCTGGAGGGGATATAGAGTGTAAGTAGCATTGCCTATCCCGTCCCGACCGAGCCTCACGCACGCGGCATGTACCTGTGTTGGTTTTGGGCGTAGGAAGGGGGTGTCAGGTGTTACAGAAAAGACTCGGTATAAGACGGCACGCTGGCGCAGCAGGCAGCGTATGCGAGCCAAAGCGGCCGAGACGACTCATCAAACTCAAAAATCACATCACTTTTCGCGAATAGAACTGAGCTAAAGCAGCGAGTTACTGGTTGACCTCAAAACTCGATCGATATAATTAGCTAAAGCAGCTATTAGAATCCAGAATCAAAACTCAGATATAATTCGCTAAAACAGCAATTAGAATCGAGAATAAAAAAAAAAAAAAAACAAAGAAATTGAAATTAAAAACGATGTTATAAAACAAATTAGAAACCAACAAAGAAACAGAATCGAAAACAAAAAGCAAATAGAAATAAAAATTAGAATTAGGAATTATTAGTATTTCGTTGTATCGAGCCACCTTTTTATTTTATTTCATTCATTGTAAATAGTAGCTATGAGTAAGAATCGATTATAAAAATCGAATCAGGTATTATCAAACAAATAACCGATCAAACAGATAGAACAAACAAAATCCCTGTTTTTCATTTCGTGTTGTGTTTCTTTGCTCAACTAACATAAATTCTTTCAGGTTAACTTCACTTGAATTAAAATGGTGTTTAGCTATAGCTAACAGGCAGCTTCGGTGCGATACACTCAAGCAGCAACGGTACAGCTTTAATTGGTACCCGAGTCTGGGAGGTATAAAACAATCCCAAGTCTGTAACTCTGTAGGGAGGCAGCTTCGGTGCGATATACTCAGGCAGCAACGGTATAGCTTTAATCGGTACCCGAGTCTGAGAGTGTATCATATCCCAAGTCTGTATTAGAGAGGCAGTGTGGTAGACCAAAGTGTCTATCCGAGTCTGTATTAGGGTAACAATAGTATATTGTGCATCAAGGGAGCAAACAACGTTTTCGCTCCCAAGTGTGTAGCTTGCCGCCCGAGCAAGAGCGAGGACTCTGCGAGCCGAATGCGAGGGCGGCAAGCTACACCGAGGTAGCGAAGACGTTGCTCCCGTGCTTCACACGACATTTTTTTTTACACATGAACGGAGGCCGATTTTGCTGTCTATTTTCGGGGGGTTTTTCTGATTAATTTTTAATTATTCAATTAATAGTACATTGTGTATCAAGGAGGCTAAGTTGGTCTTTATACGCCGAGCGTGATGTTTGCAGTATGAGTCGTAGACGTTCGCGCGCCGAAGGCGCGCGAACGTCGAAGACGAATACTGCAAGCACGCGAGGTGTATGAAGACCATAGCCTCCTTGGTACACACTATATTTTATGTAACGCGGCGCGATTTACAAGCGAAGGTGTTTGCCTCGTTCTGAAAACATCGCGTTCATTGAACTAATGCCAACCGCCTTCAAGTTAGTATGCTAAGAAGATAATGCAGAATAAGTTTCGACCAGTCGTGTTCATTATTTACCTGCAGAGAGGTATCTAATGACTCTATTATGTTCCTAGGACAATAAAATAAGTGAAAACGACTCGTACGCTCCTCCCACCACTATCTTTTTTTTCACTGATCAATAAGCGCCTACTTTATGTTCGCCGAACCAACCTCATAAAGCGCGTAAATCGCGCCTGTGTTACATAAAGTTAATTATTCAAAAGAATATTATTATTAATTAATTCATAATGGAGAAGATCACACAAACAACTGAAAAATGATTGATCAAACAGTAGACTCATAGTTCGCAGTTATTCAAATATTTTATAAGCGATGTGGCGCTGTTGACCGAGTGGCACTGAGAGGAACTACTTTCAGGTAAGAAAGACTTTGCGGGAGGAAAGATTTTGCGGGAGGAAAGACTTTGCAGGAAGAAAGACCAGGGCAGAAAGACTTCGCGGGAGAAAAGACTTCCCGGTCGGTAAAACCGCACTTTGCTCCCCGAAAACAGGTAGCAAAATCGGCCTTTGCGTTCATGTGTAAAAAAACAAACGTTTTACACATTTTTTCCTAGGACGAGCTCCAAAATTCATTCCCGTGACAAAGAATTCACGCGAACTCGCATAATTTCACCGGCCTTCCGCTGGTGAAACATATGCAAGAAGTTAGAATACATATGTCTGTTCGATAATACACCGATGCCTTTCTCCCCTCTGGGTGAAATCTCAACATTTTCCCGTCAAATTTCTATCCATTAGTTTGGTAAATCAGAGCTTTTCGTCAAAATTTACTCAAATATGGAGTCAAAACTGGATTCTAAATATTTACGACCCGATTTACGATGTAATAAATGGGTCGAAATGCTTATTTCCCGATGAGTATATATACTCAAATGTATGGACTCGGCTCAGATATGCTATAGGTACACCGTTTATTGACGTTTCGAAAATAGCAAATCTTTGCGATTCTGGGTCTCTGAGGGGTCGAAAGGTAGATTTTGGTTCAATTATGCATGTTAAGGGGGACACTCCATACAGTCAAGCCTCGTTATATCGCGGTTTTGCTCACTGTAGCCCCTTCCCTTGCTCTATCCGTTCCCCCACGCGCTTCAAGCGACTCTCCCACCACGCGCTAGGTGCTGCCCCTTTCTTCTACCGTCTCACTCACTGTCACTGTGCTTCTAGAGATTCAAGTGACTGGTGGGGGAACTAAGTTATATCGCAGTTCTCCGCTTTCGCTTCCCCTATAGCCCCATTTCCGCGATATAGCGAGGTCTGACTGTATACACACAGAAAAACCTAAACTTAAATCACGCTTTACTAGACGTGATTCACGTTTAACACTAATACGATGTTTAATGTCTTTGGATCCGACATGAAAAACGGAATCTACGTATTAGAACGCCTTATTTCACGATAAAAAAGAACGTAGGGGAAGGTAGGGCAAAACGGACCGGGAGGGTAAAACGGACCGGAGGGCAAAACGGACCGAGAGGGCAAAACGGAACGAGGCTGAAGCTAGCAGCCAGAGTTAGCAGCCGAACGCTGCTACGCATAGGTGTTCAACGTTGATCGCCTATGCACAGCAGCGTTCGGCTGCTAACTCTGGCTGCTAGCTTCAGCCTCGTCAAAACGGACCGCCTGAAAAATTCCCTTTAAATTATTATAAAAAAAATTGAATTATTCATCGTAAAGGTAACCTTCGAACTTAGTAATTTTTTGAGGAAGGTCTCAGTCAATCAAGTCGAGTCAGATTCAGTGAAGTCATCGCAAACGACTAAAAAAGAAAAAATGACTCGACTTCATTGACTGAGACCTTCCTCCAAAAATCACAAAGTTCAAGGGTTACCTTCACGATGAATCATTCAATTTTTTTGATAATTTAAAAGGAATTTTTCAAGCGGTCCGTTTTGCCCTCTCGGTCCGTTTTGCCCTCCGGTCCGTTTTGCCCTCCCGGTCCGTTTTGCCCTACCTTCCCCTAATTTACGACGGAGCAAGACGTAATCTACGTTAAAGGACTCGGGAACATAGACATATAAGAATAGACCGCGCGAGTAACGGAGGTGGATGCGAGAGCGGAATAGAAAGAGAAAGTTGCATAAGGGCCCTCTGTGTCTCTGTCTAGTCGCGCATGCGCGTTAAGCGTTCTTTTAGTAAGAAGTTAGTAAGAATAAAATAGAGAATGAATAGAGTGCCCCGCGCATGCGCGACTAGAGAGAGACACAGAGGTCCCATATGAAACTTTCTGTTTCTATCGCTCTCCCAACTTCTCGGTTTGGTTGCGTGGTCTATTCTTATATGTCTATGCTCGGGAATGATGACAATAATAATAACGTTCATCACGGTCTTTATATCCATAATTCACGACGAAAAACGTCGTCATTTCCGAGTCAATTGAACTTTTTTTTTTTTTGTATTTGTTGAATTTTTTTTTCGAATGAAAATTTCTCGTGGATGTTTAGACTTACACGTGCTATCCTATAATATAAAATTTTGAAGAATTGAAAAACATGAAATAAGGAGAAAATTGTCTTATACTCTACGAATACGAAATCGTACGTGAAGGATATTTGATCCTATTTTACGGCAACACGAAGCGTGATTCACGTTTGTCCCTAAAAACGTAAATTACGCTCATGAAATCGTAAATTACGACGGGTCAATCGTGATTTAGGTTTAGATTTTTCTGTGTGTAGAACGCCAGATCTTAGTCGATTTTCATGATTTTTTGTGGAGGGTAAGGAATGCATATATCTTTTCAGGGTCATAGGAACTTTTTATTACATATGTTGTTGTTAAACAACACATACATGTGAGCACAAGAATAGAAGATGAGAAAAATTGCGGTGATCCGTGGGCGAGCTAGGTGGTCTCGGGTGTAAGTCCCCGGATAGGCTTCCGTAGATCCTGGGTTCGATTCCCGGATCGTCCGTTAATTTTTCTCATCAAAAATTATTTCAATTTTTATTACATAATTCTAGGCTCTAAAACGATTTTTGTTCATTGAAAAAAGTGAAAAATGGCGGAGATATAACCTGCAGTCGCCGTGAAGCTTTCCGGACGGGAGGCCGAATGCGGTGTACACCCTAGCACCTCGGAGGATTATCGGACAGAGTCTGCGCAAAAAATTTGTTTTGTCTATATATAACCTATAATATTAGGAAAATAATGATGATTGGCTAACAGGGAGGCATTGAAACAAAAAAGTTGATATTTTCGGACTAAATTTTAGACTTTGACCCATTCAAAACCATGTTTATTTTCATAATTTTTAGTCAGTCTTAGGTTCATCAATTGGACATAAGTATCATAAAAACGCGTGCCAAATATGAGCTTGATCGACCGAATAGTTTAGTAATCGTGTACACCGATTTTCAACTCATTGAAAAAAAAAGTTTCGAGATGATCGCGTTCAAAGTTTCGGTAAGGGAAAAACGTATGATTCTGTGACTTATCGACTAGTCAGCTATTCCAGCACCATACACTATTCCCTCAGCTTCCTCGTAATATTCCTTTTGCCGATTTATCTTCTCTCTGTGTGATTCATTTATTCATTTATTTAGTTATTTTAATTATTTAGCAAGGCTCAAGACGCTCGCAGGGCTCCAAATGGAGCAAACGTGACTCACATGACATGGAGTTTACGCTCAAAGGCTCTCAGGACGTCGTTTTTGAAAATTGATCAACATCATTAACTGCATCGTCTTCTACAGGTTTCAAACTATAAATTTAGGTGATAAAAAAAAAAAAAAAAAAAAAAATGCATTTCCTGAAGCCTCTATATAGAGTGCCCCCCTTAAGGTCATACGCGCGAGGTTAATCGTTCTCTAGAAAATTTTCGATGTGAAAATGTCCAGAAAATCGGTCTATTCCCTAATTCAATCTAATAAAAAAAAAAAAAAAAAATTCGCTTTCGGGGAGCGAATTTTCACTTATTTTTCTCTTCGGTCTTGCAAATAGTTGCACCATTTTCATCCCACAAAGTTTAGAGAGTATACCGTGAGCTTTCGTGGAACGAGCCCGGTCCGAACGCGCGGTTGCTGATTTATTCGTATATTACAAGGGACGACAATTCCAGACTTGCCACCGCGACAGCAGAGTTCGTCTGCTATTTGATTACGATTGTTGTCAAATAAAAATGACCAAGGATATTCGGATAAATCAGCGCCCGCGAGATCAGACCAGGCTCTTTCCACGAAACCTCACGGTATAAGGGCCAAGGGTAGACAAAGAATTGTTGTCATAATTCGAGAATATAGTACCTAGTCCAGTCAATCCGTGCATAAAAAGGGGGCAACTACACAGTAAAATTTTTTTTTAAATTGAACAAAAAAGTTTGTGTTAATCACTTTTTTTAAACAAAATTTGTGTTATTTCAACACAATCCGTTTATGTTAAAAAAAGTAACACAGCTTTATGTTAAAAGTAACACAAAGACAAGACTATGTGCAAATTTTGTGTTTATTTGACAGTAACATTTAGAAAGTGTTACTTTTGTATTAAATTAAGATTTTAGTGTGTTGAAAAATTGAAAAAAAAAAAAAACAACACTGAACCATTGTTTGAATTAACACGCGAGAGTTAAATATTTAACACAAAAATTTTAACACGGGCTTTTTTTTTTTACACAACGACGAAATTTCTTTTACTGTGCATTAGGGTTCTTTTTTTGAAACGACTATTTTTTTTTTGCAACTCCCCATTGAAAATCTTGTTGTAGACGTCGAAAAGGGAATCCTGTCCAATTTTTAGCTCTTCATTCCAATTCCACACGGAGAAAAAAATATCGCTGTCGTAGCGATCAAGTGGATCGCGAACGTAGTATCGTGATTATTACAAACATTTTCTTACTACGGCAAAACGGATCGTGATTATCACGATCCACGCCTTCAGCGCCACCACACATAACTAAGTCCTAAACTTGTGGATTTTTAACCTAATTCCTGACTGTCATAAACTGAACAAAAATTTCAAATGAATCACGCTTGAAGAGAAATTAGTATCTATGTTGAATAATAATAAAAAAAAAAACATATTATTCTTTAATAAAATATATTTTGTGTTTCCAAATTAAATACAAAAAACTAATCTATATTAACCTCAAATTTCGAGGCATAATATTCATAGCAATAAGATGCTCACTATTAAAATCCATGTGGATCGTGATTATCGCAATCCAGTGGATTGAGCATATGCGTATACAAAGTATAGTCACACGAGTATCGTGATAATCACTATACTGTTGCGTGATGAGAGCGATATTTTTTTCTCCGTGCAGCACTCGCGCTTTTCATTTTAAGTTTTCCCATGCTAAAAGCATGTAAACATTACGACTTTTTCTTTCGCCGCGCAAAACTCAGCCGCATTTCAATGGATTGTTCTCATCCTAGACTCATTTGACAGACAATTTAGTGTTCTTCAAAAGTGCCCAAGATAGTTTGACTGACTTGAAAATATTGAACTTGACATTTTGTTGGAATTTTATATTTAAAAAAATCAAAGTCCTTATATCTTTTGAAATACTGGTTTGAGAGACTTTATGCATTGGACTTTTTTGTAGAGAAATGAATTTCCTACAAAATTGTTACGAAGCTTTTTTCTCCAAGTCCAACTGTTTATTCGCCCACAGCGAGAAAGAAGAATTATGCATAAAATAGACTTTGAAGGCTCATACAGGTTCAGCGGTTGAAACCACAGCCAAACTACCAATGGCACTTTTGAAGAACACTAAATTCTCTGTAAAATGAATCTTGGATGAGAACAATCCATTGAAATGCGGCTGAGTTTTTCGCGGCGAAAGAAAAAGTCGTAATGTTTACATGCTTTTAGCATGGGAAAACTTGAAAAGAAAAGCGCGAGTGCTGGAATTGGAATGAAGAGCTAAAAATTGGACAGGATTCCCTTTTCGACGTCTACAACAAGATTTTCAATGGGGAGTTGTAAAAAAAAATAGTCGTTTCAAAAAAAGCACCCTACTGTGCATACATTTTGGGCAGGCACCGATTTTTCTTTTTTGCGTTTCTTAGGAGGGTCAGCTGTGAGTGTGAAACTCAGTTATTCCGGGACTGGGAGTGTTGCCATTCAGCCGCAATCTTGAAATTCCAGGTATAATTAGTTCTTTTAGTTTATCTCCGTAACCGCGAGGCTGACAAAAATTTTGTACGAAGCCATTTCGTAGCTTATACAATTATCCATAACTTTGATTTATAACTTTTCCGGCTAAGGTCAATAATAAAAAAGTTATGAGTAGAAAAAGACGACGAATAAGATGATGGACTACTTCGAGGCGAGATGACTCTGGAACTTTAAATTCTCAGTCCCGGAAACTGGGTTTGACACTCACGGCCGACCCCATAGGAAACCCCCAAAAAAAATCACTGCCTATCCAAAATGCACGGTCAAATCACAGATTGACTGGACAACCTAATGATATTTTATTTCCTTACAGACAATAAGTTGGAATGAAATTTGTCAGCCCCAGAGGTAGGGTCGATAGGTACCAATGTACCCAGTATAAACTTGCCGGTCGTCCATCGTGATTAAATTAGCCAGGATTGAAGCCCTCTTAGGAAAATTCTGGGGCAATCCACGCGTGACTATTATAACTTTTACTTTATCGATTGCTGGGTTAGAGTTATGCTCCGCAATTATCCTTGGATGACATATGTGCGCTTTCCTGACAAACTGAGAAATTTTGTTGTCTTTCACGGTCTTCGGATATAGTTTGACGAAAGATGCAGATGTCCGCCGATGATTGGCCGGCTTGTGCCCGACTTACGTTAATTAATTAGTCTCGAGTTTCTCCGCCCGGCGCGGCGATGTCTACCTCTGCACCTTATGGAAGATTTTACGTGCCAAATGTTGTGGAGGTGACACCTGTGCGGTCGAAACGCTGCGGAGTATACTTTCACTCCCCCTCATTCTTTTTTCTCGCTAATGCGCTTACGCGGGAATCAAATTTCAATGGCGGCTTGCGACGACGGCTTCGCATACAGTAATAATATCTCGTATATACTTATATAGGTAAGGATTAAATAAGAAGCCAGGAATTCACCTTCGACCTTATATACATAATACTGCAGCATGTACTGCGCATTTCGGTAAATAATTACATTTTTTTATTTTTTATTTATTGTTTCCATAAGTTTATTATGACATTTTCTTTACCCCGTTGATTATTATGCAATTTTTTAGAACAACGGAGTGGGTGAAGATACATCAATTCGACGGCTGAACACACTGAAATATAATAATACTGGAACGCGCGCTGACGGCTTTGGCCCGTATAGAGAGAGATAGCTCCGAAGCGGCGCTGGTAGTATTCTCGTCTTTGTTGGTACAGTCCCGTCTAAAACTGTGATTTATCAATACGTAAGTGAGCGAAGAATCGCCTGAATGCAGTAACTGACACACTTATTGCAGATGCTGTACGATACTTCGTGTGCGCAGTCGCAACACAGTAAGACAATGACAAAGATACTACTAGCGAGCTATCTCTCTCAATACGCTGCTTCTAATGGTACAGAATGGTCGGCGCGCATTCCAGTATTATTATATTTCAGTGGCTGAACAGCATAGAACATCGTACTCCAGAATTTGGCTCGACAGAATCGTGTCTCCTCTTTCTTTCACACAAATCAAAATCTGAGATATGCGATGTTGTTCTGCTCATTCATTATGGTATTCATTGGTGTCATATGGTAGTCTAAATCCAGATTTCCGGGACGCCAACCCTTCGGCGTCAGCCGCCATCTTGAAATTAAGGTAGTACTGTCGGTAGATAGCTAGTCAAGTTCATTCTGGCTCTCATTTGAGTCGATTAGTATTTAGATGTGGCAACGTCGCATGATGTCTTTACTACACTCAAGCTGAGTAACATGATTTTCGTTCATAATCAACATCAGTTGCCGAATTAAAAAAAAAAAAAAACGGAATTACGAAACCTCTGTTAAGATTCACTCATGTACCCAGCCCGTAAGCATTTTGGACCGCGCGCGTCCTAACCTCTTTTACGCCTTACGGCGTTGCCACATACGATACATCATTGTCAGCTATTCGAAGTTTTCAATTTTCAACTGCTTATCTTTCTTATCACACGCTCCCAAACTGTGTTTTCAAGCATCTGAAATGTTCAGCAAATATTGAACTATCATTCTGTGCAATTTCATTCGAATCTGAACGGTAGTCATTACATAATCTTAGTTTGAAATTGCCAAAAGCGTGATTCTCCATAAGACTACACAGAAAAAAAGAATAACTTGATCCAAGAATTTTTTTTGAACAACCGACAATCTCTCGAGCGAAGTGAAATTCTCTGAGACCATAGATATAAGGTTAGTAGATTGGTCAAGTTCGCCTGTAGAAACAGTGTCGCGATACGAATGTAGGCGGAGCCACAGTCGAAAATATCTTTTTCGTGTATTTCGCTTCAGCACGCTATTTTATCAACAGAATTGCGTTCTGGTAAACGATCTGCTCACATTGATCGATAATATAGATTTTAATTTCAGCCACAGATTTTTAATATCTGTATATGAGCAAACAATAGCTAACAGTTGAGCTGCGGCATATGCTGTCACCCTCAAAATAATTCATATGGGGCATTCCATGCCAAATCAACCGGGTCCTGACCCTCGACTACTCAGATGTGGTCCGCGATTTTTTATTTCATTCTTCGGATTTTTCAAAATAAATTCGAGTGCGTAATGAATTTTCAAAGTTTTTTTTTCAACACCTCGATGGCTGTAAACAAAAAATCTGAAAAAATTATCAAAAATTCTGTATCAGAAATGAAAATTTTTTAACCAAAATTCATCGTGTCTGGACTTTCGCTTCAATCTGTTATTTTTGGTTGAAAAATCTTCATTTCTGACAGAATTCTTGAGAATTTTTTCAGATTTTTCGATCACGGCCATCGAGGTGTTGAAAAGAAGAAAAAACTTTGAAAATTCATAACGCACTCAAATTTATTTTGAAAAATCCGAAAAAATTGTGATCGCTAATTAGAGTCAGCGGAATGATTTAAAAAATCGCGGACCAGATCTGAAAAAAAGAGGGTTAGGACCAGGTCGATTTGGCATGGAATGCCCCATATATATGAGTCCACCAATTACCTATGAACGATTCGTGGCGAAAATCTCGATTTGTCTGCCATTTTGATATTTTATATAATATTATATAATAGTATACAGGGTGATTCAGTTTGACCGGACCATATTGAATGGGCATATTCCTTGTCGAATTCTAAGACTAAAATTCCTTAGCGAAAAATTCCGGAGATCAACGGTGCGCGAGTTATTAAATATCTTAATCCGGCTATAAAGTATCTTTTTCATCAATAAAAACGGATATCGGGTGTTAATTTTCACTTCAACAATTCCGTTTTCAATCTTTGGCAGTCAGGTCGTCCGCTCCTTAGTTTTCAGTTGCCTAGGTCCACCGTTTCATAGTTTTTTTTTTTTCTCAATTTTGCAATTTTTCAATTTTTCACTAAGAAACTTTAGTCTTAGAATTCGACAAGGAATATGCCCATTTAATATGGTCCAGTCAAACTGAATCACCCTGTATACTTTGATGTATAAAAATCCCACAAGTTTCAGACCCCAAAGCCGTTCACCATGGATATAGTTCACTTTTACATTCGAATTCTTATCGTGCCCGTATCATGGAAAAAAAAATCATCCAACATGTTTTTTGAGTGAAAACAAAAAATTAATTTTTCGAAAAACACATGATAATCACCCTGTTAGCATGAAAAACATGATATAAGTCGCTAGCCTAACGGAGCGCATTGCATTTGTAAGGTACTTATACATTGTATATAGCTGTAGTATGATGTCAGCGCGTCGTAAGTCTGAAAATCGGAATTCAGAATTAGGCCACGTGGTGTCTTTTGTTGGTAAGAAACTTAGCATTTTACCAACAGAATATTTAGATGATTCGAGTACACGGGTATATTTTTAGACTATATCGATAGATGATCTATCTTACCACCAAATATAGAGGGCAGCATTCGTTGTCACTATTATTTTGTGACATACTGCTATATGACTCCGAATTTTCTCAACTTGTCCAATCTACTAACCTTATATCTATGCTGAGACCAAGTAAAATCTTATCTTGAATCATGAAAATTTTCTTGGTTCCAGAGAATTTTTACTTCGCTCGAGAGATTGCCGGTTGTTGAAAAAAAAATTCTTGGATCAAGTTATTCTTTTTTTTCTGTGTAGGTATGTGTTAAACACGTGAAAATGGAATTGCTCAGAACTTTTCTCTCGGGCTCTTAATCTTTACAAAAATTTAACTGAGTCATTTTTGGCCCAACATCTACGAGCATGTTAAATTTCATCAATATCTGTACGGTAAATCGTTTGACGACAGTACTACCTTAAGGGTGAACTTGTTTTTATCGAGGTGGTTCTTTACCTACTTCCCACTAAACGTGGGTTTCAGAGAAGATTTTAAATACTTCTCGATGGGCAAAAAATCTGAATAAAATCAAGCATGTAGAAGATCCTCAGGAGATTGATTTTGCATAATAATAATTCAAAGAAGTTATCAACAAATTGATGGGGGAAAAAAAAAACTGTTCAAGATATTAGCCGATGACCCAATTTTTTTTTTAGGTCAAAATGATTTGTTAATTTTTCTAAATACGTATGAATTTTTTAAGAATTCTTTATACCTGATAAAACGTAATTTTCAAAGATTTAACAAAATTCTTGAAAAATTCATACGTATTTAGAAAAATTAACAAATCATTTTCACCTAAAAAAAAAGTTGGTTCATCGGCTAATTTCTTGAACAGTTTTTTTTTTCCATCAATTTGTTGATAACTTTTTTGAATTATTATTATGCAAAATCAATCTCCCGAGGATCTTCTACACGCTTAATTTTTTTCAGATTTTTTGCCCATCGAGAAGTATTCAAAATATTCTCTGAAACCCACGTTTGGTGGAAAGTAGGTAAAGAACCACCTTAAATAACTAGCCTATTTTAAACTTTTGACTAAAAATGATCAATTTACAAAACTTGTGAGAAATTGATTAAAAAATGCCCTTCCTGATTTACAAAATATTCAAAATAGATGTCAGTTTTGTAACACGGTTTTTGCATAAAATAGCAATGATACGACTCGGGAGTCAGTGCGATAGAATTTTCCCGGTTGAATAACTGCAGCCTTCTAGCCATGGGCACTTCCAAATTAAGCTCTACGCTTTTTGGCGATGATGATGTTGTGACTGTAGCGAATAGACAACGATGTCCGGTATTATAGGTTGGAAGTCAGAACGGACAACAACACCCCCTTGGGCTAGACACGAGATTCTGGTTGGGATGGGGTTCTCCACTCTCCCCTCTCCCTTCTCCCTTCTCGCTTGTGAACATAGGCGTACTATGTGCACCCATGTGCACAGGATGAAAAGCAAGGATACACGTACTCGGTCGTCGGCCTGTCCGATCAACGTTTGAAAGCTCTTTACGCGCTGCCCTCTCAACGGCATGAATATAACATGAATACATGTATTTTCCATGTAAAATTATGTAACCTAGCTTATATATATGCATACGACATGCAGTCGGCTCCAGGCTGTCAGAAATTTCTGAAAAATCCATCGATTTAATACACTCCAAGGAATTCAATTTTATACGGATAGATTTTCCTGTCCCCCCGAGGTATTTATCAAACCTGGGCAAACCGAGGCCGATCCCTCGTTCTTACTCCGGTCAAGTCAATGAAACTCGATATATTGACTTGAACGAAGGGGTAGAAAGATTCGTGACCATGTAGAAATCGATAATTCTTAGTCATGGTTTCATGCGCAATATGGTTAGTGACCCTGAGACGAAAGTGACTACAGAACACCATTGACATGGAAGAACCGTCTAACCAATAATTTCTTGTACCGTATTTTGGAATGGCTATATTACAGTATATAGATTTCGTTAGATGAACAACGCTGGGACATATCTGCTCTTCGAACCTACCTTCAGGTGTTCCAAGTCGAAGGTTGATTCTAACGGCGACTGCAGTGCTGTATATAAGAATGTTTTATGGCCAAGGGGTATTATTTTTAATTGCAACTGGCAACTGACGGTGGTAGGCGACTTGGCCCTCTTTTTTTCCTCGTAGTCCTTGTGGTCCGCGCCAATTAAGACTGCCCAAACTGAAGAAGGTGGCTGTCGTTGAATGGAAAATAAATAGAAAAAGAAGCATACCCCTTTCCGAAACTCCTTTGCGTATATATAATCATTCTCAGACCACCGCGTGAATGATAACCGCATATATATAGTATGGGTACGCATTGTTTTCTTCGGCGAGTATGTACAAGGTATATCGTATATATTTGGTCGATATACATTAGGGTGGTTCTTAGATAGGGTAAAAAAAAAAAAATTCATGTTGGATCCCCCCAAATCACACTGATAGAAAACATGTATCACATTTTACCACATATCGCCGACAAATTACTACTTTTCATGGCAAATTGACGGGTGGTCGAAAAACCAGGAAAGGTAGCTATTTTTCATTCAATAGTTCGTAGCAGGACTGGGATACATTACATGCTACTCGGACTAAAATTACAACTCGGCATTGTAATTTTCGCTAATGGCAATTTTTACAACTTGAGATAGTAAAAATACGTATCGCGTATAGGAATATGGCGGACATCCTAGTTCTGCGTTATGCCGCAATGTATACCTCCATATATTCCCCATTAGTGAGTTTAATATTTATTTTAAAGTAATCGTGATTTAGAACTAAACGAAACAAATCTTGAATCTTTTGTTTTATTTTTATTTTGAATCTGTTATTTTGAATCGGTTGGAATCAACAGGAAATACGCCTCGAACTACACGGCTGAGTTTCTCGCAAGTGGTATCTTTCGCCCAATGTAGTATATAAGCACGAAAATTTTCTCCTCTATATCTTCGATTTCGAGGCGTCCGCTAGAGCGTTAGGGTACTATGCGTTCTTACCGACTGCGTTAATTATACGAAACCAGTTGTAACAGCGATGCACTGAAGTCAACTACATGTAATCTACGTTACCATCCAGCCGTCCAGTACCTCACCCTACTTCACCGATTCACAAAACTCCTAACTCAACCGAAAGGTGAAAATAATAACATGCGAGTCCACTCTGCGATTGGCAGCCGAGGGCGCTGCAGACCAACTTTTTTTTTGTTGCCAGACTTCATTTTACTATCTGAGATAGTAAAAATTTAGACCCCGCATGGGAATCTTTACCATTAGTAGAATTTACAAGGTGGATTTGTAATTCTTTCTACTGTGTGACCACCCGTCATTTTAGCACCAAAAAATAGCAATTTGTCGGCGATATGTGGTAAAATGTGTTACATGTTTTCTATCAGTGCAGCTCCAAACAATTAAAAAAAATTTCCCTAATTCTTCCAGTATTTTATTTTATTCCCCTACTCTCCCTATTTTCAGTCTATACTTTTGACATGTCACAGGGAATATTTCAAGTTGTTGAATGGCGGAAAAAAAATCGAACTTGGACTTGCGGAAGAAGGTTCAGCCGTATGTATTTTGAACTTCTGGTTGTCTGCGGTACATGCAAATATTACGAATGTAAAGAGCGGAAAATTTCCTTCGAAAAATGTGTTGAAATTTTTCTGTTAGACTATGAACTTCTCGGGTATTCTCAAAAAAAAACCGTTGAAAACGCGAAATATCAAAAATACGATGAGCTGCACTGATAAAAATTATATTGCGGTGGCGTCTGACTCCCCGAGTCGAAATTTTAGCCCTCCTTTGAATGCACTAGAACCTATTTTTCTTTGTAATGCATGGGCCGCCACTCTCCGTTGAACCTACTAGGCCTCCTTTCGCTCTACTTCACCCTCCGATGACCCTCCTAGACCTCTTTTAGATCGCAAATATCTCGCGGACATAAACCTACGTAGCCTCATTTGAATCCGAAGACCCCTCCCGAGTCGAAATTTTAGCCCTCCTTTGAATGCACTAGAACCTATTTTTCTTTGTAATGCATGGGCCGCCACTCTCCGTTGAACCTACTAGGCCTCCTTTCGCTCTACTTCACCCTCCGAAGACCCTCCTAGACCTCTTTCAGATCGCAAATATCTCGCGGACATAAACCTACGTAGCCTCATTTGGATCCGAAGTCTCCTACTCTGACCCTCCATAGCCTACTTTGGATCCAATGCTGGCCAAGAACAACCAGGACCAAAAACTTTGGATCCAAAGGAGGGTCTATGTAGGGTCAAGGCAGGAGACTGGATTCAAAAGAGGTTGCGTAGGGTCAAGGCAGTAGTCTGGATTCTGGGATATGTTTTTTTTAAACTCTACTACTTTCAACGTCAAGTCTTACTTTATTATATCCATATTAACTCTGTAGTTTACACAAAAATACGTAATCCACACATATTGATAACGCATATCTCGCTAAATTTAAGTGCAATGGAACCTCGTGGGCGTGCGCCCAACGCTAAAGCCTTGACAACACAAAGGCCCCTATCAGGATCAATTGTGGATTCCACAATAATAGATCTCTATATCACTGCTCGATCGGTTTACCGGATTTGTAAAATATGGATTATAAAGGTACACTATTACTTATTAGAGAAAAAAATGTTCCAGAAAATCCACTAAAAGTTTTACGGTAATTTCAACACTGTTTTTAGTTCTTCGGACAGAAGTGGAATTTTCCACTTTAAGTAAATTTATGTTTAAACCAAAAAAAAGTGTCGAAATAAACATAAAAATTTTAGTGGACCTCCTGAACCATTTTTTTTTTTTTTTTTTTCTAACAAAATGTCATATTTTATTCGCATAAACAGATAACCGCGTAAACGAAAGATGCATAATATAATATTTAGTAATTAATCGCAATAATATATGCAAGAACTTCAATCTAGTCAAATGCCAAATTTTGATGACATTGAAATATTTCGAGTAATAACTTGACACTTTGATGGGCCTCGAACAAGTAGAAGAGTATTGAGTCTAATGCCATATGATAGTTTAGCGTAGTGGTTAGGGCGTGCGACTAGTAACCGAGCGGACGTGAGTGCGGCGATCTTTTCAGTGCGAGTATAATGCGATTTTATCAACATAATGATGCGTAGGTTGGGTCACCTGACAATAATATCCGTCAAATATCGTATTTTTGTTTGTTTTTTTTACTATTATCAATTAATAATTTTCTGCCTAGGCGTTGGTTAATCATGAATTTAACCAGCCTGGCTCTACGCGAGATTCGATTCAGGCCGAAAGGAGGGTCTGTAGGCTCTACGAGCGATTCAGTTCAGGCCGAAAGGAGGGTCCGTAGAGGCTGCGCGAGATCGATTTAGGCCGAAAGGAGGGTCTGTAGGGCTTGTGAGACATCTGCAATAGGCCCAAAGGAGGGTCCCCGGAGGTTTTGTTTGTAACCTCCATAACCTCCTTTGAATGAAAATGTTCAATTTCTGCCACTTTTGTAGGTTCAAGTGGAGTCTGACATTACACGTATCGAACCTCCTCTGACTCCTCGATACTCCCGAGATTTGACAGACTCTCGACGAACTACGAGGTTTAAAGGAGGTTCAAAGCAGGCCTGAAATTTCGACTCGGGTCATTTTCACGGAAATAACCCATTAATGACAAAAAAAAAAATGGTCGAAAATTTTGAGGTCCAAAACCACACCGGGAATTTGTGAATTAGCTCATATACAGGGGGTCCCAGAACTAAGTGCAATAAATGATAGGGGTAATAGAGGGGGCCGAGCTGAGTAAATTGACCCAAAGAACATGTGGCCTCCGAGTCCGCGTTCGCGAGATACGACCGGTTAAAAAAACGCATTGGGCGCCGGCATGTATAGGCAACCGCGGACACAGCAAGCAGCAGTTAGCAGTCTTTTTGATAAGCGCGATCTTTCTAAAGCGAGTCATAACACTTTTGAATTCGAAAAATTCAAACAAAAATACTTTTGATATGAAATTTTATTATTGAAACAAGTAATGTTGTTGTGTTTGGCGGAAAATCAATGTCGAAAGTGTTTCTGTTTGAAATTTTCGAATTCAAAAATGTTATGACTCGTATCAGAAAGATCGCGCTTATCAAAAAGACTGCGAACCGCTGCCTGCTGTGTCCGCGGTTGCCTACATGCCGGCGCCCAACGCAATTTTTTAACCGGTCGTATCTCGCGAACGCGGACTCGGAGGCCACATGTTCTTTGGGTCAATTTACTCAGCTCGGCCCCCTCTATTACCCCTATCATTTATTGTACTTAGTTCTGGGACACCCTGTATAGATAGGCTTACGCATATAATGTCTACATGAACATGCATATGTGGCCATAGGATATTGTGACTGGTCACTGGGTCAAAGCTTGAATGCCAGATGAATGTGAAATAGGGCAAAGGATTTTTCTCTTGGAACTGGCGCAGAAATAGCTGGTGCATTTCTACTCTGAAGGCCTTGGGTTTACTTCGAAACTAAAAAGTTTTCGAGTCAAAACCGAAGCTTTTATACTGGATGTATAAGTACAACCGTTACTGCAGTACATCAATGTTTGCTCCATTCCAAATCCTCGATCCTCTCTATCATATGGTGTCAAATAATACCGGACACAAGTAAAACTTCAAATTATAGCTTCTTCTTTGGCAGACGCTTATTCATACAGAAAATATCTAATTGCTGATGGTATGGCTTTAAAGGCCAAACTCCTCGAATATTAAAATTGAACTTATCTGAAGTGCGAAAAGGGCAAACTGTAGTGCAAACTTGGTGCTTCCACGCCACGCCAGTACCAAAGTTATTGATCATGATGGGGAGAGGCGAATAATGGAATTGACCCTATTATCATGGAATTGACTCGATGTGTGCCTGTTTCAGTGTTCTGAATAATTGGAATTCTAATAAGTTCTCGTTGACGTGGGTAATGATATTGTGGATGATTTCAAGAAAATGAGATTCATGCCTGTACAGTCGGAAGAACTCTATGTATGAATAAACATGTATAAGATTAAGGTGGGAATTGATCCGGAGCGGCGTCGACGGCTCGACTGACCAACGGAATGGTCAACCGGTTTTTAAGCTGACCTGAACTAACGCCCGAAGAACGGCGCGCGGTGCTCGGCAAAGACTCAGAAGCCGTCTTTATATCCAGCTTCCATACACTCTATAGTGCGGAAGATGCAGGGCGGTCCACGCGACTTAATCTTATTCTCAAAAGAGTCTAGGCGAAATTTGAACACTTCCCGTCATTACGACCGTTAACAAATTTAAAAAATACTTTCAAATATAAATGTCGACTAAGCGGAAAACGACGTCCGTCATTACAATTATATCGATTTTCGTCATGTTCTAATGGCAGCTATTAGAGGAAAATCGTCGATCACACGAAAGGGAATAAAAAATTATTTACAAAAAAGACGAAAGATCGGGAGGATTGAAACACCGAAGGCTACATATAAGATGTGAAAGTGAGGTGCCGGTTGCAGGATGGCAGGATCATTTGACTTCCTGAATGCGTTTCATTCTTATCGGTACATTCACACTCGAAGCGTAGCAGTGCCATATAACTTGAACTGTTTGGCTACGGGGCGACGACCCATCATCGTTTCAGAAGTCGTTTTAGAATACTATGATACATCGTCTCAGCTACGATGTCTTCCGACATCAGAGGCGTTCAAATATTCATTTGTCATCGTGGCTTTCAAGTTGTGCCATATACCTGGTACAACCAATAAATTTGAATGAAAATTAGATCGATTGTCATGATCGATGTAGACAAATTACTCGACGGTTACGAAACGATTACTAAGGAAACTTGAGTCTACTGCACTATTTCAGCAACAGAATTTTGGGCTTTGGACAGATAGGAATTCCGAGCTCATTTACGTCTGTGTGATTTCGAAGTAAGCAAACTTCATCTTCTTCTCGGCAGTAGGGAATAATAGTATATTGTTATACTACAACTACGGAAGGTAGCCAATATCCGATAGTGTCGTTTGCAGCACGAGCCGATTACGGCTAGTGCCGTATAATGACACGAGACAGATATTGCCTATCCGCGGCACTTGTATCACATACGATATTTTTTCTAACTTCCTGCGAAGAAAGTTTGATCTGAGAGACAGATTAAATAATTAACATAACCTCACATCGCTACTGCCCGCCGCCATGACACAGTGCGTAAAATTGGGTTATTTTGAAGTACAATATATGCGCGAGAACAGCACTAGTGTTTAAAGTACAGTTTTCGCGATATGCACATGCGCTAACTCTTCTTTTCTCCAATCTTCGAGAATAAGGTACCTTACGCACGCTACACAGGTCTTGAAAATCAAACTTTCGAAGCAGGTATTGCAAGTAATGCTTTTTGACTGTGTAAAAAGCGTTCTTGGCTTTCATTCTATAGCGACAGTAGTCCAGTGTCTCCTTCTTCTGTACGGCTTAGAAGTTCTAATTCAATTGGTCAAACAACAATGACACAACCCATAAAATGTTCAACAGATCATGCCACACTCCAATTCTAGACCATATTTTCTGTATACAATACTAGGTTGTTTAAAAAAAAAAACAGGAATTTTTATTTTTTTTACCCCCACCACTCTAAACGTTA
Organism: Tenthredo mesomela; assembly: GCA_943736025.1. Classification (NCBI taxonomy): domain Eukaryota; kingdom Metazoa; phylum Arthropoda; class Insecta; order Hymenoptera; family Tenthredinidae; genus Tenthredo; species Tenthredo mesomela. The sequence goes on from OX031022.1 coordinate 7,830,640, forward strand.
CTTTTTGACACAAAATAAATGCTCCCACAAAATAAGCATAAATATGTGGGTACTCATTGAAGTCGGAATAAAGACTTGATATTCGGATTCCACATCCATGTATATGCCCTTGAAAAAAGAATTGCTGCCATTCAGGCAGTTATCTTGAAAATGAAAAAAAGTCTAATCAAAGAAACCATTTTACATTGTCTAATGATAGGACTACAGACCTTCCCCGATTCTATATTTTAATTAATTTTTTAAATAGACTCTGTGACATTCTATCGTAACTTTACTGATGTAAAATGCCTTCGACCACAAGGTGGTTTTTACTTTCTTGAATCTGTGTGTGTGTGTTTTTTTTTTTTTTTACCAAATTAAGCGAAGCTCGTACACGTATAGCTTGAATGATGTAGCTCTCTCTTTGCTGAGAAAAAAAAATGGTTTAGTTCAGTTTGGTTCAGTTTGGTAAAATTCAGAAACACACAGCAGTCGAATCTCTAAAGTATTATATTATAGAAACTTTATTGGTATCTCAGACTGAAGAGTCTGCTTCTTTTTTCCATAAAACTCATCAAAGGGAGGTCTCCCAGCTTATTTATGTAGTCTTGTTTCTCAACCGTTCTTGTAGTATAGTTTTATCTTAATGGTATTAATATTAAAGCTAAAATGCAAGAAAAACTTTGAACTGCTCGAAATTAAACGATAACTAAAAGTTTCCCGTAGCATTCGTTAACAAGGTAAGACTGTTAGTACTTTTGTAATTAATTTCGACGATAAATGCATATTGCATATTTTATGGTTGAACCGTTGCATGGTGACCATGACGTAAAATCAATAGGCAGCTGAGACATATTAACTATTTTCCTCGCAGAGAGTGTAGCTCGTTCGTTCCTTTGGGTGAATCTGAGACATGAGGACGAATCTGAATGAGATAAGTCACATTGCGACATTTCATTTAGAATTTTATTACTTTTTTCTACTATACCCTTGTCGATTTTGTGTAATTTCTTGTTCGCTTCACACAGTCGTATCTCGCTGATGATTCTTTCAAATGAATATACCTATTGCCATCTCTTGAACATCAGTCAAGTTTCTCATTCTGGAAAATGTCTGTTTCCATAAATTGATACTCACTGTCAATCGTGATTAGATTTTGAAACAGACGTAACCCGTTTTTATTATGTTCTCCCTGATTCGAGAATTCAAAATATACTATATATAATACATATGTTACTTTCGCTTGGTTCAATAAACTGTTTCCCAGCTCCATTTGTATAATCAACGAAACGTTGTTTGACTGAAGGTATTTCTAATATGTGGGTGTTGGGTAGCTTTGAGCAAGAATATTTGTGTATCTACCTAATACGTGGGAAGTAAAGTAACTTCGATTTTTCATGAAATGTTAATAAATCCTGAAAATGCATGTATTTTATTTAGTATACCTATATGTTTAAATATACCTTGACTTTGTACACGGATTGGGCTGCCGAACGTTATATTTCAAAATTTGACGGTATATTTTGTATAAAAATTCTCTGCTTAGTTATAATGTTTTTTGAATTTTCCAGTTGGCTTAGTATATACAGGGTGAATAATCTCCGGGGTCCGGAGAGGGTGTGACTTAAATCGGCTGAGACTCCGCTTCCTCCTATTCATACTTGTTATTATCAGAGAAATGATTGCCTTCGGATAATAAACAATTCATTTAGGGATCAGGGTAAATAGTATAGTGTCTCATTGTTTTGACAAGGCTACATGAATTTCCGTCTAGTTTTTAGATAACACGGCAAGAGCCAAATGAATAGTAGCTGACAATGAGTGAGCATTGTCATTCTGCGAATTACAAGTATGAATAGAAGGAGCGGAGTCTCAGCCGATTTAAGCCACACCCTCTCCGGACCCCGCAGAGAATTCACCCTGTATATACGAGTGCACAAATCGAATGTGTACCCGCATAATATGTCCTCGAAATATTGAATCTAACTTTTGATTTCATTTTTCGGAAGTAAGAGTGTTTTTCAAATACCTGAAAGTTAATCCCACACTGCAGGGAAGATGCGAATGCACGGAAAAAAATAAATTGTTGTAGTAACCCCAATTGTGTTATCATTTACCACAATCGCATGCAACTATTGTGCCAGCCAGAGTAGCATGTAACCGTGACTGTTTAATTGTTGTTAAAGAATTGTAGTAATAGTTACAACAATCATGGGGTAGGACGAAATCTGAACGAAAAGTTACTGTCACAAGTACCAAATGACAGGTTGAACGCACAGCAAGGTGGTTTAACTAAACAAGCTAACTTGCTGAATTCACTACAATTTCGGACCACAATCTTGGTGTATTCTTACCATATACGTTAGCATAATCCACATAACAATGTTGTTACTAAGATCGCAATTACTGTCTCTTGTACAACAAAAATTTTACTCCACCGCTGTTGTTATGATAGCAACATCTTTTTTTTCCGTGTGTCTGCGTAAGCTCTCACACTTTATTTTATTTTACATTCATTATTCGCCTTTCATCTGCAGTTTCATTTAATTTCAACTCCGTTTCGCAGTCACCTTCACCTTTTCGCAAATCCCGTTAAGTAGGTATTTCGTTTGATCACGATTTGAACCTCTTTCATTTAGATATCGTCAGTGCAAATACCAAGATTCACTCACAGTCGGAACTATCATTTTCGTTATTTCCCAGCACCATTATATGCGTCAATAAAATTCCGTCTGAAACAATGTTTAGACGACAGGTTTTCCGAAAAGTTTCAACCTCCGAAAATCGTCATAAAATTCTCTCTGAACGTTTGAAATAGTAGTCTTGAGCCAAAGTCTAGCTAAAACTTGCTGCTGCCCACGAGGCTTGTGTATGTAAAAATATCAACCTCTCACATATGTATCTCGCCAAGGAGAAACGACTCCACTAGTTTTCCCAGTTACCGCATTTCCGCGTACAAAGATATCTTTCCGGTTACCGGGTAAGTACTTAAAAAGCTATAGGTATGCTGGCATTAAAAGTAAATGTCGGAGAGCTCAGGATCATGATGAGGCTGGTAGAATGGTCGAGCACACGGTCAGGCGTCAGTTGGTTAGAGTGAAGCCAAGCGCATCGTTATATCTGACTATATAAGTCCCTTAACGGCCTTGCGCTTTTTTTCTAAAGTGGCATGACCTCCGTTGATTTCCGACTCTATTTTACCATGTTAAAGAACATTTTATCTCCAACAAGAGCATACGCAAGTGCATATGGGGCATTCCATATCGAATTGACCTAGATTTGACCCTCGACCACTCGGGTTCGGTTGAAAATGACTCAGATTCTTCTTCGAATTTTTCATAAATTGTCTGATTTACTTATGATTTTTGAAAATAAATACATTGTTGGCCATAATAGATTGTAAAATCTGAGGAAATTTTGAGGAATCCTGCGTCAAATACACAAATTTTTGAGCCCAGACCCAAAGTGGGTTAGCGTTCACTTTATTTTTATTTTTTGGACTGTTTTGATAAAAAGAATTGAAAAAAAAAAAAAATTGGAAGCACAAATCAGGTCACTATAGAATGCTGCTAGAATATTTGTATAGGGTAAGGCGGGGTAATAGGCCTCTGGGGCATAGTGGGACGCATAAAAAGTTCTTTCGTTTCTTCACTTTGTTCCAATTTTTTTCAATTTTTTTTTATCGAATAGGTCGAAAAAAAAAAAAAAAAAAAAATGAAGCGAGCGCTGATCCACTTTGGGTCTAGGCTAACAAATTTTGATATTCGACACAGGATTACTTGCAACTTGCATGAAATGAAGCGAGAGCTGTCAAACTGTCGCGCGTAAAGTGGTCAATCGAGGTTATGTTGTTTTTTGTTTTAATTTAATTTCTACTGTATTGAATTAACACGATTAATAAACTGTTACCACCAAGCTGCTTCGTTTTATTCAAGCACCCATAATTTACAATTAGACCTCTAGCATTCAATTGTAATTGGATAAAACAAGTCCTCTATAAATGAACCGATTCATTGAATCGAAGCAAGCAATTAGCTGTTCAGACGGAATAAATTTCGACAGTTCTCTCAGAAGATCAAGTTTTGATCACAACAAAAGCTTTCTCAGCCTTTCCGAATCACTACCCTGACGGCTTTTGATATACGCAGATACCCCGTATGTTTAGCGTACAAATGCGGTATTGGTATAAGGATTGTCAGAAGACCGTAACAACACGTTCTTTTCGCTACATAAACACGGTATTTTTGAGCCGAAAATGAACAAATTTTAAACGGTAGGTATTCGTAGGTAGTACGGTATGAAAACCGTATGTTCAACGGTGACAAAATACTTACATTTGAAAAAAATGTTCATTCAATAATATTTTTACAAAAGGATCGCAACGAAATTACTAATGGTCGATTTCACCAACGACAAATAACTTTTTTTCGTCAATTGACTTTATTCACTGATTTATGAATTGCATTTTTTAAATTGGAAACATATGGTTTTATCGGCCAATTATGTTAAAAAACGTTATTTTTATCAAAAGTGTTGTAAGCACGCATACATGCGGTACAAACTTTGTTCATTTTCAGCGCGAAACTACCGTATTTAAACCATTGACACGTACTATAACGATAGTAAGAGGGTAACCAGCCGGTATATCCACGGTAGCTGAAGGTATATTGAGCGTATATCAAAAGCCGTCAGGGTACCGCAATTCACTGAGATTTTAACTTAAAAAATTCGCATCAATTACATCACCGCCAAAAACAAAGTTTAATAGCTCAAACTCGGGATGACCAGCTTGCTTCAGCAGACGACGAAACTCGCGAATGCGCAGTCGACTGTATAGTTTCAAGATTTTCTCTCGGTATACGGCAGTGTAGGCTTCTGCTCTTCACTATCGAATTTTTCACTGGCCATAGGTCGGTGTTTACTGTTCATATGCAAAAGATGAACTGTGAATTTTCATTTTCCCAATCGCCGGTAGAGGTATATTATTCATCTGCTCACACGTATGAGCATTGAGCAAACCTACATCCGTATACATATACCGCGAAGTTTTGTGGACGCGGAACGCTAGGGGTACCAACCCGAAATTTTTGCTATTCCATAGGCGATGAACTAATGACTAGATTTCCAGTGATTTCTAGTGATTTTACTAGAAACATCTAGTAAGTTACTAAACTGCTGCTGCAGCTCACTGCCCATAAAATAGGACCCCTTTTGGGTTGGTATCCCTAGCGTTCCGCGTCCACAAAATTTCGCGGTATACATATTGTGACGAAATGGTCCACTGTGCGTCGTTGGCTTGGAGGAATATTGACCATCGAAGACCAATTATATGAGTCTTACTTATAATTCTAGACTCCTTCTAGCTATGCTATATTATAACCATCCACGTCAACTGATCGAATTATAATAGTACTTTATGATACAAGTGCAAAAAAGCGGACTTTTGACGAAGGCTGTGAAGGCGAGTACTGTCAACTTCACGCATTCTATCAAGCGTCCGCTTTCTTGGACGAGTGTCACATAATACTTCTTGTAAAAGATGCACAATAACTGATGTTCGTGAAGTTGGCACCGCCATTTTGGAAATTCCAAAAAGCAATTATTGTGCTGCATTGTGCTAGGCTTGTGCTCCTCTGTGCCGTAATCCGTAACTCGAAATCTCAAATAACGTGAATATGTCACGTTAAAAATGGTGTAAAAAATCGTTTTTTTGACATATTCACTACGTTATTTGAGATTTCGAGTTACGGATTACGGCACAGAGGAGCACAAGCCTAGTACAATGCAGCACAATAATTGCTTTTTGGAATTTCCAAAATGGCGGTGCCAACTTCACGAACATCAAAAACTGCCTGTTTGTGCCTCTGAAGTGTCGACTCAACGTCGACTTACTCCTATCTCGTCAGGTGGCGCGTCGGTAGGAAAAAGTAACTAGAGTGTCAAAAAAGTGTGCGCAAAAGTAAAGGCCCTGGCACGATCAAACGCGAACGCAAACGTGAGCGCAGACGCTGGAGCAGCGCAGCGGCGCTCCTGATTGGTCGTTGACATGATTGTCCAACTTTGGACCAATGAAATTTTATTGTCCAATAAAGTTGCCCATGATGTTGGACAAATACCTAGGTATACAAGCGCACGCCATTTTAGAAACGGTTCTACATTTGCATTAGCGTAGTATCCCTAGGTATTTGTCCAAGATCATGTGCATCTTTATTGGACAGCAAAATTTCATTGGTCTGAAGTAGGACAAGTCGTGTCAACCACCAATCAGGAGCGCCGCTGCGCTGCTCCAGCGTCTGCGCTCACGTTTGCGTTCGCGTTTGATCGTGCCAGGGCCTTTAGAAATGGTCATAAATTTGCATTAGCGTAGTAGCCCTAGGTATTTGTCCAAAATCATGTGCAACTTTATTGGACAACAAAATTTCATTGGTCTGAAGCATGGAGTAGAAGGAGGCATATCTTCAATCTAAAATGTGGTCTACGCTATAGATGGCGCTGTTCTTAGTAAGCGCAGGCCTACTTCCGCCTGCGTCTGCGTATAACATGTTTAATTCAAGTTTTTCCATGTTGAAAATTTCCCGCTCACAGGAAGTCCGTGTGCGCTTACCTTGCTTACTGGTAACAGCGCCATCTATTACGGGAAAAATTAGTCCCACTTTTTCAATACAGCGTGTATAGGGAGATATGCCTCCTCCTACTCCATGGTCTGAAGTAGGACAAGTATCAACCACCAATCAGGAGCGCCGCTGCGGTGCTCCAGGGTCTGCGCTCACGTTTGCGTTCGCGTTTGATCATGCCAGGGCCGTAAAAGTAGATGAAGCCGATTGACGCATGCGCGGTATACCGCGAAGTTCTGTGGACGCTAGGGTGGTCCTTAATACGGGTGTTGACGAATTTTGACAAGTGCGCCCCCCAGATAGGTTCGAAATAAATAAATAAAAATGTGTGCGAAACTCAAGCACTGTAGTCCAATGGAAAGACGTGCCTCTAAGCTCGTTTTGTTTCCCGTTTGAATAACATGGGCTTTTTGACTGTTTTAATCAATTTTTTTCTCGAAGGCCCAATTATTCGTAAAAAAATCTAAGATTCGGCAACATTGTCGGTGATGATACTCTCTTCCAGTCAACTAAAATTTGTCCACATCCATTCGGAATTCCATGTTGGTTCCCATCCCTAACTTATTGTGAGACTTTCGAGCGAAGCGAAAAAATTGTTTTTTCCTACAAAGTTGTTGAATATTCTTCGTCAATGTCGTACCTCGTCAACTCATCAAAATGTGTAGCTCGCATTCATGTTCATAACTTCCAAAATCACCCTCATCCCCTAACAATCATACTAAAAATGGTGGGTAAATTAAAAAAAAAAAAAAAAAAAAAATGGTTTGGCTATAAAAATGATTCGTTTTCAAGAGGAAGGTGACAAAAAGAAATTTTTTTATTTTTTTTCTACATTCTTCTTCGATACATTCTTTGAGTCACCCCCATCTACAAAAATTGGAAAAATCGCTATCCAATGTTATCGATTTTGGTTGATGCGTTATTCTATGTAGCAAGCTCAAAATAAAACAAAATTAAACAAAATAAAAAAAAAAAATAAAAAAAAATGAATAAAAAAATTTAATTATAAAAAAAAAAAAAAAAAAAAAAATATTATTTTTCCAATTTTCGTAGGTGGGGGTGACTCAAAGAATGTATCGAAGAAGAATGTAGAAAAAAAATAAAAAATTTTCTTTTTGTCACCTTCCTGTTGAAAACAAATCATTTTTATAGCCAAACCATTTTTTTTTTTTTTTAATTTACTCACCATTTTTAGTACGATTGTTAGGGGATGGGGGTGATTTTGGAAGTTATGAACATGAATGCGAACTACACATTCTGATGAGTTGACGAGGTACGACATTGACGAAGAATATTCAACAACTTTGTAGGAAAGAACAATTTTTTCACTTCGCTCGAAAGTCTCACAATAAGTTAGGGATGGGAGCCAACATGGAATTCCGAATGGATGTGGACAAATTTTGGTTTACTAGAAGAGAGTATCATCACCGACATTGTTGCCGAATCTTAGATTTTTTGACGAATAATTGGGCCTTCGAGAAAAAAATTGATTAAAACAGTCAAAAAGCCCATGTTATTCAAACGGGAAACAAAACGAGCTTAGAGGCACGTTTTTCCATTGGACTACAGTGCTTGGGTTTCGCACACATTTTTATTTGTTTATTTCGAACCTATCTGGGGGGCGCACTTGTCAAAATTCGTCAACACCCATATTAAGGACCACCCTAGTGGATGCGGAACGCTAGGGATACCAACCCAAAAAGGGTGCTATTTCATGGATAGTGAGCTGCAGCAGCAGTTTAGTAACTTACCAGATGTTTCTAGTAAAATCACTAGAGATCACTAGAAATCTAGTGACTAGATTTCCAGTGATTTCTAGTGATTTTACTAGAAACATCTAGTAAGTTACTAAACTGCTGCTGCAGCTCACTGCCCATAAAATAGGACCCTTTTTGGGTTGGTATCCCTAGCGTTCCGCGTCCACAGAACTTCACGGTATTTTCCTTATGCCTTACTGAAATACACCACTTTTGACACACTTCAGAGGCACAAGAACAGGCACTTTTTGTGCATGTGTTACAAAAAATCTATATTAGATGGCTTTCAGAATCCGCGTTCAGTTTCCTGCAAAAAATTTATTGATGAATTGCATTTTTACATTGAAAACATAGTTTTATCTGGCGAATTATGTTACAAAATGTTATTTTTACCCATAGAATAACTTAATTTGTAAAATAAAAGCTCATTTTTGATGTGAACATGCAATTTTTAAGTCAGTGAATGAAGTTAATCAACGAATAAAAGTTATCCGTCGTTGGTGAAACCGGCTATGAGATAATAGAATATTTGAATAAGACTTGGCTTCCGGGATGGAGCCGCGTTGTTTAACGGTTAGGTGCCGACGTTTCGTAAACATTGCAGTTTACTTCATCAGGGCGAGAAACAACCTGATACTGGTTGCTCCCCAACAGGGTGTCCCTATTTATGCCAGTTGCGGAGCCGTCAATGTGTGACGTTCCGCTCGGGTGGAGTTGACCAATCATATGTTTTTAAATGGTTGGCCAAACATTTAAAAAACTGGGAGGATGGCGTTCCAAATTGGATGGGTTTGAAGTCCGTTGTCTCTGTTGATGTTGTTAGGATGTTTACGGATTTCAAGGGCTTCTCTGTATTTTCGAGGAAAATACTGATTTGAGTTGGCCAAGGAGGTGGTTTGGTCAAATAAGATTTGGTGGCCCGTTTCCATTTGGTGTTCCGGAAGCCAAGTCTTATTCAGAATCTCACCGCGAAAGCCTCAAAGACCTTAATAGAATATTTCTTCAGAGTGGATTATTTTTTTCAAAACTGACTGGAAATATAACCTGGAATGGACGTGAAAGTGGAAGTGGACGAATCCTATCAAAAAATAGTTTTTAGGGGCAATAAGTTCGGTAATAAACACACTTGTTGGAAACAAAGTGTTCGAATTGATTTTTTGCACTTCTTGTTACGGTTATTTACAGATTGGTAAAGACAACTACGTTGCAATGTCGTTCCTGCTCTCAGTTCAGTATATTGGGACATCTATAATTTCAACACGTTAATTCGTCCGTTGAGTAACATTTGAAAAAAGATTTTCAGCAAAATTGGACGACAAGACCAAGAGGGGAATATGTGTTTTCAGAAAAGTATGATTGTCTTGTGATCTGTTCGTGCTACTTATATCACATTTTTTTAGGTTGCATATTTTCAGGCTTTGATTTCAATCTTCCACAGGCATTAGTTTTATATTTCACTGTGGCATAGCTCGATGAAGCTTCGACCAATTTCAGGAAAACACATTACACAAAAGTGCGTCTGGCGATGAAGAGCATAGGTAATGGTTTAAACATGTTTTGGCCATGTCAGAATCGAAATTATGCGAATATATTGAAATTTTCCCATCATAAAATTGGCCGATGAGAACAAGAAAATGTTCAACCATCAGATTTGTAATTATTTGATAATGTATAGTTATGACCCAAATTTTTCACACTTGAAAAAAATTCTTATTGCAGCGGAATCTCGGGTTTTTTGTTTCGGAATTTCAATAAGCTAGTGAATTGCAATAAAACAGTGAAAATAGTGGTAGATGTATTACTTTTTTGCCTATCTATAGCCTGCAGAGTAGGTCATTACTTTAGAGTAGGTACACTTAAAGTGGCTCGTATTATACCCTTTCGGAAAACCAGTATTTACTAAACACGTTGCTGGATAGAAAAGTTGATTGCAATCTCGTGGAACTATTGCTAAAGTTACGAGTCACTATAAGTGGATCCAAGGTGGGCGGGAATCGTCGTTCATTAAAAATTGCCCAACGAAATAATTGCGAGCGATTAAACGTGCTAATAAATTAGACGAATCTCATCTAATTGCGCCATAATTGTATTTGATTTGCCAATTTTAGGTAGGACCTCGCATCCATGTCCAGGACACACAAGATTGGCACAATAATTTGTATCTATACTGAACGCCGTTGATGTTGTTCTCACTCATCTCGCCATAAACTCCAACATGCTCGCTTATCTCAGTGTTCAGATATCTTTTTTTTTTCTGTTTTTTTTTTTTTTTTTTTTTTTTTCTACAGAATTTCAACGCCGCTGATCAATATCGTTTGTTCTACTGTTTTCGCACTGCGTACATACATACATACATATGTTGTGCAGAAACTTTAAAGAGGTTCTGCGCATGTCGGAACCTTGACCTGAACTCAAGATTTGCATATATCGAATCTAAATCAAGTCTGTTGCCGCGTAAAAGCTTTAATCCGATAGCTTGTACTAGTCTTCCATGCATATTCTCCATTCTGCATTGCATAGTTTTGCTATATAAATCAATAAATATATACAGGATGTTCCATTTAAGTTGGCACAACACGATATCTTGAGAACTACCCATTTTAGAGAAAGATGTTTAAAATAAAAATTTCTTGACTTGAAGGGGGCAAAACATTGTGCTATCGTACTTTTCATATGGTGGAGGTTTACCAGGTCATTTGGAGGTCAACATTGTTTTTTTCAATGGGAAAGTATACTTTTTGTCACAGATTCGCATTTTACACTGAATAATACAAAACTTTTATCCCAAGTTTTTTTTTTTATGACCTCAATTTTTTTCAATTTTTCCAAATTTTTTTTATTTCTAATTTTTTTTGTCCATTTTTCACAACGTTTGGAGGAATGTAGGGAGGTGGTGGGTGTACCGCTCACCTAAGCTAAATTGATTATTTTCAGAGCCCAGAAATAATGTAAAAGAATAAAAACTCCACTAATAGTTTCAGTAAACTATTTATATTGAATTTCTCGCAATACAAAACATTTGTTACGAACTAAAAGTGAGAAATACAGATTTTTAATACGGTCGGAGCTCGAGCGGTACTGGACGCACTTGCGGGTATTACCGCTCGGACTGTTTAAAAAATGTATAATATAATTAATATAATAAATTATATAATTTTTGATATTTTTTATAAAATATGTAATATATAATAATAATAATAATAATAGTATAATATATAATGTATAATATATATTTGAAACAGATTGTATAACTTATGTAAAAGCTTATTCCCTGCACGTCAAATCTGACACTGACAGTAGCCCGAATCTTCTAAAAATTAATTTCGCTGGTAAATTCGATTGGAGATTGAAAATCTCTCTCGAAATTAGTTCGATACATTCAATATTAAAAAAAAAAAAAAAAAAATGAATTTTTTCTGTTGAGTACGTATGGAGAAATGAGGATGAGCGGAATTACCCACTGAGCGGTACAGGCACCGCCTACCTATTGAAGTGAATGAGCATAATTTTGAGCATCTGTTGAAATAAATTTAGTTTTGAATTATAATTTACTGTTTTACTGAGGCGAGGATATTTGAAAAAAAATAAAAATTTTATTCAAAAAAATTGATGTCATAGACAAAAAAACTTGGGATAAAAGTTTTGCATTATTCAGTGTAAAATGCGAATCTGTAAAAAAAAGTATACGTTTCCATTGAAAAAAACAAAGTTCACCTCCAAATGACCTTGTAAACCTCCACCATATGAAAAGTACGGTAGCACAGTGTTTTGCCCCCTTTAAACCATGAAACTTTTATTCGAAACATCTTTTTCTAATATACGTTGTTCTCGAGATATTCAGCTGTGTCAACTTAAATGGAGCACCCTGTATATGGGCTATTCCGCGTCAACCGGATCAGTCATCTCTCAGATATTTTTTTAATTTTGCATGTCGATGGTCCTCGGGGAGTTAGATTTTTGTGCCAAAGGATTTTTCAATTAGTGCAAAATTCGTTGAGTTATTTGCATAAACAAATTCGAGCAAGGTTTTTTTCAAAAATTCATAACTCCGCCAAAAATTACACTAGACTCGATTTTTTTTTTTTAGTTTACGCGGAAAGAGTCATAGAATGTATAAAAAAATAAGTACTTCGAAAAAAGTTTGTTCATCCATTGTTTATTTAACAATTAAGTTTTCAAAGATTTTTAAAACAGTGAGCAACACGACCAAAAAATTTTTTTTTAATTCTGACATGTTCCTTGAACTATACTACAACCTGTGAATTAATTCCAGAGATGTGTTTTTCTTCGTTTTCGAGTAAAAAATCATTGAAGGTGTCGATGCGCATGAAATTGCGGCGCGCCCGAGTCTCTACGTAATGGCGGGCGGCCGGTTGCCGTCCACCGCTACTCAGCGGTGGCGTCGCAGCTTTAGTTTAGAGTCATTTTCACGATGTAGGACATGATTGAAAAATCTGAAAAAAATACTGTACCCTCACAAGGCCTGCTCGAAGCGATAAGTGAAGTTTCAAGAATGTGTTTTTCACCGTTTATCTATTACAGAGATTCAAAATAACGGTTACATACCATGAGAGTGCACATAAATAATAATAATTACAAAACCTGCAAAAATTACATAAAACTGTAGAATGTAGGGTTTACTCTTCCTCTGATGAGTCATTTACCCGTAAATCTATGCGCTAAGATAGCCATGTAAGTTATGACGAAAACTTTTGCTCACATTTCTAAGTTTAATGCCCAGTTTGATCAAAGATTAATAGATTGTATCCATAGAATAAGCGATTTATTTGTATAAAATATATAATTGTAAGTGCGTTCAGTCGCAGCTTCCACATATCTTGGGGGGTGATTATAAGTAGCAAGTTTTGTAATTATTATTATTTATGTGCACTCTCATGGTATGTAACCGTTATTTTGAATCTCTGTAATAGATAAACGGTGAAAAACACATTCTTGAAACTTCACTTATCGCTTCTAGCAGGCCTTGTGAGGGTACAGTATTTTTTTCAGATTTTTCAATCATGTCCTACATCGTGAAAATGACTCTAAACTAAAGCTGCGACGCCACCGCTGAGTAGCGGTGGACGGCAACCGGCCACCCGCCATTACGTAGAGACTCGGGCGCGCCGCAATTTCATGCGCATCGACACCTTCAATGATTTTTTACTCGAAAACGAAGAAAAACACATCTCTGGAATTAATTCACAGGTTGTAGTATAGTTCAAGGAACATGTCAGAATTAAAAAAAAATTTTTTGGTCGTGTTGCTCACTGTTTTAAAAATCTTTGAAAACTTAATTGTTAAATAAACAATGGATGAACAAACTTTTTTCGAAGTACTTATTTTTTTATACATTCTATGACTCTTTCCGCGTAAACTAAAAAAAAAAAATCGAGTCTAGTGTAATTTTTGGCGGAGTTATGAATTTTTGAAAAAAACCTTGCTCGAATTTGTTTATGCAAATAACTCAACGAATTTTGCACTAATTGAAAAATCCTTTGGCACAAAAATCTAACTCCCCGAGGACAATCGACATGCAAAATTAAAAAAATATCTGAGAGATGACTGATCCGGTTGACGCGGAATAGCCCATATATTGTAGCAATTGCGACTTATCCCTAGTGGATTCTACCATATATTTGAATAAATCGATCGTTAGCTGGAAGTTAGAATCTTTATCTAATCAATGAATTGATAATAATTAATAATTCGGGACTCTTTCCAGTATACGAGTATTTTGCTTATTTATGTATGACAGTTTTTTTTTTAAATTCCCATATGATCGCTACCTCAGAAAATTTCGTACCGTTCGTGTTGAATATATGAGAGTATTAGAAATACCGGGTGTCCCATTTTAAAGTACCACCTGATTTATCTCGAAAAAGACTGCTCTGATCGAAAATTGACTCCAGTGAAACTTCTAGGGTTCGAAAGGGGACGTTCGAAAAAAAAATTGTTTTCAGTCTCAAATTCAAAATGGCGGCGCTACGATGGCAGACATGTTTTTTTTAAATGGGAACATGACTTTTTTCTTCTACCAAAAAATTCATCACATCAAAACTGACAACTTTTGCATGACCGTTTTTCGGATTAAGTCCGTAATTTTTGAGTTACAACGCAATTTTTGACTATTTTAGCGCTATCCAGGATGTACCACGAGGAGGTAAAGTCTTAACATCCCATGTGTAAATGTGTGTGTGTGTAATGTGTGCGTATGTGTGTGTATTCATGTGTGTTTATGTGTTTCGTGAGCCGCAGAGACCTGATCCTTGCGAGTGTTTTACACACATGAACACACATGAACACACACACATACGCGCACCCTCATACGCACACATTACACACACACACCCATTTACACATGGGATGTTAAGACTTTACCTCCTCGTGGTACATCCTGGATAGCGCTGAAATAGTAAAAAATTGCGTTGTAACTCAAAAATTACGAACTTAATCCGAAAAACGGTCATGCAAAAGTTGTTAGTTTTAATGTGACGAATTTTTTGGTAGAAGAAAAAAGTCATGTTCCCATTTAAGAAAAACATGTCTGCCATCGTAGCACCGCCATTTTGAATTTGAGACTGAAAACAATTATTTTTTCGAACGTCCCCCTTCGAACCCTACACTGAGAGAATTTTATGGTAAATACTACCATCGAATGATCGTAAAAACACACTAACCGATTTCAATGATAGCGGACACCATTCACATGATTGAATATACGATATGTATAAGTAACTTCACCATTCTGATGATAATCTTTATCATCTCTTATGTTTATATGAGATTGTAATTTTTATTGTCACAAATCATAATTATAAACATCTATTATTATATATTCAACTATCCAAACTTGGTTTTATTTATTAGAATGTTATTATTTCAGTTAATATCAACTCTCATAAAATTTATTATCAAAATAATAACCTTTACAAACTTTATTTTTAATCCTACGATCAATGATGGTAATCATTACCATCGTAGCTTGTTTTAGTTTTTTTGTTCCCCCAACGTTCAGCGCTGCAGTCTCAAACTAGTATATTCAGTATTAAATGATCACAAATAATAATAAAACACTAATATTTTATCAACCTATTACTACTTTTATTAAATTTCAAAACAACGCGCGCTTTATGATTAATATATAAACTTACACGGACAAAAAAAATTCCGGGATGCATTAGAAATAAATTGCATGTCTGTATAGGTCAGATGTATAATCAAGGTATGACACTAAAGGTAGCAGAAGTCTGATAGTTGTTTAGTTTATTTCTACAAATTACAAGACATTAGTTTAACATTTATAATCAAATAATGTCATGTTTATGTTTATTGCGTGGTGTTTTTGTATCCCGATAGCTTTGACTAGCCCCGATGGTAACCGTTACCATCCGGATAAAAAATCGTACAATCGCTTCATCGTAGAAATTTCTATCCAATGATTGTAGCAGCTATAACCAATAAATGATTACATTTATAATCTTGACTTCTAGAAATTCAATTACCATTCCAGATGATAAAAACTACGAATCAAGTATTGTAGACGCTATCATTAAATTCTCTCAGTGTAGAAGTTTCACTGGAGTCAATTTTCGATCAGAGCAGTCTTTTTCGAGATAAATCAGGTGGTACTTTAAAATGGGACACCCGGTATAATCGCAACCTCACAGTTTTTACACTTGTCAGTGTTGATTTTCTTACTTTGAATAATTCTTTTATCGGAATAGGATAAAATAATCGCAACTTCAGAGATTTTACACTCGTCAGCATTGATTGTCTTATTCGGAATGATATAATTCTTCTATTAGGATAATTCACATCTTCAGAGTATTGAAACTCGTCAGCAATGGATTTATAGGAAGGAATTGTAACCGCAAAGTTTTTCAACTTGTTGGTTCCGTATTTGTGAATCGATAATAAATGTATTCGATTAATAATTATTTGATTAACAAGTTCGACAAAATTGGTCTTGTCAATTACCTACTGCATTATTTTGTAATTTTACTGATCTTATAGATGCCGAACCGCTCTCGCTCTCTTATACAGCATGATTTTCAAGTCGCGGCAAAGAATTCATCCGCAGATTCCTTATCAAAATCTAAGAACAAAGTTCATTATTAAAAACTTCGAGGGACCAGTAGTTCCCGAGTTATAGAAGGCTTAGTCCACTTAGTAAGACGGCCGTAACGTGACGTGCTCAGTCTCGTAGCAATCCTGTCGTATGAACTTTGCCTGAAATTTCGGTTTTTTATTTCGTAATTTTCAGTCTTTACGTCGTCCGGTCGATCATTCTCGTGCCCTACATCGTTCGCCCCCGTACTTGACGCTGTCTAGGTGGTCAAACTTGTGACTTCCGATCCCCAGGTCGTTCACCTCGTAGTTTCCACTCTCGCTATCTTCGAGTTGTTGATTTCCGTGCT
The DNA here is from genome assembly GCA_943736025.1 of Tenthredo mesomela. Classification (NCBI taxonomy): domain Eukaryota; kingdom Metazoa; phylum Arthropoda; class Insecta; order Hymenoptera; family Tenthredinidae; genus Tenthredo; species Tenthredo mesomela. The sequence goes on from OX031022.1 coordinate 7,847,410, forward strand.
CCAGACTTTCGCCCCGTAGTTTACGTTGCCAATTTGTTCGAACTGGTGACTTACGTTTCCCAGGTCCACTGCTTTTTGGCCTTCGTTATCTACGTCGTCAGATCAATGATTTCTGACGTGCAGGTATTCCACTGAACGAAAAGATGAAAAGACTCAATTTCTGAAAAAGGGCCATCCATAAATTACGTCGCGCAAACTGCTACAGTGTAGTATAGGCCCTATACTATAGGGAACGCCGTGCCCGCACTATCCCAAAACGAGTGACGTAATTTATGGATGCCCCCAAAATGAAGAATAGAAACCACAAACCGGATGACTTGGGGAACGTAAGTCACCAGTTCGACCACCTGGACAACGTAAACTACGTGACGAAAGTCCTGGAGGACGGAAATCAACAACTCAAAGACAACGAGAGTGAAAACTACGAAGCGAACGACCTGTGCATCGAAAGTCATCAGTTTGAATACCTGGACAACGTCAAAAACGTAGTGAGAATCCTGGAGGTCGGAAATAACCTGCTTGACGACAACTAGAATGAAAACTACGAAGCAAAAGACCTGGGGAATGTAAGTCACCAGTTTGACCACCTGGACAACGTCAACTACGGGGCGAACACCGTAGGGCACGAGAATGACCGACCGGACGACGTAAAGACTGAAAATTACGAAATAAAAAACCCAAATTTCAGGTAAAATTCATACGACGCGGGCACTATCAATTTCACAGGATTGCTACGGGACTGAGCACGTCACGTTGCGGCCGTCTTATTGGGCGGACTGAAACTTTTATAACTCAGGAACGACCGGTTGCTCGAAGTTTTTTATAAGGAACTTTATTCTCAGATCTCGATAAGAAATCTGCATGTGAATTGTTTCCGCGACTTGAGAATCACGCTGTATAGTGACTGTCCCCACTACTTTTTGGAATTTCATCAGCAATTGCTTATTAAGTTATTACTGAGCGTTACCCCCACTCTTTTTGATAATGCGTTCTAGCGAAACTACTAGACTTTCCTGCTAAACTCTATTATGAGTGACTTTTAGCCAAATGAAACTATATACTCTATTTCTGCTAATTTTGTCGATCTTTTTTTTTTATATTTATTGGAATTTTCTTTTTCTTTACTCTTTTTATATTCATATTCATATCTCGAATATGAATATTGTTACAATATTTACTTCACGCAGTGTGATAATGGACGTTTTACCCACGCTTTGCGTGGGTAAAATCCCCATTTTCAGACCTTATGAAGTAAAATTTTGTACTATACTCGACGGAAAAACTTCTTCTGATGTCGTGTGATTGCAACACTCGCCTTCGGCTCGTGCTGCAACCTCACACTCGTCAGAAAAAGTTTTACCGCACTCGTATCGTAATGTACTATTATATTGCAACGTTTTCGGTCTTTCTGTGTTATCTGCGTGGAAGTGATTTAGCGCTTTTTCTATAGTGTCAAACCTATTTAAATAATATAAACCACTGATATATATGGGGCATTCCACGCCAACTCGACCTGGCCAAAACCCTCACCATTTCAAATTCTTTTTTCCTTCTAGCATGTTGTTTGTCATCACAAAAAAGCCCACTACACCAAGTTTTACATTTTTTGAAAAATTGGTGTGGTCGTTATAATTTGAAAACGCAAAACACTGTTCGACCAATCTGATTTGAATGAGATTTGGAGAGATGAATCTCTGTGAAAAAACAAAATTTTTGAGCCATTAGCGAAGGTGGGCGTGGATCTGGTTTAGGAGGTACAGGGAAATTAATTTTTTTTCATTTCAGATATGGTAAATTTTTTTTTCTGGTATATTCACAAATCGTTCGGCTCTAACCATAAGTGAAAGTTATGAGCTGTATAGTAGTCTGAATGAGGTGGAAAATTCATATGAAAAATAAAAAAAAATTCATTTCCCTGTATCCCCTAAACCAGATCCACGCCCACCTTCGCTCATGGCTCAAAAATTGAGTTTTTTCACAGAGATTCATCTCTCCAAATCTCATTCAAATCGGATTGGTCGAACAGTGTTTTGCGTTTCCAAATTATAACGACCAGACCAATTTCTCAAAAAAAGTAAAACTTGGTGTGGTGGGCTTTTTTGTGATGACGAACAACATACTAAAAGGAAAAAAAGAATTTAAAATGGTGAGGGTTTTGGCCAGGTCGAGTTGGCGTGGAATGCCCCATATATAACTGGATGGCGGATAGCCTGTCACCCGTGGTTCCTAATTGAACCGAGAACCGAGAACCGACGCCATCTTTGACGCCCAAAATTCAACTTCAGGCCATGAAATTTGCTTCATACCTAACGTCATTCAGCCAACGCTAACCTATACACTTGACACTATCAACATAAAATAATGGGTGTATGTATAATTTGTTCAACTATGTTTAATTTTCAATTTTCCTCGCAGAAAATATGCAGTTAGATTACAGGCGTTGTTACAGGTTGTATAAATTTACCCGAAAATGCAATTAATTTATGCAATAGATTTCCGTTCAAAAAAAATCCTGCTATAGCAGAGCAATGGGTAAACTGGGTACGTAAGATCAAGGAATGCTGCTGGAATCCCTGCGAAAAAAGTATTATATGTTCAGACCACTTTATAGCAAGCTGTTTTGATAGATCGACATGTAGAGTAGAACTTAATGTTCACAGTGCGCCTACAATCCTACTCCCCACTAACATCATACCTGGTGAGGGTTATCCCATCTACTGCTAATAAAATTATTCCATCATCTACTAATAAAATTACCACACATCGACTAACTTTCAAGTGATGTATTCTATCTGAACGATATGTGCTCAATTCTAGAGATTCAGAGATCAAAGCGAAAGTCCTACGTGCATGAAATGTGCATAGCGAGTCCTTTTAAGAAACACTCTGGAGATGATGGTAATATCATATCCAGATCTCCTTCTGCTTTACCAGTACTGGAGATTTTCAGCACACCGGGTCATTATTTCTATAAAATACCCGAAATTGCGGAGGTGATCATGTCAGCCCCGTGATAATTAATTGCTATTCTTAAAATGGATGTCGACCTCTATAGAAACGTTCAATAACACGTAAGAAAACTGAACGAGTATTACATATTTTAACCAAGTTGAAATATACATACATATATGTATGTATGGGGAGTTCCATATGAAATGTACAATTGGTTGTCCACACCCCTTTCGATTTGTCTCAAACTTAGTCAAGTTGAGTAATGGGGTGAAAGAAAAATTCCTCTAAATAATGAAAATTCTACCTTTTACAGGTCGCGAGTAACACCGAATCACAAACTTTTTATTATTTTGCTCAAACCACTGTAGCTCCCAAACTACATGTCCGCGCCTAAAAGTCAAGGAGGTCAAAAGTTCTGTAATTTGATGTAATTTTCGATGATGCCGCGGGACAAAGTCAATGTTCGGTTTTAGGCATAAAAACGCGAAAAACGCGATATTGATCTCGTTCCCCAGACTTTTTGGGGTCTAACTTTCATCATAAAATGCCGCCATTTCTCCCGCAAATTTCCGTGTAAAGGAAAGTCACGGGACTCAACTGGTTAAAGAGATATGAGGGGAATTCCAGGAGAAACTGACCGGATTTAGACGTTTTTTGACTTTGTATTTTTTCAAAACTATTGAATAGTACATTTTGCACCAAGGTCGTAAAGTGGAACTTTTAAGGCCGAAGGTGGGCGTTAAGGGGGTATATACACCTTTAAATGGGTTGAATTTCTGAAAAACAATTTTCCTTTTTTTTTCAACTTGAAGACTCTGATAAAATTTAAAAAAATCATCATGTTTGGGAGGGTTTGACCTTCATTATCCATATCTTACATCGTGTATTACTTGCAGTCTAATAGTGGCTGCGCTGAAGACAGGAAAATACAAAATCACTCGGTTGCCGCAAAGAATCAGACCCAGCGTTGAACTGATCTTGGAATTTTTGGTTCTCAATTGTTCATAAGACATGCCTCTATCAGATGAACATAGAACTTTTTGATATCGCAAGAATTACTTGAGTTATTGAATTTTTTCGATTTTTTTCCTGAATTTAAAAAAAAATTTTGCTTATTTTTCTAATATTTCAACTAAAAATGGGTTTATCAAAAAGTTCTATGTTCATCTGATAAAGGCATGTCTTATGAACAATTGAGAACCAGAAATTCCGGGGGGTGAATCACAACGGAAATATGGTGTACACACGGTCGGAAATGTTAGGAAATATTGGGAGATATTGGGAGATATTAGGAGATATTACGGTCGGAAATGTTGGGAAATATCGGGAAATATCGGGAAATATCGGGAAATATCGGGAAATATTGGGAGATATTGGAAAAAATCGGGAGATATTGGAAAATATCGGGAGATATTGGAAGATATCACGGTCGGAAATTTTGGGAGATATGGGGAGATATTCAGAAAAAAGGAGATATGGTGTACGCATGTCTGCTTGTGATTCACCCCCCGAGAAATTCCAAGATCGGTCCAACGCTGGGTCTGATTCTTTGCGGCAACCGAGTGATTTTGTATTTTCCTGTCTTCAGCGCAGCCACTATTAGACTGGAAGTAATACACGATGTAAGATATGGATAATGAAGGTCAAACCCTCCCCAAACATGATGATTTTTTTTAATTTTATCAGAGTCTTCAAGTTGAAAAAAAAAAGGAAAATTGTTTTTCAGAAATTCAACCCATTTAAAGGTGTATATACCCCCTTAAAAGGCCCACCTCCATGGTGCACACGATACTTTATATAACGCAAGCATATTTTTCTCGCTATTTGATGCCTCTGTATAGGACCTAAAAGTGGTACTTTTAAAGTCCGAGGACTTAAAGTGGTACTTTTAAGTCCTAGGACTTAAAAGTACTAGGACTTAAAAGTACTACTTTAGGTCCTATACAAAGGCATCAAAAAGCGAGGAAAACATGCTTGCGTTACATAAACTTTTTTTTTAAGTGAAATAGACGTGAAAAAAGCCGATAGTGTTGGCTTTTTCCACGTCTATTTCACGTAGGTGTGTGGACAACCAATTCCATTTCATATGGAACTCCCCGTATAGATACTATATCAGCGAGGCGCAACGAGCATCATTTGAAATTTCGCGTCATTTTTGGGCGTCAAAAATCGCCGCTCCAAGGCTTCTAAGCGGCACTCTTTTTTCCTACGCTCACATGGACCATCCGCCATCCAGTTATTATATATAATAACTGGATATTATATATATATATATTATATATATATATATATTATATATATATATATTATATATATATATATTATATATATATATATTAGGGTGATTCAAAAAAAAAAAATTTTTTTTTTTCCTTTCACTAACAGGCTCAAAAGTTTCATTTGGGTCAAAAAGTATGCCTGTTAAAATATGAGCTCTTAATATTAATATTAAGAGTGGGCGCATCGCACTTTTCGATTTTCCATAAGAATAACATGGGATAAATCATTCTTGCTTCTTCTGATTTTTATAACTAGCAAATGATATGTCACACAAAGAATCTACAGACATATTTTTGTAGAGAATTGAACGCTCTACAAAAAAGTTCCGAGTTATTTTCCAATAAGTCCACTCGTTCAAAAGTTATTCAAGGTCAAAGTTTAATTTATTTTAATTGATTTTAATGTTAATTTTTTCAATTTTAATTTTTTAATTTTTTTGTATTTTTCGTTTTTCATTTTCCAACCAAAACATGTCTGTAGATTCTTTGTGTGACGTATCATTTGCTAGTTATAAGAATCAGAAGAGGCAAGAATAATTTATCCCATGTTATTCTTATGGAAAATCGAAAAGTGCGATGCGCCCACTCTTAATATTAATATTAAGAGCTCATATTTTAACAGGCATACTGTTTGACCAAAATGAAACTTTTGAGCCTGTTAGTGAAAGAAAAAAAAAATTTTTTTTTTTTTTTGAATCACCCTAATATATATATATATATAATATCCAGTTATTATATATAATAACTGGATGGCGGATGGTCCATGTGAGCGTAGGAAAAAAGAGTGCCGCTTAGAAGCCTTGGAGCGGCGATTTTTGACGCCCAAAAATGACGCGAAATTTCAAATGATGCTCGTTGCGCCTCGCTGATATAGTATCTATACGGGGAGTTCCATATGAAATGGAATTGGTTGTCCACACACCTACGTGAAATAGACGTGGAAAAAGCCAACACTATCGGCTTTTTTCACGTCTATTTCACTTAAAAAAAAAGTTTATGTAACGCAAGCATGTTTTCCTCGCTTTTTGATGCCTTTGTATAGGACCTAAAGTAGTACTTTTAAGTCCTCGGACTTTAAAAGTACCACTTTTAGGTCAGGTCATAATATATATATATATATATATATATATATATATATATATATCCCGCACAAAAAAAAAATCCTCAAATTTACCCCCAAAATAACCCCCAAGTATACCCTCAATGTTGGGGGTGATTTCGCACCCCCAATTGAGGGTTTACCCCCAACTTCGCGGTAAACCCTGAATTTCGGGGTTTCTTCAACTTGAGGGTTTACTCTCAGACCCCTCGTTCGGGGTGCGAATTCACCCCCAATTGAGGGTTAACCCTCAGTCCCCGGTTAACCCTGGATTCCGGGGTTTCTTCAAATTGAGGGTTAATAACTGTATAGGTATACTATATCACAGCGCGCGCGCTATTTTATACTTATACTATCATTTTATATTTTCTGACAGAGCAAAAAATATATTATTTCTTGCAAAACAACGATTTTTGACATTTTTATACACTGACCGTTTTTTTTTCCTGTAACTATGTATATAATTTACTTTTTGTAACAACCTCAAATCTGAGGGTATTATACGCTGAATGACCGTTGGGTGTAACCCTCAAATTTAGGGGTTACCCTCAAGTCTGAGGGTATACCCCCAAAGACCGTTGGGTGTAACCCTCAAATTTAGGGGTAACCCTCAAATCTGAAGCTCAACCCTGAAATGTGAAGGTTAACCCCGTAAGGTTAAGGGTATACCCCCAACGTTAGGTGTTAACCCCAAAATGTTTGAGGGAACACCGCGTAATGTTAGGGGTATACCCCCACCGTTGAGTGTTAACCCTCAAAGTTGAGGGTTTACCTCGGAATTTCGAGGTTTAACACCCAAATTTGGGGTTATACCCCCAAAGTTCGGGGTTTTTTTTCGTGAGGGATATATCAGTGATATCAACCTATTTCCATTTTAACTAATCATAATGTTATCTGTGAATAAGGTTGAATCTGCTTGGATAAAACCTGTGTCTCTATCACTAAACCCTACTTGCTTAGATCCTAAATCCTTATTTTTACTACAACCTGGACCTTTATCTGACATTTTGTTTGTGGTTTTAAACCAACTTTTCAAGACAGTTTTAACCCTCTGTAATAGCACCTCCCGCGAATTACGTCAAAATAGCACGGGGTCAATTAGACCTCAGCGACTTTGAAGGGTTGCAGAACTGTCCAGAACCCTCCAAGTGGCTAAAAAAAAATTATGGGAGTGCACTTCAAACCTTTCTCTTTGACTGTGAAAAAAAATAGTTGAAACTTTTTATTTTGAACATGTTAAAAAAAGTCCCGAAAAAAAATGACGAAAAATGACGGTTTTTTTTTACAAAAATTGCTCTATTTTCTTTGTTTTTTGAGATTTTGCAAAAATTCAAACGGCGTTTGAATCCTTAAAGATGCCTCTTTTAGGTGAGTATAATAGTTTTTACAGCCTTTCCAAAAACTATATTTATTTTAAAGAATGAATGGAGCGTTTTAGGGAAAAATGAAGCACAAGATATTTCATGAAAATGCGATAATTTTATTGTTGATAATGACAATTTAAAAAATTGTTCAAACATGAAAAAAGGTACAGACGCGTGTAATACTGAAATACCATTGTCTGAACAGCCCATGGCCACACTCGATGCACAAATAAGCCCTGTGCTTGTCGCACATTGCCCGCTGGCATGATGGGCACTGGGGGAATGTTTTGTTGTCCTTAGTTCTTTTACAGAGGCCACATGAGAAATATCATCGAAGGCCATCCCTCCCCTATGGCCATCTCACCCGGAATTACCCTATGCCATCTAAAAATTTGTTCGAAAAATCGTTAAAAAGTGGTTTACAAAAATCTAGTCTTCAGATATTGATTATTTGCACTCACCTTGATGTCTCCAATCACTTGAAAAAAAAAAAAAAATTGCTCCAAAAAAAGTTTTTCACGCGTAATATTAGCATGGGGTCACAGTGCTCCCACAATTCTGCACGTCCCGCTCTCGACGGCTGCCCTGAGAATGCTAATGCTTTGAATCAGATCCCCACTTCACGGGTCTAGTGTTGGACTATCCTGCTCCTTGCAGATGGCAGCAGTAGCCGGTTTTCCAAAAGTTTGAGGGGTGAAAATCGAGTTTAAAAACGGCGTGGGGTCACTGTGACCCGCGGCTATTACAGAGGGTTAATGGTGAAGTTTATTGTTTTAGCAATTCAATAGTTTGTTCGATTTTAAAGCAGCGTTTATTCGACGTTGATTTTATTTGTCGACGCCCAACGTTGGGCGCCAAATGCAACGTTTTGGTCTTTCTGATTAAATATTAACTCGAAAAAATAGACTGATGGTCGTGGGGTGTTGCATGAATTTATATTTTTTCGGCATAGGCATTGAAAAGTCACTTTTTGACGCCTGTTTTCGATCCACAAAGTGTCACTTTATACGGTTGATTTCAGAACTGCCCTATAAAGTCTTTATACGGCAGTCTGGATGCGCAGTTCGAAGTACGCATTCCAAAGCTGCCGTATAAAGTCTTTATACGGCAGTTTCGATGCGCGGTTCGAGGTGCGCGACAGATCGCACCGTAACCTCACTCTTCGTCTAGTGAATCTCAACAAGCGTCAAAGTGACTTTTCATGCCTATTTCGAAAAAAATACAGTATGGGGCGCACCCGTAAACCGTTTTTGACTCGAATAATGATTTCAGAACTCGCTTACGGCTCGCCTTTGGCTCGCCTTTAGCTCGTCCTGAAATCATTATTCTCGCCGAAAAACACTTGGTTTACGGGCATGCCACATAATATACTATTTACGGCAGTTTTGATGCGCAGTCCGAAGTGCGCAATCCAAAGCTGCCGTAAAATAGTATATTATGTGGCATGCCCGTAAACCAAGTGTTTTTCGGCGAGAATAATGATTTCAGGACGAGCTAAAGGCGAGCCGAAGGCGCATCCAGACTGCCGTATAAAGACTTTATAGGGCAGTTCTGAAACCAACCGTATAAAGTGACACTTTGTGGATCGAAAACAGGCGTCAAAAAGTGACTTTTCAATGCCTATGCCGAAAAAAGTATTTTTATGGCAGTTTTGATGCGCAGTCGAAGTGCGCGACAGATCACGCCATAACCTCACTCTTCGTCGTATCAAGTGCGAATCTCAACAGGCGTCAAAGTAACTTTTTTCGGCATAGGCATTGAAAAGTCACTTTTTGACGCCTGTTTTCGATCCACAAAGTGTCACTTTATACGGTTGGTTTCAGAACTGCCATATAAAGTCTTTATACGGCAGTCTGGATGCGCAGTTCGAAGTGCGCATTCCAAAGCTGCCATATAAAGTCTTTATACGGCAGTTTCGGTGCGCGGTTCGAAGTGCGCGACAGATCGCACCATAACCCCACTCTTCGTCTAGTGAATCTCAACAGGCGTCAAAGTGACTTTTCATGCCTATTTCGAAAAAAATACAGTATGGGGCGCACCCGTAAACCGTTTTTGACTCGAATAATGATTTCAGAACTCGCTTCCGGCTCGCCTTCGGCTCACCTTTAGCTCGTCCTGAAATAATTATTCTCGCCGAAAAACACTTGGTTTACGGGCATGCCACATAATATACTATTTCATGCCTATGTCGAAAAAAATATCGTATGTGGCGTGCCCGTAAACCGTTTTTGACTCGAATAATGATTTCAGAACTCGCTTCCGGCTCGCCTTCAGCTCGTACTGAAATCATTATCCTCGCCGAAAAACACTTGGTTTACGGGCATGCCACATAAAATACTATTTCGGGCGTTGACTAATGAAGTATTGTGAAAAGCTCAGCTAGACTGACTCGGTACGCCACTTAGGGTTTATAGTATTACAGAGCAGATACTTGACGGAACTGAGGTTTCCGTAAGGCAGTTTTCCTACGTCAGAGTTGGATCGTGTGAAACGAACGAACCTGAAGATTCATAGTTAGGGTCTGCGCGCACTATTCCGAAGTGAGGCGAAACGAAGTTTCATTAACATGCTTTCTTAGGAGTGCCGAGTGTGCGTGCATACTTCCATAAAAAACATAAGAAAGGCATGTTAATGAAACTTCGTTTCGCTTCGCTTCAGCATAGTGCGCGCAGACCCTTAAGAGTGTTCTTAGCAGCGAATACGGATTAGGAAATTAGTATCGATGCAAGTGCACCTAAGCCTGGAAAGCTTTTTCTAGAAGGATCATGAAATTTTTAGGTAGTTTGAGGAATTCTGTCAGATGAAAATCCATCTGATTTGAATATGATTTCAATATCAATAACTATTGAAATAGAAATAATATACGAAAAGAAATTATAAATCTAGTCTTATAGTATATTATGTCATAAGGCCGGTAAGCGGAGGTTTGCGAGGAGTGCTGCAAACTTGACACGACTTGCAAACCAACGCAACCGGCCTAATGCCATATACTATTTTTCGTCATGAAGGCCCGAGAAGTGGGGTTTCATCAGGCCTAGGCCTGCTAAATGTATTTACCGGGACTAGTCCTCACTTTACGGAACAGAACTGCTAACCGCCATCTATCGGTCCGAAAATAGACCCGTAAACGCCACTTATCGGGCCTCAATGACGAAAAATTCTATTCGTTTGAAAACTAACCGTTCTCGATATTTACAAAGGTTTGTTATGCTATGTTTTGTTTTCTTTCCATTCCGACAGGCAATAGGTTCGATTTTAGGTATGATAATATGCCGCATTTGGCCGTAGCTAAGTTTGAAATATGTAGTCATGAAAACCCGACTGGCGTGTTACATTATTTGTAATTGACTCGAAATTTAAGTGACTATCCGATGAAGACCATCGGTATGATTTTACAAAATAGGAATCGACGTAGAAATGAGCCACTGTACCCCGACAGGCGGCCAATGCTCACGAGTGGCCTGCAGTGCCGAATTTATACCCGCGATGACGTCACGCTGGTCTTCGTTCGGTTGAGCTGCCGGTGCGCGCGCCGATGTGATTCGGAGACAGCTTGATATGTTACAATATTTACAAATGTATGGGATTTTGATCAATTATATGCTCGAGGGCTTCCTGACTCGTTGATTCTGAATCTGAGATCTAAAATTCCAAATCCTCAATAGCGTATTTATTATAAATATTTGAATTATTCGAATATTCATGATATTAGTTGTACAAATGTTTGCAATCTGAAATTTTTTTACTGAAAATATTTCGATAATGAAAACGTATACTTACGATTTTTTTTTAAACAAACTCATCTCGTACCCGCGAAAGGATTTTAGGTGCTTCGACCAGAAATATATCTGTGCATAGTTGTTACACCGTATAGCTGTATACTATATATATATATATATATATATATACATATATATAAGCTGTATACTGTATATATATATATATATATATATATATAAAGGCAGCTAACTTTAAGCCCCAATCTGCGTGTTCATTCAACGAGCTTTCCCACAATACATATATATATATATATATATATATATATATATATATATATATATATATATATATATATATATATATATAGCTATATATATAGCTATGTATACCCCGAATGTAGCTCTCACGGTATTCTGAATTTTAATGTTCAATACGACGCAGATTAGAGAGAGATTTTCAGCCCTTGCCATACCGCTGCGTTCATGCTCAAGGCATTTATTCAATGCATTCAGGGTCTCTCTTCCCTCCACCCCCCCTTCGCTCTCTCTCTCTCTCGCTTTCATATTCTTGCCGTATGCGGAAAAATCAGTTGTGCGCTTCACCAAATCAAGGTCAACAAGGAGCTCTTATCGATGCCAGATGGCTCGTCACTGCCCTTATACTTCCGTTATTTGACTATTGTGCCACTGTATTTGGTGATTTGCGTGTTACCCTAGACCTCAGGCTCCAGCGTCTAGCTAATGCGTATGTTCGCTTCATATTAGATGTCGCGCGGGATGAGCATATCAGTGTGCATCGGCTTGGGCTCGGGTGGTTGACGCTAAAGAACAGGCGGCAATACCTCATGGGTTGCCTAATGTTCTCTGTGTTGGCTAGTGGTAGGCCTGAATGTCGCTCGGAGCTTTTACGGGCTGCCCATATAGCTCAACTCGTTTGCGGGCTGCTGGTGGGAGGAAGCTGTATGCGTCCCTCCATGTCGAACTTCCATTTTTCAAAAATCTAATATCGTAGCAGCATCTTATTTCTGGAACTCATTACCTGAATCCATCACTTCTGCTGGCTCACTTGAAATCTTTAAGCACAGGTTGTACACTTACCTGTTCGACCTGGAGCGGGTATCCTTTGACTCCCTACGGCATTAGGCACTCTTTGCGTTGTGCACCTTGCACTACACGGGTAACTCGCACCCTTGGCTACGAGCTATGAAGTACCGCTCAATTTAACCTAATTTTTATTTTTATTTTCATTTTTATTTATTCACCATGTATTCGTCATCATTATTGTTACTATACGTCATTATACGCTAGCTGCGTACCTCACATTCATAGAATCAAGCTTGTATCGTTGTATACATACATATAAATTGTATCCCAGTTACGCCTCACCCCCAAATAGGTCGCGCTGACGGGCGTGTATGTGCACAAGAAACACACACACTACTGTCGGCGCAAAAAGGTTTGGCCCCTCTGTTTGAGTGTTCATAACTTCTACAGGAAAATTGGTAGAGCATCGAGTCTAGAAAGATCGGAAAGCGCCAAGTTTTCTGCGTCTAATGGTTGTTCGCAAATTTCCGTGTAAAAATCGTGAAAGCCGTTATGATCTCCGAAAAGTTAAAAAACGTAGTTTTTCGGAGTCCATCGCCGTACGTCAACTTCAACTCGTCACCGTTGATCTGAAATGAGTGTAAAAAATCTGGAAAAATTTAGCAATATTCCCTGAACATTGACGAACATGATAGAGTTTGGTAAATCCAAAAATATTCACAAACCTGGACACCAGGTGCAAAAAGGTCCAATGGTGCGATTTGGGGAACGGATCGGTACGGACGAACCTGAGCCGGCTCAAAATTATCGTCAGAATATACACTTTTTGATTCCGTAATCAGTTTTTGGTTCGCAATAGCGGACTTCCAGTAATCGACGTCAACAATTTTTCAAATTTGAACGGGGCCGCGTGTGTCCCAGCCGCGATATTCTTCGCTGCATTCACATTGTTATATCAGTGGCCCCGAGTAACAATTGAGTCTGCGACGGGCGCGGCGGGAGCGAAATGCAGCGACGAATATCGCAGCTAGGACACAGGCGGCCCCGCGCAAATTTGAAAAATTGTTGACGTCGATTACTGGAAGTCCGCTATTGTGAACCAAAAACTGATTACGGAATCAAAAAGTGTATATCCTGACGATAATTTTGAGCCGGCTCAGGTTCGTCCGTACCGATCCGTTGCCCAAATCGCACCATTGGACCTTTTTGCACCTGGTGTCCAGGTTTGTGAATATTTTTGGATTTACCAAACTCTATCATGTTCGTCAATGTTCAGGGAATATTTCTAAATTTTTCCAGATTTTTTACACTCATTTCAGATCAACGGTGACGAGTTGAAGTTGACGTACGGCGATGGACTCCGAAAAACTACGTTTTTTAACTTTTCGGAGATCATAACGGCTTTCACGATTTTTACTCGGAAACTTGCGAACAACCATTAGACGCAGAAAACTTGGCGCTTTCCGATCTTTCTAGACTCGATGCTCTACCAATTTTCCTGTAGAAGTTATGAACACTCAAACAGAGGGGCCAAACCTTTTTGCGCCGACAGTAGTAGCGTGCTTGTATGTTACGCAGCTAGCGTATACCTCATGTAGTAGGTACTATATTTTTCGCAGAAGCTAACTCACTTTGTCTTTATCTACGCATTATGAGCTTCTATTTTACATATTTTTTTCTTTTATTTGTATTTTACCTTTATATATCACCGCTTGTGTACCAGCCTTATGCCCGGTTGCACAAAGGTGGGTTACCCAAAAATTTCAATAACCTCCGCAGATACTACTCGTTCAACCTACATGACTGTCAGAAGTAACAGCGATTCATGACAGCTGTCAGATTAAAAAACGGTTGAACGGGTAGTATCTGCGGGGTTACCTACGGGGTATTTGAAGGTTCGGGTAACCCACGCTTATGCAACCGGCCATTAGGGGACTTGTCCCATGGCTAATAAACGCTATTCTATCCTTTAATTGCAAGTCTTTCTATTTATCCATTTTTTTTCTGTCTCACCGTCGCAATTAATAGTACTTAATCGAATGCTTGATGGTATGTGCGTGGATAATCCATGTGACTTGATTCCTGTAATTTCGAAAAGGCCTTGAGCACCTGGCGTAGGGGAAGATGGCCCAAAGTGGATAGGTTAATGTTCAGCGGCGGATATTTTTGGAAAAAAAGCGAAAAATTAAGTGAACAACAACTGATTTTCTCAAGTTGTTCAATGAACTATGCAAAACATCGATAGAAGTTGTGAAATTATTAATGCTATAGCGAAACAATAACATAAAGTAAAAAATGGAAAATTATTCACTTTGCCCGTGAGCCCGGGCAAAGTGAATACCAGTGTTTTTTTTTAACGAATGCACCTTTTTCGCCATACATAGTGCATTTCTCATGTCCCTAATGCTTACACATGTTGCACTGGATCCAATTTTCAATAGGCTTGCCGCCTATTCCAGAGTAGGTTTCGTTACACACAATGGCCACGCAGTCTTCGTATTTTCCTGCTGCGCCTCTGCTATCTTTGTTCTTCTCATTGAGTGGATATCTATCCACTTTGCCCGGTTCACTTTGCCCGGCAGCACATTGAGAACAAATATGATTAATTTCTTTGAATATATTTGATTAAAAACAAATCGGCATATGGTGTTTTTCTCGAGAAAAGGACGCCGTTTAACATAAAAAATACGATAATTAGACCAGAGCAATAATTAAGTGAAATACATCGCAATACATACCTTCGGAAAATTTTAACAATTCAAAGTGTTTTGTTTAATCTTTTGCGTAGCTTTCGCACCAACGCGTCTGAGCTCATTTGCCACTGTTTTTGACTGATATTTTAACGTAAGATGATGCAATATATATGACAATAAGCAGCCGACTTCAGACACCGAGATATTCACCGAATTCGCTTTGCCCGGGGTATCCACTTTGGGCCATCTTCCCCTATAACTTTTATATACACCAAGTCGAATGACTTCCTGTCGTAATTTGAACCCATCAAGTCGTCACTGAGATGACCAACAGGCGCGGATTATTCGTTCGAAAAAATGGAAGATATAAAAAGTAATGAAAAAAATAAAAAGACTACAGAAAAAATAAAAACACTTGCTTCACCGTTTACCTGTGTTTATCTATCTGCATTTTGAGATATAGCACGCACGGTTATACATACTGTGATTTTCTCTAACGGTAGAACGATCCGTGCGCCTGGGGGTAGGCAATTGAAGATATACACCTCATTGTTATACCATGGGGTGTACCTTCAATTGTCTGCCCCCAGTCGCACGGATTGTTCCACCGTTAAGGAAATTCATAGTATATACTTATCATTAAGCCAGGCGCTATATTTGGTGGTGACCTAAACACCTTTCCCAACCGCGGTCATACATACATAGTGATAAAACTCGAGCCATTAACCCTTTATAGCCTCATATTATTGATTAGGCCTCCTACCCTGATGCCGGGAGTCCCTCATCCGCAGCCTTTTAGTACAACGGCTTTCCGCGTTCATTGTATCCGACAGAAATAGCATGACGAGCCAATTTGTTGGCGGACTCATAACCATATGTGGGTATGTTTATAAATATTAAACTAAAGGGGCTTTGATAGACGCTCCGATCACCTCGTAAACTTGATTCGTAGTTTCTCCCATACCACATAACCGGTCTCGCAATGAAACTTTGGGGATTACTGCTTTATTTCAGCAGAAAGTGGCTGAGTATTTGGTTTTTTTTATTTATTTATTTTTTTAATTTTCAATTTTTTTTTACAGCTTTAGTTACCACCGGCGAAACCGTAGAATTATTCACAGATGCACTCGATTTATTGCACTTCTGATATACTTAACCACTCGGCGGTGGCCAACTACACATTTTGAATTGAGTATATCTCATCTCATTTTATAAAGAAATGACCAAAAAACTACGACTCTGGGTCTTTACTTATGAAACGAGCGGTTTTAGGCTGACCATGAGACAGCCTTTGAACTTCCCGTTTTCAAACTCGTTTCCAAATGAAAAATGATAATAATAGTTTCATTATGGTATATTTATATTTTGGAAGCACAATGTCAAATTCGTGATCTGTGACCCAAAAAACCTGATGGCACAAATTTTCATTCAAACCCGTTCATCCGTTTTCAAGATATCATTTTCATTTTATTTTTTTAGAATTTTATTATTTGAATAATTCGAAAAGTATCTAACCGATCGATACCAATATCTGATCAGTTCTGAGTCGGAAAAGCCGCGTCGATTGAGACCAGAATCATTAGAATCCGGTAACTCGTTCTCGAGATATCGTCGGACAAAAAAATAGATCACATACGTAGATACATACATACTGTAACGGGTGACTATCCGACTACGAAGTAATGGGGATAGGACGTTCGTGGGGGGAGAGAAATTGACTCGATGCGTGTGGATTAATGTAGAAATTATAAATGCTGATTTATTCAAACTTACTTACAAACTAAATACAATAATGCGGGTGTGTGTGAGTGTAGGTGTAGGAGTGTGATTGTTCGAACGTGGATTTAGATTATGTTAAGGTATGGTTGATAAAAAAGGTACTGACCTTACGTCGGTTGGTATATTACACTGGATAACTACTCTTATTACACTTGTCGCTAAGACGGCAGGTACGTGAGTGACGATCGGTCCTAATGACCGATCGTCCTCGGCTACGCTCGGCTAATTTCGTATGTTTCAAATATTCCGGGGTTTTGTGACCCGCCGTGTCACAATACATACATACATACATACATACATACACACTAGACCGTTTAAGGTTGTTCGCTTGTTATAGTCACGGTCAAAAGTTTATTTCAGTTGGCGATAGTTGTAGAATGACTACAGTAATAAATAAGTCACAAAATCAAATCTACACACTATCAATTACATGCTATGATCCGTATCAAAATGTTTTGATGGTTAAACAAATTCTTTCTAATATTTTTCAAGAATTTTTGAGAATGGCCAAGTTGTCAAACTTTTGTCAAGGTACAGTTCACATTTCTTTTAGGCGTAGGCGCACGCGCCTTGAGTCGAAGTTATAATAGATCGTGGCAACATTGCGTATATAACGGAAGAATCTGCTCCGTTTGAGCTACGTGAGCGCTGTTGTCACGTCTATCACATCAGCATTTGATTTACACGCAAATATCTAAAAGAGACTTGAGTTTAACTAACAATATCTTTCTTATTACACGCTAAATACGTTTGTTTCTAGTCTCAAAATGTTCGTTAAATTTCAATTCATAATTCAATTCAATTCAATTGAAATTTTTTGACTAGTTGAATCATAAAAAACGTGAGAGTGATAAAAGTTGGCATTTTCCCTATGTACAGGGTGTTATGCCGACTACATCGCAGTACTGCAGGTCTCGGACTGTCAGGTATAGTCGAATAGTCGAAAAGTCGATAAACATGAGAGCGAAAGAAATATCTGGATCGGCCGCTCGATTTTAGACAGTCGAAATTCGATCAACGCGATCGTAGTCACAGATCGTAGCCGTGGATTTCGATGCCTAAAAGTCGAGCGGCGAACCAGATATTTCACACTGTATACGTATGCAAATAATGTAAACTTCAATCATTTTTTTTATCACTAATATACGGTAAAAGTCAATGAACTTCGTCTCATGTTGTAGAACTTGTTTCAAGCTATTCACCAGTAAAATTTCACTCAAATCTGTCGAAAACCGCTTTTACAAGCTAACAACCTTAAAAAAAAAAAACAATAATTTTTTTTTCAGCTTTCAACTACCTAAAACTATACTTTGACATAAAAAAACGACCTGCGTGAAGAATGAGCCCTGTCCTAGATTTAGAGGTGCCGCATCGGACTTTTGTCTTTCTGATTACCGCATGCCCAGAACAACACTCTGACATCTAAAAAAAATTATTTTTACGGAAAGGATGCCACATGACATTTTGTGCCGCTAGGGGCGCTATACCGAGGCAGAGACCATGTGCAAGACAATAAGTGTACATAAATTCCCGAGGATGAAGAATTTGAAAAGAAATGGCTGTTAGCTAGACTTGAAAAACATTTCGTATAACCTCTTCATCGCGCGTGTGTAGCTGTCATTTCAATCCAATGTTAGGTTTCAGCTTCGGTGCTGCCGCCTACGTAAAGCTTGTCGTGTCGGGATCTTCATTTGCGTTCGAACGATTATAAATGCTATTACATGAAGTTTCAGGGCAATTTTGAAGTAACAAGATTTTTTTGAGATGTTACAGTGTGATTTTAGGGGTACGAATTTTCGCCTCGGCCTTCGGCTCGGATTATAAACTCTAATTCGTCGGAAAATACTTAATCGGCCTAGTGACATAATGTACTATTGGAACAAATAAATTTCAATTGGTGTGATTATAGTAAAAGCTGCGCAAAGTTCGTCACTTGAGCTGGCGTGGGTAGCATAATCCTCCCGTGTTGCACACGATATTTTTAATTACACGTGCATGAAAACACCGATTTTCCGAGCCAAATTTCCGATCTATAGTATGTAGTGATATCTGATGACAACTGTCGACGTAACCTGTAAACACAAACGGGGTCCAGGGGCAAAGCCCCTGTCCGGATCCGGGGGCGAAACCCCTGGTAGGGGGTTCGGGGGGGGGGGGGGGGGGAAGCCCCCCGACTACTAAAAAAATAGATTTTCATTTGAAACAATAAGAGTAGTCAACGTGTTAAGAAAAAAATTCTAATTCCTATATACATCTTTTATTCAAATTATAATTCCCACCATATTTATGGACATTGTCCCTGAATTTTATTTTCAGAATTATTATGATATAGTACATTCCCAACTGACTGCCTTCTGCAATTTTCTCTCTTGAATAGCACTGCTTGAAAATGTTCAAACAGATCTTCCAACGCAACGAGGTACAGACAACGATGTAAACACAAAGTATAAGGTCGCTGTGCGGTGTGCTATCACTCAGTGCCCAGAATCCATTCCCGCACGCAAAAACGTAAACAAACCATCCCCGCACGGAAATACGGAAACAAACCATTCCCGCACGCTAAAAGAATTCATTACCGCACGCTAAATTGCATGCGGGAAAAAGGCACTTTGCGCACGCAAAACCGTGTGCAAAATCCAACTTTGCTCACGCCGTGTGGTAATAGTACTTTTCGATACTAGTGCGAAAGAGATGATTCTCGGACGAGTGTGAAGTTTTTCGCCCGAGCGAAGCAAGGATGACAATCACACGAGTCGAGAATCATCTTTCGCACGTGTATCGAACTTCATTTTTCAACACAGCGCGCGTTAAGTTGAATTTTATGCACGCGAAGCGTGCGCAATATTGAACTTTGCGCACGCCGTGTGGAAATAGTACTTTTCGATACTAGTGCGAAAGTGTTGATTCTCGGACGAGTGTGAAGTTTTTCACCCGAGCGAAGCGAGGGTGACAATCACACGAGTCGAGAATCATCTTTCGCACGTGTGTCGAACTTCATTTTTCAACACAGCGCGCGTGAAGTTGAATTTTATGCACGCGAAGCGTGCGCAAAATCTAACTTTGCGCACGCCGTGTGGAAAAATATCATATGAAATTAATCAATTTTCAAATTTGCAGATGTTGATTTTGATGTCTGAATCTTTAAATATATAGTGAATCATGCGGCTTCCCATATCCCGGTCGAGTTTGTCTAATCCGCAACCGAGTTTTGGTATCGAGAGGGATTTGTTTTTATCCCTAATTAACGATGTCTTTAACTTCGCTAAGGTGTTATACATTATTTCGTTTGTCGGTTTGTCGAAGTGTTGTTCTTTCATGACTAAATTGTAAATTGTGTGTCGGGGGTACTGAACCATAATAATGTATGTTACTCGCCCATTCGTTGATTGCAATCTTTTGCGCTGTATGAGTCCGTTCATTACCATCTGGTCCGCGATGTTTCGTGATGCTTTACAGTCAGCTGAGATACAGTGGGCTAAATTGTCTTTTTGTAACACATGCACGATTTTCGCGTTTTTTTGACCTAATAATAGGGCTAGAAGTAGCCGTTTATTGACCGGCGGGCAAAAAAAAGTCGGTAGCGGGCAAAAAAAGTTCTTTTTTGCCCGCTACCGACTTTGAGCGGGCAAAAATGAACTTTTTTTGCCCGCTACTGACTTTTTTTGCCCGCTACCGATTTCTTTTGCTCGCTTCCTTAAAATCGCTCAAAAACGCGAAAATCGTGCTGTCACAAAAAATATGGTGTGCACCAAGGGCTAAGTGGGCTTTTTGACCTCGTGTGGTTGCAGTACTCGTCTTCGGCTCGCAGACGCACTCGTCTTCGACTTGTGCTACCTCGCCTCTGACTCGTACTGCAAACTCCACACTCGGTCTAAAAAAGCCCACTTTACGCCATTGGTACACAATATACTATTTTGCTTTAGTAAATCTCCGTCTATATATCTCTTTGATATTTCGATTCTGTGTCAGGGGAAGGAAATCTAAGTCTACAAGGAACTGTCTGTACGATGGTGTGAAATTTCAGGATTTGGTGGTAGGGGAACTCGGGGCAAATTGAACCATGAAAAGTTTAAAGTGATGAAACAATTTATTTTCACAATCAATTCTTTCGTAAATAATTTTGAGATGGGCTTTGATCTTTAATAAACAGCAATCGATTATAAGAATTAGTCATTTTAAATAAATATTATTATTAAAAACAATTATAATGAATGAGTCAAAAAGGTTCAATTTGCCCCAGGACTGGGGTAAATTGAACTTGAGTCGGGGCAAATCGAATTTATGCAGAAAAATATTAGAAAATAGTTACTTACCAAATTTAAATTGTTTTGTTTGAAATAGTACAATATTCTATTGTAGTTATATATTAAAATCTGTTCCAAATGTAGAAGAAATTTCATCTAATTAATTAATGACAACTTATAACCCTTCTTGTGTCAGACAGACAGGAATTTGAACGATGCGCATCTTTTACGCGCAACCTCCTTCAAAACCATTGTCTCACGGACAGTCATTTTACCCCGACCAATTTGCCCCAAAGCTATATTTTCAAAATAATATTTATTTCAACCGATATAACTAATACTTTCAATATTGTTATAATTGTTGATGAATAGTTTAATGATTGCAGAAGTCGATAAAATAAATTTTAATCTAAAAACTTCATGAGAAGTACATGTAAACTAAGAATTAAAATCACGAAAATTATGGTTAGAGAGCACCAAAATATTCATTTAGCTCCTTTTTCTCAGGAATACGAAAATTTTAAAACCCATCGATTTCTTTATTATCGCGATGATATTAGACTTCTTCATTTTTATTTTCACGTGTTTACATTTACCCATATCAGAATAATTACAGAAATTCAATTTACCCCAGAGTTCAATTTACCCCGGTCTCCCCTACTCTCTTAAAAGAAATCAGTGGAATTTCACTGATTCAACCAGTGAGTCCGGGCTCACTGATTCAACCAGTGAGTCCGGGCTCACTGAGTTAACCAGTGAACCTCGATCAGCTGTGCGCGCGCATGCGCGTAAGTATAATTATATTGGTCATGTTCTGAGTGGTTCTGACTGGTTCAATCAGTGGAATTCACTGGTTGAATCAGTGAATTATCCCCACTTCTATGTTTACTGGTTGAATCAGTAAGATTTCACTGGGCAATCAGTGAGATCCACTAGTAAATCAGTGAAATTCCACTGATTTCCCACTGATTTCTTTTAAGAGAGTAGATGTACTGGCTTGTGGGTTGTTGCTCGCGAGTTGTATCTCGTAAGCTGACTTCCGCGTTTCTTGTGTATTTTGAGTCATGTGGGTCTTGTGTAGAGTCTGTAGCAGGTTCGTTACTTGATTTGGACAATTTTCTCTAGACTATTCTACGTTTATATACCGAGGTTGTTGCAGTCTTATTTGAGTGGTTTTCAGTCTGATTGTTACTACGACCTGTCTCGTCGGTAAAATCGGTTTTCAGTCGATTTTTTTTTTTTTGTGTTCGGATACTATAGAGGATTTTGTCTGTCTTTTTCGTTTGGGCATTGTCACTCTAAATGAAATGGTGTCTACGTGCGAACCGAAGGGTGAATCACAACGGAAATCTGGTGTACACACGGTCGGAAATGTTGGGAAATATTGGGAGATATCGAGAGATATCGGGAGATATTGGGAGATATCACGGTCGGAAATGTTGGGAAATATTGGGAGATATTGGGAGATATTAGGAGGTATTGGGAGATATTGGGAGATATTAGGAGGTATTGGGAGATATTGGGAGATATATGGGGAGATATTTAGAAAAAGAGATATGGTGTATGCATTTCCGCTTGTGATTCACCCCTCGGAGATAATTAAATCCACATGACAAATTTCGCATTGATCCGTTGTATAGTTTCTTCACCAGAAAATTAGAAAAAAGCGATAAAATTAGCGAAAAAAAAGGGAATCCCCCCTTAATCCCCATCGTAATAGGCGTGATGTCGGGTCTTTGGAGTTGCTTAACCAGAGTAACGGTTTATGGTCTGTTACGAGTGTAAATTACCTTCCGTATAAATATGGCCT
Organism: Tenthredo mesomela; assembly: GCA_943736025.1. Lineage (NCBI taxonomy): Eukaryota > Metazoa > Arthropoda > Insecta > Hymenoptera > Tenthredinidae > Tenthredo > Tenthredo mesomela. Next base: position 7,870,393 of record OX031022.1, read on the forward strand.
GAAATGTTTCACAGCGTCTATGATGGCTAATAGTTCTTTGTCAGTTGTTGAGTAATTAATTTCCGCTTTTTGAAGGGCTCTTGATGTATAAGGGGCATTCAACGGCAAATCGACCTGGTCGTGACCCTCGAATTCTCAGATCTGGTTCGCGATTTTTTGTAAAATACTTCTAATTTTGAGTAGCAATTACGATTTTTTTCAGATTTTTTTAAATAAATTTGAGCGCGCCATGATTTTTTGAATTTTTTTTTTCCAACACCCCGATGGCCGAAAAATGTGAAAAAATTCTGAAAAATTCTGTGTCAGATTCATTCAAAATTCAGTCAAAATTCAATTTCACAGAACGAGTTGCTATCAAATGCCAGATGCAAGCACTTCCACCAAAGTAACGATAATAATGACGGAATCTCAACAAGCCAGTTTAAAAAAAAGACGGACTTCGTAACCTTACCAGGAACACGCATCTCCAGCTAGTTATCATTTCATATGCCACGATTTCTAGAAACAAAGAAATTGTCCATTTATTGCTTAGTGCAATGCGCGAATGCAAGTAGAGGATGGCATGAAAATGATATATTATAAAACTGTCTCATCTGAAAAAAGGCATGAGTACCTACAATCGAACTTCATTGACATCTACCAAAATTGTTGAAAATGATTTCCAAATCCCTAAAAAGCGTTTTTGTCAATGCTTGAAAAAATAGGAGCGCATTCTTTGTAAACCAGATCTGAGAGCTCGAGGGTCACGACCAGGTCGATTTGGCGTGGAACGCCTTATATTGGTAAGTCCTCGCCAATCTTACCTTGGCTAAGGACCGCACCGATGGCAAAACTCGATGCGTCCCGTTGTCAGTACGAAAGGTTGTGTGAAATCCGGATATTGTAAAATATTTTCCTTGCAAACACTGTCCCGTAAGGTTTAAAATGCCGATTGGTGTTCGGATGTCCAAACAACGGAAATATTTTTCTTTAATAGGTTATTCATAGGTTTCGCGATTCTAGCTAGGTTAGGAATGAATCTACCATAGTATCCGATTAGTCCCAGGAAATGTTTTATTTGCTTAGCATTCTTAGGAATCGCATCATTTTTGACAGCTGCCATTTTATCAGGGTTTGGTTTCACTCCGTCCTGAGTGATGATATGGCCTAGTAGGCTACCTCTGTCCGTAAGAACTCACATTTGTCGGCTTGCAGGGTTAGTCCTGTGTTCGATAGTCTTTCCATTAACTTTCTGAATCTTATCGCGTGTTCTTTCAATGACCTTGCGTAAATAACTGTGTCATCTAGATAATATATACGAAAATCTCGCTGCCTAGTAATCCTCAGTTTTTCCAATAATTTGGGTTGACTTTACAACAATTAATGGTGAGCCGAGAAGTAATCCTCAATGATGCTCGGACGCTCTTCGTCGACTCTGGATGTCGCGGCGTCCATGCGAAATTCCTATTGCTCGTTTAAATCTTCGTCATTAGCGTGCTCTGCGCTACCGCCTACCGCAACATTTATCTGTGCGTCGTTTCTTTGTCCGTAAGCCCTGCGCACACGACGCTTGTTTCAATGCTGGATTGCCTGCTTGATCTCGCTGCTGGGTTCCAAGCCAGCTGTTCTGCTGGACATTGTGATGGCTCCTCTGCTATGTTGGCTGCACACGATGTGTGTTGCTGGGTTGGGTCTGTAGGTGGCTCCGATGCATGCGAAGTGACCGTTCAAAAACAGACTTCAGAAATTCAAGCCTAGGTTGTGGCGTCGTCCGTGGCTCCGTACACTGATAGAAGGATTTCTTAACTGTTAATAAATACATTTATTTGGAAACATTTTTTGATTTTTTAAATATAAATAAATATTTTCTAACATTTAACAAATCAATTTTGTGCACAACAAATATTTATTAACAGTTAACAGATATTTATTAATTATACGAGTTAATAGATCATTTGTTAAATATGAATAAATCTTATTGAATATTAACAAATCCTTCTATCAGTGTAGTCCTGGTAGCCATATATATCCACGTGACACAACCCGACGTTCTCATTGGTCAACATTCTGATATCCCAGAGAAACCAGCACGAAAAATACGACATGATCTATCACGGAATTCCAGCACGCGTTCAAGTAAGGAAGTACGCACTGACGTCATTTTCCATCACGGCAGCCATCAGGGTTGCCATCACAGCGCCCTGCAGGCAATCCAGCATTGAAACAAGCGTCGTGTGCGCAGGGCTTAATTTGGGCTGTTATAGTTTCGATTACCGCCATCAAATCGGTTGTTAAAATGGTTCCGACGTCCGCGTGGACTATTATTCCATTATTCCCAATGACCGGACAGCTAAGGTTGACGCTCCAGTAGCCGAACATCCATACGAAATTGTATTTCTGTCTCTCTTGCATACACTTTCTGTCCGGTAACTGGGACTTGTCCGGCCGTTGGGAGGTTTACTTTATATGGTTGCGCGTTACTCGGTCCGCGGTTATGTTGTTCGCGTTGATTGTACTGTGTGTTCTGAGGATTGATACTGGGAAAGTTAGATTGGGGATTTCGTTGATTCTGTTGTTTTCGCCCGCGACATTCATCAAATGTGTGACCAATTACTTTGCAAAATGTGCAGTGCTTGCCGGCACGTTCCATCCGTCCACAGTTGTCAACGGTATGGCCTGGCTCTTTACAATAATTACAGTAGAGCTTAACTTGATATTCTGGTCCCGAATTGCGTTTCGGATATTATTTGTTTGTATAATCTAGCATCAGGTTGACATCGTGGGACGGCCTTAAGGTTTTTCTTCCGTCCAAGAACTTTTCAAATCGTATTGTTAAATCTATAGCTTCACGTAATGTTCCTGATTTTTCTTAAGTTACTATTATTTCGATTTCATCTTTCAAACCTTTTATGAATGATCAACCAGCTAAATCTCTTATGGATCTATTTGTCATAACGACGTGATCTGGTTTATCTGAATTTCCGGATATTTCCAATGCCGTCTCGACGAGTCTTTCCATCCGCATGCCGTATTCTAGTACACTCTCGCCCTGGTTCTGCACTGCTCGTGTAATTTGCGCTTGTATATCCGGTAACAGTTCTTTTGGCTTGTATGCACGTTTTAAATCTCCTAACAGGTCGTTACGGTACAATAGATTGGCGCTGGCTTTTAGAGTTTCATGTTCGGTTTACCCAGTTTCACCGAGTGAGTAGTGATACTTCATGCGCTTTTGTCTGCTCCCACTGATAAAACCCGACGCTGCCCTCCTAATATTCATGCTATAAAAAAAAGTTTCGAATAAAAAAGTGAGGAAATTTAATTTAGAAGGGTCTCTATAGTTCTTTTGTGTAGAATGAACCGGTCTCGAGATATCGAATTAAACGCGTTATTGGCGATAGTGGCGCCACCGACACTCGGGGAACACCTCAAATTCAGCATTATGCTCAGAATAAACCCTTTTAACAAGTCGCACCATCAGCTAAATGGTTCCATAACTAATCAACACGAAAACATTTCAACACGTCCATTCAACACACAACAATGCAACACAGAACAATTTAAACACATACAAATTCAACACATCTCATGTGAATCTTAACACACTGGACGCTGATTAGCATTTGTTGGTGTGTGTGGTGTCCCTAAATGTTGAATTTCATTTGTGTCAAATTTGTATGTGTGTTGAATTGATGTGTTATGATGAAATGACTATGTGGTCATTAGTCCTGTCACCAGCTAAATTATGTTATTTAATGTAGATTTCGCATTTTTGAGCGATATATGGACCAGATTCCACCGGCGCTCAATTCTAGAGCAATATGACGTCACATATAAATTTAGAACAACCTCTGTGCAACTCCAGTGCAAACAAATCGAAAACGCTATAAGACTTACAGAATGGCGAGCGCTACAAACGTTGATCTGGTTAGCTGCATCCCTAGGTTATAGCCTCGTAGCTCCCAATCGTGTTGGCGATGTCCGTGAAGTGTCGCAGCTCAGGAATACGATGAACCCTGATGGGTCTCTGCAGAGTGAGACGTGTTCAGGGGTCGCAGACTCGACACCTCGCTGATCCATTACTGATATTGGATTCTTCTAGTCCGTATTCTTCTCACAATGCTCCTGAATTATCTTGCACTTCGTAGCGAGGCCCTTTGCCGCTGCCTTGTTTTATGATTGCGATTGTGCGTTCGTTGAGTTCGTGCCTCGCTTTTACAACACAGGGTAACCAAACTTAGGTGATGAATAATCCGGAAAACGAGGGGTTCCGCTGCCACCAGTTGCGACGTCACCACAGAATACTTGTTCCCAAACCTTGGGGTTCTATCTCACTTTTAGCGTTATGCACAATTAGAGGAATGTAATGGAGTTGTTCTAGGTATTGTGTAGAGTGAATTCAACTCGACTTGTAGTATCATTGTACTGATTGTGTTAATTCGTCGTTAACGTTTTGACGTGAAAAGTATATCGGTTCAATTGGAACAGTTTAGTTTGGCGATTAGATGAGAAGTCAGTGGTTTGAGAATCGTAGGATACGTGATTTGCTTCACGATAGTTTGATAAGCTCGGATGATTGAGGTTTCGATGTGAGAAGTATATCGTTTGATTTTTAAGAGTTCAGTTGGATGATGAGTAGTCGGTGGTTTAATAATCGGTTAAAGAGTTGGTGGTTCGAGATTAGAATGAATAGTAGGTGGTAGGAACGAGATTTGGAGAAGGTAGACTCGGTTTTGGGAAGGGTTTTCGGATGAGTTGCATCATGTGTCACCGTGTGCAACGCGCACGATTCTATCGGAAGGTGGGGATCGGGTAAAGTTGACGATAAGCGGTTTGGCTGAAACAAGGTGACGGATCGGATGGTTACTGGAAAGAAGAGGAGTTGCGACGTAACAATATTATGAGTAAAGAAATTCTTTTCAAATTTAAACCCGGAAGAAAGCGTTTCAAACCTGCATGACTATAAATATCCACATATTCGATATGGCGCTAAGGAAGACTTATACGAGTTGATGTTATTAAAAAAGTTTTACGCCTCCGTTCCCGAGTCGAAATTTAACGCCTCATTAGAACCTCAAAATTTTACCGTTGGGAGGTTTTTGAGGGTCTAGAGAGGTTTATTTTGTATGGGAATTGAAACCCTCTTTAGCGCCTAAAACTCGTAGTTACCAGACAAATGCAGCATTTTAGGGTCAAATGAGGATCTCACGAGAACCTCGCGAGAACCTCGTAGAACCCGGCTCCCTAGTAGAAATCTCGGTAGAAGATTGGGCTAGCCGTCATATCGGAGCCCGTAATTTATTTTCGTGCAATTAAAAAGTAATGATAGTAGAAAAAAAAGTAGCAAATTTTACGAATTTTATCGTCAATTGACCGAACCTACGCATTATATCGATGAAACCGCATTTTACATCCATTGAAAAAACCGCCGCATTATTAGTCCCCGCCGGGATTTGAACCCACGTCCGCTCGATTTCTAGTCGCACGCCCTAACCACTACGCTAAACTACCATATGGCATGGGACTCAACACTTTCTTACTTGTTCAGGGCCTATCAAAGTGTCAAGTTGTTACTCGAAATATTTCAATGACATCAAAATGTTTCATTTGCAGGGCTAGATTAAAGTCCTTGCATATTTTATTACGATTAATTACTGAATATTATATGATATATTTTTTGTTTACGCGGTCATATGTGTTTATCCGAATTAAATATACCATTTTGATGTAAAAAAAATGTTTCAGAAGGTCCACTATAATTTTTATGTTTATTTCGGCAATTTTTTTTTTTAGTTAAAACAACATAAATTCACTCACAGTGGCAAATCGTTCTGTCGCAAGAACTAAAAACAGTGTTGAAACTAGCGTAAAAATTTTACTTCGTTTCCTGGAACATTTTTTTTTTTCTCTAACAGTGTAACCTATGTATTTCATATTTTACAAATCCGGTAAACCGATCGAGCAGTGATATTGGGATTTATTATTGTATAATCCACAACTGATCCTGATAGGCGCCTTTGTGTTGTCAATTAAGCCTAATTACCGAACAAATTTCTACACGGAAATTTTCAGTAAAACGATTTACTTGAATTTTGACTTATTGCAAAAATGTATTTGCTGCAAGTAAATTTTTATCTGTGGCAACCAAACTATATTTGTGACAGTGAGAAGATTTGTTCACTTTAAATATATTTATTCCGTAGATTCTGTTTCCGCCAATTAGAGATTTTTTTGAAGCAAATACATTTTTTTATTGTTACGAAAGAAATTGGGTTGCCAAAGATGAAAATGTACTTGGTGAAAATTATATTTTAAACGAAGTCCAGATTCAAATAAATCATTTTCTGAGTGTAGGTTTCAATATTTATTATCATTCGAGTATACTCGACACTTGATCGAGCTCTGTGAGTATCAAAATAGGTCCTCAATTATGACTGCGGAGGACTTGGAGGTCCTAAACGGACGCTCGAGGTCGATCGGTGTTCAAAGAGGTGCATATGTACGCTATGAGTACTAAAGTAGGCGCTAAATTTTGGCTACGGAGGGCCTGGAGGTTCAAAATAGGCGCTTGAGATGATAGCGGGGTCTAAAGAGGTTGAGGTAGATGCTGAGAGGATCAAAATAGGGGCTAAATTTCGACTCGGGTTTCGCCACATAATAAATTACACCTACTTCACTGCGTGTCGGCAGGAGATCTGTACGATGTTAAATATACAGGGTAGATATACCATGTAGACCTCTAATCGTTTCTTCCGATCGTCTATGCTCATATTGCACAGATATCACGTGGGACGTGCAAGCAAGCGAGAACTAGACAGCTTAATAACGAATAATTCCAAAGATCGAATGAAATGGTCACAACGGTGATAATCGGTTTGACGTCGTACACACTCACACTCACAATTCACATGATTCTGATATATAAAATCCTAAGGATCGTTTCACTCTTACGTAACACATACAGAGTGAATTCCTAATGGGTAGACGGGGAAAGATAGGCAAATACCAAATGCGCATGCGCAAGCCTCCAAGCGCAGGTGGTTTTTCAGGGCGGCCAACCGTCGGAAATATGAAATTTATATACGACAGATCGTCGCGATGTATTACTCAAATATTTTTCAGTTCCCCGAGTCGAAATTTTAACCCTGCTTTGATTCTTCCAGCGCCTATTTAAACCTCCTATGATACTATTCGACCTAGAGCTCCTACAGTGAACCTCTAAGTTCTCCATTTACTACGTTTGCTCCTCCTTTGGACCCCCAACTCTTTCCGAGTAGAAATTTTAACCCTGCTTTGATTCTTCCAGCGCCTATTTGAACCTCCTATGATACTATTCGACCTAGAGCTCCTACAGTAAATTTCAGTATCATAGGAGGTTTACATAGGCGCTGGGACAACGAGTATATATGACAAAGTATGAGTCTCATCTGCCGCTACTATTTTGTTTTTTTGCAAATGGGAGGAGGTCGAGGGTTTTCCTAGGTGCTCGCGAGCTCCTACTTTGAACCTAAACATTGAAGATCGTCCAATAACGGCCCATTTGAGGTTCAAAGTAGGCGCTAATTACAATGCGAGTTAACCCTCCTGTGATCCTCCACATCCTGATTTGAACCTAGAAGTATAGGTTCAATGGAGGCGCTAAATTTCGACTCGGGGAGTCTCGACCATAGACATAGAGCATGGACTGCGCATTCCCTATACTGCCTCTGGTAACGCCAAAAGTGAGAGAGAAGGGTAACACAGGCGGCCAATCTCTGTCTCTTTCTAAGCATTTGACGTTGTTGGTTGGAAAGAAACAGATTTGGCCGCGTGTGTTACCCTTCTCTCTCTACGGACCGAGCGATTTTCGGCCCCAATGCGCAGTCCATGCTTTATGTCTATGGTCTCGACAGTACGAGAAACCTCGCGCGTCTGAGCAGCCGAGACTTCTTTCGGACCACGTGACTCGACCACCGCCAGCGCCACGATCAGTCGTGAACATCGTGAATAGCCGAAACACGTGTATTTCAAATGGAGAAATCCATCTACTTGGTGGGAAGGGTAATGGTGCCGTCCCATGTAGGCCCGGATCGCCGGAATCCGGAATCACGGAACGGAATGGACGGAAAAGTCACTAGAATCCGCGTTCCGCTAATTTCATTCTGTCGTATTTTTACGGAATGGTGGATCCGTCCGGTATTCGCAAATTATAGTCGTAAATAATTTTGCTTTGAGAAATTGATGCACTTTTGGAAGTCTTGACTAACCGAATCATCATTAATAGACACATTTGAGGATCCATGATCAAATTTGTATCTACACACGCGCCTTTCTACAATTCGCAGGGTTATGTTCATGTAGAAGTATACACAAGTTCCGTGCTCTGTTCCGTCTATTTGCATTTCCCTGCGTCCCATGTACCCAAATTCCGGAACGGAATGCCGGAACGTCAAGTTTTATTTGATGAAATAATCAATTATAGTTACAGAATTTGATCTTGAATAGAAGCTAATTAAATAAATTACATATATTGATACAAAAATTGTATATAAACAGACAAATAAAGCCGAATAGCACAAATATGGATCGGCTCCGTTCCGTCGTTCCGTGCAGTTTTGGTACATGGGACGGCAGGGTTTTTCAAGACCCGGAACGGATTCGGAAATACACTAGATTTCGTCTGCGTTCCGTTCCGTGATTCCGGATTCCGGCGATCCGGGCCTACATCCCGTGTAGAAATTGTACCGTGGCCCAGGCCGGACTCCGTAAATGTTTGCCGGAATACAGATAGGGCCCAGATTTGGCTGAGCTGTGGCAGCCTGTTAGGGTTCTGGCTAGATGTCCCCGTTTTAGATACAGTGCCCGATCGGGGATTGACTAGGCTAGCAATGATCGCACCCTACTCGCGCCATAATTTCTGCCACGGCTGTGCCTAAACTGCGTATATTCATATACAAATCTGGGTGTGATTTATACGCTGAATACAAATTTCCCGTTTATAAATCATTTATCACTTTGAGATATCGATATTATCACATGAAAATTAAAAAAAAAAAAAAAAATGAATGAACATCAAGAAATTTTTATTTTTTTTTTTTATTTTTTTATCTTATCGGGATTTGAACCCAAGTCCGCTCGCATTCGCTGTATTACTAATCGCACGCTCTACCTACTACGCCAAACTGCTCTATGGTATCGGTATAATATCTTTCTATTTGTTGAATCTTATGATTAAGGTGTCAAATTAGAGTTAAAAGACATTTCAATCTCACCAATCAATATCATGAATCATGATTGATCAATGTCAAGGCGAGATGAATTATTTTATGATACGAGTTCTAGTATATTATGTGGCATGCCCGTAAACCAAGTGTTTTTCAAGCGAGTTCTGAAATCATTATTCGAGTCAAAAACAGTTTACGGGCGCGCCCCTTACCATTATTATTATTATTATTTTTTTTTTCGGCACAGGCATGAAAAGTCACTTTGACACCAGTTGAGATTCGCACTTGATCCGACGAAGAGTGAGGTTATGGCGCGATATGTCACGCACTTTGAACTGCGCATCCCGACTGCCGTATAAAGACTTTGGAGGTGCTCGTATCAAAACTAAATTTTCACCACTGATATATAACTTTCAACTTTATAAAGAACGATAACGTTCTGTTTTAATGAATACCGGTACCTTGAATTAACATATAGTACATCGATGGCAACAGCTGAGCTGCAGGTAGGCGTTTCACGACTTGAAATCGATTAATCGAAGTCGGTTCTTCGCACAGTGATACTAGCGCCACTATAGGACCTGGGCAGCGTTGCAAGTCTGGCAAGCCACACATCTGCCTGGTATTGCCTATTTTGATAATAAGGCACCCCACAACGGGGCCACTTCAGGGCCTGAGCCTTTTTGCAAGTCTGGCAAGCCATAAATTTGCCTGATGTGGCCCATGTTGATATTAGGGCATGCCACAGTCAATTTCTACACGGGATGGGACGGCACCATTAGTGTTGAGATAAAAAAAGGGAATCGATTTTGAATTACTTGGAGCCAATTTGGTGGGCGCCCGCTAGAAAATTCCTCCGAGCTCTAAATAAGGACCACCAGAGAATGTTTAAAATAAATCGACGTTCAATTTTTTTCTTCTACAATACTAAACGCTGTTCTTAAAACAAGACGAATCCTCACACAAAATTTTAACTCTCCAGCCCAACTCTAAGGGCTGGCGCAACCCATTTTTCTAATGCTTATTCAATTTTTTCCTCACATGAAATTCTTATGAAGCCCATTCGGAATGGGATTTTTGGATTATTCATTTCGAATTTAAAGCCAGAATTCAAAAAGGTTGATTCGAAAAAATAAGAGATGTTTTAGCGACGAGCTCCTTTTCTCCGTTGTAACACAAGAACTACTGGATCGATTGATTCCGAGACTTGACTAGACACAAGTTGGAGCAAATCGTATTGTTTGAGACTAGGATCATAAATATCCGTTTATTGGTTCTCGAGGTGTCGTGAATAAAAAAATCTTCTTCCAAATTTGGTTTTGTGAATGACTCGGAAACTACTGGACCGATAACATCCAAAATCTGATCAGTTCTAAGTTTGGTAGAACCGCATCGGTTGATACAAAGAAGGTTGAAAACGGATGATTCGTTATCGAGATATCACGATCTTCCACTCTTTCATTCTCTCGAGTCTAAAACATGCGACAACATATTACGAATATCAACACTGTGATATAATTTTGATTATTTTTAGCACGCGGATTCTGGCCAATCAGAGCGCGGTATTTGATGATGTGAAGGACATCCCAATTCGTTATTAAGGTGCCACAGTACTGGCGTGTCCTATATATATTTTGTGACGTCAGAATCGTGAAATACGAGGATTTTCGTCGACAAATTGAGCCCAAACGAGAAAACGAATTCCACGGGTATTGTTTTTTTATGAAAGCTTAAATTGATCTGTAGGGCGCTTACTTAGTGATTTTCAGCGTAGATTACCCAGTAATGTGTATTGCGAATAAATAAAAGTGACAGGTCTTTTATACATATTCAACATGGCGGCATCAGAATCCGGCCATTACCGACTTGTCGTATTTTCGCCGCATCCAGGAGATTAAAACGTCTATCACTCAACACAGGGAGTAAGCGCCCCGTAGGAATACACACTTGTTTCAGGAAAACTTATTTCACCTATCTGCGTCCCGTAAATAAGGCTCAATTTGTCGACGAAATTCCTCGTATTTGACGTCTCGGTATGACATATATCTATCGAAAATCTGAGAATTGACTTCCGGTACTGTGGCACCTTAAACTGATAATTTACCCATAGCTTTTGATAATTTACCTCTAGCTTTGCAAATGTTTTTATAACTGTCAAATACCGTGATAAAAGTCAGAGAACTCCGTGAATAATTTCTAATTTTTTCTAACCTGCCGCTCTCTGCTTGGCCAAATCCGAATCCGAAAAATAATCCGTCGAATACCACTCGACCTTCAAAATGAATCGGTTATTTCCCTCATGTTTTGATCCTGCGTGGCAACGAACGGGCCAAGATTTGCACAAAAATCCCTCGCGCTGCGCGCTCGTGATTTTAGATCTGCGAAACTTAGCCCTCTCGATGCCACGCAGCAAAAAAAACGGGAAATATCCGATAATTTTGAAGGTCTTGTGATATTACTACTGATTATTTTTCCCATCCAAATTTCAGCCAATAGAATTGCACCATTTGCCGTTATTTTGCATAGCCTACACGATATTTAACTGATAATTTTGACAATTCCACTGGTAATTTCACGTGTGCTTTCACCGCGGTAATTTTTCATGTTAGCTATACAGGGCGATTCACTTTGCGCGCACCATTTGGTAATGGTAGATTCGTTGGAAAATTCTAAGACTGATTTTCCTTTACCAAAAAAGTCTTGGGTCTAATGGTTTTCGGACTATAGAAGATCTTAGTCCACCAATGACAGAGCCCACAGCTGCTCAAGTTAGGGCCGGGTCTAAAGTATAAGACTAGCAGTGCCCGTGGCAACTCGATTCCCAGTGAAATAAAAATAAATGATTCAATCTAGTGATAAATGTAAGTTACAGTTATTGTCGCCAGAGGTCACCAGGAGTTGTCTTCATTCAACATACGCTTTCGTTATTTGTGACCAGGACCACCGCTACGTCGGCTTCGTCCTCCGGGTCGACCGCACCGTAGTTTTCGTCCTCCAGGTTTACCGATACGTAGTTTTCGTCCTCCAGGTCGACTGCGCCGTAGTTTTCTCCCTCTAAGTCTACCGCACCGTAGTTTTTGTCCTCCAGGTTTACCGCTACGTAGTTTTTGTCCTTCAGGTCGACCGCACTGTAATTTTCGTCCTCCTGGTCAACCGCACCGTAGTTTTATCCCTCTAAGTCTACGGCACCGTAGTTTTCGTTCTCCAGGTTTACTGATACGTAGTTTTCGTCCTCCAGGACGACCGCGCCGTAATTTTCGTCCTCCTGGTCAACCGCTGCGTAGTTTTTGTCCTCCAGGTCGACCGCACTGTAGTTTTGTTCCTCGTAACTTTATTCTTGGGGGTTAAGGGGACCAGTACAGCGACTTTTCGAGAAATTATCATAGTCCGGAATCAATTTATTTCATAACCAAAGTTCATTTCACATGAAAATATTTTTCTTTTTCAAAATCATGTGTCGTAAGGATTTTAGAGCACCGTTGGACCGATTCAGGTCATCTTGGATTCATTTTCTTCGGAAAACAAATCCTCATCATGTGAATGTAGGAATTTTAAAATAAAAAATTATGTCACAAGTTATGATCAATTTACCAAATTTGCAAAAATTATTATCACTCATTTCTTAAATAACTTGGCCAAAACGAAAATTTTTCAAAATTCCTACAGTCACATGATGAGGATTTGTTTTCTGAAGAAAATGAATCCAAGATGACCTGAATCGGTCCAACGGTGCTCTGAAATCCTTACGACACATGATTTTGAAAAAGAAAAATATTTTAATGTGAAATGAACTTTGGTTATGAAATAAATTGATTTCGGACTATGATAATTTCTCGAAAAGTCGCTGTGCTGGTCCCCTTAAATCGTATCACAGAAATTCGCTAAAAAATTAATTGATCAATCAATTGATTCTTGTTTCTGTCCAAGGATTAATCACCTCTAGTTTTTATACAAAGAATTATTACAAACTACGGTGCGGTCGAGCTATCGGACGAACACTACGGTGCGGTGGGCCGAGAAGACGTACACTACGCAGCGGTAGACCTGGAGGACGAAAACTACGTAGCGGTGAACCTGGAAGACAAAAAATACGGTGCGGTCGACCTGGAGGACAAAAACTACGTAGCGGTGAACCTGGAGGCCAAAACCTACGGTGCGATAGACTGAGAGGGACGAAACTAGCGCGCGGTCGACCTGGAGGACGAAAACTACGGTGCCGTAGACTTAGAGGGACGAAACTACGGTGCGGTTGACCAGGAGGACGAAAACTACGTATCGGTAAACCTGGAGAACGAAAACTACGGTGCCGTAGACTAAGAGGGATGAAACTACGGTGCGGTTAACCAGGAGGACGAAAATCACAGCGCGGTCGACCTGGAGGACAAAAAATACGTAGCGGTAAACCTGGAGGACAAAAAATACGTAGCGGTAGACTAAGAGGGAGGAATATACGGCGCGGTCGACCTGGAGGACGAAAACTACGTATCGGTAAACCTGAAGGACGAAAACTACGGTGCGGTCGACCCGGAGGACGAAGCCGACGTAGCGGTGGTCCTGGTCACAAATAACGAAAGCGTATGTTGAATGAAGACAACTCCTGGTGACCTCTGGCGACAATAACTGTAACTTAAATTTATCACTAGATTGAATCATTTATTTTTATTTTACTGGGAATCGAGTTGCCACGGGCACTGCTCGTCTTATACTTTAGACCCGGCCCTAACTTGAGCAGCTGTGGGCTCTGTCATTGGTGGACTAAGATCTTCTATAGCCCGAAAACCATTAGACCCAAGACTTTTTGATAAAGGAAAATTAGTCTTAGAATTTTCCAACGAATCTACCATTACCAAATGGTGCGCGCAAAGTGAATCACCCTGTATATATAAAAAACAAAAGATTTTCCAATACAGTTAACGCTACATCGAATCTGACAGATTAAATTATAATAATTATGATTCTGTGAACTTGAAATTTTGATTTTTAATTGTGGATTTTGTCTCATGATGCAATTCTATGGGCCGAAATTCGGATGGAAAAATAATCCCCCGAATCCCGAGTCGAAATTTAGCGCCTACTTTAATACTCATAGCATCCAACTCAACCTCTCTAGATCCTATTTAGACCTCAAACTCTTATTTTGAACCCACAAGTCCTCAAGAGTCGAAATTTAGCGCCTACTTTGATACTCATAGCATCCAACTCAACGTCTCTAGATCTTATTTAGACCTCAAACTCCTATTTTGAACCTACAAGTCCTCCATAGTCGAAATTTAGCGCCTGCTTTGATACTCATAGCATCCAACTCATAACGTCTCTACAGATCCTGTTTAGACCTCAAACTCCTATTATCAACCTACAACTCTGTAGTCGAAATTCAGCGCCCGCTTGAGTACTCATAATAATTTAGCGCCTATTTTGATACTCATAAAGTCCGATCATCATGCAGCCGTGCATCGCTACGCGGCAGGGCGCAGTGAGGGTTTTGCGAGGTTCTCGTGAGATCCTCATTTGACCCTAAAATGTTGCATTTGTCTGGTAACTACGAGTTTTAGGCGCTAAAGAGGGTTTCAATTCCCATACAAAATAAACCTCTCTAGACCCTCAAAAACCTCCCAACGGTAAAATTTTGAGGTTCTAATGAGGCGTTAAATTTCGACTCGGGATACCACTCGAGCTTCAAAATTAATCGGGTATTTCCCTCAAGGTTCCCTGCAATCAAACGAACTCGTCAAGTTTTTCAGAAAAATCACTCGCCGCTCGTGATTTTCTAACCTGAAAAACTTGACTCCTTCATTTGTTTCCAACGAACCTATCGGGAAATACCCGATAATTTTGAAGCTCTTGTGGTATTATATGTGACAATTGCATCCTAGCTTTTGATAATTGCATCCTACCTTCTGATAATTGCACTCTAGCTTTGCGATAGTTTTTGTAACCCAATATCTGTCAAACATTCGAATCAAAAGTGAATATAATATAATTATACCTTATTATACTTGCTGCACTCTGCTTGGCCAGATCCGAATGCGAAAAATGAATGAGGTTGAAGTTTGTAACGTTAACGCAACAAAATAAATGTGCAAATTTTTTGATTTCATTACTTGAACGGTTCAAAAACAGCAAAATACGATCCATAATTTCCCAAATTTTAGTAAAACACACTTATCTCGCCTATTTGGCAACTTTAACAACGTTTGAGTCATGAAATAATGAATTTTTTCCAAAAATTTTGTTACGCTAACGTTACGAACTTCAACTTATCAAAAATAATCTATCGAATACCACTCGACCTTCAAAATGAATCGGTTATTTCCCTCATGTTTTGATCCTGCGTGGCAACGAACGGGCCAAGTTTTGCACAAAAATCACTCGCGCTGCGCGCTCGTGATTTTTGATCTGCAAAACTTAGCCTCTCGATGCCCCGCAGCAAAACAATCGGGAAATATCCGATAATTTTGAAGGTCTTGGGGTATTACTACAGAAAATGTAGTCATTCTTTTCACAAATATATCTAATACGATACACAAAACATTGATGATTCTGTTTTGTGGTAGACTTTTGTAGCAAAGAGCGAGATGAGAAAAGAAAATAACAATTTCATACTGCTTCCATGAAATGTGATGTGCAGCAATCTTCTGAATGAATTGCAAACAAAATTATGTTAACTGCTGCGGCGACGTTTGTGAAAACTTTCTCAAGGCATATAGGGTATGTATATCCGTCGTCAGGCTGCAAGTATCACTAGAACGGACTCCATTGTCTAGAAGTTTCACGGTGTAATTCTGAGTCTGGAAAATGTCGGATTAGCCTTAATGCATCTAAATAATTGTTCAGTATCCGTTAACCAAGATTGAAGAACAAGATTTCGAGTGGGACTTAAAGCCTGGCAGCTTTCGTTTGTTTGACTATATCTAATATAAAGAGCCGTTATTTTATGGCCAATTTCTTTATGGTTTCTGACTTTGTGAAATCCCTACCACTCCTTGTATACATTTGCGAACAATCACTTACTTTCGCATCTCCTTTTCAAGCTTCTTTTTAATTTTATGTCAATTTATGAGGCATACATGTCAATCTTTGCAACCTATATTCGACCGAGAGCCTTAGGGCTAAACGATATTAAAATCGAACAATACGTAGCGGGATTTTAGAATGTTTCTTCACTGACAATTAGTATAAGATAAAAAGCGAATCGTTTATTGTGGTGAAAACGTCGTCAGTAGGTGGAAAAAAAGTTTCAGTCATTCAAATCTCTTATCTTATGTATGAATCAACATTTGTTTCAAAGATATGAGACCCCAAACAGGATATGAAGTTTTGTCACATTTGATGTCTTGAGTAAATGATTTCCATCGGCAATATGGTAATATGTCTATTTACAATTATTATATTCCAAGTTACGTCGAATGAAATTAATATCACACACCTATTCATCTCAACTGTCCACAATAGAGAGCTTGCCAACGATACTGCACTCGATCAATCTCGCTGGTCATGCTACTGACGTTCGCCATTAATACACTTCACTTTCCGTATACGACGTTTAAATTTCGAACAACATCTCTGATCGAATTTATATTCGAATAAGATCATTTCATTACCATCTAGGGTTCATATTCCATATTCTATCCGGTATGACCCGACTATTTCATCAGTCATTCACCACTCAAGTTTGTCAAAAATTTGTTTGCATAAGTAATCAAATTTCGAATGAATTACGCGGAAGTTCATTTATACTTCCCGAATAAAACTTCGAAATTTTACGAACGCTATTGAGGAAAATCCCGTGAACAAGGAAAGGAGAAAGAAATCCTCACGTTTCCAATACCCGAATCTCAGGCGAAAGATACATTCCTTTTTTATATTTATCATTATTTCCTTGTTTAATCAAGATTTGCTTGTTATTCTACCCGACCCGCGGTCTTACAAAATTATCCGTTTGTTTGATATCCTGCAATCTCTATCATGGAGAATACACGGGTGTCATTCGACAATGAAAAATTAAGGTTGCGACACACTGACCTAGTAGAAGATAATGCTCTCCATTGTAGAAACGAATGCTATAGTATATCTGAAACCTCTCCACCACCACTCGAGCTTGAATCACGTTGTGTACCTAGCACAGCCAAATAACTTCTATTTATAACCAAAAGCCCGATAAATTCACTGCCCTTTACCTATATATGACCTAATCCTAAATTCCCGTTTAAGAAAAGGGGAACTTATTATAGCAAACCCGAAAATGAAAAATTCAGCTTTCACCTACAACGATTTTCAGATGGACGTCTGGATGTGCGTGATCAATTCTTTGTTCGCTGATATTTCACGCACGAACGAATGGTTTTCACCCTTTTTTTTTGTGTGTCAATCGATGCGATTCTTCCTGACTTGGAACTGATCAGATTTTCGATCCTATCGGTCTAGTAGTTTTCGAGTTATTCAAAAAACAAAATTATGAAGAAAAAAAACCACGCACGGGGTATGAATGACTTGTAAAAAAGCTAACAAATGCTTCAGGTATTTTAATTAATGCAGTTCACTCCAAAGATGCGATAACACTCTTTTCTCTATCTAGAACGCGGATAAGAGATTAATGCGGAACTCGTGATATCATCCCTGAGCCCAGGGTCATGTGAATCATTGTGCGTTATGCTCACGATGTACGGCATAAAGCGTCGTCCAGGAGTCAAGGGCGGCAGACTCCGTGGCACCGCGGCGCAATTCCACGTGCAACCCCCGATGCTATACCCCCACCTTCTTCCTTGCGGACTTGGGCGAGGACGTAGAATCGATATAGCCATTCCATTCGCTAACAAAGTTCGCGCGAACCTTGAGTTGGAATGGGTAGCTGCTACCTTATATTGCGCTATTTTTATGCAAGGTATACCCACACATTATACGTCTCTGCAGGCCTCGGAGCGTACGACTTTTTCGACTTTTTTCGACTTTCTTCAGAAATTGCGACTTTTCTCGACTTTTTTCGAAAAATATGCGGCTTTTCGACTTTTTCCAAGAAAAATCCGATTTTTCGACATCTTCTGTCGGTTTTCAGCATATTTCTTGATTTTTTTGATTTTATTATCTTCCAATTTTTTTTTTCTTTCTTTTCAGTTCCTTGAATATCGATATCGTGCCGATATTGATATTGATTTTGTACAATACTCGACGGCGTAATATTGGCTGGGTGCACGAAAATACTAATACTATTTAATTATCTGTGTGTAACATATTCATGCATACTGTCAGCGCCATCTAAAATCATGCTCAGCATTTTTCCATGCTTAACGTATACTGCCGTGCTAAGCACAAAGGTGGTAACTGACTTTTTCGTCAAAAACGAGTTAGGACTCTAAAATTGTATAATAACAATCGACGAATATTTTCATCATATTATTAAACATTCTAATTCATTTTTTCATAATAAAATTACGCTATTAAAGTTGCCGTATCTTCGTTAAAGTTGTCAATTACTAGAATAATTAGCCGTATTTAACAGTAATATTAATACAACAGTAACGAATAAGATAAGCTTTTATCTTTTCGATTCAAATCAAATTTTAAAATCGTTCAACTTTGAATATAATTCTTAATTACTGTGAAAATTGAAAATTGAAAACTGTCAATATCTCAAGATGGCCAAAAATGCAGTTACCACCTTTGTGCTTAGCACGGCAGTATACACAATACACACTTATTTTTAAAGTAGTATATGTGCGTGCACTCAGCCAATAGGGAGAGCGCGACAAAGAGGGCAGCGGAGCAAAAGGGGCACGTCGGCCAAAATAAAATAATAATTTTCGATTTTTTTTTTTAATTTCCGAAGAAAAAAATATTCTCTAGGCAACAATTTTTTTTTTTGTTGGCCGAGCTGCCCCTTTTGCCCCGTTGACCTCTTTGCCGAGCTTTCCCCCATATTACGCTGTCGAGTATTGTACAAAATTTGACAAAATATCGCTTATTTTCATGTGAAAGATTTCAATAAATATCTGTTGAGTCGAATATTTATTTGGCTGCATGTTTTCATAACATTGTGATATGCGACTTTTTTCAGGATTTCTTGCGACTTTTTCAAAAATATATTCGACTTATTCGACTTTTTTCACGGCTTCTAGTCGGTCCGAGGCCTGTCTCTGCCTTATTATTATCGATTTGAAACCGTAAACTATAGCTAACACGTTTTATTTATAACCTACAGTCGGTCAGTCAGCCTCCATTTTCGCATTTTTTTTTCAACTTATTTTTTACACGAACATACAATATACCTGGTAGGTATATGAAGGTATATAATATATATAGTGAATATACCTTCATACATATTGACTTGAAATTTGGTTACAATACTCTTAGATATATTATCTACAGTGTATAGTCTCAACGATTCTGCGATAATTTAATCACTTTTTCAATTATTTATTTTTTTTTCGTGTAAAATTGTCATTGAATAGTATATTATGCTGCAAGGACCGAACGACAGTGATTTTTGACCAGGGTGAAGTTGGCTGAACGAGACGAAGGCGAGGGCGAAGCCCGAGCCACAGTCGAGTGCAGCCAACTTCGCCCGCGTCAAAAATTACTGTCAATCTGTCCATGCTGCATACCATACTTTTCATAACAAGCGCACAGAAAGTGGGGTTTGTCCTCATTTAGAGCGGAAAATCAGTCTTTGAGTCAGGATTCAGGTAACCCACTAATATATATTCTAACTGGATAGCCGATCGACCAAAATCGATGTCACCGCATGGTGGCAACGTTCGGAACTGGAGGACAAATATTTTCATTTTTGACCAGCATTTTTGTCCTAGGACCTGAAAAACTAACGAATTGGATCCTGACTCAAAAAGACTTATTTTCCGCTCTCAAATGAGGACAAAAAAACCCCACTTTCGGTGCGCGTGTTATGAAAATAAACATTCCTGCGTTTTTTCGTCGCCATTGCCCCAATTCAAAGGATAAAACAAAATTCGGTATGCCTAATTATATAGACCAAACTATGTATTCGCAAATGAGAAAATCATTTGCTTTTTTCTCTCGGCCTCCGTGGCATCAGCTGCAACGCCGAAATTTTGTATACATTTTAGTTTGAGCATATATCAAACTATGAACCATCGTGTGGCCAAAAATGACAAACTTTCGTTAGATACTTACGAAATTATGAACTTTTTTAAACAAGCCTATTTTTCAGGCGGTAAAAGTGGTCTGGTCCCTTGAACGCTGCAACATGATCTGCATCTTCGGGGCTTCTACCGAAGGGGCTTTAGTTAGTGTGTTAGATTTCCATCTACGATGGATACCCTTTGGAGAAGTAAAAATTTTCATTTGTGTTTAGAAAGTAAAGAGGATGAAATAAAAAAAATTCGAAAATTCGCAAATCACAATAATACATTCGTTTACTTATCATATTCATATACTCATTTTTCTCTTATCGACGATTGTGCTGAGATTTACCGAAATTAATAATATTGCTATGTCGTGATAGGCCGTGAGGGATCTGCTATTTCCATATAAGATTTTATCGATTTATCAGCGTGAAACACAAATAAATTGATTCGATCACATCAGTCGAACATTTTTAAATTTAAATAAATCGGAGAAGCGCCTGGTGCAAGTTTCCATCAAATATGCATAAGGCGTTAAATATTTTAGACACCTTTCTGACAGTGAGCAGATAAATTTTTTTAATTAACTCCCTGGATTGCAAATATTCCATAAAAATAACTAGGCATAATCTGTAATTCTAGTAGTCGTAATAAAACACGGTATGTGTTAATATAATTGGTAGATACCTCTGTCAGCAGACATATGGGCTTTTTCTTTTTTTTTATCAACTTTTTTTTTTTTCTTTTTTATTATTATTATTTTTTATGCGTCATATTGGTGGCATAAATATTTTCGATGTTAGCCAATATGAGTCGAACTTTTATTTACCTAATAGCGTACCTACTTGACCAGTTACCAAATTTTTTAGAACATGAATCTGATTGAATTGCAGATTTATTACCCAATAAAAAATGTCAAAAAATATGACAATAATGATTGAAAAGGACAATTGTGATTGGGTATTTTATATTAGAATGATCGATCACACTAAGCTACCGTTCATACTTAATTTTGATGAGATGTTCGTTTTCTGTTTCAGGTGAGGCCTATATCTGCTATGGCGGATTTAACTATGCAGCAAGTTGAGCTTAACGATGAAGCATAAAAACGAGATGGCTACCCAGCAAACACAGGTATATCGCCGCAACGTTGTATTAATATAACTGAATGTAACGTGCAATATAACGCAGATGTTGCATGTAAGTTACAAGTAAGTTATTAGTTCCGACTCAAGAACAGATTCATGTAACGAAAAAGTTATATGTTTGTAACTTCACAGTTATGCAACGAGCGTGTAATTGTAACAAAAATGTTACGTGAACGTGACTTGGATTGAGAAAAAGCTGTCAGAGCAGTGCAATTTTCCAACTGTACGACAGTTTTTTTTTTTTATACAGTAACAAGGCACCGATGTGACCTTAGTGGCTCTATAATAAACTGTAGTACTATTGAAAATCACTGAATTTTCTAGTTTTTTTTTAGCCTTTAGTGACTTATCGCCTTGGTGTAGGCATGTAGTCACTCTGAATTTTCTAGTTCACTCAATGTTTCACTCGTTATCCATAACTTAATCAACTCAGTTAAGAAATCGAACCTTCTATGAAGATGTGGAACTGCGTTTTGTCCGGGTGTATTCGGTCGGACTCATCAGTAGGGCTGAGAGCCGCGAACACCGTGCCCTTGACGCGGGGTGTCCGGTGGTAGACATGGGTAGTGGCTTAAGATTGGTATATGTGGGTGAATATTTGCTTTCGTGTTCTGGCAATCTATTTTTCCAGCCAAAGAAATGGTGCGATAAAGTTCTGGTTTTTATTTTAGGGAAATTTAACCTTATTTCGATGCTAAATATCTAACTGAGCCAGTCTTTATTACACATTTACTGAGTTTTACGGAGACCAGGGGAAAATCACAAGCCAGGGGAGGGACACTGTAGGCAGGGTAGTGACAAGTAAAGCAGAGGAGTGACATTACAGTACTTATAATAATTGAAATTAATAGTCGTTTGCATAGAATGAAATATATAATGTATTTGTGGGATATTTTATATTTCTATAAACTTAGAATTTGAGATTCAATCTTAAACAAAACAAAGTACGGAACGAAGTATCAACTTCTAGATGATAATCTAATCATACAAAAACGAGGCGTAGTATCTCAGTAGTAAGATGACTAAAAATTAGACATTCTATTGCATCAAACTAAATAAGGAAATATTAACTGCTAGGTAATAATCTCATCATAAGAAAACCACATCTAGAATCACAACTGCTAGGTAATAATGTAATCATATAAAAACTAGGTGTAGTATATCAGTAGTGGTTATCGATAAAAATAACTAAAAATTAGACATTTTAATGTAATCAAATCAGACAAGGAAACATAAATGCTAGGTAATAATGTAATCGTAAAAAAACCACATCTAGTATCATAAGTACTAGTCAACAATTTTATCTTATAAAAACTAGGTGTAGTATCACAATAATGCACATTTGGCAGTAACAATATTCAAATCTTAGAGATCTGCATTATTTATGTACTTAACACAAAATAAACATAAAAATATTTAGCCTCAAGAACTTATCGTGGAAAAATATTAACAGGTACTTCAAACTTAAGGAATACTCTATCACCGTTTACAACAAGACTAGGTTGGGGTAGTTTTTCACAAACTTGTTCAATTGGAATGAACGCAGTATCATTGTCATCGACTTTAAATAAAGTTGCGGTACTATTGCATTTTTTTAGGAAAGTTACAGAAATTTCTCCATCATCATCTTCCTTGTCAGAGCAGACACCTACATAACGATACTCTCTTCTCTTCTGCGGAAATTTAACAAGAATATAGTCACCACTTTTAAACGTATTTTTTGACCACCCTGGTATTTCTTTGACAGAATCTTTGAGAGTTATATCTATTGAACACCCTGGTACTTCTCTGTCAGAATCTTTAAAGGTATCTATTGAACAAGCTGGTGTTTCTTCGTCAGAATCAGAATAAATATCTGTAACGGTTAGTCGATTTCTATTGTCATGAGAATAAGTTAGTTGCCCTAAATGATGATGTGGACAAGAGTCGTTGTTGCAAAAACAACTTAAACTTTTCATGCTTAGTTTATTCGGTATAAAAGCGTTTCCTCGAACTTGATGGACTTTAAGAGTACCTACGAAAGGTACAATGGTGGATTCCTTGCTGTCTAATAAGGACTTTTTTAATAGTATATCTTCATCTTCGACAAGGAACGTTTTAATCCCTGGACAATTTTCTTCAATGGCTTTCGCAAAATCATTTATTGAAGCAATGTCTGTACCAGTGGCAACTAACCTATCTGCGGTTCTTTTAAGGACGGCCCCAACACCGTCAGGCGCGCCTTTCCCATGGCCTGCTTCATGGTAATTCCACGTGTAATTGCAAATATTTGTATAAGTTTTATTCAACTGGCAGGCTAAGAAGTAGAACATGTGTTTATTTCTATATTGGGTTACCGGCCCATCGCTCAAAAAATGAACGTTTTCTATTGAATTTGGTAGTAGCCGCATTACAGGATGAAGATGTGCCCATATAGCTGGAACATTATGACTCAAGTTAGTGGACATCGTGCAGAAACATTGAGTTGTTTCTTTTGTGTAGACAACTACAGTATGCATGCTTATTTGGGTACGAGAACCACCAAAATGGAAAGCCTGTATTTCTTCCGAATATTTTGTGTTATAATTCTCAGAAAAATCCATATGGATTATGCAGTCTCCTAGTGACAGGTTTTCTTTCAGTGCTTTGACAGTTTGATACTGGTGTATTATATTCAATTCGTGTTGCATAAATACTTCCAAATCTTTTTCCATCTGTAAAAGTATATCTTTGGGAGCAGATGTAAGTGCTTTCTTTGCGTTTTTTCTAACATTGCGTAATTTCTTTGTTTTAGGGTCTACGATTTCCTCTACTACCGAAAGCCACTTTTTATGTTTCACTAATATTGAATTATCAAATTCTCCGTATTGTATAGATCTTGTTCTGCATTCAGGGCACTTTCGTGAAAGACATAGTTCATTATATCTATCGCAACATAGATATTCGAGCAGCGATTGATGATTAGCAAAGGTTGAGATGTGATTTTGGTTTAAGCAGAGTAGTGTCAGATCAATGTTGGCGTGAATTACGCAAAGACATGTATCTCGTTCGTCAATGCGAGGCTGGATGACCCAGAACGGCCGAAATGTACAGAAAATCGTGTAACTTATAACCATGCCTTGTTTATCTATAAATTTCTTATGAAGATTTTTCATTGTGTCCAGTAAAAGTCTTTTTTGCTTACGTTCCTTATTTCTAGTGATAAAATCTCTTTTTCCAGGACATAATCGGCTATTAGAATCTTCTTCTAAAAAACGAATGACTTCTTGTTTCATTTTTTCACAGGTCTTATCTTTCCTCACCTTGCGGCTCATATCAAGTAGGCTATTTTTATTCTTAATAGACACCCTCATAGGTTTCACCTTAATTTGATCAAGAACTTTGTACTTACTCGTTAATCTCCCACTTAACACTTTCCTAAAAATTTTCTTTTCTTCGTCGGTTTTTAGAAGTGTCAGGTTTTCCTTTAATTGTTCTGCTATTACTTCACCAAACAATAACTTCTTCCTAACTTCACCTGTAGAGGTACTTGGACTTTGTAACATTTGCGTAATTTTCGTATTTGGTGTCGTCTTTTTTTTATTACTAGTCGAACGCTGAATTTTTTTCCGGTAGCATCTAATTTTAGTTTCGAGTCTATCTATTTTCTGCTGTTGTTGTTTTATTATCTTATTCCTCAATTTTCTTTGCTTCTCCGATCTCTTTTTGGCGGTTGAAGTTCTATTATTATTTACTTGTTGACGCGGAGGTGGGGCCTCGTTATCAGATGAAGGTGGCGTGGGTGGACGAACATTAGACAGATCCTGAAGAGCGAGACGAGCACGACGTTTTCTGGTTTTTTCCTTCCAAATCTTTCTCGTAATTCTTCGTTCTCTTGGCGTCATATCTCTCACGGGCTTAATTTGTCCTGTTTCTTTTTTCTTTACATACTTTTTTCTGTCTTTTTCCTTCTGTTCAGCATATTTTACGGTATCATTTTTCAAGCGTTGATAACGTAGTCGTTCAGCCAGTCTCTTCTTTTCAAGTTTCTCTTCGCGTGTCTGTTTTCGTTTTACGTTAGCCATGTCTTCGCTTAAAAACAATCACTAAAAGAAAAATAAAAAAAAAAAACAAAGAAATTGAGATCATTTTACTCTTATAATCCATGATCATGAGCCTAGTATAATTGGGTTACTATGTAGAACAGTCCTTCCCCTGGCTTTAATGTCTCTCCCCTGGCCCCAAAAGAGCCAGGGGAGGGTCGCCAGGGGAGTGACGGATTCGCACATAAACTACAATAGTAACAAAATTTGAAGCAGAATAAATAATTATCTTTTATTATTCGAATTACTTTATTAGTGTGTGTCTGGGCATAAGTACTCAGGAAATTTTATATTAAATACAAAAGATATATACGTACCAGGAGAAGGACAGCATTCACTGGCACGCAACCGTACTGGCACTCGCCTAATGGCGAATTGACACAAAATTTATGTTAAATCGCAAAACCGAATACAGTGTTGCTAACTTCACTATAAACACTCGCATCATTCGCTGCAGAGTCGCCTCCTCTCGCATAGGTGTGGAATATTCGAACTTAAACAAAGGGCAGGGGAGGAGACACCAATTTTGGGGACAGTGAGAAAAACATGAATAATCAATCCGTGAATTTATTTTCAGTATCATTTTATATTTGAATAATACTAAGATCCATTCAGCTTCAGTAATAAAAATTAACGACTAATAGCAAGTGAGTAGTTGAAGAATAAACTAAATTTCTACCCAGCATTCGGGGAAAAAGACATGCCAGGGTAGGGACATTTTCGGTACTTGGAAATTTTTTTCAGAAAATTGTAATATTTTTTCGGTGAAAATTCGTGTGTTCCCAACAGTAGATAGTTCTCGCTATCATATGGATATTTTCCGCATACCGGGAAGATTCCTTGATAGTATACACCTGACTGCCGTCGATTGCGCATGCGCCAAATAATTCATTTTCATTGGTCGGTAAGATCGTCCCGGGACAGTATTATGACGTAGGAGGCACGGGTGCCAACATGCGAAAAATTAAGCGAGAGCTGTCAAACTCTGGCGCGTAAAGTAGTCAATCGAGGTTATGTTGATATTTATTTTAATTCGACGTTAATTATTGAAAAAAAAAGAAAAATAGCACGGACTAGCAGTTTTTAATAACGTAATCCATTTCGGAAGATTATTCAATGCATGCATCAAAGGATTTAATGGAAAAACAACAATTAATCGTTACAAAAAACATCTTAAAGTGATTTGTTGAAAGATGAAATCTAAAATCAAATCTGAAAGGTTATTATCAAATGACAGTCTGGACAAACTGAGGCAGGTGAGTGAAAATAACGTTTATTGAAAAAATATTCTTCATTCACATCGAATCGAAGCAAGCAATCAGCTGTTCGGAATAAATTCCGACGGTTCTTTCAGAACATCAAATTTTAACCTTGATAATGAAAGCTTTCCAAGCCTTTCTGAATCACTACCGCAATTTATTGAGATTTGAACCCAAAAAATTCGTATCAATTACATCGCCGTCGAAAACAAAGTTTGACAGCTAAAACTCGGGATGGCCAGCCTGCCTTAGCGGACGACGAAACTCGCGCATGCGCAATCGACGGCAGTCAGGTGTATACTATCAAGGAATCTTCCCGGTATGATATTAACTATAATTCATGAAATATTCCTTGATCCACACGGTAACACGAAAGCAAATATTCACCCATGTATATGCGAAGCGTAGTCCTACTTTGATAGCGAGAGCGAAGCGAGCTGGATGCGCCGCGTAGTGAGCGTGGAGCGAAACTCTGAGATGATATTGTGTCAAGTTGTATCATGGAGGTATAATATGGAGGGCCAGCTGCGCCAGCGGACCTGACTCCAATTCGCGGTCGGAGAATTAACTCGCGCCGTGGCCGACAGGCAGCGCTCTCGTCGGCTTGGCTATAAAGACTCATGAATTATGCATTCCGGCAATAGGCGCGCTTGACACATTTGAATCATTTTAACCGATGGAATCGCGTAAATTCGATTATTTGCGTCGGGTAAAGGAAATGAGAGTACGTTGATATGTTTATGAAATGTTTTCAGATGATTAATTTCCAGATTCTCATAGCAGAGGCTATAAAACTGCTGTCACGCATGCAGCTATAATTTTTTTAGTTCTGCACAATTTGATTAAAAGAAATTAATCTTCTTTGTTGTATAATTAGGTACGTAGGTATAAACCCCTTCGTCTAGGGACGAATTGATCTGGTACAATTTCGAATTCCACTAGGTACCAAAGAGGTCACGAAAATTTTATGGTAAGGGCTCTCATACTGTATAGGAATTTCGATGTATTCCGCACTTTTGAGAACTAGGACTATAAGTATGCTAACCATAACTTAAGATATGGTAACCATTGCCTCAATTGTGAGAATGGTTACCATACTTATAGTCCTGGTTCTCAAAAGTGCGGAATACATCTAAATTCTTATGTATGAGAGCCCTTACCATAAAATTTTCTCCGTGTACGAATAACTACGCACAATATAAAGATTTTGAATTGAAAGTTTTGTAGATAACTTTTTCAATATATGAACAACTATTGGTTAAAAATCAAAAATTTTTAATATACTAGTTTGGATGAAAAAAAATCTTAAATATTGACCTCCCTTGCAGCCTTCCAATGTATGATGACTAATTAATTATATGAGTGTATAACCATGATGGCTATTTCCCTAATTATTCGCCTGCGCCTTGGAAATAACCTTATTAGAAACTATACTTTCCTTTTATCAGCACCGTCATTTCAAATCTTCCGGAAAAATTGCACATAAGAATTATCTCGACTGTAGTTTCCATCCCCAAAGTCCAGATAATAAGTGTTTTACCTCTTCTTTGAGTAGATGTAATGCTACGACGTGTTTTCCCCGTAATAACTGGAATTAACTCTCGAATCTTACGCAGTACATTACCAGAACATTACCTGTTACGTAGTGAAGGATATGACAACTCTTCAAATCGAGCACGAGCACGATAAATCACTTTTATACAGTTATTAATTGTTACATCCCGTGCAATTGCCATAGAATTGCTGCGCTTTTTATTCAAAAGTATAGCCATGCCGCCCGTGACGCACTCCAGTGGCGGCCTGCCGAACTATTTCAGCGACCGCGAATCGGGATCCAAAATTACGGTCGAACGGGGGGAAGCTGGCCCTCCATATTATACCTCCATGGTTGTATTATAGAAACATAACACTTATATTATTACCATGTATCATCTGTTATATTACCATGGTATAACAATGTTACGTAACTTCGATATAACACATGTTATATTACTAAATAGTCTCGATGTTATATAAAAAATACACGTTGTGTTTGCTGGGTATAGCCTATAGTATATTCAAAATATCTCGTAAAGTGGGCTATTATCCAAATATTTTTCAACTGACTGATTATTAATACGGTAAGTAAATACATATAGGTATAGGTGTGTATAGGTAACGTATAAAAATTGAAACGGTAGTTTTATCTTTCCGTCAGTTTACTGTAATAGTGTATTTTACTAGCATAGTGGTATTGATCGATTAGTCATTATCAATTTCTCGACATTTCATAGTTACTGAGATATACCAAAACGGATCAACATATTATTCTCTTTGACCTCGAAAATCTCTGAAATCACGTCAGACAATCAACCGCTCAGAAGGGCAGCGCTGTCCTTAAATTCTAAATGGTGCCATCATCGACAGTAAGGTTTCCAATTTTATTTGATTCAATGCACGCAAAACCTTACATCGTGTTACTGATATTCATATAATCATACCACTTGACCGGAACAAGTCGTACGGAATTTTGATCTGAGAGACAGATTAATTAATCAACTCAATCTCACATCGCAAAATTAATTTTAGTCCAGTAGATATGGCCCTAAGTAAGACAATTGCGTCGAAATGCCCACAAAACTCATATAATACGTTTTTGGACCTTCTAAATCGATCTACGCATGAATTTTAACTATTGACCCCCGGTGTCAGGGT
This sequence comes from Tenthredo mesomela, assembly GCA_943736025.1. Taxonomy (NCBI): domain Eukaryota; kingdom Metazoa; phylum Arthropoda; class Insecta; order Hymenoptera; family Tenthredinidae; genus Tenthredo; species Tenthredo mesomela. The sequence continues at coordinate 7,899,830 of OX031022.1, forward strand.
GTAATCAATTATTTAAGGGTTGAAACGCGCATATCACGCGAACGAATGAGAAATCGAGAAAAAGTTTCAAACAAATGTTGAAGTTTGCAAAATTTCACGTAAAAAACATTTGAACTTTTTTTTTCTATCATTCATAGACACTAAGCTAGATAAGTCCAAAGTTTCGCTACCTCTAAAAATGACAAAAACGCGCAGAGCACCACTGGAGCGCCGAGAGAGATAGCAGCTATGCTATCCTACTTCCACTCACAGCGGCGTTTCCATGGCTCTGCGCATGCTCCATCGACGGCAGTCAGTGAGTGCAAGTGAGAGCGAGCATGTTGTATTTCGTTCACCTCGACGTTTGAGGAAGTATTTGTCTTTTCGACTCTTAATACAGTATTTTTGTCCAAATAAATCTTTTTTTTCGGCATAGGCATTGAAAAGTCACTTTTTGACGCCTGTTTTCGATCCACAAAGTGTCACTTTATACGGTTGATTTCAGAACTGCCCTATAAAGTCTTTATACGGCAGTTTCGATGCGCGGTTCGAAGTGCGCGACAGATCGCACCGTAACCTCACTCTTCGTCTAGTGAATCTCAACAGGCGTCAAAGTGACTTTTCATGCCTATTTCGAAAAAAATACAGTATGGGGCGCACCCGTAAACCGTTTTTGACTCGAATAATGATTTCAGAACTCGCTTACGGCTCGCCTTTAGCTCGTCCTGAAATCATTATTCTCGCCGAAAAACACTTGGTTTACGGGCATGCCACATAATATACTATTAGTTCTGTCGGGCAAAGACTACTAGGCCAGTAAAAATAGAATTTAACTTTGCACTAAATTTTAGGCGTTATTTTATTTTTTTATAAGGTTTAGTATCCCTTACTGAGTATAAAATCACAAAATGCTGACAGATTCCGATGGAGCTTTAGACGCCATCTTAAAAAAACGTTTTTGGCCGATATCTCGGAAACTATGCACTTTAGGGCAAAAGTCATAGAAACCCCTATTGTAGAAAATAAAATTTCGCGTCTTTTGTTTCCCATGAACTTTTTTGTGAAACTTACCGTTTACGATTTATGGCTCATTTGATGAACAGGTTTTTCTATTTCGGCCGATAACCCTTCTAATATTGGATTAATCAATAAAATGCTTCGGTACATTTTTGAAGATCAATTAATTCCCCACAACTTTTATTTGAAACTTTTTTTTCCAATGTTCATACCTTTCGAGTTATAGGATGTTTAATGTTGGACTACCGGGTGCAAGGTCTAAAATAACGAGTATGCATACGTATAATGTAATAGTGAAAATTCAAGAAATTTTGAAACAATATCCCTAATGTTGGTATACTTAACAATCAGAAATGTATCTCCTTACCTGAAATGGGAACGATTTTTTTTTTCTTAAACATTATTTTATGCGATCCGTTGTTTGAAAGTTCACTTTTTGAGCATCGGATTTAGGCCGCAAAGTGACCAATTTCAGGTCACTGAAATATAGTGAAATATTATAGGACAGGAGCCTATATTGAAAATATTATCGTACAATATGAATATGTTTCATTAAAATAAACATAGTCAGGTTATTTTTTACTACGTTCACACATTATAAACCAAAATGTCTGAAAATGTCAAATGTCTGAGTCCAAACGTTTTGATACAGAAAGATGCAATAACACCAGTAATTTTAGAAACTAAAGTGAGTATAACACTGATTTTCCAAAAAGTGAACTTTCAAACAACGGATCGCATAAAATATTGTATGTGCCAAGTCCGAGAAGTGTCAAATCCGGTATGGGTAATTTCCGAAATTCGCCTCTGAGTCTGCTGTGTCACAGAAGAACTCGTGTGAATTATCGCCCTCGCTGCGCTCGAGCGATAAATTCACACTCATTCTTCTGTGACACAGCACACTCGATCGGCTCATATTAGAAATTACCGATACCGGATTGTGACACTTTTCGGACTTGATACATAAATAGCTAATATTTCAAACAATAAAAAAATATTTAATATTTCGGATTGCTCCTGGATTAACAAGTAATTAATAATTATGAAAAAGTAATTATTGAAATGAAAGAATCGGAAACGGAAATATTTATTAAAAAGATATTTAAAATTTATTTTCAGAAAAAACGTGCCACAAGAGAAAATTCCAAATTTTATCAGATTTTCGAGCGTTTTGAAGACGGTGAAAATTCGAACATATCCGATGATTCCTCTTCATCTTCGTTACCCTCTTCGGAGCCATACAAAGCAGATTGTAAGGCATCAATGATATCGCAATTATACGTTCGGCTGTCGACCCGGAATAATATCAATTTAGCTACTTTTATCGGATATGTTCGAATTTTCGCCGCCTTCAGAACGCTCGAAAATCTGATAAAATTTGGAATTTTCTCTTGTGGCACGTTTTTTCTGAAAATAAATTTTAAATATCTTTTTAATAAATATTTCCGTTTCCGATTCTTTCATTTCAATAATTACTTTTTCATAATTATTAATTACTTGTTAATCCAGGAGCAATCCGAAATATTAAATATTTTTTTATTGTTTGAAATATAATAATGTTTAAGAAAAAAAAAAATCGTTCCCATTTCAGGTAAGGAGATACATTTCTGATTGTTAAGTATACCAACATTAGGGATATTGTTTCAAAATTTCTTGAATTTTCACTATTACATTATACGTATGCATACTCGTTATTTTAGACCTTGCACCCGGTAGTCCAACATTAAACATCCTATAACTCGAAAGGTATGAACATTGGAAAAAAAAGTTTCAAATAAAAGTTGTGGGGAATTAATTGATCTTCAAAAATGTACCGAAGCATTTTATTGATTAATCCAATATTAGAAGGGTTATCGGCCGAAATAGAAAAACCTGTTCATCAAATGAGCCATAAATCGTAAACGGTAAGTTTCACAAAAAAGTTCATGGGAAACAAAAGACGCGAAATTTTATTTTCTACAATAGGGGTTTCTATGACTTTTGCCCTAAAGTGCATAGTTTCCGAGATATCGGCCAAAAACGTTTTTTTAAGATGGCGCCTAAAGCTCCATCGGAATCTGTCAGCATTTTGTGATTTTATACTCAGTAAGGGATACTAAACCTTATAAAAAAATAAAATAACGCCTAAAATTTAGTGCAAAGTTAAATTCTATTTTTACTGGCCTAGTAGTCTTTGCCCGACAGAACTAAAAAAATTTATTTGGACAAAAATACTGTATTAAGAGTCGAAAAGACAAATACTTCCTCAAACGTCGAGGCGAACGAAATACAACATGCTCGCTCTCACTTGCACTCACTGACTGCCGTCGATGGAGCATGCGCAGAGCCATGGAAACGCCGCTGTGAGTGGAAGTAGGATAGCATAGCTGCTATCTCTCTCGGCGCTCCAATGGTGCTCTGCGCGTTTTTGTCATTTTTAGAGGTAGCGAAACTTTGGACTTATCTAGCTCAGTGTCTATGAATGATAGAAAAAAAAAGTTCAAATGTTTTTTACGTGAAATTTTGCGAACTTCAACATTTGTTTGAAACTTTTTCTCGATTTCTCATTCGTTCGCGTGATATGCGCGTTTCAACCCTTAAATAATTGATTACACCCTGACGCCGGGGGTTAATAGTTAAAATTCATGCGTAGATCGATTTAGAAGGTCCAAAAACGTATTATATGAGTTTTGTGGGCATTTCGACGCAATTGTCTTACTTAGGGCCATATCTACTGGACTATTTGTTTTTAAGTGCGCACACTGAGAGAAAAAGCTCTTCCTGAATTGAAGGGCCGGATCGAATAACGACTTCCGCGCTCCTGCCAGTCGGACAAGCCCCTAAAAGTATGCAATCGTCGCTGAGCGACAAGCATACTTTTAGGATTAAAAAGACATCAACAAATCTTATACTTGTACAAAATTGTCAGCGAGAAAGTTGTTCATAATGGTTCGACGTATATGTTTGGTAAGTTACAATAATTTTCATACTATAATTTCGGAAATATGAGAAGTTACAGGCCATGGCCATGGCAACGGCTGCCATGTTGCTGTCAGTCAACGAAAAAGCGTCGTTTCATAGATGCGTTTTGCATCGCCTCAAACGCATCGGATATCAACTATACCGCGAGGACCAGGTGAAAGAGAATGGTCCATTCGCCCAGGCAGCTAATATTTCGTATTTTTAGGGGGATAGCCACTCGTTGCACTGAAAATCCCCAGGGTGATTTTGGCGCGCGGTCGATGCAACTCGGCAGCCATTGTTGATACAAGCCGGCTGACTGTCAATACATCGCGGAAGGTAGACAAGTGTGGTTATGTTCGTTTATTTGAAGGAAATGATAAATAAAGTGAATGAAACCTATGTGAATAAGCTAGGAATATTTATCAAAAATCGATCAATTAGTTTTAAATGATAATTTCGTTCAAATTAGTTGTTCTCGATGAACTTTTCGATTCTCATTAATTTCCAGTTATAGCTTAGGTTAAGTCGTTGATTGCATTAAGATATCATTTAAAACTAATTGATCGATTTTTGATAAATATTCCTAGCTTATTCACGTAGGTTTCATTCACTTTATTCATCATTTCCTTCAAATAAACGAACATAACCACACTTGTCTACCTTCCGCGATGTATTGACAGTCAGCCAGCTTGTATCAACAATGGCTGCCGAGTTGCATCGACCGCGCGCCAAAATCACCCTAGGGATTTTTTCAGCGCAACGAGTGGCTATCCCCCTAAAAATACGAAATATTATCTGCCTGGGCGTATGGACCATTCTCTTTCACCTGGTCCTCGCGGTAGATATATGCCGTCGTGGACTTTTTTGTATAGAATTTAACGCTCTACAAAAAAGGTCCAGTCAACTTATGGTCTATCTGCCTTCGTTTAAGTAGCGTTCGACGCGAAAGGTACAGAAACGTGTTTGGTTCGAGATTTTTTTCGGATTTTTAATTTTTTTATTCAAAAACGAGTGAAAAATAGATGTCACAAACGCTAGGGTATATTATTCTCATCTATCGCTACATTGAAGTATTTTTCTCATGCCTTCCATAATTAGTGTAATTTGAAACCCTAAAATTGCTTAAAGTGACTAGTCCATAGTCGGCACAAACGAAGCCGGCACTATAACTTCTCATATTTCCGAAGATATAGTATGAAAATTATTGTAACTTACGAAACATGTACTTCGAACCATTATGAACAACTTTCTCGCTGACAGTTTTGTATAAGTATAAGATTTGTTAATGTCTTTTTAATCCTAAAAGTTTGCTCCGCGCTCAGCGGCGATTGCATACATTCAGGGGCCTGTCCGACTGGCACGAGCGTGGAAGTCGTTATTCGATCCGGCCCCCCAATTGACCATAAGTGCAAGGTTAAAATATTTTTAGTTAGAGTCACCTCATTTATGGTACAGTTCACCATTTACATGTGATTATTGATATGAATAGAAACATGGTGGACAATGATTGCGTATACCACTTGTTCAAGTCAGTAAATGCAACCGTGAATTCATTGTTATAACTACCATGTTGAAGTGGTGGGTAAGCCATAATTATAGTAAAAGAAACCACAGGCCAATATGTTGACTTATGAACTTAGCAAAAGTGAGATGTCACCTCACATGAAGTTATGTTGACCCGAATTAAAGTCGATTTAACTATCAATTCGGCAGTAATCCTACCATATCAGTGATTATACCTAACAATTGCATATTGTTAATTTGAGCTTATGAATGTACAGCAAATTATTGTTGATGCTACTATAGATATGGTATACTACAATCACAACTGAGCTTTAACCATGTCATCTGGTTGTAAATAGTTGATGCAACTGATTTTGTTCATGGGCACTTCAAGCATAATAATTATAAGGTTGAAGACACTTTCATTCAACCATGCACTGAGAGAAATAATCTGGTTGAGAGCACTATATTATTTTACTTTGCGTGTTTTAGTCAAGACAACCCAATACTTAATACGTCACAGTGAGTGATAACTTTTGGAACTCCAGGAAAGAAATTCAATTAAAAAGATATTTGGAACTCAGATGTTCAGTTAATCAGATATCTTAGCCGCATCAAAACATTGATATCATTGAGACAGATGCTGAGTTCAAAATAAATAGGAAAAAGTGATTAATGATTTCAAGAAATAGTTTAGCGTAGTCGGTAGAGCGTGCGACTAGTAATGCGAGCGAATCCATACGTCTCGGATCCAATCCCGGCCCCGAAATAACGCGATGTTTTTCTAATCTAAAAATCCTTACTTTGTATTAAGGTGCTTTCCTAGGCAATTCCACCAGTCCTGAAAACATCGTGAAAAAATGTGATATTAAACGGAATATCTCTGCCTGGGCACCGAAATCAATGAAACAAAATACGTCGCGCAATTCTATGTGCGACTCCGAACATGTACAGCCCAAAAAATGTTCGTTTTGCGCGAAAATAGAGAAGATATCCATGAAAAACGGTTTTAGAAACGTTTTTCATGGATATCTTCTCTATTTTCGCGCAAAACGAACATTTTTTGGGCTGTACATGTTCGGAGTCGCACATAGAATTGCGCGACGTATTTTGTTTCATTGATTTCGGTGCCCAGGCAGAGATATTCCGTTTAATATCACATTTTTTCACGATGTTTTCAGGACTGGTGGAATTGCCTAGGAAAGCACCTTAAGGATGTTCCGGCGTTAGTGTTCTAACGTTAGGAATACGATGAAAATTCGACAGATTATTAATTTTTTCTATTCAAATACGTGTGTAAAGTTTGCAGTTGATCGACTTACCGGTTCAATAGTTATTCAACATTCAAGATTCATCAATTTTGCATGAATTCTTATGGAAAAGCAGCACATTTTTGCATTACTGAACGGAATTAATCAGAAGGAACGATGAGATTTTTTTCGAATTTTGTGTGTGTGTAGATCCAATTCTTGACAATATTTGTAAAAAAAAAAGTTTCTGGTATTCCTAACTCGTTCTCGAGTTATTTATTAAAAATCATTCGAAAATGTCAAAAACGGGCTGTCATTCTCGTTACAAGTGAAAATATGACGTCAATGATGAATAATTATATATCTTATTCATTTTCAATCATTATTTGATGATTGTTATACATCAAATATGTTTCATGTGAACAACGATTTTTTATAGTTGGATTCAGGTCAAATTCATGTCCAAGAGTTGAAAAACATGTTTATTAACAATATTGCAGCATTCACAACATACGAATACATACTTCACTTCCGTAAATCAGAGAAATTCATCTATTCCGAATTTCAGTAACTTTTGTCTGGGACTGTATAGCCAGAACATCCTTAATATGCGGTTGATTACAATTAGTAGGTGTTTCTCAGCGCATCATACAATGTTATAAATTCATTGTAACGAGCTGAATTTATTTTTTCCGCACAGCAGGGGCCTTATTTAACCATTTGGCTCGTTTGTTCACATAACCATCATTGGCGGTTTATCTCACCATAATTTCAAAGTTGAAACATCCTGCAACCATATAAAAACTCGTAGAAAATTTGAAATAGTTGGCTCAACTTATTTTCATCATGGTTAGTTGACCTAGAATTGCAAGGTTGCGAACATTTTCCAACCAGGCTCAGTGGTTGTAAGTAGTTCGAATTAGTACATTACAATACGAGTCCGGTAAAACTTTTTCTGACGAGTGTGAGGTTGCAGCACGAGCCGAAGGCGAGTTTTGCAATCACACGAGATCAGAAGAAGTTTTACCGTCGCGTGGCTAAAACCCCCATTTTCACACCTCCTGAAGTAAAACTATTTTATATGGTTCCCGAAAGTATTATAATTTTAGTGTGCCCAACCATGTTCGAAAGGTTGAGGCCTTATTCAACTATTAAAAATGGTTAAATTATGGTTGACTGTACCAGATTTTTTTCTCATGCATGCGCGAAAAAAGAACTAGTGCGTAAAGTGGAGTATTTGCGATGCGCGCATGCGCTAACTCTTCGTTTTTCCATTCTTTGGAAATGAGGTACAGGTCTCCCTCTCAATATGTTTCCTCCGTACAAGTTCACTTACACTTAATTTTCTTCGCACGCTTCCCCCACCTTGACGCGTCTGAGTCCGCCGAGCAATTGATCCGCTCACCTCCGGAGCGGAAACGATTAGATTATTTCTTAATATACTCACACAAAAAAAATGATGATAAAATATCTTAATTTATCATTTATGTACGTATCATTAGGGTGGTCCTTATTTGAGGCTCAGACGATTTTTTTCCAGATGCTCGCGGTGCTCCCCGAATTCACTCCAAATAATTCAAAGCCAATACCCTAATTTTTTCAGATTTTTATCTAGACTTTAACTCCTCCCCATAAGAGGGTGGATTTCCCCATTTGAAATATACACGTGTTTCGACCATATCCTCGATATATTTGATTTTAAGAGTTAATAATTTTTAAAAAAAATCTGTAACTTAAAGATTTTAGTGTTTATTGGTGCTTCTATTTGAGAAAAAAATCACATTATCATACGGGTCAATCTAGACGAATTGCACACCCTTCAATTGAAAAAAAAAGTCAGATTGAAGAGTCTGGATGAAAATCTGAAAAAATTAGGGTATTGTTTTTGAATTATTTGGAGTCGATTTGGGGGGCGTCTGATGAAAAATTCGTCCGAGCCCTAAATAAGGACCACCCGAATGTATCATGCCCGACTTTTCATGATTGATTATACCGTGAGGAAACGTGGAAAGAGATAGTTCTAAGCGCGCGGGCACTGATTATTCGGATATCCTTGGTGGCAGAATCGCGCCAGCAGCGCCATTTTTGTTTGACAACAATCGAAATCAAATGGCAGACGGACTCTGAGGATCTTCGTCGCAAGTTTGAAATTGGCGGCCCTCGTAGTATTTGAATAAATCAGCGCCGACGCGCTTGGAACCATCTCTTTCCACGATTCCTCACGGTATGTATTGGGTAACATGCATTTTTCACACTGCATGCGCAAAGTTCGATTTTGCGCACGCTTCGCGTGCATAAAATTGAACTTAACGCGCGTTGTGTTAAAAAATAAAGTTCGATACACGTGCGAAAGATGATTCTCAGAATCAACACTTTCGCACTAGTATCGAAAAGTACTATTATCCAGTTCATAGGTGCAAATTGGAAAATTTTTTAGAATTTTTTCGATTGTTTCTGTAATTTGATTAAGGGGGTATCCCCACCTTTAAATGAGTTAACATTCTAAGAAAGAGATTGATATTTTACAGCGAATTTGAGAGTCTGATCAAATCCAAAAAAATCAAGAAGTTTAGGGAGAGTTTGACCCTCATTATCCATACTTAACATTGAATATTACTTTGAGTCTATTAGTAGTTACGCTGAATATAGAAAAATACAAAATTACTCGGTTGTCGCAAAGAATCAGTAGTACCGTTGGATCGATTTTGGAATTTTTGGTCTTCAATTGTTCAGAAGAGATGCCTCTATCATATGAACATAGAACTTTTTGATATGACTATTTTTGGTTGAGATAATAGAAAAATTAGAGAAAAAAAATTGAAGAATTAGAAAAATCTCAGTAAAAACTAAGCGAGTCAGGCAATTTTCGCGATATCAAAAAGTTCTATGTTCATATGATAGAGGCATCTCTTCTCAACAATTGAGGACCAAAAATTCCAGAATCGATCCAACGGTACTACTGATTCTTTGCGACAACCGAGTAATTTTGTATTTATCTATATTCAGCGTAACTACTATTAGACTCAAAGTAATATCCAATGTTAAATATGGATAATGAGGGTCAAACCCTCCCTCAACTTCATGATTTTTTTGGATTTGATCAGACTCTCAAATTCGCTGTAAAATATCAATCTCTTTCTCAGAATGTTGACCCATTTAAAGGTGGGGATACCCCCTTAAAAATTCATAAAACGAAAGACGCCCTAAAAGATTTTCAAGAATTTGATAGTTCCCTGAAAACCAAGTTTCGGTACATTTGTTTAATCATATTTAAGAATGTATAGGTATTATTCGAAGTGACATTCTTCTGAATTCCACTGAATATTACGAAATAAGAATGATTTGAATATTACATATATTAGGGTGTGCCAGAAAAAACTTCTTTTTTTTTTTTTTTTTTTTGATCTCGCACATCAAAAATCAAAGTGGTTTTATGAAATAAGAAATCTCGCTAAAGGAGGGCACTGAGAAAAAATGCGAAGTAGTGTCTCACTCGACCAGAAGTCATACTGATGAGGCACCTTTTAAACTTGATTATCAGCATTCCCTTTTCGGCAATTGAAATATTACATGACATTCAGCTGTTTCAGAATGTGGTATAATAAGTAGAAAATGAACAAGAATTGTTAAAAATTAAGGTATGAACACGTACTTTTTTTTTTTTTTTTTTAATTTTCTTCTCGAAACAGCGTTTTTTATTAGCGTATTCCCCGTACCACCTTGTGATTTTATTCCACTTGCTGTGAAATTTCACTACGCAAAAGGGGGTTTCGATCAATTGAGTCTAGCAGGTGCCGCAATCACTATGATTTCTGGTCGACTGAGACACCTTTGAATATTTTTTGTCAGAGCCCCCCTTCGACGACGTTTTTCATAATACATGACAGCACTCAATTTTCACATGGGAAACGAGAAATGAAAAGAAATTTTTTTTTTTTTTTTTGCACGCCCTAATATAATATATACATCGATTTTCAATTATCAATTTTTACCGGAAAATTCTAAATTTAAAACGAACTGAGGTATACGATTGATTATTGTTAATGGAGTTTAGAGTTTCAAATTACACATTGGGATATTCGAAATTCACAGACGCGCACGGATGTCGGGTGAAAGTACAGTCGCCGAACCAATTCAAAGGGAACGCAATCGAACTTGTTCAGAGGGAACGCGATCTTTTGACTCGAGTGGCGAGCCTAGGCTTTGAGTGGGGGTTTATAGTTTCTCGGAAAAATGTTCACCTACAGCCCCGAAGTTGAACTTATTGAGGGGGAGACCTGTTACGCACGCTACACGCTACACAGGTCTCGAAAATCAAACTTTCGGAGTAGATGTTGCAAAATAGTACTTTTCGATACTAGTGCGAAAGTGTTGATTCTCGAACGAGTGTGAAGTTTTTCGCGACTCGTAGATCTTTTCTACGACGCTTTTCTAGAGATCTTTGAGGTGGAAAATCGATAAAAAATGTTCGAACAAATTTGTTTGACACACCGTATTATAGATACCCTAATATCATCCAACACACATGATTTCTGGGGGCTGGATTTTCCAGCAGAATTCTTATAAAAGCGACACTCGGACCTCGATTTTGTGTACGCCTGGTTCAGACTTATTCATGAAATCGAGGTTCGACTGTATTCATATACATAGATATACCAGAGTTACATATATGCACTTGAGACTTCACGTACCTAAGAATAAATTAGGAGTTAAACTCCCTTCTAATTACCTTATACTCTGTAAAGAACTCCGGCGTCCTATCTTCAACGGCGCCTCTGGCTATCTTGTTTTATCAGCATCCTGCTAGCTTTTGGTATCTATATGAGATATATGTATGTGTATACAATATGTACATTAGGGTGTGCCAAAAAAAAAAATTCAAACGCACATCAACATTCTGGTAGAGCATCTCAAATAGAATATCTCAGCCGAATATGAGCTCTTAATATTGATATTTAGAACTGCCTATTTTAGTTACTAATTTTAGTTACGAATTTTAGTTACTCAAATAGGCAGTTCTAAATATCATTATTCAGAGCTTATATTTGGCTGAGATATTGTATTTGAGATGCTCTACCGAAATTTTGATGCGCGGTTGAAAAAAGAATTGTTGTTCCCAGAGTCATATGTCTCCATGACGCTGTGACTCAATATTTATAGGCGAATATCTCTTAATCGGTGAGAGTTAGGAAAATTTTATCTGAGTACTTTTTTACAGAGCGTGAAATTTCCTATAAGAATCTGTCTTCAAATAGTTTCTTAATCAAGCCGCTTACGAGAAAAAACAATTAAAATTTTCCAATTTTTTTTCACATGTTATTCAAATCAAAAATGGGAAAACTGAGTTAGGCAGTTCTAAATATCAATATTAAGAGCTCATATTTGGCGGAGATATTCTGTTTAAAATGCTCTACCGGAATCTTCATGTGCGTTTGAATTTTTTTTTTTTTTTTTCACGCCCTAATGTACATATGTATACACTTGAAGACGTTCCCAAGGAGCAGTGGTGCTCAACCTGCAGAAGATTTAACTATGTGAACTAACATGTACACAATAAACAAACAGTTGATGCGCAGTGCACCTTTTCGTCCTGTCCCACATGCGCAGAAATGAAAAAAATAATATAACTTCCTGCGTAGTGCGACGTTATCAAATCGCGATCTTCTAGTCACTAGATTAGGGGAGGAAAGTCGAAAACAATCAAAAGTAGCTCACTTTCAACATATTTTATAAAAAAACGAATACCGCTTGCTATAATTTCCTTTTTTCGGCATAGGCATTGAAAAGTCACTTTTTGACGCCTGTTTTCGATCCACAAAGTGTCACTTTATACGGTTGGTTTCAGAACTGCCCTATAAAGTCTTTATACGGCAGTCTGGATGCGCAGTTCGAAGTGCGCATTCCAAAGCTGCCGTATAAAGTCTTTATACGGCAGTTTCGATGCGCGGTTCGAAGTGCGCGACAGATCGCACCATAACCCCACTCTTCGTCTAGTGAATCTCAACAGGCGTCAAAGTGACTTTTCATGCCTATTTCGAAAAAAATACAGTATGGGGCGCACCCGTAAACCGTTTTTGACTCGAATAATGATTTCAGAACTCGCTTCCGGCTCGCCTTCGGCTCGCCTTTAGCTCGTCCTGAAATCATTATTCTCGCCAAAAAACACTTGGTTTACGGGCATGCCACATAATATACTATTACACGACAATATTTGTTATATTTCCAATTGATCATTCCAAGTTTTTCAAAAAAGTCGTAAGAAAATTACCATTGTTATATCACGAAACATCCGTTTCAACCTAGGCCGGTATAGGGTTTGTATGTTAAAAATGTAAATTTTAACAATCAAATTCTCAAAATTTAGTGCCGCAAGGAGTATATTGAAACTTTTTCTACGTATGAAGAATATTAATAACTATACATACCGGGATGATTTCTTGATAGTATACAGGTGACTGCGCATGCGCGAGTTTCGTCGTATGCTGAGGCAGGCTGGCCTCAAATACCACTGCGTGACGACTTTACCGACCAATGAAAACGAATTATTTGGCGCATGCGCTGTCACCTGTATACTATCAAGAAATCATCCCGGTATTTAAATTTTCAAGATGATAGTAAGAAAAGTGATTTTCCTTGGGAACGTCCTTAAGGCGTGTGTTCAGTATTTCTTGTACCATACTAAAAAACATTTTTTCTCGACGGCTACACGCAGGCAGTTCTCAAAACTATATATACGATCGTTCTTTGCATGGAAATGAGTGTGATCTTTTCCTCGCAAATTATAGTACCTTACCTTATCATTTTTTGAGGTAATAGAAAAAGAAAAAAATAACTCCACTGCAAGCCATTAGGACAAAATATATCTACCGTCGACCTAACGTCAAAACATGAACTTTTCTAGTCCGCAAAATTTGTAATTCCGTTTAAAGCTGAATGCGTAAAACGTGTTACGATGCGTTAACGTGTTATCGCTGCGCAGCTACCCTACCATCTATTCACATGCTGATGAATCCCAAACCACGTGGAATCGACGGATTAGATTTGTCGATTGAAGTTAATTCAGTTTCACTCGCTTTGAATTTGTCCTATATAGTGCCGCAGCCCGCGTAGCCCGCGTAGCCCGCGTGGGACGGGTAACCTTTGATATACACGATTACACATGTTGCGTTCATGTAAATTTCTATAAGGTATATATAAGGATTTAGCTAAAACACTTAGACACAACGGTCTACCAAGCGGGTATTGCAGCGGGAGTTTATTATTAACCAAGCTCTTAGTAAAAGTGAAGGTTGTCTGGTGTAACCTTTGCGCCACTCACAGAGCCAGGACAGCGAATTCAGTACAGGACCTCACCTTTCCTTGTACCATTCTTAATACTCAATTTGTATCCTGCTCGAGTGATTCTATTATCAAATAACAATGGATCGTTAGCTTATGGATTGTTAACCCGGAATTCTTATTATCTTTCAGTTTACATCATACCGGTTTATATCTATCGGTCTGTGCGCTCGAAAATAGTACTCACAATTAGAAACGCTGTTTATTATTCTATTTCTACTTCCCATTTTATGTAGTTCGGTGGGAAATCGGTCAACTTTTTTTTTCCTGCACATCTTGGGTTAAAAATTACAGAAGGCACACATGTGCGAGTGCGAGGTGCGAGTAGGTGTACCGCAAGCATAAGATGCGATCGATAACCAGGCTGTCTAAACTTATTCCAACCACGTACAATATGGTCTGAGGTTAGAAATGATACGAATACAGTATAGAGACGGTCTGGCCGCACCTGAGCCAGTTTCTTAGCTACCGCGTGTGACCGCATGCACCGCATGTTTTTTATGAAAAAATAATAGAAATTAACGAGAAAGATGATACAACTAATATCCATTTCCAACAATCGTGGAAAAATAAAGCTTTCCTCGTTAAAGCGGAATAGAAAAAAGTCAGTAAGTATCAATGGCAGTCAATCCTAGTATGCAATTCTCATCGATATAGGTGTGATTTGAAATTTCTCTCAAGTGAATGTATGTAAAAATCGTAGACAATCTCCTCTTTTCCATACCTAGTATACCTATATACACCTATATGTATAGGTTTCATACACCACAACTTTATGGTCGAAATGCAAAACCGGCTCGGCTCAGGTAATTGGAGTGATCACGTTATATCGGTTATCAAAATCCAAAGTGTTAAACAGTACAGCCAAGGTTCCTGCACTGTTTACCAGGTGAAAGTCGGCCTTATAGCTAAGCTTGTAGAGTACATTATAAGTAAGCTATTTGTAATGTGTGGGTGAGTCTGTAGTTGAGAGGCGAGCGTTTGTTCATTTTCTACCCAAGTTGAACACTCCGATAATTACGGATGAAGAAACTATCCAAAGTATGTTTGAACAATAGTATATTGTGTATCTAGGGGGGGGAAAATGGCCATTTCGAGCGAGGGTTCGGCGCCCTCTACTACGACTCGCGCTAAAAACGTTCCACCCGAGGTAGAAATGGCCATCCCCCCGTAGTTGCACACTGTATTTTTCATAATAAGGGCACGAAATAGGCCTTCTTTGATGCGCGTCGATCAGATTGGCAATGGCGCTACGGCGGGAGGAAAAGTACTTTTCTCCCCGCCACAGCGGGAGGAAAAGTACATTCCCTCCCGCTCAGTGGATATTCCGGATTCACGTTCAACACAAGCGATTTTCCCCACGCCTGACAAGCATGAAAGAAGGCCCATTTCATGCACGTATTATGAAATAGTATATTGTGCAACTAGGGGGGGAAAATGGCCATTTGTAGCGAGGGTGAGACGTTTGCACGAGTCGTAGTAGAGGGCGCCGAAGGTGCCCGAGACGACGACGAGTGCTAAAAACGTCTCACCCGAGGTAGAAATGGCCATCCCCCCCTAGTTGCACACTGTACTTTTCATAATAAGGGCACGAAATAGGCCTTCTTTGATGCGCGTCGATCGGAAAAGGGATATATATAATATATATACAGGGTGATTCAGAATGCGGTACTTTCCTTACACCGGTGGATTCCTTGTCAAAATCTAAGACCAAAATTACTCATCCTAAAATGTCGAAAGCTCAGCCGTTTTCAGGTAGGAGTAGTTTAAAGTAAGCCAAAGTAAGCCAATACGAGGGCAGATACGAGAATGGCTCAGCCGCCGCTACGCCGTTATTGTTGGCCCGCTACCGCGATCTCGCAAAGAAACGACGATCAGACGTTACATTCATAGTTCGGTAACATTCGCACGCTTCTGTTTCCATTGCATCGCCTGTATAGCTTAGCTACGTACAGCAGACCAGCCACGTCTGATCAACAATAACGGCGTAGCGGCGGCTGAGCCATTCTCGTATCTGCCCTCGTATTGGCTTACTTTGGCTTACTTTAAACTACTACTACCTGAAAACGGCTTAGCTTTCGACATTTAAGGATGAATAATTTTGGTCTTAGTTTTTTACAAGGAATCCACCGGTGTAAGGAAAGTACCGCATTCTGAATCACCCTGTATATTATATATAAATATGTATATATACAGTGGGATCCCTCAATAAGCCCTCCCAAGCCGCCAAGGGGAAGTGTTTTTCCACGAAATGAGGTACCCCCACTCTGCCTTCTTCGCTAGTCGCACCAATGGTTTTCCGTCTCTCTCTTTCCTCGCTACGCTATGTCTTAATAGGCGGAGTGGGGAAACGCTGCGAGCGACAAACTGGGGAAGCGGGCTTATTGAGGGAGGCCCTATTGAGGGATCGGACTGTATATATATATATAATATATAATATATATATATATATATATTAGGGTGGGCCAAAAAAAACTTTTAATTTTTTTTTTTTTAGTTACCATGAAAATATTGTTTAAGATGATGAAAAAAAAGTTCTGTGAAAATTTGAGCTCTTAATATCAATAATAAGAGGTGCCTCATCGCGATTTTTGATTTCCCATTTAAGGGGACCAGCACAGCGACTTTTCGAGAAATTATCATAGTCCGAAATCCATTTATTTCATAACCAAAGTTCATTTCACATCAAAATATTTTTCTCTTTCAAAATCATGTGTCGTAAGGATTTTAGAGCACCGTTGTACCGATTCAGGTCATCTTGGATTCATTTTCTTCAGAAAACAAATCCTCATCATGTGAATGTAGGAATTTTAAAATAAAAAATTATGTCATAAGTTATGATCAATTTACCAAATTTGCAAAAATTATTATCACTCATTTCTTAAATAACTTGGCCAAAACGAAAAATTTTCAAAATTCCTACATTCACATGATGAGGATTTGTTTTCTGAAGAAAATGAATCCAAGATGACCTGAATCGGTCCAACGGTGCTCTAAAATCCTTACGACACATGATTTTGAAAAAGAAAAATATTTTGATGTGAAATGAACTTTGGTTATGAAATAAATTGATTTCGGACTATGATAATTTCTCGAAAAGTCGCTGTACTGGTCCCCTTAAATAACACAGGAAATTTTTTTTCTTTATTTGGAATTTTATTCCGTTCTAACGAATCATCGTGTTATAAAAATCAATACATATTCTTGTAGGAAATCAAGCGATCTCCAAAAAAGGTCTGATGTGATTTTTTGCTAAGTCGAAAAAAAAGTCGTCATACACCGTTTGAGGTTGAACTTTAACCTTGAATAACTTTGAAACGAGTGAACTTAGCGAAAAATTACATCAGACCTTTTTTGAAGATCGTTTAATTTCCTACAAGAATATGTATTGATTTTTACAACACGATGATTCGTTGTAACGGAATAAAATTCAAAAAAAAAAAAAAAAAATTTCCTGTGTTATTTAAATGGGAAATCAAAAATCGCGATGAGGCACCTCTTAATATTAATATTAAGAGCTCAAATTTTCAGAGGATTTTTTTTTCATCATCTTGAACAATATTTTCATGGTAACTAAAGAAAAAAAAATTAAAAGTTTTTTTTGGCCCACCCTAATATATATATTATATATATATACATATATATATATATATATATATATATATGTATATATATATATATATGTATATATATATATATATGTATATATATATATATATAGATATATATATATATATATGTACTTTTCCTCCCGCCCATATATATATATATATATGGGCGGGAGGAAAAGTACTTTTCTCCCCGCTACAGCGGGAGGAAAAGTACTTTCCCTCCCGCTCTCGTCGTAGTTCGACACAAGCGATTTTCCCCACGCCCGACAAGCATGAAAGAAGGCCCATTTCATGCACGTATTATGAAAACAAGTTTTTTCAACATGTGCATGTAATAGGCCCTATTTCTTGCATGTAAAACGAATAGAAAATCGGCCATTTCTAGCGTGGACTTCATTACCTCCCTAGGGAGGTAATGGATCTATTACTACCTTCCAAGAGAGGGTTTCAAAGGTTTTCAAATATTTCGACATTTTGAAAATTTCCAAAAATTTCCATAAATTTCCATAAATTTCCATAAATTTCTATAAATTTCCAAAAATTTTCAAACTTTCAAAAGTTTCCAATATTTCCGCCGTACATGCGCGAAAAAGGGCCTATACATGCACTCGTTGAAAAAATTACGGCGTGCAACAAGGGGCGGGGCGGGGGACGGTAATTTCAAGCTCGGGTGATGACGTTGCACTCGTCTTTGTCTCAGGCGCCCTCGACTCCGACTCGTGCAACATCATCTGACCCTCGCTAGAAATGACCCATCCCCCCCCCCCCCCCCCCCCCCCCTGTTGTACAATGTACTATTATCCATAACCCTATAAGTTACACGTACCCATGTTTATACCGTATCATTTAATTACAAATGGAACCGACTAATCAGACGGTCAGTTATTGCTCAGTGAAAGTTAATCATCGACTCTAATCCTGTACCTCCTATTGTTGTTAATCAATCAACCGTCACTGAGATTTTCACAGAGGGCCATTGACTGCTTCAAAGTTTCTCGTCTCGCGTATTACTGTAAAAATTCATCCAATAGATTCAAAAGTGCGGACTATAGATGGAAGTGTTAGATCCTGACCCCTATGAGGTTGCACTTGTATTCTTCTGTCTTCTTCCTTCTTCTATGGTTTTGTCAACGAACAAGAAGACAGACGAATGTATTTCAAGCTTCACAGGAGTCAGAATTTGCACGTCAAGTGTGCAAGCATATCCATTTTTTTTTTTTTTTATTATTATTTTCTTCGAATTTACGTCAAAAAGTCAACCCTCTGAAACAGCAGCATTGTCATTGAAGTCTGAATGGTGCCTCGACGAACAAAAAGGTTTCCCATTTGATCAACGCGTAGAACTTTACATATAAATCGTGTGACTGATGTCCACATAACTTGACCGGGACAAGTTGTGCGAAAGTCTGTTTTCATGCCTTTCATGTCCTTTGTGGGTCGCTGACTCCGAATCTGAGGTCCAAAATTCTGAATTCAAAACATTCGTACAACTAAATATTTGAATAATTCTAACATTTAGATTAGATTCGCCATCCTAAATTCGGTATTGTAGATCTTGGATCCGGAGCAGCGACCGACAAAACCCAGAGCACCAAGACAGACATTCGTACTACTTCTTCCGGTCAACTTATTTGAATATTCGTAACACGTTGTAAAGGTTCTGCATGTTAATCAAACGGAAGGCCTTATTGTCGATTGAGGCACCACTTAAACTTCAATGGCAGCACTGCCTTTTCGAGGGGTTGAACGTTTGACGTGATTTCACAGACTCTTAGGGTAGAAGCTTGAAAAGAATTTCGATTCGCTTTGCTGATATAAATATCTGAGAATAAGGATGCGATTGTGGCAAAATTTGTCTATCTAGTTCTACTAGTATGAAATTATATGACACCTCGATAATGAAGGACGGATGTTTGGATGTATGTAGCCTTCGATATACCGGGAGGTTCTTCGGACGCGGAACGCTAGGGATACCAACCCAAAAATGGTGCTATTTCATGGGCAAACAGCTGCAGCAGCAGTTGAGTAACTTACTAGGGCCGTGTTCGGGGAGTGCGCTTAAAGCGCTGAAAATCAAGAGAGAGAGAGAGAGACGGAGCTTGGGGAAATCAAGAAGTGTGACAGAGACACAAGATTACTGACAGCGCTAGAAGCGACTCCCCGAACACGGCCTAGATGTTTCTAGTAAAATCACTAGAAATCTAGTGATTATTGGTCACTGGATTTTTGGACTAGAAATCTAGTGACTCGATTTCCAGTGATTTTACTAGAAACATCTAGTAAGTTACTAAACTGCTGCTGCAGCTGACTTCCTATGACATAGCACATTTTTTGGGTTGGTATCCCTAGCGTTCCGCGTCAACAGAACCTCCCGGTATATACTAAGAGGTTGCCGTGAAACATCGCAGTCAGTCAATTATCTAATTATTTATTTTATTCATACATTCATTCATTCATTTATTTAATTATTTATTTATTTATTTATTTAATCATTTTATGGCCTTTGAAAGTTTAAAATTAAAAAGGGGATGGCCAGCCTGCGAAAAACAGATGAAAAACTTCGGTAATGCCGAGTAGGAAGTGACTGACTGCGATATTTCACGGAAACCTCTTAGTATATGGGGAGTTTCATATGAAACGTACAATTGGTTGTCCACACCCCTTTCAATTTGTCTCAAACTTAGTCAAGTTGAGTAATGGGTTGAAAAAAAAATTCCTCTAAATAATGAAAATTCTACCTTTTACAGGTCGCGAGTAACAGCGATTCACAAATTTTGAATTATTTTTTTCAAATCGCTGTAGCTCCCAAACTACATGTCCGTACCTAAAAATCAAGTAGGTCAAAAGTTTCGTAATTTGATGTACTTTTCGATGTTGCCGCGAGACAAAGTCGATTTTTAGTTAATGGTGAAAAAAACGCGAAAAACGCGATATTGATCTCGTTCCCCAAACTTTTTGGGGTCCATTTTTTCATCATAAAATGCGGCTATTTTTCCCGCAAATTTTCGTGTAAAGAAAAGTCACGGGACTCAACTGGTTAAAGAGATATGAGGGAAATTTCAGGAAAAATCGACCGGATTTGGACATTTTCTGACTTTAAATTTTTCAAAACTATTGAAACTTTTTTTTACGTGAAATAGACGTAAAAAGAGCCAACACTATCGGCTTTTTTCACATCTATTTCACGTAAAAAAAAGTTTCAATAGTTTTGAAAAATTTAAAGTCAGAAAATGTCCAAATCCGGTCGGTTTTTCCTGGAATTTCCCTCATATCTCTTTAACCAGTTGAGTCCCGTGACTTTTCTTTGCACGAAAATTTGCGCGAAAAATAGCCGCATTTTATGATGAAAAATGGACCCCAAAAAAGTTTGGGGAACGAGATCAATATCGCCTTTTTCGCGTTTTTTTCACCATTAACTGAAAATCGACTTTGTCTCGCGGCAGCATCGAAAAGTACATCAAATTACAAAACTTTTGACCTACTCGATTTTTAGGCACGAACATGTAGTTAGGGAGTTACAGCGATTTGAAAAAAATAATTCAAAATTTGTGATTCGGTATTACTCGCGACCTGTAAAAGGTAGAATTTTCATTATTTAGAGGAATTTTTTTTTCAACCGATTACTCAACTTGACTAAGTTTGAGATAAATCGAAAGGGGTGTGGACAACCAATTGTACATTTCATATAGAACTCCCCATATATTATATATACAGGGTGTAAATCTTAACTCTGTACATACTTATAGGGTGTGTAGGGGCTGACAATACAAGCATTTTGAGGTATGACACCCATGGTCGGAAACTCATCCTGACCACTATGGAGGGCTTTGAAGGATATGGTACCGCACGCTTGATCGTAGTGTAATGAATCAGATGTGATCACTTTCGACCCAACATTTTATTCAGCCGTAGAGAACAGTACATAAATGTTCTTGCGTGAAATCAACAAAACGATAAACTTTGCATTAAAAAAATAACAAAACAGTTCCGGTGCTTGTGAACAGAATTTGAAAAAGTTATGGAAAACGAATTGGGGTTTGGCATACTTGGGCTTTTCGTTTTGCATAACTTTTTCAAATTCTGTTTATAAGCACCGGAAATTGTTTTGTAATTTTTTTATTGCCAAGTTTATCGTTTTGTTGATTTCACGCAAGAACATTTGTACTGTTGTCTACCGCTAAATAAAATGTTGGGTCGAAAATGATCACATCTGATTCATTACACTACACTGTTAAAAATTTCTAAGTGGAACTTCCTACATTTTGTAGGAAGTTGCGATGCATATACATGGTAGTAAATTTACAAGACATTTCCTTAAAATTAATTTACAAATACTTCAAATTTACTAAAAAATTTAGCGAATTCAAATAAAATTTTGTGTTTCTCCTATGAAAGTTCAGTAAAATCAAGAAATTTATCTGTAAATTCACTTTACTACACCACATTTGTAATTTTACAACCTTTTGTGTAGTAAATGTATTGGTAAATTTACAATAATTTTTAACAGTGTACGAAAAGCGCGCGGTACAAACGCGCGGTACCAGAACCTTCAAAGCCCTCCACAGCCGTTGGGATGAGTCTCCGACCTTGGGTGTCATACCTCAAAATGCTTATATTAGCAGCCCCTACACACCCTATAAGTATGTACAGAGTTAAGATTTACACCCTGTATATATATACACAGAAAAAAAGAATAACTTGATCCAAGATTTTTTTTTTTTTTTTTTTTGAACAACCGACAATCTCTCGAGCGAAGTGAAATTCTCTGAGACCAAGTAAAATCTTTCTTGAATCATGAAAATTTTCTTGGTTCCAGAGAATTTTTACTTCGCTCGAGAGATTGTCGTTTGTTAAAAAAAAAAATTCTTGGATCAAATTATTCTTTTTTTCTGTGTACTTCTTGAATACTCATTGTCCACGATAATTGCTAGTGATCAGAGATTGAAGAGATACGCAACGAAGCTGACCGGGCCCCTTGAACCGAGGGCGACTAAGCGAGAGAATGAATCGCTGAGCTCGAGGCCAAGGTGGCTATTTTTTGTATGAAAAACACCCACGCCGTGGTGTTGCCGTGTGTATAGAATCTTGCAGTGTCGAGCCTTGAAGCTAGGCACTTTATTTTATACTTTACACCGCACAGCGGCAATACGGTAACATACCGAGAATATTCGGAGATACTGGTCGGTCCCCTTCCTATGGTAAAAATAACACAGGCACGCACCGCGTGCGTGAGGCGCGTTTGGCAAGGAATAAGGTGCCAGTAGCATTGTATCCCCTCCCGAACGAGCTTCACGCACGCGCTTCGTCCCTGTGTTGGTTTTACCGTAGGAAGGGGACCGTCCAGTGTCACCGAATACTCTCGGTATATGTATATGGGGGATTCCAGCTCATCTCGACCACCTTCCAAACCTGACCAAACAGGCCAGACCAAAAATTCTGAGATTTCATAAAATGGCAAATTTCCACTATTTATGCCTCCGGGACGAGCGCTCGAAAAATTCTAAAAAAAATTGAGGTTGCAGCTTGGACCTTAAGTGCAGCAAAAAAAAAAAGTTTCACTCGAATCCGAGGCGGTCAGGTCTGGAAGGTGGTCGAGATGAGCTGGAATCCCCCATATGCAGAGAGATATATGGTCAGCAGCGTCATGGAAGCGCGCTAGGGATGCTGTGGGACTAGGAGATGAACGCCATACAAAGAGATGGAAGCGAGGAGATAGTACTACATAGGCAAGTCGCTAACAGATTTCAGAGATTTCACGCACCGATATAACTCGATCGCTAAACCGCGAGTATTGGTCTGTTCTCCTGTTGGTTATCCTGCCGAAAGACAACCTAGTCTTCATAGTCTTGACCCCACGTATCTCATAAATTTCATTTCTCCACAGCTTCTTTATAACCGAAATTGCTGTGTCTATGCGGTTGCCTTAGACATAGCAACCTCCTATCACAAATTCTAGACACTTTTGTCCTGAGGTTTTACCCGGCTACTCGTGAAATCCAGACGTTTGATGGAAAGAAACCCCAGAGGACAATGTTCCTATGTATAGTACGTAGACTTTCGATTTCAAGGTCGTTCCTAAGACTGCTCGACACCGACGGCTCGAGAAGTTGCAGATGTTTCATTTCGCTTACATGCCGTACTAGTATTTCTTTCAAGTTACACTGTGAACCAGTGGCAGAGATTTGAACAAAGTAGACTTATCGCAACATGCTACATATATCTTCCTCATTCTACAAATTAGGCCTTTACGAACGCGTTTGAGACGATTCCGAATTTTCAGAAACGTTTAATAGAACAATAAAATTCCGAAAGGTCAGAATTCAGAAAGCTCAAAACTCCGAAAGGTCAGAATTCAGAAAGCTCAAAACTCCGAAAGTTCAGATCCCCGAACGTGTCGAATGTGTCGGTCTATTTCTCAGGATTTTAAGAAAAAAACTAGTTCATTCTACTCGAGAACCTCTTTACGGCAACCCATTTCATCTACTTCAATCGATAACTTCGTTGTCATCAATAATTAATAGGATTTTGATCTTTTCTATACAAAAAGTAATTCTCAAGACGAATACTTCGACCACTTATCGGTTGCAATACGAATACAGCCCGAGTTATTGAACGCTGAATGAATACTAGCGTAAATTTCAAGTTTCGAAGGTTTGGCGTCTTCTTTGCCCACTCAAATCTCGCAATTACAGATTTTTTCGAAAATGATTACTCTTACAATCAAATACAAGTAGTATACTAATAATATAGCCGAAATTACACCCTCTTGGTGGGAGGGGTTAGAGCTGAGATGAAAATCTGAAAAAATTAGGGAATTCTCTTTGAATTATTTGGAGCCGATTTGGGGGGCGCCTGCTCAAAAATTCGTCCGGACCCTGAACAAGGACCACCCTAATGTAGTAAAAAACAATAAACCATGTGTTCCACATTCCCAAATCTTGACTGGTTATTGGTTGATCCCAAGTTAAGTCAAGTTGGGTAAGGCCAGGGCTGAATAATCCGCCAGCGTAGGATATATGATCAAACGTTGCGGGTTTGGTTAAGTAGGGTGGATGGACGCGGCGTTTTGTTTCGTGGGTGTGTAGGGTGAGATGGAGTAATAACAGCTTCAGGTCTGCGTTCTTTGTGACGTGATTTATTGGGAATAATTACTAAGGGAAAGGTTTTCTCGTTATACGCGTTTCGTTTGAAACATTGCGAAAATAACTACAAGATCTGGTTACCAGTTGTATTCCTACCCGAGTGTGGGCGGGGTCAGTGTTCAGGTGATGTTGGTATATCATTCGAAGGATTAAGGCTATCTTTTAGCTTCTACCTATATAAGAAGGTATATGTATCCATGCATATGTGAATATGATCAATATATAGTAATAGTGACAGGAGATGAGGCATACTCTGCCAACTCGACGATCGTCCGATGCTTTCCATCTTTTCATATCATCTTCAACTTCAAAAGTCGATAAATTTTTTCGCAGATTTTTCCCACAAACCGTTATCAATTAATTATACGGTTTTTTTTTTAGTGGAATCTAACAAATTCTATTTTCCTTTACGATCATTCTCAGCCATATCAATTTTTGTATATTGATATCGATTTCAAGGAATATAATCAAATGGAATTCTCAAAACAATTCTGAAATGGAATATTCTAAAGAAAGTTGCAGTATCCGCCAGAGTTCGAACAATATTTGTGATAAAACGTTGGCATGGAACCCATATGTATACATTAGGGTGGTCCTTAGAAGGTGTCAAAAAAAAAAAATTCATGTTGGATCCCCCCAAATCAGCTCCAAATAATTAAAAAAAAATTCCCTAATTTTTTCAGATTTTTATTTTATTCCCCTAGTCCCGCTGTTTTCATTCAAAGTTCAAAATACAATCAACGATACTTGAAGTTAAAATTTTCGCCGAAATATTTCTTTTTTTTTTTAAAAAAAAAAAATTAAAAAAAAAAAATAATCACAATAATAATAAAACACACGATTCCCCTAGGATACCCCATTTATAAATCTTTTATTTTTTTTTTCAATTTTGTTTTTAATTTTTTTTTTTTTTTTTTTTTTTTTTTTTTTAAAGAGATATTCCGGCGAAAAATTTAACTTTAAGTATCGTGGATTGTATTTTGAACTTTGAATGAAAACAGCGGGACTAGGGGAGTAAAATAAAAATCTGGAAAAATTGGGGAATTTTTTTTTTAATTATTTGGAGCTGATTTGGGGGGATCCAACATGAATTTTTTTTTTTGACCCCATCTAAGGATCACCCTAGTATACATATATATGAGGTATTCCATACCAACTCGACCAATTCCGTAACTTCAAACAGTACGACACCTTCGATTTGTTTGAAAAAAATCTCAAAAATTCTACTTTCGAAGACGATCATTTTGACCCCCATTCAAAAGTGGAAACTCTTTTCCTTATGTTTATTTTGCTTATTTAAGAAAAAATTATTTCGTAAACGTGGTGGATAATGGCTCCCAGAATTTTTTGAATTCAAATTGAAAAATGAATTGTATCTTCAGGATAATGGGTCGTAACCATCAGAGATACGTTTGATCTTCTTTTCGAAAATTTAATTTTAATTTTTTAAATTTAATCGTCGTACAATAAATTATTTTTATTCATTTTCTTGAATTATAATGCTCCGCGAGTGCGACATTATACTATATTGATGTGAGCATGCATTAGACGTATCACATTGAAAAAATTCTGGGAGCCATTATCCACCACATAGAAAGAAATTTTTCGCGTATATCACTATGCCAGTATGGGCGTGAAGGCCATACTGTGTGGTATCGACGATTTTCATTCATTCTAATAGTTCGGTCCACAGACTTTTGTTCAGAAGTTTTTTGTATATTCACCAAAAATCATGAGCAATGTGTCATTTGGTTCGGAAAGGCATTTAGAAACTTTTCGAAAGGGTCCCAAAAAGGGTCGAAAAAAATTGCAAAAGTTATAAACAATTTAAAAAAAAAGGGGGAGTTCGGTTTTTTGCGAATATCTCAAAAACCATTTGAGATATTCAAAATCGCAAAAAAGATCCTAAGAGAGCAGAAAATTTCCTACAAAAAAGCACTACTACCCCGAACTCTACAACCAATATTTATAATTTTAATTGTGTGGTGAAAAAAGGACTGAAACCGCCGCCTAACCCATTTTTAGTCCTTTTTTCACCGCACAATTAAAATTATAAATATTAGTTGTAGAGTTTGGGCTTTTTTGTAGGAAATATTCTGCTTTTTTATGATCTTTTTTGCGATTTTGAATATCTCAAATGGTTTTTGAGTTATTCGCAAAAAACCGAACTCCCCCTCTTTTTTTTTAATAAATTTTTTATAACTTTTGCAATTTTTTTTTCGGCCCTTTTTGGGACCCTTTCGAAAAGTTTCTAAATGCCTTTCCGAACCAAATGACACCTTAATCATAATTTTTGGTGAATATACAAAAAGCTTCTGAATAAAAGTCTATTGACCGAACTATTAAAATTAATAAAAATCGTCGATACCATACAGCATAGCCTTCACGCCCATACTGGCATAGTGAGGTACGCGAAAAATTTCTTTCCGTGCACGTTTGCGAAATAATTTTTTCTTACATAAGCAAAATAAACATAAAGAAAAGAGTTTCCACTTTCGAATGGGGGTCAAAATGATCGTCTTCAAAAATAGAATTTTTGAGATTTTTTTCAAAAAAATCGAAGGTGTCGCACTGTTTGAAGTTTCGAAAATTCATGAATAAATAACGGTTAATGGAAAAAATCTGAAAAAATTCAGGAGTGGTTGTTAGAGTTGGAGTAACCGTACAAAAAATTATGAACCAAATCAAAAATGCTGAGGGAAAATCATTGGTCGAGTTGGTATGGAATACCTCATATATACGTTTACGCGTTGGAGCAGAGCTACCACTAGATAGGTTTTAATAATTTACCGTAGCTTTTTTCCTCCCAAGATTCACGTAATCTCTTTGCTACCTCAGCTTCGGTTGTTTACTTTTCTTAGATACGCGAAAGTGCTTGTATATATTCCCATGTGTAGTGCGTATAAATATAGAATATACTATATATATATATATATATATATATATATATATATATATATATATCAGCGCATGCGTGTCCGTGTTCATGTTCATGTTCACGTTTGCATTTGCGTTTGCGTTCGCGTTCGTGTTTATGATCGTGTTCATGTTCATGTTCATGTTCGTCTAAACTACTACAGGCTGTTGCGATTTATGAAATTTCAAGCGTTGCTTGTTTTTGCAACTCTCACTGGCAGCGAGCTGCGGTAAGAATCGTATATATATACCTAGATAGATACAACGAGTTGCGGGCACCGGTTACAAATCTGTATCTAGATTCTATAACCTGGGTTATACGGGAATAACAAAAGACTACGACAACCTTATTTTAGTTGGTAATAAAAGTGCTGCTGGGTGAGCGTTTTGCCTCCCACACCGGCAGAAAAGTGAAAGCTGGTATATGTACCAATCTAAACTATATATCTCGTTTTAGCCAATACAGATAGCTATGTACCTACCACCAAACACTCTTGCCTATCCTGCACTCTTGAACTATCGAATGTAGACCACGAAATATGTCGCAACGCTTTTCTCATTTTTATTATTAATAGTATATTGTGATACAATTGTGCGGAAGGTAGGCAATATCCGACGAGTGTCATTTGTAGCAAAGCCGAAGGCGAGTTCCGTAATGGCACGAAACAGATATTGCCTATCCGCACTTGTATCACACGATATATTTTCCAACTCCCTGTGAAGAAAGTTTGATTTGAGAGACAGATTAATTAATTAACATAACCTCACATCGCTACTGTCCACCACCATGACACAGTGCGTAAATTTGAATTATTTTAAAGTGTGCATGCGTGTAAAAAGCAACAGTGCGTAAAGTACGGTGAAACCTCTGTATAGCGGACAGTGACCGTGCAAGACAAAATTATCCGTTAGTGGAGGTGTCCGCTTTAGGGAGGTTTTGGAATTTGACCCATATACAGCAGACTCTAGATAAGCGGCCATCCGCTAAGTGGCCCTGCGAGCGACTTCCCCTTCACACGGACGGCCACTCACACAAACCTATGCCCCCCACTACAGCAGTATGCGAACCAATAGCTTCTCCCACCACGCGTCATGCACCTCTTCCTCAGCCGTGGTGGGAGCGTTTCGTAAGTAGCCATTTTCCTCTCCTATAGCCCCGTGAGATGGCCACTTATCTGGAGTCTACTGTGCATAAATATAAAATAGGACATGAACATGTTACTACGAGACACAACAGCTTTTGATTTATTGCTTTATTATGCATGGTCAGTAAGTAAATTAAGTATCATTTGTAATTATTTGTACACAGTCGATAGCATTTCATTTCTTCACTCTTTCAATGGAATTCAAAATCGACGTTTGAGTTTTCGGTTTCTTGGCCACATCGTTTTCAATATGCATTTGAACGCCTGATATTAAACCGAAACCAACAGCATCGTTACTATTTAGGAAATATTGTTTTAATTTTCCAACAAAATCCAAAGCGTCGGCACCGGATAATATTGTGTGTTGTTCGTCATTCTCCTCGTGAAAGTCTTCCAATTCTTCTTGTTGATCAATATTTAGACTTATATCTATATCTAGCGACATTAGGGTGGCGCAAAAAAACCGACTTTTTTTTTTTGTTAGTCTCGGGTGAAAAAATGTTAGTTTTTGATGTTTTAAGAGCCCTCTCCAAAGGACAGCTCAAAAAAAAAAAATTTTAAGAGGTCGCTCTAAATTTTTTTAAATTTCAAAAATCGTCAAAAATCGATTTTTTTTTTTTTTTTTTAATTTTTTTTCTCGTTACGGTATAATTTTACAGTGCAAAAAAAAAATAAGTTTCTGAAAGTTTCAGTTCAAAATTTGAATTTCAAAAGGTCGCTCATAATTTTTTAATAATTAAATAATTAAAAAATCTAAAGTAATGCACTGATAAATAAAAAAAAATTATGAGCGACCTTTCAAAATTTAAATTTTGAACTGAAACTTTCAGAAACTTATTTTTTTTTTTGGTCTGTAAAATTATACCGTAACGAGAAAAAAAATTAGAAAAAAAAAATTCGATTTTTGACGATTTTTGAAATTTAAAAAAATTTGGAGCGACCTCTTAAAATTTTTTTTGAGCTGCCCTTTGGAGAGGGCTCTTAAAACATCAAAAACTAACATTTTTTCACTCGAGACTCAAAAAAAAAAAAATAGTCGATTTTTTTTGCGCCACCCTAAGCGACATATTTTCTGTCACCACGTCATCGTCAATGGAAACATAACTGTCAGCTGGGGTTCCAAATGGAAGTAGAAGTTCTTGAAGATGAGCATCAAAATCGGTGTCTGAAACTGTCTGATCTTCAGATCGATTTTTTCAAAATCCAGTTTTCCGAAGACAATTGCAGACCGTTTCGGTTTTGATATTGGATATAGCTGGTTTAATCCAGAGGATGGCATCCAAAACACTTATGCTCTCCGATACCTCAATGGCGGAGTCAACAGACTCATATTTAGTTATTCAAAATGTCAACCTGATACTAGCGGAGATATTATTTATATTTACAAAGTGTTCATAACACGTAGAGTTTATGATCAAGTGTCCGTTAAATCGAAATATTCGGTGTCCGTTAGCGGAGGTGTCCGCTATTGAGAGGGTCCGCTATATAGAGGTTTTCCTCCCATAAGAAACAATGTAATGACGCTGGTGCTTTGAAAATTTGTCCGTTAGTGGAGGTGTCCGCTTTAGGGAGGTGTCCGCTAGTAGAGGTTTCACTGTATAGTATTTAGGATGTGCACATGCGCTAACTCCTATAGTTTCCACTTTTCGGAAATAAGGTACTTCACGCACGTCACACAGCCCTCAAAAATGAAACCTTCGAAGCAGGTGTTGCAAGAAAAAACTATTCTACCGTACTGTCTATTTTTTGCGAAGTATACACGGAAAAAAAAAAAAATGTTACACTTACAAAAAATAGTGTTAACTTTACAGAACTCCTGTGCTAAATAGGGGACAAGCTAAGTCTGTTGTCACGTTAACAAGGGTAAACTTGTAACCATGATCAGTTGGAATGACAAAATGCTTTGTCAAATGAACAAATGTTCTGCAGTTGTTAATATTACTCTCTGAGTCATGTGGAAGTTGCCATATTAAAGCTACAATATCTTTTGTTGAATGTACAAGCTTCCAATGTAACGCTTACTAAATATTCTTACTCGAATGCCTATGTTACTGTAACAATACTGGCGTGTGGAATTACATGATAACATAGTCAAAATGACTTCCTCTCCAGTCAGTATAACAAGAAGTCGAGTAAAATTTTTTACAAATCTTGTTTTGTAAGTGCAGCAATAGTATTTTTTTCCGTGTAGATTGACATCACATTGGACGACGATTATAGATCATTACCTCGACTTGAGGGAACCGTTTCACATACAAAGGCTGAATTCAGATACCTATACACTGGAACAAATGGTTTGCACATGGGGCATTCCATACAAAACCGACCAATCCGTAACCCCGATCATTTTTGATTTTGTTGAAAATTTTCTATTTTTTTGTACCTACCGAAAGCAGTCTTTCGGATTTTTTTTTTAGTTTTTTATCTGAATCCGTCCAAACACAATAAATTTTTCAAAATTTATAAACTTGGACCATTTTGATTTTATTGAAAAAATTCACCAATTTTTGAGAGACAATTTTACAAGAACTGAACAATTCGTAGCTTGTGACATTCATGACTTGATGACCCTTAAGATTTCTGCATCTGCAAAAATGAACCTATTGTAAGCCGTATCTCAGAAACTATAACTTTGAGACAAAAGTATCATTGGACTTTCTTCTGCCTTTTTCGATATCCGGATGCGGATTTTTTCGAAAGAATTTTTACTCCCGAAATTCACGTAGTTTTCGTAGAATTACTGCTTTAGCACGCGGTAGCTTCCAGACGGTCGATCTGAGAAAAGTGGTCATCTGAACTTTCTTCTTCCATTTTCGATTCCTCAGACGCGGATTTTTCGAAAATATTTTTTAAGTGCAAAATTGACGCAGGATCTGTAGAACTACTACTTTAGCACGCGGTAGCTTTCAGATGGTCTATCCGAGAAGAGTGATCATGTTTTTTTTTTTTTTTAGTGGTTATCTTTACTTTTTAATGCTTATGGTACGTGTGAAGTTCAGAACTGTTTCTCTCAAAATTTACTACACGGGGGTTTTTGGAGTCGCTGCGGTATCCTGACTGTACAAAAGTAGCGTTGTAATCGGTCTCTTATTGGGGGCTGAAAATTTCGGAAACGAAAATTCATTCCAAAAAATCCGCATCAAGATAATGGAAAATGGAAGAAAAAAGTGCTTGTAAATATTTCTCTCAAGTCCACAGTTTGCGAGCTACCACGTGCTAAAGTAGTAGTTCTGCAGATACTGCGTCAATTTTGCACTTAAAAAATATTTTCGAAAAATCCGCGTCTGAGGAATCACAAATAAAAGAAAAAAGTTCAGATGACCACTTTTCTCAGATCGACCGTCTGGAAGCTACCGCGTGCTAAAGCAGTAATTCTACGAAAACTACGTGAATTTCGGGAGTAAAAATTCTTTCGAAAAAATCCGCATCCAGATAATCGAAAAAGGCAGAAGAAAGTCCAATGATACTTTTGTCTCAAAGGTATAGTTTGTGAGATACGGCTTACAATAGGTTCATTTTTGCAAATGCAGAAATCTTAAGGGTCATCATGACTTGTATTCTTTTTCTATTTTTCACCGCGTGTGACTCAAGGAATCGTGTTTCCCCCTTGAATTAATAACGCAAGTAAAGTGATTTGATTCCAAATTTTTTTTTTTTCATTTTATTAAAGTGGTTTGTACACTAAACGTAATGGATTCTGATCCGGACGAGTTGGACAATTCTAGAAACAGCCAATCGGCGCTCTGGATTTTTTTTAATCCAGAGCGCCGATTGGCTGTTTCTAGAATTGTCCAACTCGTCCGGATCAGAATCCATTACGTTTAGTGTACACATTTACATTTTAGCGTGAATATTAGTTAATTATTAAATGAAATAGAAAAAAAAATACATGTTATGAATATCACAAGCTACGAATTGTTCAGTACTTGTAAAAATGTCTTTTTCATAACACGCGCACCGAAAGTGGGGTTTTTTTGTCCTCATTTGAGAGCGGAAAATAAGTCTTTTTGAGTCAGGATCCAATTCGTTAGTTTTTCAGGTCCTAGGACAAAAATGCTGGTCAAAAATGAAAATATTTGTCCTCCAGTTCCGAACGTTGCCACCATGCGGTGACGTCGATTTTGGTCGATCGGCTATCCAGTTAGAATATATATTAGTAGGTTACCTGAATCCTGACTCAAAGACTGATTTTCCGCTCTAAATGAGGACAAACCCCACTTTCTGTGCGCTTGTTATGAAAAGTATGGTATGCAGCATGGACAGATTGACAGTAATTTTTGACGCGGGCGAAGTTGGCTGCACTCGACTGTGGCTCGGGCTTCGCCCTCGCCTTCGTC
This sequence comes from Tenthredo mesomela, assembly GCA_943736025.1. Lineage (NCBI taxonomy): Eukaryota > Metazoa > Arthropoda > Insecta > Hymenoptera > Tenthredinidae > Tenthredo > Tenthredo mesomela. The sequence goes on from OX031022.1 coordinate 7,933,011, forward strand.
TCGTTCAGCCAACTTCACCCTGGTCAAAAATCACTGTCGTTCGGTCCTTGCAGCATAATATACTATTTGAGCATTGGATTTAGGCCGCAAAGTGACCAATTTCAGGTCACTGAAATATATAGGAGTATATTATAGGACAAGAGCCTATAATGAAATATTATCGTACAATATGAATATGTTTCATTAAAATAAACATAGTCAGGTTATTTTTGACTATACGTTCACACATTATAAAACAAAATGTCTGAAAATATCAAATGTCTGAGTCAAAATGTTTTGATACAGAAAAACGCAATAACACTAGTAATTTTATAAACTAAAGTGAGTATAACACCGATTCCGCAAAGTAAACCTTCAAACAACGGATGGCATAAAATATTGTAGGCGCCAAGTCCGAGAAGTGTCAAATCCGGTATCAGTAATTTCCAAAATTCGCCTCTGAGTGTGTTGTGTCACAGCATACTCGATCGGGGCTCATATTAGAAATAACCCATACCGGATAGTGACACTTTTCGGACTTGATACGTAAATAGCTATTGAAAATTGGTAAATTTTTTCAATAAAATCAAAATGGTCCAGGTTAATAAATTTTGAGAAATTGATTATGTTTGGATGGGTTGAGACAAAAATCTAAGTAAATTCCGGAAAACTGCTTTCGGTGGGTACAAAAAAAAAAATAGAAAATGTTCAACAAAATCAAAAATGGTCTGGGTTACGGATTGATCGGTTTCGTATGGAATGCTCCATATGTAGACATGAATTCACCCAAGGTGTGTAATCTACGTTCGTCCTCAAGTTCCTTCAAGCATTTTACCTTTTCTACGTATTTACGAAGGATCAAGTTCTCTCGCCACTATAATATATATATATAATATGGATACCCCCTTTTATGTCTGCTATCTGCAGGATCCTTGCCTTTTGTTGTTTGGATCCCTTTATGCGACTAACACGCTGACGATATCTCTCGTATCGTGGTCCTCGAGTTAACTGCATAAATTCGTTCTGCCTTGCTTCGCTTCTTGGCGTAATATATTACGGAGCAGTGCAGCTTGCAGAATATACGTATATACTTAGAGTTATGTATTATATGTACGGTACAAAGTCGCGGAATACGGATGAAGTTTTCTGACGACTTTATCTCCCGTCTTTGTACTCTTTTTCGTTTACATTTTCTCTGTTTCAATAAGCAAAGAACCACTGCATGGTTGTGGAAAAGGACGGAAACCTTGAAAATTTTCATCCGTCTCTCGCTGGTTCGTTCGACATCACCATAATCCGGAACTAATTCATTCATCAAATATCCCGGACTTCCGAATACCGGATACACGAAGGATTCAGAATTTCGATGGTGAGAAATCGAGTATTGACATTTATTATCGAGCACCAGAAACTATATATTAGCAAACTTGTTCTTTTTGTTGTTGTTTAGAACATTTGCATTTTTTTAAATACACAAACAATAATAGATATACCTATACTTCCAGTGTATTTCTTTCCAGATTCAAACATATGAAATATTGCGACAGTTTTAAAGTTGAGGCCATGCGAGACTCGTTTTTTATCATATGAGTATTCAAATTTTTCTACCGCTTCAAAAACGGAATGAATGATGCAGCTGATATTTTTGTATAGTTTCGCGATTACTATAGTACCCTTACCCTTGGCTTCCATGCACGCGTTTCCGCACGGCAAAACGCGTGCGGCAGCGCGTTCAACCAATCAGTAGCGCGGCGGTGCGATTCGGATTGGTTGAATGTTTTGCCGGACGCGTTTTGTCGCGCGGCAACACGTGCATGGAAATCAAGGGTTAGTCTCTTCGTCAAAGGTGTGTTCACAATAACATATGAAAATCAATTGATTTAATAACGAGCTTTTAAGGCGGTTCTTTACCTCAGTAACGAATTTTTATGGTTCTACAAAAGGGCCCGCGCGAATATCATAATTACATACCGAGAAGAAATCTTGATACTGCAGTCGGGTATCATCTGATTAGCTGAAATGCCAATCTGCTGCCGATAGAGAGCTAACAGAGGAAACAGAGGTTGCAGAATATCGAACTTCGATATCTGTGGGTTCGATATCGATATCACGATATATCAATGACGGAAAAATCGATAAAAATATCGCTATATCGACTCGAAAATTATCGATATTCAGAATATCGATGTCATATCGCCCATCCCTATTAACTGCACAGTCAAAGTGCCTGACTGCGCATGCGCGAGTTTCGTCGTCCGCTGAGGCAGGTTAGCCATCCCGAGTTTTAGCTGTCAAACTTTGTTTTTGGCGGCGATGTAATTGATACGAATTTTTGAGGTTATAATCTCAAATAATTGCGTTAGCGATTCGGAAAGGCTTGAAAAGCTTTATTGAAACTTGATGTTCGACTGTCGCAATTTATTTCGAACAGTTGATTGCTCGCTTCGATTCGATTGAATTATCTTCCGATATGGACTATTTTATTCAAAATTGCTAATCGATGCCACTTTTATTTTGATAATTCACGTTAAATAAAAATGAAAAACAAAATAACCTCAACTGACTAGTCTACGCGCGAAAGTTTGACAGCTCTTGCTTCATTTTTCGCAAGTTGGCACCCCTGCCTCATACGTCATAATATTATCGCGAGGCCATCTCACCGACGAATAAAATTGAATTATTTGGCGCATGCGCAGTTAGGCGCATCGACTGTGCAGTATCAAGGTTTCTTCTCTGTATATGAATTTTACGATATTCAGTCAGATAGTCGATTTGAATGAGTATTGAATAAATTTACACTGCATTAAGTGTTTTTTTTTTAATTATTCTGATCAATTTGTCATTTACGCACCTAATGACGGTACTGGAGAGTATAGCAACCGAGCAACGTCGCATTTTCTTCCCTTTCCATCTACACATCGGACCTCTGTTCATGGTTTACTGTATTGGTTGTTTGTTTTCTGTCATCTGCTCACAGTGATTTAGATCTGTTTCTTTATAATTCTAAATAGTTTCAAATGAAATGAAATTTGCTAAATCTTCTGCTGCAGTTTGTAAAATATAAATGATTACAGTACTTACAGTACTTTATTGGATCTCAAATACAGCGCGACAACATGTCACTAATTGCGACGTTGCCGCTGTCGGTTCGGCCATAAGTATGCACGATATATACCCATATTCTATCTACGTTTTTGTGAATTTAACACTAAATATCTCCTTGGAAATCCCGATGAGACCTATTGAATTTATAATGCACAGAATCGTCATCAAATAAGCAAAAGGCAGTCGATTTTTTGTGTAAACCCTAATTCGTTAAAGCGATTAATTATATTATTGAAACATACGAACACGCGCATGGCAATAACCTCACGCGCTAAAGAGTTCATCTTATCCGATTTTGAAAATCGTTTATTTTGCTTCTTTTGTCGGAACCCATGGGAAAATTCTGTGCTAATTGACTACTTGCGCTTTGTCTTTATGAAAGCACTACAATAGGACTTCTCTTAAATAGATCGATTTTTTTTTTAGTCAACGATTCGTTCGGACGTACAGAAGATTATTTTGAACAAAAAGTCGTTTCGGACTTTGGGTATTTCTCTTAAGGGGTAACACCACTCTAGAGTTAGCAAAAAAGGCCTAAATTTTATGATTTTTTTCTAGAATATTGGAGAATCGATCGGGTTTCTTTTTTCAGGGCTTATTAAACACATATTGAAGTATGTAGAAAAAAATTTTAATTGCATTTTTGATACAAAATGGCGGCGACAGAGCCAGTCTTCAAGAACGCTTTTTTTTTCGATACCTCCACGGGCGGACGTGTAACTCCGAAAGTATAAGAGGTGAAACAAGAAAATCAATTTTTTCCCAATCTATATGTCATTGGCTAGAGAAGTACATAGGGTTTTTCTTTTAAATCCATTTTTGCAAAAATGGCACCAGTTTAAAAAAAATTTCATTTTTTCGGCAAAAAAATTTGCAGTATATTGTTTGTTAAGAAAAAAGTTTACATTCAATCGAAAAACGGCTATGTACTTCTTTAGATAATGTGATTGTGAAGCTACAGTCAAAATTTCAAAACAATTCATCGAACGGTTTTCGAGCAGCGTTTCCGCCCAGTTTGAAGAATGTGATTTCAACAAAAACCTGTTCAAAGTTTTATAAGTACTTGCACATACACGTATATTAAAGTGTATATTATAGCATCAGAGCACCCTGGTAACCTACGAAGGTGACTTAATGACCTTCTACTCTGTAAGTAAGAGAGGCACTCATTATTTCGACAGGTAAAAACAAAATATCGAAGCGTTACCGCAGAAACGCCGAACGTGTGCTCCGAGGCGTTGCGGCGAAATTAAAAATTAAAACCTCTGAAGTTTCTTTTTTTTTACCATAGGACCAATTGGTTATTGTTTTTATGACCCTAAAGTATTGTTTAAGCAAAAAAAACAAAAATCGATTTTTTCAAAATCCTAGAGTGGTGTTACCCCTTAACTACAAAAATAGAAATTTGCAAAAATGGTTCTAAAAAATACAGAATTAATTTGTACCTCTGGAATTGTAAAACAAAAATTCCATAAACTCTTTATCATCGTTATTTCACAAGGCTGTATTTCGGCGGGACCCCTCGAAGACAAGAGACTGATTATCTACCGCCCTCAACATGGCCCGTGGCCGCATCCTCGATTTTCAAAAGGTCAGAGATTGTCTAACGTAATGAATGGCAAAAATGTCTGTGAACAACTACGCACATACGGAAATAAGATCGCGTGGCATTTCAAGTTTCGTGGCGTAACTTAGGAGCTGGGTGTGGTGGCAGTTCTATGAAAGTGAGAAAAAAATGTAACGTATAAACACAGAACTTCGTTGACAACGGAGCTCAAGCTCGTCACTTTTCAGTTCAACTTCACTGATCCATGATTATTGAATCATTTTTAAACATATCTGAAGCGATAAGACCATGCGCAATACCAACTAAAGTACATAAATTCTAATTGGGGATGAAGAGTTAAAAAAAATACGTTCTGTTTTATAAATCTGATATGAACCTGTAGCCATAACGATTATGTTGATATGAATATTCGTTTTTCAAGTTATTTAGAGCTCGGACGATTTTTTTAACGGGCGTCTCCCCGAAATTGGCTTTAAATAAGTTAAAAACAATTCCCTAATTTTTCAGATTTTAATCTCAACTCTGGCCCCTCCCACCACAGGAATGGATTCTCGCATTTAAAATACACGTGCTTCGGCCATATTCTCAGTGTATATTTTATTGTAAGAGTAATAATTTTTATAAGAATCTGTAACTGCGAGATTTTAGTGGGAATTGTTTTTTTAATTATTTAGAGCCGATTTGGGGGACACCTGCTAAAAAATTCGTTCAAGCCCCAAATAAAGAGCACCCTGGTATGTAATATCTCTGCAAAGGATGAAGATTTTCTGGATTTTCTAACGCCAAATGAAAAGTTCATTCTTTTCGTTTCCAACATGAAAAAAAAAAAAAAAACATCTTGAAAATCGATGAACGCGTTGAGATCTAATTCAGGATTAAAGTTAGGGCTTTTTTCGGGCCACCTCGCATGTAGTTAAAAGTCTTCGTACTATGAGATCTTCCGATCGTTTGGATAATTAGCTTTACCTTGGTACACATTCGCGGCGTAATAGGAACCTCTCGGCTTATCCTCTTTGCGTTGATACGTGCAATCGAATTAAACATGGCTTCTCGCAAACCGTAGCAAGGCAGAGGGTGATACAGTCAGCTATAGCTAAGTTTGCTGATTTGGAATTGATTAGGATTCGTTTCAGGGTCACTGATCGCCCGTTTCTGAATGTATTCGTATCCTTTTGGGAGCGGTGTGCTATAACTATACACGCGAGTATCTTGGAATTCATTCTTCGAAAATTCTCTTCCTGAAACACGAGTCATTATACTTTTAGATCAAAGTTTTAAGCCGAACGTGTCCCGGGTCTCGACGCACTCTTAGAGATCGCACAAGAGATGTATAAAACAACAAAACAATATAAGTACTCTTTCTCTCCTCAGGGCATATTTATATACGCCGACGGAAATTCAATTCAACTAAAACCCTCTTTTCTCGGTCCTCCTTATGCCAAACAGATTCCCATACCCATCTAACCAGTTTGTCTACACAATGAAGAATTTTTTTATTTTTTCACCTTTAATCGTATATAGTTATCTCAACGATTCAAGTACCCCGGACTGTTACATAGTATAGGTAGAGTGTAGAGTTTCAGTTACAGTAGCGATTGCAGTTATCACTTCTGAATGTCTGGCTTCAGCACGAGCCTCGACCCTCTCTCGGCCTCCGCGATTACCTTTGTCCACATCTCGACCGTAGTAGTTTGACTGTGCATCTGTCTCTATTTCGGCATTGAGTATTCGCTGTGTGCAGTGCCATACTATAGCGGCTGAGAACGACATAGAGCGCCCATGGTGTCGACAATGTGCGGATTTTGCTGGGGCTCGATTCTTGAGATCATGGGATAAATTTTCGTATGCGAAATTCGCCTTTCGAGCAATCATGTGATAGTTCCAAAGAAATGATGATCTCGGCAATCGAGCCCCTGGACTCGCGTACGAATAGGAAATAACGAACATGAACGTTCTTTTATTCACTCCTCAACTGTCATCGCCACTTTATTGACCTGAAAAGCGGGCATAATGTAGCATATTATTCCCTCTCATACTTTTTGTCCCGCAATAGTACATTGTGCACCAAGGAGGTAACGTGGCACTTTTAAGGCCGAGTACTGAAAACATCGTGAATGTACTCGATTTATTACCAAAGTAATGGGTAATCAAACTCGGTTTAATTACACATTACCAAAGTAATGGGTAATTAAATGAGTAATTCCATTACAAATGTAATTAGTGACTCGCAACACTGCCTAAAAGTACTACGTCAGGTACTATACAAAGGCATCAAAAAGCGAGGAAAACATGCTTGCGTTATATAAATGAATTTTTTTCCCCATTTGCGGGAAATAATGTACATCTTCGGCTTTATTCCCTAGTTGCATAATGTACTATTATTAAAATTACCTCAACGACGTATCGCGTATGTAAATAAATGCCGGCTAGTCCAGCAAAATATGCTGAGTTCAGCCGACCGCGGCGCCACTTGGCTTTCTGCACACAGCGAATATGACCCGTCTGCAGATATTGGCTACAAGACGATAAAACTCCAGTGCACTGATCTCTATACTAACTGGATATCTGGCTAGCGTACTTTGTGTCTGCCGATTAGAAGACCAAGAAAATGACACAAGCGCCACAATAACCTTTTTGGTTCACTAACGAGTCACGGGGCTGTGTTAGTTCCGTAGATGCCACTGTAGCGCTTGTGCCGTTTTCTAAGGCACTTGAGAGTATAGGAGTCAGCGATCTAGTTAGGATTGAGATCATTACCTCAGTGTCTGCATTCTCCACCTCGTAGAATCCATGAGTATGCATTCAGCGAATTACTTTATGTACATCTACTGGTAGTTTACATTTCTGGCTTATCTTTGAGGCGATATCCAGCAAGTGGTAAGGATCGTCGACTAGGAGGATCGACCAATCATCCGGTGGCTGCTAGGGGTTACAAAGTTCGACCGCGTCTATTCAATCTTTGAATAGATACTGTTCAGGATTTAAGTGATCGTTGCGATGGACGTAACCGTTTATCGTGTAAAGGAAGCTGAAAAATTCACGTAGTTGATCTATCTAAAACCTGTGTTACCGGAACCTCGTCTCACGGCCTTCCGCAATGACTCGCTGCCCCTTGAGCTCGGGCGACTCTAAGAACCTGAAGTTTACCGCAAAGTATATCTACCATACAGGTATATCTCTTTTTTTTTTTTTTGCCTTTGAACTATTTACGATATTATTACTATCATGGTACACACGCAGGATGTTATACCTACGGACTATATGGTTCCACGAAAACTAGGAACAGAGGGTTGTGTACGTGTTTACCGCACCACTTCATAGCCTCAGGCGTTGGATACAAAACCCTGGTGCTCGTTGAACACAAGCCGTAAATTTCCTGGTAAATTGCGAGGGGATGTGAAGGTATGTTTACTTTATATTAATTACATATCGTGGTTTACGAGTAATTGACATAATTGTTCAACCTGTTAATAAAACTCCGAAACATCTGTGAGACAATATTATATGATACAATTCGCAGGAATATATCGCTTTTTTTTTCATAATACAGTACCAACTTTTCCCTACAGCTTATACACGGATATGATATTATCATCATGGAATGAAACTTCCCCCAAACTTCACCAGATAACAGATGAAAACGTATGGGGATGATGTAGGCACTCAACCCTAGTCTCGCGTTCTATCGCTGAACGATCTCTCACCAAAGTTCAGTAATCCGGGGTTGTATGTCAGTCAATTTTTTTTTTATTTATCGTTTACATCCTTCAACAGAGTATCATCGGCTCTCGATGTGTGCATGATTCCCACTCTCATACATAAAATAGAAGTCAGACTGTATTGCGGTATTATCCGCACATTGCCAGATGCAAATGGTCTGCATGCATACTATTTCGAACTTGAGAATGAATACATTTCATTGACGAAATGAAATGAACTCACTAAAATGTTAAAAGCGCAGTATTGACCCGGGTGAGTGAAACATAAGCAACATAGGTACAATCAGACATTGAACCCGACTAATTTTTTTTATCCCACAAAAATAAGTTCCGCCGTTTTGTATCCCTATAACGGCAAGTTCTACACATACGTGGAATTGAACAGGTGTAGCTTTATGAGAAGACAATTTCGACAGTTCGTCGGTCTATAGAGCCAAAGAACAACGACGATGGTCGTGGCCGTTGTGAAACAGGTCTGCTTGCCGTTTTTAGCGCTAGGTTTTGATACTTGTTGGGCACGGGCCAAGGAACGCGTCGAAAGGGTCGACGTACCGTCGTGGGAATGTCCCTTTTGAGGAAGAGGTTCCTGTGTTGAGGAGGGAACTGCTGCCACGCCATGGTCTCCCATGGGCCGGCCAGTTTCCCTTTTTTTTTTTTTTTTTGGTATTTTATTTTATTTTTTTATTTGTTTTCATTTTAGTTGTGCCTTTATTTTCTATCATCTTTTTTTCTTTCGTTTCTTCACTTTTTATTTGTTGAATTCTAATGGGTCCTTTGTCCCTTGCTTTTCCTGGTACGTGCAGGTCCCTGTTGCTGATTCTCTGATCACTGGAACACGATTACTTCGGACTTGGCTCAGAGGTAAGAAACAAATAAACGAGGCCAAAGAGAGGAAATAAAGAAATAAAAATAAAATAACGTCACTTCTTACCTCACGGATCTTACGTATAAGGTGAGCGACCAATATCAATTTCAAATTTAGGCTTACGATACGACGCCGAATTCGCGTCGTCTACTTATATATATTTTTATTTTCATTCACCAATGATATACGTATACAACCGCAATTATAGAAATAGCTAGTCATATTACTCGACGAGTAATATGACCTGCCTAAAGTAAACCTGAAACAAAAACCCCAGTAATTGAATTACCGAATCAATTTCGTCAGAAATATATTCAGGTATAATACAATTCGCGAACTATCGATATCATCATCATCATTATAATTATTATCATCGAGACAATCATACGGCGAGAATTGAAGAAGAAATTAGGGTGCTGGTCAAAATTTGGAATGATGGAAATAAAGAAGGGCTGAATCATTGAATGCAAAAATTGATGAAAGTTCAAAATAAAGAAAGACCAATATTACGAAACCATTTAAAGCAGTCATAAAATAATTCGGAAAACGAAAAAGTGGAAAAAACTTCTATTGAACACAAAGAATGAGAGTTAGCAAAATTGCGAGGGCCGAAATGTGGAATTCACGAAAATGAAAACTCCCCATAATTCGAGTATACAATCGTATAATTAAAAATGTCAGTAAAGTTCGTAAATTGGAATTCATCAAAGCGAAAGGCCAAACAATCGAACGGTTAGAATAAGGAAAGACAATTGGAACGGTCGTAATAACGACGGCACATGATACGTTGGAAACACATTTTTAGTTCCTCACGTTACCAAATGGAAAAGGCAGATGGAGCTAGTCACGTCCGGCCTTTCACTATTCCGGTCCTTCACCATTTTGACTATCCAAGTTTGCTTCCATCCAAATTTGTACTGTCAAAATATTACTTTTCGGTTTACCAGCTATTAAGAATATTGACCAGCTTCCACTTTCAATTTCAGAATTATCGACTTTCCGCGTGAATGAAATCTATATTTTCTTCATTCATGATACGGGATATGTGAAAATAGATTTTCGTTGTATGTATGACCATTCCAATAAATCATTTTTCGCTGAGAGAATTATTCGACCTTACGATCTGTCAATCCATTTTTTTTCCAATAATTCCTCTTTCGATATTTGAGCATTCGCAATTCTGAAATTCCAAGTATGAGCCCTTCTTTTATTTTCGTCGTTCAAAAATTTGACCAGCACCCGGGTTTTGAATTGAAATACGTTGTACTTACCTAAATGGTTAATTATGTATTATATATATTAGGGTGTGCTAAAAAAAATATTTATTTTTATTTCTCGTTTCCCATGTAAAAAATGATTGCTTTCATGAATTTTGAGAAACGTCGTCGAAGGGGGGCTCTGACAAAAAATGTTCAAAGGTGTCTCAGTCGACCAGAAATCATAGTGATTGAGGCACCTGCTAGACTCAATTGATCGAAATCCCCTTTCGCAAGGTGAAATTTCACAGCAAGTTGAATGAAATCATAAGGTGGTACGGGGAATACACTAATAAAAAATGCTGTTTCTAGAAGAAAATTAAAAAAAAAAAAGTACGTGTTCACAGCTTAATTTTTAACAACTCTTGTTCCTTTTTTTACTTATTATACCACATGCTGAAACAGCTGAATGTAATTTAATATTTCAATTGCCGAAAGGGGAATGGTGATAATCAAGTTTAAAAGGTGCCTCACCAGTATGACTTCTGGTCGAGTGAGACACCACTTCGCATTTTTTCTCAGTGCTCTCCTTTAGCGAGACTTCTTATTTTATAAAACCACTTTGATTTTTGATGTGGGAGATAAAAAAAAAAAAAAAAGTTTTTTCTGGCACACCCTAATATATATAGGTATAATATAATATACCGTCGTGTCTCGATATCACGAGCCATAAATAAAACAATATTGATATTTTGTAAATATTCGAATCACTATATGTACGCCCACGGAATTTTCCTCATTTTTATACCTACACGGAACTGGTCCAAGAACCACTGACCTTAACCCACTGATACATGTTATGGGCGCACTCTTGGTATCGGATTTAATCTCAAGTCAGTACAAAAGGGCGGGAGCCTCCTTCTCGACGCCTGACGAAATGCTCGTCCGTATCTTGTTTCAAGTCGGCTCTCTCCTGCCGCCTGAATCTGTCTAATTGCGTGTCAATTGTTCGCGTTTGTTACCAGGAAAGAGGTAGCCTGCTCAGATAGCCTTGTTTTGGTCGAAGGTCAAGTATCTGCGAGTCTTTATACTGTACCTACCTATCCTTTCCTGTGTAATTGATTTTGTCTTCAGATGATTTGCCTTCGTGATTTTTGCTAATCGTTATTCTCGAGGTCAGACCGCTGTACGATACTCATATACATAAACAGAATCCTAACTATAAACTATCGCTTATTACATGTTATAGATCTACTTGCAATTAGTGTCTACTATCGTCTTTTCTTATTTCCTGGCAAGTGGCAACAACTTTTCGTTTGCGGTTAGGCCGATTATACAATCGAGTCGATTAGCTAACAGTTTCGTAACTACAAAGCTTTTTGCTCCCTCGCTGTTCACTTAATGCGACAAAAAGACGTGGATTGATACTTGTCACGTTGCGGTGATAGCAAACATCGATTTATATCTATGTATATATCTAGCAAAACTTCTATACCTATACCATGATCATGCATACGAAAAATTTGGTGAATTATTTCAACGTCGAAAATGATTCGGCCGAAAGTAAAGACGATGAAATAATATAGTATTATTTTTTGGATATACCGAAGAAGCTGGTATCTCAACGATATATTATATTATATATATATATATATAATATGCGATTGTATAACCTTGACTTATCAATATACTACTACATTATTATATACACATGATCAACTTCTATATAAATATCTATGCGCAGGTCGGTAGGGGGTTGACGACGCCAAACGCAATAGGACTAAAAAGTTTTCGAGATGTTGTTTCCCTGTCTTTTTCGCAATACGTATTTCCGTTTCTCGATCAGAGATTTACACGGCGAAAGACAATTTAGTAGGTATTGTTTGGTGCGCCTGCAGTCAGTGTAGGTACTGAAGTGGGTATCAAAGTTACAGTATTAATTCGTCAAAGAGATGAACGACGGGTTGCAAAAAACCTGCCGACAATGACGAGGGGAACCGACAAAACGGTTACAAGACTGCAGAAAAAGGCAAAGAGATCAGCGTGCATAAATGCGACCGCGACGCGGTATGTATTCGCTCGGCGAACTGCATAAATAATACATTGGAACGGTTCATGCCGCAAGGAGCGAGTTTCGTATAACGCGTTATAACCCACCAAGGTAGGTTATAGATAATAATAAATCTCGAATTACTCTGAGGAAATCGCTCCTCGAATACAGATTTCGAGTATCTATTAGTCAGCGTATCCTTATCGGTGCAAAAATATCCTGTAAAGCAACAAAAAGAAACTTACTATTCTATGGTGAGTATGTTGTGCCGGATAAGGTTGTGCCCTTCAGACAAACAGTTCACTTTCACGTATAAGTTTCGGACAAAATAAATAACAAGAACAAAAAGAACTGCGCCTAGGATTGGATTACGATACTGGTAACTTTTGATCAGGCAGACTCCGACTGCGAAATGGTCCGTTTGCAGAATATTCTGTATAGAAAGCCATTTTTGGTATGATTTGCGCGCTGAAATACTCGGTATGTGTGACGTGTACATACAAGTATGATATTCATATGTTGGACAGTGATCAAAAAATGAAAGAAAGACTGCTTCGGATGAAAACTGGAAGTGACTATACACATAGAACTAACTGAACCAAAAGCATATTATATGTACTATATGCGAGTATAAGAGAAGCGACGATATAACCCTACAGCTAAAAGCAGATATGGAGAGTGAGTAATGCTCACTCGTTGTACAGCCGTGCGGCGGCTACTATTCCGGCTCATAATCGCATGGGTAATATTTTATGGAAGAGATAATATTGCGAAATGAAAATTGCTCGACTCGTACCTACTAAATTCGAACTCGCGCTACCTAGAGATAACACACTTTACAATACTTCCTTGATAGATAGTACACTCGACATTGAGCCAATAAGTAAGGGTAAAGGTGCATTATACCGTGAGGAAACGTGGAAAGAGCTGGTTCCAAGCGCGCAGGCGCTGATTTATTCGAATATCGTTGGCCGGTAGAATCGCGCTAGCAACTCCACCAACTTTCCAGTAATATCCCTAGTTCTGTCGTCTGCTAGATTCACAACAAACATAAATTATAATTAGGTACGTTGGTGTCTACCGAATAACTGAAGGGAAAAAAAAAACATAACCTATTCCTGCCACGGTCTGCCGCCATTTGTATTTGACAACAATCGGAAACAAATAGCAGACGGACTCTAGGGATATTCGTGGCAAGTCTGAAATTGGCAGCCCTCGTAATATTCGAATAAATCAGCGCCTGCGCGTTCAGAACCATCTCTTTCCACGTTTTCTCACGGTATATATATACATTAGGGTGCTTCAAAAAAATTCTTTAATTTTTTTTCAACTCTTACCCTCCCAAATGCTTGAGGTGGATAAGACAAAAGTCCTCGCGAAAGTCGGTCGCTGTAGCTCAACTCTAAGAGGTTGCTATTTTCATTTAATTTCGCCATTCATTTAACATGGGAATTTACGTTTTATTATTCAAACTGAAATTACACCTATTTATTTTGATTTTTCAAAAAGATCCATTGTATATCCAGAAAGCTGGTTTTTCAAGCTTTCCAAACCTATATAATAAAAGTCGATTACCTTAATTAGAAGATTAAATAAAGTCTTTAAAATCTAGAAATTTTGTTGCTACAGAAAAATCTCTAGATTTTGAATGACTTTATTTAATCTTCTAATTAAGGTAATCGACTTTTATTATATAGGTTTGGAAAGCTTAAAAAACCAGCTTTCCGAATATAGAATAGATCTTTTTGAAAAATCAAAATGAATAGGTATAATTTCAGTTTGAATAAAAAAACGAAAATTCCCATGTTAAATGAATGGCGAAATCAAATGAAAATAGCGACCTCTTAGAGTTGAGCTACAGCAACCGACTTTCGTGAGGACTTTTGTCTTATCCACCTCAAGCATTTGGGAGGGTAAGAGTTGAAAAAAAAAAATTAAATAATTTTTTTGAAGCACCCTAATATACATACGGGGTGAAAGTCTAACGTCCGAACACTTGGAGCAGCGATGAGGTGGTCGCGATCTCGGCGCGCATATAAAATCTTACCCTTGGTTTCCATGCGAGCGTTGCCGCGCGGCAAAACGCGTGCGGTGATTCAGATTGGTTGAATGTTTTGCCGCGCGGCAACGCTTGCATGGAAACCAAGGGTAAGATTTTATATGCGTGCCGAAGTCACGGCCACCTTAACGCTGCTCCGAGTGTGCGGTCGTTCGACGTTCACCGTGTATATTCTATGACGGAGGTTTATGGGGGCACCATCAACCTCCCCATTAACCGTAGCTCTTTAACGCAGTTGTATACCTTATACCTCCTCACTTACCGTGCTGCAGTGACGTTTTCTGCAAAGATTGTCGCCCATATACGAAGCGGTAAACGATCTCTTTTTACCCTATCGATTCGAAAATTAGGATAATAAAGTGAGCTGTTATTTTACTACTATGAGTTATTTATCGTGTAGTTAGTTTAACGGCTCGGTCGCGATTTATGCCGTATAATTCTATAACCGGTCGTAGTTTGATTACGGTCAGACTCAGGATACATCGCCGTGGAGTTGCGGAGCGATTCCACAGGCATGCTGATCCGCGAATTCTGAAAGAATATCATGTAAATTTTAGAGGTCCTGCCGGTAAGGGCTGTCACTAATGGTGTAGAATACAATATGAGTTGTTGATATACTGCAGCTTGGAATAAATGTTAAAAAAAAGATGCAAAATTTTCTGGCTGACTAGTCTATCTACGTGATGGAGAATTTCAAAGGAATTGAGAAGGCCGGGAGACGGGATATGGCCAGCTTGGACGAAGGAGTTATAGCAGAAACTGCAAGCGTGGATGTGGTTAGATACAAGTTTTGATGGGAAAAATAAAAGTATGGATGGATTGATGACAATAATCCTGATAATTTAACCGAACTTGAATAGCTGTAAGTGCCGATAAAAATAATATATATGTCCTTCTCCGGCGTTTATAGTTATAAATATAAAGTCTTGCTGCGAGATGACCGAGAGGAGATTTCTAGAACGAAGGTTAAACACTCTGAGACTGTTTGCATACAAGCCGTGTAAATATATCTGCAGGTGATAACTCTTTTCCGTTATACATAAAGGCCTGCATTAATTTATAACGTTCCCTTAAGTCCTGTAGGAATGGAATCATCTTTCACGTTCTGCAGGCAGCGCATTTGCTAAAATTGTATGTCAACTATATTCAGCCACTCAATACCCCATATAAATCAAATAATATTTTTGTAACACATGCACGATTTTCGCGTTTTTTTTACCCATCAAGCGGGCTTAAAGTGGCGGTTTTCAGATGAGCGGGCAAATAAAAAATGAAAACGCCCGCTGCTCGATGTAGCGGGCGTTTTCAGTTTTTATTTGCCCGCTAAATTATTTTTCAATATTTTCAAAAAAATTACCAACAATGAAGAAAAACCGCGAAAATTGTGTTGTTACAAGAAATATGGTGTGCACCAAGGGCTAAGTGGGCTTTTTGACCTTGTGTGGTTGCAGTACTCGTCTTCGGCTCGTACTGCAAACTCCACACTCGGTATAAAAAAGCCCACTTTACGCCCTTGGTACACAATATACTATTATTCATACCCGCAATCAGCGAGGATACTTCCTGTGAATAATTTAAAGATCAATAACGATAAAATAGAGTTACTATATCTTAGCAATCCTCTTTAAGTTTTCTCAAGACTGAAGGAAGAGAAAATGCCGTTAAGGTGTTTGAAAGGCAATTCGCTAACATATAATATTGACATTTTCATAAAAGACTTTCCGCGGTGTGTAAAGTGCAGACCGGTGCAGACAATGATAAACTTCGCAGATTTATTATTATCCTGCCAACTTATTATTGAGGGGCTTTGATACTACACGTTCTGCGATCAACTCAAAAACGCGATTCGTAGTTTCTTCCATACGGCATAACCGATCAAACTGAAACTTTGGGAATACTACTGCTTCATTTCCGCAGAAAGTGGCTAAGTATTTCATTTATTCAAAATTTTGAATTTTTTTTCTTTTTCATCGATTCAGTTACCATCAGAGAAATCGTGGAATTATTCACAGATGCATTCGGTTTATTGCACTTCTGAAATACTTAGCCACTCGGCGGTGGCGAACTACACATTCTGAGCTTAATGTCATCTCATTTGATGCAAAAATGACCGAGAAACTACGATTTTGCGGCTTCTAAGAAAAAAAATACCCACAACTAATTACCGACGCGACACTTTGCGACAAATATGGCCTCTGTCGGAGTTCCCGCGCGATTACCAAAGCCCCTTAAAATGGTCATGAAATGGTCTACCCTACAGTTTCATACACGTACGAATTGAAATGGCTTCGTAAGTAAATTTTCGTATTTTGCCTCTTGTTTTCCAGAGGTCCGACCGGTCCGACGAAGACCGCGGTAAACTTTTAATGAGAAAATTGAAAGTTGGTGTATCCCGATATCCGTGCACCTTGGACTGTGCACGTGGGTATATGTGTTGGTGTACATACGTGTAATGTACATACATCGTTACTTCAGTATTCACAGGGAACCCCGCGTGGCCCGCACCGATGGCTATTTATATAAAACCAGATCCCGCACAATGGCAACTTTCTACACCCACACAACCGTAGAGGGACGCGTGCGATGCCCTACGCTGACCGCATCCCGTGAACGAAAACAACCAGTTCTTCGCTCTCTCATGATCTGATCTAATTCCGGGAGGGTCCACTCCGTTTAACAAACCGTAGTAACAATCGTCAATGTATGCATGTACACTAAACGTAATGGATTCTGAGCCGGACGAGTTGGACAATTCTAGAAACAGCCAATCAGCGCTCTGGATTTTTTTAATCCAGAGCGCCAATTGGCTGTTTCTAGAATTGTCCAACTCGTCCGGCTCAGAATCCATTACGTTTAGTGTACGTTTAGTCAATCCTTACGCATTAGTATAGGTACACTTATTTTGCATATCAATATGCATACAAGGATTTGAGAGATTTGATACGATGAAAATATAAAGCTCCCATCATATCCATGTGTATATTAGACTAAGTCAAAAAAAAAAACCGTATATTCACTTTATTCTTATCAGTTGAATAAAGAGAATTATAAAAATAAAACTAAGATAAACAAATTTTGCCATTTGAAATACATGGGAAATCTTATTTTCAAATGCGCTAATTCTGTGTTCGAGCTACATACCGAGAAGAAATCTTGATACTGCACAGTCAAAGTGCCTGACTGCGCATGCGCGAGTTTCGTCGTCCGCTGAGGCAGGTTAGCCATCCCGAGTTTCAGCTGTCAAACTTTGTTTTTGGCGGCGATGTAATTGATACGAATTTTTGAGGTTATAATCTCAAATGCCACTTTTATTTTGATAATTCACGTTAAATAAAAATGAACAACAATATAACCTCAACTGACTTGTCTACGCGCGAAAGTTTGACGGCTCTTGCTTCATTTCTCGCAAGTTGGCACCCCTGCCTCATACGTCATAATATTATCGCGGGACCATCTCACCGACCAATAAAATTGAATTATTTGGCGCATGCGAAATTAGGCGCATCGACTGTGCAGTATCAAGGTTTCTTCCCTGTAGCTAAGCTTTGGGGACAATTTTCTTTATATTAAGCACTAACTATTTTCGAAAGGGCCCGAACAAAAAGAAGATGTCGTTTTTTTTTTGACACAGTCTAGTGTATATCGACGCCCCGTACGAAAAGTAGCACCGTTCAGCTGCTGACGAAAACTAGCACCGTACGACACTTCCAGCGAAGTGAAGCACGGTTCGTAATCCCTCAACGAAGAGAAACACTAGTCGCCGAGCGCTGGCGAAGACTAGCATCACTCGCCGATCGCTGACGAAAAATAACACTACTCGCTGAGCGCTGGCGAAGCAAAGCACCACTCGCCGAGTGCTAGCGAAAAGCAGCACGCCTCGTAGAGCGCTAGCAAAGAGTAACACATACACAACTGACAAGCCGTTAACGTAGAGTAACACGATCAGCAAAGCTCTGATATGAAATAACATTGCTTTGACTTGATGAAATAGTTATTTTCGTACCCTGGGCGTCAAGTACAACTTTACGCCCGCGGGTGAGCGAACGCGCCAGAGGGTCGGCGTAGCTGGCCCGAGGGTCGCGCGATCATCCCAAGGGTGTTCAGTTGGACGCCCGCGATGCGAACATTATTTTTCGTCATGGTGGCGTAAAGTAATAACGCATTTTTTGCCTTGTTTTGCAAGCGTCAAGTTCGACTCTATGCCCGGTGTATGTGAATAAAAACTATTCCCATGCGCGACGCCCAATGGGTCGAATTTTACGCTCGCAAAACAAGGCAAAAAATGCGTACTTTACGCCTACTATGACGAAAAGTAATTTGGGTAATTAAGTGTATGTAATTACGTAATTATATTACATAATTATGCATTTAAAATTCAGTATCAATGCATAATGCGCAAGCTTCAAATACATGAAACTCTACTAGTATTGAGTTATGTAGTTATGTTATCAAAAAAATAATACTTAAGGATAACTAGAGAAATTTTTATCACTCGAATCAAAAGACCGCTATTATGGGTAATTTACTTGGCTTTCGAATGCTCTCAGATTAAAAAATTAAAAAAAAAAAAAATGTAATAAAAATAATGATGGAAAAAATTGTTTAACCGATCGTATTTGTTTAATAAAAGAATAAGCTCAAAAATTTTAGCCGTAGACTTTTCTGATTTTTATTTTAAACCGGACTAGATTTTAGATTTAGATTTTAGATTTTGGATTTTAGATTTTTTTTAGGAATTTGTCGTTCCTTTGGTTCTAATAAAAGTACTGTTTTTCATCAACGTTTGCAGAGTCGTATTACTCTTCGTCAGCGCTCAGCGAGTTGTGCTATTTTTCGTCAAGCGGTTGGCGATTGGTGTTAGGCTTCGCCAGCGCTCAGCGAGTGGTGCTACTTTTCGTTTTGCGTCACGAACGGTGCTACTTTTCGTTAGCCGTTTTCAACCGTGCTACTATTCGTCTAGCCTCGTGAATGGTGCTACCTTTCGTACGGGGCGTCGATATGCACTATGCAGCATATATGGTGAGAGGCAGTGTCTACGTGCTTTCATGTAATTTTATCTGTTTACCCTTCGCAAGAAAATGAAATGTTGATAGCCTAAAAAGCGGGTGATTTTTCCAAGATACAGACATTATACTAGGGTGGCTCAAAAAAAGATCGACAGATTTTATTTTTTCACCTCTCACCACTCTAAATGTTAGTTCTTAACACAAAACAAATTCTCCCACAATATGAGCTCCGTATCGCAACATTAAAAGGTGGTGCAACCCATTTTTCTATATTTACTTATATATTTTCGAAACCTACACGTTTCCGGACATCCAATCCTATTGAGACTTACTAAGAAAGAGATATTTGGGGCTGCTGATTCCGGACCTGAATTTGACATACAGATATCGAAAAAGTCGACGGACACTGAAACCTCTGAGTAGCA
The DNA here is from genome assembly GCA_943736025.1 of Tenthredo mesomela. NCBI lineage: Eukaryota > Metazoa > Arthropoda > Insecta > Hymenoptera > Tenthredinidae > Tenthredo > Tenthredo mesomela. The sequence continues at coordinate 7,952,982 of OX031022.1, forward strand.
ATTTTCAGTCGAATTAGTCTACGTTCTACAAGCTATAACTACCATTTTGAATTTCCGTATCTTGACTTCAGATTTGAATTAAGGTGAAGTGAAACGTTTGTCAGAACCTCGAAAACGGGAATCGTGAATTCTCCGAAACTACTGAATCAATCGCGATGAAACTTTGAGGGATTACACATAATTGTGGCAGAAAGTGGCTGATTATTTCACTTTTCCAAAATTTGACAAAAATTTTTACAGATTGACGTACCGACCACATAAATCGCGAGATTATTCACTGTTGCCGTAGATAATCGCATTTTCCCGATAATTAGCCACTCCGCAATTAAAAACCACACACTTTGAGCCTAATCCCATGTCATTTAATGGAGAAATGGCTGAGAATTGACGATTCTCCGTTACTCATAACTAAAAAACCGACATTCAGTTGAGATCACAACCCGTATCGACATTTAGTAGAGATCACAACCTGTATCGAAATTGCAGCCAGTATACTTGCAAATAATCTAGCGGTGGACAGAGGTACCAAACGTTCGGTAGTTCTGTTTTACCGCGGTGCAAGGCACCCGGCCGTGGCCTTGAAACGTTTCACTTCACCTTAATAAGCGACTTGAAAAACCGTTGAGTACTAATTTTCACTTGAATCAGTCCACTTTTTATAATTCCGCTCTTTATAATTCGTGTTGAAAACTAACGTTTGCAGTGGTGGTAAAAAAATGTTAACACCCGTATTCATAGACATTTAGTAGCCTACTAACTCTTTTTTAGTCGGCTACTTTCATTACGGAATACAGTCCGATCTCTCAATAAACCCTCTCTCTATAAACCCGCTTCCCCAGTTTCTCGCTCGCAGCGTTCCCCCACTCCGCCTATTAAGACATAGCGTAGCGAGGAAAGAGAGAGACGGAAAACCATTGGTGCGACTAGCGAAGCAGGCAGAGTGGGGGTACCTCATTTCGTGGAAAAACTCTTCCCCTTGGCGGCTTGGGAGGGCTTATAGAGAGATCGGACTGTACATAATGAAGTTAGTAGCCGACAGTTAGTAACAGTACTACCGCGTTATAAGCGACTGTTAGGGCGGTTAGGGGAAATAGGATTCCAAGAAATTCGTCGCTGAAGTGTTCCCCCACTACTGGGAAATCGCACATGTGTCAAGTGTGTCGGTGAGCATCACCACTAGGCGTACCTTAAGAGTAAGAGTAAGCTTTATTTGGCGCTCTGGGACAAGTCCCCTCAAGCGCATTAACGATACAGTGTAGGAAGAAATCATACAGATAATTAAGTGGTATTAGTAGTAATAGTAATTAATTAATTAATTATCTGAGTATAAGTGTGGAAAGAAAAGAGTAAAAATTAGATAAGAATATTATAAAATTTGATAGTAGAATATAAGTAAAGAACAAAAATTTATCAAAGCAAAGAAAAAAACTACAAAAACAGATATTCAAGCAACAGTAACCAAGATGTACAGAAGCGGCAGATGAAATGCAGAAATTATTATAAGTAGTAAGACAGGAATTTCGTCTGCAGACAAGTTCGAAGGAGTACCCCCATTTGGTGACGTGGCTATAGGGAAAACTGCAGAAAAACCTATGCCGGGTACAGTGAAAATAGACCTCAGCTCGCTACTGAGCATGAGCCAGTATATGCCAGCTTGAAAAGATGAGTGAAGAGTTTGGCTTTGAAGGAATTTAGATTGTTCATGTTCCGAATTTCCGTGGGCAGTGTGTTCCAGAAATTTGGTGCTGCTGATCGAAAGGACTTCTTCAACATTTCGGTTCTACAGATTGGCACAATAAGATGATCAGTTTGTGCTCTTGTGTCGCGTGATAACGTCAGATCCCTGAAGACAAAGTGCTGCGATAGGTAGTGAGGTGTTTTGGTCTTGAGTATATTGAAAATCATGCACCCGAGAAAATATTTGCGTCTATCGCTGATCTTGAGCCATCCAAGCTTTTTGTAGTAAGGTGTAATATGCTCATCTCGTCTTAAATCGAAGATGAACCTCACGCATGCATTTAGGGCTCTTTCCAGGAGAAGATTAAGTTCGCCCGTCAAGTCCAGGTAAATAAGGCAGCAGTAGTCGATATGTGGGAACACAAGTGTGGTTATGAGAAGAACCCTAAGTTCTTGGGGGATGTTTCTTCTGTTTATCCGCAGCTGATGGAGTGTGCCGAAAATCTTCCTGACTGTGGAGTCGGTGTGTTCATGCCACTGTAGTTTGTTCGTAATAGTGATCCCAAGACACTTTGTGTTCGTCGAATATTGAAGGGGCTGCCCATGAACAGTGACTGGAGCTAAGCTGATAAGGTTGATCGTATTTATATGCCTAGTTGTTCCGATGACCATGACCTTTGTCTTATCTGCGTTTAGTAAAAGCCCTTTCTCAAGCGTCCATGCATAGAATGATGCCACATCTTCGTTGACCTGTCGTATCCCAGTTTCGAGTTCCGATGGTGCACAGTGGAGATAGAAAACCGTGTCGTCCGCGAAGATACTGTGATTGCAATGCCGTATCCTTTTCCTGAGATCTGAAACATAAATGGAGAATAGGAGGGGTCCGAGGACCGAACCCTGAGGAACTCCATTCTCGACCTGAAGCCAATCTGAAATATTTTCCTGTCCATCCCGGACCGCCTGCTTTCTATCAACGAGGTAAGAGCATAGCCATCTGAGGGCCGAGTTTGAGAAATTTAACTCCCTGAGTATCGAGAGAAGCACGTCGTGTCGAACCCTGTCGAAAGCTTTCGAGAAATCAAAGAACACCACCACTGTTACCATTCTAAGATCTGCAGCCTTGCGGCTGCAGCCTTGCAGCCTTACGTAGACAGGTAGAGTGGGGGAAGCTATACAGCTCGCTCAAGCGAAACGAAGGGGAAATTCGCTTATAACGAGTTCGCTTATAACTAGGTAGTACTGTAGTTACACTAAATCTGTAAGTGTCAATATTTTTGAGACACATATACTCAGACACAGCTGATACACACAATATAAATTATGTACGGTGAGATCTGTTAACGATTATTAAAAGATGTGCAAGTCGTTTCCGGTCCAAGGACCGGATATGAGCTAACATAATTACATAAGATAGCAGCGTCCAACGACCCGGAAGTGCAGGTGAATGAAACCGCCGCGCCGAGCTAGTTAGTTTAGGAATTTGCGAAATTATTAAAATATGTATATGCGTATATATAATTCACGGAGAAAAAAAAACAGTGTCCTGTGCTGCGCAGGGCATTAATCTAGTCAATATAGTATTTAGAAGCATACATTTTCAATCTAACCTCACGGTTTACTGTCACGACAGCAATAGTTACCTCCGTCACAGCAATGAGTACTGCCAGAAACTATAGTGAAAAATGATTTGCACATCGCGGCAAAAGGAACGATAGTTACTCTATAAGCATCGTTCACTCATGTCACAACACTAACCACAACTGTAACATGCTTTTCTCTACTTGGCTGCCACTTTTGTTGCAGAGTCGTGAGTAGATGGCGCTAGGTAATCGCCGCCATGATAGAGCCTCGCAATCTAGCGCCATCTACCCACGACTCTGCAGAAAAAGAGGCAGCAAAGTAGAGAAAAGCATGTTACAGTTGTGGTTAGTGTTGTGACATGAGTGAACGATGTTTATAGAGTAACTATCGCTGCTTTTGCCGCGATGTGCAAATCATTTTTCACTATAGTTTCTAGCAGTACTCATTGCTGTGACGGAGGTAACTATTGCTGTCGTGACAGTAAGCCGTGAGGTTAGATTGAAAATGTATGCTTCTAAATACTATATTGACTAGACTAATGCCCTGCGCAGCACAGGACACTGTTTTTTTTTCTCCGTGTTGAAGGTGTGAACTATGTGATGTCATGCGCGGCTTCCTCGGACGCGTTTCATTGAGGTCCAACCATACGAGTTGAGACTATTTGTAATTCGTTAATTAAAATGAGAAATTTAAAACCTCTTCAACTCCTTTAAATTAGACACTGCTGCAATTATTAGGAATCGGCGGTATTTAATTTTAAATACAAACAAAGGTTGAATCAGTTTGCAAAAACTCGTACAACACGTTTCAGGTTTCGTTCTTGGCTTTCCCTCTTCGCCTCTTTTACTCTTCTTCTTCTTCTTTTTCCTTTCTATATTATTTCCTCTTAACCTTATACAGTTTCTCAACCCGTTGGCTCGTCTGGCTATATGTACGCGTTCGTCCGGAACAGAAAATCAACCGTTTCCGAAGTGTACTCCATATTGGAATAAACACGCGCGAAGTGCATTTTTTCAAAACAATTTTTAAACGAAGCAGTCCGTTGCACAGCTGTTACCTTTCATTCGAACAAAGCTAATAATTAATTTTACGAGATAACTGCGCGACTTAACCACGTAGATAACTGTGAAAATGACATTGAAGTTTGCATCGTTGAAACGCAACGAAACTCAACGTAAATTTAAAAAAAAAATATACATAGCATAAAAATTATCCTACTAGGTTTAATAACATTTCCAAGTTATTTCTAGTCGTTTTCACTTTTTAAACATATAGCAGGATCATTTTTGGTAGATTAATATATTTGAATTATTCTTTTCGGATTTCGTTGCGTTCCAATGATGCAGACTTCAATGTCATCTGTGAAATATTGTTGGCAAATTCATCGCTCCATTTTGTTTCACTTTATATACGGCGTACATATTAATTACTGCACTTTGCATCGAGGACCGAAGCGAGTAAGAGAAGAGAGAGTGCAACAAATTAAATCAATTTTACGTTCACTAGCTGCAGTAACGAGGCAGATCCAAGGCTATTAATAACGAATGGTGAATTAAGCTCATGTGAATAAACGACTAATTCATAAAGGAATCTCGCTCTATTATAAACACATACTATTCCTAACGATTAGTTTATCTCTATATTCGATGTTATAAACGAGCTGAAATTCGCAAGTTATACGCGTAACGTACAATTATACTAACGCCGCGAGCATTCGCTACCAAACATTATTAGTACTGTATTCTTAGACGTTAAAGATGATATAAGGAGTTCGGACTCCTCAGAGCGTTTTGAAATGAAACATATTACTATCCAAGCATTTCTTTATAATTTTAAGATTTTTTGTTCAGGAAGTTCTAGGAAAGTTGTTATAGCTTAGGAATAAACAAATGTGATTAATGTTCGATGTGCGATTATCAACTGATAAAATTAATTACCAATATTCCAATTGTCCAACCTCCTCAAGCAACATGTGCGCCCGCGCCTGTCTAGTAGCTACCCGTGTGTATTAGGGTGGTCCTTATATGGGGTGTTTTTGACTTTTTACGCTCCCAAGGGTTCAAACGGATCCTTTTCGAGAAAACAAATTTGTCCGAAAGTTTCGATGCTCTATCTCGATTTTAACATCCCGCGCACGACCGTCAAAGTATTTTTTATTTTTTTCAATTTCCTACAAAAAAACATGTATGACCCAACTTTTTCAAGTCGTCAACGTCGAAGTTTTAACATTCTGCGTGCCGCGTCGATTTTAACATCCTGAATTTTTTTTTTTTTAATTTGCTACAAAAAAAAAAAAAAAAGCTGTAGGTCAACATTCACAAAAATCATATTCATCGACATGTGATAATCAATTAAAAAAATCATCTATTGCATAAAATTACTGAATACTTTGATCGGAATAAAGTTGGCATTGAATATTAATTTTATTTTTTTTTATTTCAATTTCAATTCAGTTGACCCAATCACTTATACGCACGCTGTTATTTGAAAAAAAAAGAACCCATTTCAACAAAAATGATGTCATTTGAATAACTATAACTTCGACGTTAGTGACTTGATAAATTTTTTTCATAACACGCGCACCGAAAGTGGGGTTTTTTTGTCCTCATTTGAGAGCGGAAAATAAGTCTTTTTGAGTCAGGATCCAATTCGTTAGTTTTTCAGGTCCTAGGACAAAAATGCTGGTCAAAAATGAAAATATTTGTCCTCCAGTTCCGAACGTTGCCACCATGCGGTGACGTCGATTTTGGTCGATCGGCTATCCAGTTAGAATATATATTAGTGGGTTACCTGAATCCTGACTCAAAGACTGATTTTCCGCTCTAAATGAGGACAAACCCCACTTTCTGTGCGCTTGTTATGAAAAGTATGGTATGCAGCATGGACAGATTGACAGTAATTTTTGACGCGGGCGAAGTTGGCTGCACTCGACTGTGGCTCGGGCTTCGCCCTCGCCTTCGTCTCGTTCAGCCAACTTCACCCTGATCAAAAATCACTGTCGTTCGGTCCTTGCAGCATAATATACTATTTTTTTTTTTTTTGTTTCAGCAAATTAAAAAAAAAAAAATTGGCGGTCGTGTGCAGGATGTTAAAATCGACGCAGGACGCAGAATGTCAAAACTTCGACGTTAATGACTTGACAAAGTTGGGTCATACATGTTTTTTGTATAAAATTGAAAAAAAATAATATATATGAGGTATTCCACGCCGTTTCGAACGGTAAAAAAAATCACCGCTTCCGAAAAAATCGTAATTTGGTCCGCGAACACAACTATATCGAAAGAATTTTTGTGAATTTTTTCAGAATTTTCGGATTGCATTTGTGGATTTTTTCCAAACTCCAACTTTTTCTACAAACTTCCGTATCTCAAAAGTATAAGATCCTACAAGAAAATTTGTGAGACACAAAAGTTGCAGTTTCGAATCAACTTTCTGAAAAAATTTTTTTGGGAATTTATCGAATCCCAAAAATACCAATTTTTATCAAAAATACACAAAAATCGATTTTTCAATCAATACGTCACCTTCGATTTGCCTCAATAAATCACAGAAAATACTCTCAAGCGTGGAGAACAACCCTGTATTTTGGTTGAGATGGGTGGCGCCATCGTTTGGAAGATATGCTTTATTAATTCTTTTTTTTCTGAAATTTTTTTTTTTTTTCTTTTTTTTTTTTCATATCTTCCAAACGATTGCGCCACCCATCTCAACCAAAATACAGGGTTGTTGTCTACACTTGAGAGTATTTTCTGTGATTTATGCGGATGTACCGGTAACCGCATGCCTGGAAGCTCTGGCTCCAGCTTCGTCTCCTATAGGTATATTGCTTCGGTATAAGATTCTAGGCAATAAGTCTCATTTCAGTAAATTTAACGCCCTGTGCAAACATGAGACATTCGAGGATTCTATAACACGGCTCTCGAGTCTTTCAAAAGTTTAACTACCCAAAGAATCATGCCGATAAACAATCTACGAACAGCTTTAGGCTCGAAAACATCGTTGTGGCTTATGCTTATAGGCTTCAGAGCTTTTCAGCTCCGTTATGACATGAAGGGTGGCACGGCAAAACGGTGTAAGTGCCATCATTATGATTTCACAGGAGAGCAAAAAAACTGTCTCAAAATTCAATTATAATTGATTTAAAAAAAAAATTGACAAAGTACTTTCCAGAGTTTTTCAAGCTCTTTCAAATGGTCTACACCCCGATTGAATATAGCAATCCGTCGTCGAGAAAATGACGGCACGGCGCGGCACTGGCACGGAAAAAATTAATTATTTTCCGTGCCAGTGCAGTAAGTCCACGGTTCGTGCCAACTTTTTTTTTCTACTTCCCATGTGGGGTTGGACAAACGGCCCAGCCTTGGACCAATACTGGAATCCAGCTATCACAGTATTGGGCCAATGTTGGGTCTCAGTACTGCCCCAACGCTGGTAATTATCCGAAATGATAAGGTCGGTCCGTTGCTCGATTTTTGGTACTGGGCCAGCATTGACCACCAGTACTGGGCCAGCACTGACTACCAGTATTGTTCCAGTCTTGATCAACAGTACTGCGCCAGCATTGGTTGCCAGTATTGGGGAATTTTGCTGCACGGAAAAAATAAATTTAGATTGTTACAATGAATTTATCACAATGTATGATGCGTTGAGCAACATCTACTATTTAATCAACCGCATATTGATACAAAGTGAGGATTTACAGATTAGAAAAACTTCGCATTGTTTTGGCCGGGATTCGAACCGGCGACGCACGCATTCGCTCGCATCATTAGTCGCACGCTCTATCGACTACGCTAAACTATTTATTGAAATAATCTATCACTTTTTCCTATTTATTTTGAAATTCACATCTGTGTCTCAATGACATCGAAGTTTTAATGCAGCTAAGATATCTTAACTGAACACCTGTTTCCTAGAGTTCCAAATGTTCTGATTTACTGTAACGCTTGCAGTAAGTAATGTAATAATATCTATAAAAATTTACACCTTTAAAAATACATCTCATTCCACGGTGTATTAGAGAGGATTGTTTTGCCTCTTCTGTTCTGGGCAGAGGCTCTCGTCAGTGCTGGCCAGTATCCGATCCGAATATAAAAGTCCGAACGTAGGCGACTGGCCCTGGCCTAGCAGCGAACCGAATCCGACATCCAGACCATGGAAGCAGCCCTGGCATCCAGAGCTGGGCCGAGAGTCTCGTCAATGCTGGGCCTTAGTATCCGATTCGAGTGAGAATCCGAACGTAGACGACTAGCCCTGGCCCAGCACTGAACCGAACCCGGCATTGAGACCATAGTAGTACCGCCGGGATCCAGTTCTGGACCGAGGCTCTCGTCAGTACTGGCCAGTATCGAATTCGAATAAGAGTCCGAACGTAGGCGACTAGCCCTGGTCCAGCACCGAACCGAACCCGACATCCAGACCATGGAAGCATCCCTGGCAGCCAGAACTGGGCCGAGAGTCTCGTCAGTGCTGGGCCAGCTTCACAATAAGGTTGGCGGTCGAGCGTTGGTGACTAGCTCTGGCCCAAGACTGGACCGGGTTCGTCGTCCAAGTCTCGATGGCAGCCTCGGCACCCAGATCTGGGCCGAAGATCTAGCCAACGCTGGGCCAGGCCCGTATCAGGGTTGGCATTCGACCGTTGACAATTAACTCTGGCCCAACACTGGGCCGTATTACCAGTATTGGCAAACCCCACATGGGTTACTGCCTCACACATTTTCATGCATCCATGCACACCGTAACGCAATGGCTACCCCGAACTGTGGGCTATTCCGCACTCGTAATTAATTTATGAAGTCGTTATTTACGTATGAAAAGTTCCACGTGACTTCAGTAACCCGAAAATAGTACTTTTTCGATACGAGTGTGAAAGTTCTTTCGCACGTGTATCGAACTTCATTTTTCAACACAGCGCGCGTAAGTTGAATTTTATGCACGCGAAGCGTGCGCAAAATCGAACTTTGCGCACGCCGTGTGGAAAACGACCTTAACTCAAATGATGAAACTTTATGATATTCAAAATACGACATGAATTTGTTGGGCCACTGATACGCATGTATTGAAAAATGTTATGATTATAAAACGACCGGTTTGTCGATCATATAAAAATTTCAGTTCCACTTGCGGAATATGAGAGACAATAAATGATTAAAATATCGTTGGACTTTCGGTGAAAAGAAAATGATGAATCTTTTTTCTCTCCAAAATGGCGCTTCAACAGCTCACAAAAATTTTCAGTAGTAATATCACAAGACCTTAAAAATTATCGGATATATCCCGATTATTTTGCTGCGTAGCATCGAGAGGGCCAAGTTTTGCAGATCGAAAATCACGAGCGCTGCGCGCTCGTGATTTTTGTGCAAAACTTGGCCCGTTCGTTGCTACGCAGGATCAAAACATGAGGGAAATAACCGATTAATTTTGAAGGTCGAGTGGTATTCGATGGATAATTTTTCCCATTCGGATCTGGCCAAGCAGAGGGCGGCAGGTATAATAAGGTATAAATATATTAAATTCACTTTTGATTCTGATGTTTGACAGATATTGGGTTAAAACAACAATCGCAAAGCTAGAGTGCAATTATCAGAAGGTAGGATGCAATTATCAAAAGCTAGGATGCAATTATCAGTATAATTCCGAATTGGGATGTCCTTCACGTCATCAAATACCGCGCTCTGATTGGCCAGAATCCGAGTGCTGAAAATAATCAAGATAATCTCTAACAAAAGATATATGTATATACGACCTTTTCTTTGTGTCCGAAGTCTCCTGCACAACGAAACAATATGAAGATGGCGCACGGTGGGACTCATGAGGCCCCACGGCCCCGGTGCCAAAAATTTGAATACTCTAAGCGTTGTGAAGTTTCCGATAACCAACAGTACCTACTCTACATGTAATCATTGAGAACGAGACGTGTAGTATAATCCAAGAGAACTTAAGCTGAATCGCATTCGCACCGACAATGGAAAGTTCCAATTACCTCTCTTCGCGATCCCTTTTCTCTTCGTGCTGACTGTGACGATCTATTTTTAGAAGACCTCCTCAAATGGCAGTCAATGCTTTCGTGGTTCTTAACCGCAAAGATCCTTGCAGAACTCCTGCTTTCGGAAAGGCGTAAGCTTCTGATAGGCATAGTGTATCTTTGTTTTAAATAACGAAGCAATCAGCCGAGAAACTAGACATACCTACAATAAAAGATGTTCATGAGGACAAGGAGTTGCCAACACCAAGCGACAAATCTCCTGACTCCAACTGAACCTCAAGGTCTGCGAACTCCAAAGAATAAATAGGAAATGATAATGGGCGTAAAAAAAATTAATGAAAGAAGAGTAAAAAATGGCGACACTCACGTCGTCTTAGGAATCCCGCTTGGCAAGGCCAAGGAACGGCCTAGCCGCCGGCTATGTAAAACCGCGTTCGTCTTTCTTGTCCGTCCTTTCCGCGTGTACGTGTCTGAGCTGTACGACCACCTGTACGTGTATAACATATACTACAATAAAATACAGCACGTAGGGGGTAGCGTGGTAGCAGCTTTGAATTATACATATAAACAGGTAGATTATACGTACCTAGACGTATTTCGTATGGGTATCATATATGCATGACTTGAGTAGATATTTGATTTGATGCACAGTTATATAGGTACCTTAGGTATATAAGGTACCTAGGCGATACCCGTATGGCGTGCATGATGCACCGCATATAACACCGCGTACAGAAGCTTTGCGAGGCAGTTTGCGTGCCATGGTTGGGTACTGGGTACAGACCATAATTACAAGCGGAGGGAGAGCTTGCGGAAACGTTTAAAAGGTTCAATGGTCCGCTGCACCAGCAATTTCTAAATTGACCTCAGCCACTTCAATTCGTCGATCTCTCGGCATTCTTTGTGGCAAAGCACCCTCTTCAATTTTGTTCATGTTTTTTGTTGTTTCCGCCACTTCTGCAAGTGCCACGCGAATTGGTTGAGTGCCAGGGAACTAAGAAAAAAAATAAGACCCGTCAACGTTTCTTTTCATCTTAGCTGTAACCGTTAGTTTTACCGATGTATATAGTTTCAGAGAAGGCGTACACGTAAACGTTGACACGAAATTGTGATTGTATAAAGGTGATTTTATAATTGGTTTGATTCAACTATTTCTGATCTTTCTATTCAACTCGATTATCGCAGTATCGTTCAATTGATTTCCAACGCCGTTAGGTTTGATTAAATCTTAATGAATGGTCGAATACAGATTTATGAGATCGGTGGACTCTCTTTGTTTTTTCTTTACTGTTTTTATGGAAGATAACCAGCTGCCATGAATGTTTTTGCAAACAAATTCAACCACCACAATTTCGAGTCACCTACTCGTCCAATTTAGTTGGCAATTCTATGTCGTCGCAATTCTAATTTCCACTAAACGAGATGAGATAATAGGAGAACTTTCAATAAAATTGCAAGGTATCCTGCCGGGTCGATTCAAAGGTCAACCAGTTTTCTTTCTTTTTTCTCCTCCTCTCTTGCTGTTACACTGATATAGAAGTTCGTACCTTTCAAAACCGTAGCTAAAATAGATCCCGTTGTGTTGTATACAAACACTACAGGGGACATTCCGCTCGAGTTCATATAACCTATGCGATTGCAGAAACGGACTTTTGTTCTGAAGACAAACAAATGAGATGCCGAATGAATCGCCAGCTCTGAACTGCAGACGCAGTTTGGAAACTGTCGTTATACTCGTATCGTACGTTAGTTGCTAAACATGAAATCTCATCAGCTAAATCATGTTCACTTTTACATCGAATATATATGTAACTATTTTCTCACGATAAATATATAAACGAGCATAATATGAATACCTCAAGAATCCGCGCTTTCACTCCGACTCTGCAGCGTTAACAAATTTCGAATAAAACCGTACGTTGTAACTGCAAGTAAGATGGATGTGCTGTTTTGCAAGCAAACGGTATCGTGGTTTTTACCGAACAATCAAACATCTGTTTTTTCGTGAAATGTTTATCGAAAAAGTGACGTTAATGGGACGCAATGATGTCTTCCTCAATAATAGTCAAGTTAGCTCATAACGCAGCCTTGGATATTTTCGATCTACTCAAACAATTGCAAATTGCATTTGTCTCGAGTCCATTCAGCGGTAGCCCACAATTCAACTACCTGTACAAATTGGTCTCCGATAATGTAGACCAGGAGTCGGCCACGCCGGCTCGCCGAGCCAGCCCGGCTCTAAGTGACAATTAGTGCGACCGTAAATCCTCTCGGTCTACCTGAAAACGGTCACTCGTCCTTACCTGGAAATGCGATGGTAGGGGCAGCGTTCAAGAGAAATAAAAGGAACTAAGGGATGTGCGGTCTATTTGCGACGGCAAGAACTGCGTCCGACCGTCCAGGTCTTGTCATACCTGCATATCCCCACTCATACCTACCAAAATCCAAGAAATGGCGTTAAAAGGATTAGTGCCGGTGAACGGGGTAATAGGATTAACAGCTTTGACTCTTTCGACTAATGAGTGTGCCGACCCCTGTACAATGTAGACTAAATGACAAGTTGTTTTCTATGTAGTGGAGATTCGTTTGTATATCAAGAGACTCGGTAGAGTCTCGCGCCAAGTACATTAAAAAAAAAAATTTTTCAAGCGCGAGACTCAACGAGTCTATATACCCGAGAGGCAACTACCCTAACCTATACCGCGAATTAGTATCTTCGTTTTCTTTAATTTCACATCATACACGAATTAAAACTAATTTAATCCAGGATGTGGGCATGAAAAGCTTTCATTTGAGCCCTAGATCGATTAAATCGGTGTCCGGAGTGCTGAGATATAATTAACTACAGATTCTGATACCCCGTTTCCTCGTACAATGTTTCTCTTTAGTGTTCTTCAGACCAAGATTCGTTCACACTAAAACCATTCCTATAAAATCACATTTCGTCGCTATACGCAGGACGTATGTTGTATGCTTATACACAGAACATACGTCCTTACGCATCTGGGAACATGGCATAGAAGGGAAAATCCACACAAAAATTCAGACCAAGATTCATCCCATTCAAACCATTCCCATAAAATCACAACATAGAAGGGAAAATCCACACAAAAGTTGTATCGAGTGGTGTAAGTACGAGATCATGACGTGGTCAGCGCTGGTATCGCAGACAGAAACCGTCTGCAACACTAGCAGATCGCGTGTTGTCATTCACACTAAAACCATTGCCATAAAATCACATAGAAGGGAAAATCTACACAAAAATTGTATAGAATGGCGTTAGTTCGACAGTCACAACGTAGTCAGCGCTGGTATCGCAGACAGAAACCGTCTGCAACACTAGCAGACGCGTGTTGTCATTTCATTTCATGTTTTCGAATTCAAATCAAATAAAGAAAATAAAAGAAAGTACAAGCAATGATTAATAAAATTTGAAGGTACGAAAACTAGTGAATACCCACCAAAAGCCCCTCAGGTGCGAAAACCTTACGCCAAGTACATTCAAGTGATAGCCACCAACAAAAATGTTTCGATAGGTTAATTATCTTAAATCCTACGATCTTGAGCTTTTGAGGTTATGCGAATCGACTGACGTGTAAAATTCATGGTGATAAATGAAATAACAATCGTGAACGGATAATTTTACGATTAGGTTTACCTTGCATGACACAAGACTGTCAGATGACTATTATTAACTGACTATTACCTCTAAATTTTGTTCACTTATACATTGTAGGTTTGGCCTATTTTCACTTATGGATGCAATTATCGGAGGAAACGTTTTTTTTTTTAGGGATTCCAATTATTTAGCACGCTGCCGTCTGAAGAAGTCTGACAATAGAAAATCAAGAGAAAATGTTGAAGTCGAAAAATATCAGGATAGCATGATTTGATATAAGGACGGCATGGAGCCAGACCAAGAAAGCCAAGTTCAAGCGTTGCATTGCTACGAATTCCACTTTAAGCTCTATGTTAGGCTCATCGTTAAAGGCTCGTCTGCTCAGACCAAAATTGTGCGTCAATGTTATGCGTTGGATTCCGACGAGTTCTATATTCTATCTCGGTATCCTCTAGTCCAAACGAGACTGTAAGTTGACGTTGTGCGTTGGACTCCGATAGGCTTTATTCTACACTCCACGACAATGTAGTGCTTTGACCTTCGGTGAAGATAATTTCTTAATACATTTTTTACAAACAGCTTAGACTCTCCGCTCGGAACGATCTCAATCAAATTCAGATCAGTGCTATCACGACGAATAGCCAGAATGAAAATACTTATTCAATATGAAAGAAATGATCGATAGACTTCCTCTTTCTCAGATAATAGAGATTTGTATTCAATCATGAAAATTATAAAAACCATTTATTTCTCATTTATATTTATTTATTCATTGCACAACCTTTTTTACGGATTGTTTAATTTTGTAGCGGGTTGTTATATCTTCGTATAGTCTAGTCAAAACCAGACCGTGAGCCAACATTGTGCATTAGACTACGATCAGCTTTATTTTATTCTCTACGTCGATGCAGTGTATTAGACTGATAATATTCACTCTACGTCACCATTTTGCATTGAACTTCAGTAAATTATATTTTACACGTTTGAAGTGCGTTTGAGTTTGATAGGTCTATTTTTCAGTATGAAAATATCGAATTAAGTGATTCAAGTTCTAGATAATCATCTCGGTGCATCACAGACTACAGATATTGGACTTTGAGACAACATTGAACAAAATATAAATTAGGAATTTATCGTTTTCAGATACCAATTGTCATTGTCTTAAGTGGCAAGACTACAAGAGTAGATAAAAATGATATAGGTATAAATAAATATAATAATGAACAGAAACTATGAGGAAAAGGCACCGATATTACTCAAATATCGAGTCCCTCAGACAGACTCCATAATTCTTGTCTATTTCTGACTAACTTGACAACAGAGTCCTATCCCAGAACCGAACGAACTACTAATCTATTCTACTCTTCTACTTCCTCAATTTATTTCACAGTTACTGAAGCGACGTTTATTACTAAGCGAGATTGTACCGAGTCTTGTGATATAATTCAACAATGAATACGAGCACAATTATTAGGTGGTCAATTACGCGTCAGTCTACAAATTTGAGACTTGGGGAAAATTATGAGCACACGCGTGCTCATTGCTGTTGACGTTCCTGCTTATCGAGGGACTTCGGGCGGTACGAAATAGTACAAAGAAACCGAGCGAGCGTAGCGAGCGAGCACAATTATTAGGTGGTCAAGCAAAATTTTACAAAAAGTAGTGAAGTCAACCACAAAAAGCACCTTTGGTGCAAAAACCTTTCGCCAAGTCCATTAATGTGTAGACTACCAAAAAATAATCAAAAGTTGTGCTCGTTCGCTCGCTGCGCTCGCTCACTCGATGGGTTGATGATTATCAACATACAAAAGCATCGAAATCAGATACAACTGCCAAGTACCTGTAGAATGATAAAAGTTTGGAATCGAAAAATTTGTTCAAACTAAATAACGTTGTACTCGTTCGCTCGCTCACTCGATTGGCTTATGATTATTGATTGAAAAAACAATTCGGATGAAGAAATTGAAGACGTCAATATTTATCTAAAAATATTCATAACGAAAAAATAATAAAAAAAAATTGTAAAAAAAAATTTGGAGGAAGTGGTACTTGGGGGGCCTTTTATAGAAAAAGAATGATGAAATATCGATCGCGAACCATGTCAATGTCATCTTATAGATATTCAAACATTGGCCCGCCAACGTACCACGGACTCCAAATTTTTTTTTACAATTTTTTTTTATTATTTTTTCGTTATGAATATTTTTAGATAAATATTGACGTCTTCAATTTCTTCATCCGAATTGTTTTTTCAATCAATAATCATAAGCCAATCGAGTGAGCGAGCGCAGCGAGCGAACGAGTACAACGTTATTTAGTTTGAACAAATTTTTCGATTCCAAACTTTTATCATTCTACAGGTACTTGGCAGTTGTATCTGATTTCGATGCTTTTGTATGTTGATAATCATCAACCCATCGAGTGAGCGAGCGCAGCGAGCGAACGAGCACAACTTTTGATTATTTTTTGGTAGTCTACACATTAATGGACTTGGCGAAAGGTTTTTGCACCAAAGGTGCTTTTTGTGGTTGATTGTATATACTGTGATTTTCTCTAACGGTGGAACGATCCGTGTGCCTGGGGATAGGCAATTGAAGATACACCTCATTGTTATAACATAGGGTGTATCTTCAATTGTCTGCCCCCAGTCGCACGGAGCGTTCCACCGTTAGAGAAATTCATAGTATACCGTCTCACATGAGACCAGAAGTAGCAGTAAAATTGTCTCGCTTCGCTTGGAACTCTAGCTTTCAGGAACGGTTCTGTTATAGTATTTTTCGTATCTAGGCCGTAAAGTAGTATTTTACGGCCGAGTGAGGAGACGCGTCTGAGGACTGGCCAAGCCGAGGCGAGCCGTCCGAGGAACGCACAATCCTCACGAGGCGGTAAAATCTTACGGCCGAGGTGCTAACAACATTTTTTGATCGAGTATCCGTAATAAGTACGCCTTTTCGGTCGTGTTTCGAGGCCGTAATAGTATATTGTGTACCAAGGGCGTGAAGTGGGCGTTTTTAGACCGAGTGTGGAGTTTGCAGTACGAGTCGGAGGTGAGCTAGCACGAGTCGAAGACGAGTGCATCTGCGAGCCGAAGACGAGTACTGCAACCATACAAGGTCAGAAAGCCCACTTAGCCCTTGGTGCACACCATATTTTTTGTAACAGCACGATTTTCGCGTTTTTTCTTCATTGTTGATATTTTTCTTGAAAATATGGAAAAATATTTTAGCGAGCGTTTTGAGTTTTTTATTGCCCGCTTATGCTCGAGTAGCGGGCAATAAAAACTCAAAAACGCCCGTAAAGTCCGTAAGGACTTGTCCGTAAAGTCGCACTTTACGGCCGCGAAACACGACCGAAGAGGCGTACTTTACGGATACTCGATCGAAAAATGTTTAACGCCATGCCCGTTTGTCGATAAATTCTGAGCGGCTTTTAGTCCAGTCGGATTCGACTTGACTCCTATTCTTTCTGAGTACAGTTTTGCTGATTTTTTTGCAGGTAGATTTGACCTCGACAAATAAGCCCCTGATTTTGCGTGTTGATAAAATGTGTGGAACATTGTTTAAAAAAATGTTGAAAAAAAAAAATTCGCCATTTTGATTTTTAATTTCCTTCATATGCGTGTGAGGCAAAAATGTTGTATATAAAAGTTGCATGTCTTATCCTCGTGTTTAATAGAAAATTTTGAAAATTCAAAAAATGTCGGTTCGTCTAGTCGCAAAATGCAAAAAACCAAATTATTTACAAATTTTTTAATTTCCTTCCTGTCCCCTTAACCCTTCGTAGTCACACTTCTGTAGAATGACACGGTAGTCACACTTGGGTGAAATTCACCCAGTCAATTTTCAAATGGCTGCTGTGTGAAAACTATCCGTTCGATCGGAATCGAAAAAATACTAGAAAATACTTCAAACATTCTAGAACATGTATCAAGAGTCGGTATTTCAAAATTCAAATGACAACATATTTTTTTAAAAAATCGTAAATAGGTCAATTTGTCAAAAAATGGATATTTCGGCCAGAACGCCTGGGTGAAATCCACCCAGAGTGACTACGAAGGGTTAAGGTGCCACAGTACTGGCATGTCCTATATATATTTTTTGACGTCAGAAGCGTCAAATACGAGGAATTTCGTCGACAAATTGAGCCTAAACGAGGAAACGAATTCCACACTGAGAGAAATGAGGTTTCGTTTTCGGGCATTCAGGCCTGTATTAATAGTCGGTGCTCAGATCTCGTCTCAAGAATGTATCAAGTGATACACTCTCAAGATACTATTCTTGTCTCAGGCCATGCGCTATCTAATAGTCATTTCTCAAGTCTTACTCAGTTGATATATTCTCAAACTGGAACTAGTTTCATTATTCAGCTGATGAGCGATCAGCCGAAGGATGATTACGGTGGCTAGCCTTATACAGGGCCCCCGAGTATACAAATATGTCAAACGATGTTCTTCGAAGTGTTGGGTGTACCTAACCATACGTATAGTGTAATCGAATTGCAATCATAGAAAAAAAAAAAATGTACCGAGGGTTACACAGGAACAGTTCTTGAGCTGGAGGGATAGGCAAACTATCGCATCGAATCGGATCTCAACACAGGCTCAATTTGTGGTAAAATTAAATTTATCACAGTAGGCTTTGAAAATCTTAAGCGCTTTGTGAAATCATTTTTAGCCCACCATTCGAAGGAGTTCATCGCATCCCGCACATGTTGTTTCTGCAATCGGACACGAGGTATCCCCTTATCTTTGTCGTATCCATCATATCGATTGTATGTTTGTACACGTCGTATATCGAGGGTACTCTGACGTAACCTCGTATCTCAAAAAACACTAGTTTACAGAAGAAACAAAAAACGTTTCATTGGAAAAAACCAAATCAAAAACTTCTAATTATTTGTTGCTAATTTGAAAGTTTTATCGTTTTTCCATAGATTTAAATGATAATTATACTATAGAAAATATTTTAGGTTTGGTTTTTCAGTGAATTTCTGATACGAGTTAACCTTCAAAAATCGAGTTACGATGTTACGCCAGAGTACCCTCGATATATCATATCAATCGTAATTGTCAAGTATGCATTTCATATCAATTTTCACTGCGCTATTATGCACACCACGTGCAAAAGCCCCACGGAAAAAATATATATACCGAGATATATCGGCAGATATATATATCATATATGCATAATATATGATATATATATATCTCGGCATATAGTTCGAGATATATCTGCGGATATATCTCGGTATATACCCGCGTGGAAAAAAAATATATGCTGACTTATATCACACATATATGTCGATCATATAACATATACAGGGTGATTCAGAATGCGGTACTTTCCTTACACCGGTGGATTCCTTGTAAAAAACTAAGACCAAAATTATTCATCCTTAAATGTCGAAAGCTAAGCCGTTTTCAGGTACCCATGTGGGGTTGGACAAACGGCCCAGCCTTGGACCAATACTGGAATCCAGCTATCACAGTATTGGGCCAATGTTGGGTCTCAGTACTGCCCCAACGCTGGTAATTATCCGAAATGATAAGGTCGGTCCGTTGCTCGATTTTTGGTACTGGGCCAGCATTGACCACCAGTACTGGGCCAGCACTGACTACCAGTATTGTTCCAGTCTTGATCAACAGTACTGCGCCAGCATTGGTTGCCAGTATTGGGGAATTTTGCTGCACGGAAAAAATAAATTTAGATTGTTACAATGAATTTATCACAATGTATGATGCGTTGAGCAACATCTACTATTTAATCAACCGCATATTGATACAAAGTGAGGATTTACAGATTAGAAAAACTTCGCATTATTTTGGCCGGGATTCGAACCGGCGACGCACGCATTCGCTCGCATCATTAGTCGCACGCTCTACCGACTACGCTAAACTATTTATTGAAATAATCTATCACTTTTTCCTATTTATTTTGAAATTCACATCTGTGTCTCAATGACATCGAAGTTTTAATGCAGCTAAGATATCTTAACTGAACACCTGTTTCCTAGAGTTCCAAATGTTCTGATTTACTGTAACGCTTGCAGTAAGTAATGTAATAATATCTATAAAAATTTACACCTTTAAAAATACATCTCATTCCACGGTGTATTAGAGAGGATTGTTTTGCCTCTCCGAATAAAAGTCCGAACGTAGGCGACTGGCCCTGGCCTAGCACCGAACCGAACCCGACATCCAGACCATGGAAGCAGCCCTGGCATCCAGAGCTGGGCCGAGAGTCTCGTCAGTGCAGGGCCGTAGTATCCGATTCGAGTGAGAATCCGAACGTAGGCGACTAGCCCTGGTCCAGCACCGAACCGAACCCGACATCCAGACCATGGAAGCATCCCTGGCAGCCAGAACTGGGCCGAGAGTCTCGTCAGTGCTGGGCCAGCTTCACAATAAGGTTGGCGGTCGAGCGTTGGTGACTAGCTCTGGCCCAAGACTGGACCGGGTTCGTCGTCCAAGTCTCGATGGCAGCCTCGGCACCCAGATCTGGGCCGAAGATCTAGCCAACGCTGGGCCAGGCCCGTATCAGGGTTGGCATTCGACCGTTGACAATTAACTCTGGCCCAACACTGGGCCGTATTACCAGTATTGGCAAACCCCACATGGGTAGTAGTAGTTTAAAGTAAGCCAAAGTAAGCCAATACGAGGGCAGATACGAGAATGGCTCAGCCGCCGCTACGCCGTTATTGTTGATCAGACGTGGCTGGTCTGCTGTACGTAGCTAAGCTATACAGGCGATGCAATGGAAACAGAAGCGTGCGAATGTTACCGAACTATGAATGTAACGTCTGATCGTCGTTTCTTTGCGAGATCGCGGTGGCGGGCCAACAATAACGGCGTAGCGGCGGCTGAGCCATTCTCGTATCTGCCCTCGTATTGGCTTACTTTGGCTTCCCATGTGGGGTTTGCCAATACTGGTAATACGGCCCAGTGTTGGGCCAGAGTTAATTGTCAACGGTCGAATGCCAACCCTGATACGGGCCTGGCCCAGCGTTGGCTAGATCTTCGGCCCAGATCTGGGTGCCGAGGCTGCCATCGAGACTTGGACGACGAACCCGGTCCAGTCTTGGGCCAGAGCTAGTCACCAACGCTCGACCGCCAACCTTATTGTGAAGCTGGCCCAGCACTGACGAGACTCTCGGCCCAGTTCTGGCTGCCAGGGATGCTTCCATGGTCTGGATGTCGGGTTCGGTTCGGTGCTGGACCAGGGCTAGTCGCCTACGTTCGGACTCTTATTCGAATTCGATACTGGCCAGTACTGACGAGAGCCTCGGTCCAGAACTGGATGCCGGCGGTACTACTATGGTCTCAATGCCGGGTTCGGTTCAGTGCTGGGCCAGGGCTAGTCGTCTACGTTCGGATTCTCACTCGAATCGGATACTAAGGCCCAGCATTGACGAGACTCTCGGCCCAGCTCTGGATGCCAGGGCTGCTTCCATGGTCTGGATGTCGGATTCGGTTCGCTGCTAGGCCAGGGCCAGTCGCCTACGTTCGGACTTTTATATTCGGATCGGATACTGGCCAGCACTGACGAGAGCCTCTGCCCAGAACAGAAGAGGCAAAACAATCCTCTCTAATACACCGTGGAATGAGATGTATTTTTAAAGGTGTAAATTTTTATAGATATTATTACATTACTTACTGCAAGCGTTACAGTAAATCAGAACATTTGGAACTCTAGGAAACAGGTGTTCAGTTAAGATATCTTAGCTGCATTAAAACTTCGATGTCATTGAGACACAGATGTGAATTTCAAAATAAATAGGAAAAAGTGATAGATTATTTCAATAAATAGTTTAGCGTAGTCGGTAGAGCGTGCGACTAATGATGCGAGCGAATGCGTGCGTCGCCGGTTCGAATCCCGGCCAAAACAATGCGAAGTTTTTCTAATCTGTAAATCCTCACTTTGTATCAATATGCGGTTGATTAAATAGTAGATGTTGCTCAACGCATCATACATTGTGATAAATTCATTGTAACAATCTAAATTTATTTTTTCCGTGCAGCAAAATTCCCCAATACTGGCAACCAATGCTGGCGCAGTACTGTTGATCAAGACTGGAACAATACTGGTAGTCAGTGCTGGCCCAGTACTGGTGGTCAATGCTGGCCCAGTACCAAAAATCGAGCAACGGACCGACCTTATCATTTCGGATAATTACCAGCGTTGGGGCAGTACTGAGACCCAACATTGGCCCAATACTGTGATAGCTGGATTCCAGTATTGGTCCAAGGCTGGGCCGTTTGTCCAACCCCACATGGGGTCTTGTATCGCTTGTAACGGAGCTCGTTCAGATTCGCACAATTCGTGTCACCTGATGCATTGCGATAAAATCATCATGGAATAATTTAATATTTCTTTCAAGTACTGAATACCCACTGGTGTCGATGATATTGCGACAATGGTGCGGATTTCGCTCGGTAAAGTAAGCTATAACTCCGAAGATATTGGTCGTAGAGAAAAAAATGTTAGACAGAAGATGTTCGTAATTAAAAGATCTACAACTTTGATAATTTAGAAAATTTCATAAAAGTGAACGGTTGGGGAGGAAATGGTGAAAA
Source organism: Tenthredo mesomela (assembly GCA_943736025.1). Classification (NCBI taxonomy): domain Eukaryota; kingdom Metazoa; phylum Arthropoda; class Insecta; order Hymenoptera; family Tenthredinidae; genus Tenthredo; species Tenthredo mesomela. Next base: position 7,975,416 of record OX031022.1, read on the forward strand.
ATGAAAAATAGGGAGAAAAAAAGGAAAATTTTTGCCTTTCGGAAGTAATAACTTGAAAAATATTGATGTTAAAAAAAAAAGTTTCGGATAAAAAAGTTAGTAAATTTAATTTGAAAGAGAAAAGGTCTCTACAATTTTTTGCCTAACACTAACCGTTCTCGAGATATCGAATTAAACGCGTTTTCAGCGAGAGGGGCCCAGCTGACACTCGGAGAACCCCACAAATTGAAATTTATGCTCAGAATGCACCCCCCTATCGATCCCTAACAGTCTCCAAACTACATATTTTAATGTTTATTTAACCTATTTTGAGCGACAATTTGACTGGACTAACTCGCGTTAACCATTACTGATACGATACTCCCGTAGTACGTGTTGTGCCTACGTTATTTTATCGACACGCGCGACTGCAACCGCGCAGGCTAGACAGTTTGTAGCAATATCGTTGCGTATTTATCGCGTTAGTTTGATTAGTTAGTAGAAGTTTCTCGCTCAAGGTAGTAGTCTCGCTACGCTGTGGTCAAATGACGGCTTATTAATCGTCGAAATAAAACAGAATGTAAGAAAGGTTTTCTGTATTGCATAAATCTTTGGTCATTTTAAACTTCACGGATACAAATTCGAATTTTATGATTTATGATTATAAATAATTTACAACTGCTGATTTGATTCGGCTATGATCAGCAGATTATGATCAACTACTTCATGGCCGGTCGATTTTCTGCTATTTACTAACATTTTATCGAGATTATCTTAAAAGTTCTCTTCGAATAATTTAGTGACCATATACTTTTATAGACTATGTTGGAATCTTCAGAATCTAATTGACAAGTAGCAACTTTATTATTAACGTTATTTAATCAATTCGGCAATACATAACAGTGTTGGCAGAACAATGTTCCCATAAGATGCAGAGTTAATTTTTCAATTTTCGATGTAAGATTACTTCTTACTATGATGCGTGTCTAGGGGACTTTGGAAAATTTTTCCAGTCCGAGACGTCGCTCGCTGTTTGTTCGAGCCGGAACGGTTCCGACGTCCGAGTCCTGCCTCGCGCAGTGGCCGGCCGCCCAACAAAAGGGACTTAGAAAATTTTTCGAAATTTTTCATAACATTCACGAATATTAATATAATATTCCAAGCACTTGCCGTGCGATGCGTACGTACCGGCCAGCACGTACGGAGAGTCGGTCGACGGCTCGTGTGAATATGACAAAGTTCCCGGAGCCGTTTGAATTTGACCCCTCTCCGTGCAGCTTTTGTCCCATAAGAGCCTGTGTTAAATACCGGTCGGCTCCGACGTCCGAGCGGGAGCCTTCCTTATCTAGTATGGAACGAGACGGTCCCAATCGTGCCGACAATTCCTCGCCGCCGAGAACAGAATTTCGAGCGTAGTCTCGTTCTGTATACCTCTCTCGTAACGCGGCTCGGGAATACACGTCGTTCAGACTATTTCGGAACCGATATATTTCTCTGAGAGAGTTTCCTTTGTTATGTAGGTCAATCATCTGTCAATAAACTGTCGAGGTCAAGATTTGTCATTTCATCGATATATTTCTCTCACTGAGATACACGAAATTCGAACTGTGGAACTTCGACCGTGATTCGGGGGGGATATTCGCTGCTCGTTCGAGCTTCGAACTTTCCGTCTCAACGGTCGACGCGTCCAATATTGTCACAGCATAACCGCGGGTCGGTGTCCCAGACCGAATGGCCCATATGCGGTAATAAATTGAAAGTTCATCACACAAACTCATATATATTTCAAAATCAAGGATAATCTAATAACGATTGTAGCGAGACTACTACCTTAAATAACATGGGATCTTACGATTTTTTTTCTCGACATTCTATTGTTGGGTCAATTCTGCTTCCAAAAATTCCACTATATATATACGCCTGTTGCGTATCGCCGTTTAGCGATCGTCGCGGTACCTGACGGGCGCGTAACTTGGATGCCTTTATACAGAATTGTCACGAATTCGGTGATTCAGAATTCGTGACGAATCTCCTGAGGGATGAATCCTCGTCGAAATTGGGATTGAAAGTTCCTTAGCCATTTTTCTAAAAAATGATTTTTTTTTCCTTGGAAATTTTTTTCCGCCAAACAATTTTTTTTTCAACAATTTTTTTTTTTTTTTTCTATACCATTTTTCAATTTGAAAGAATCCCATATGATGCCAATGAGTTTTTTTTTTTTCAATATTAGAGAGATTTCTCAGTAGAAGTTTCTTATTTGGGGGAAGATGTTGAAAAAATATGTCATGGTTCCAAGGAAAAAAGTCATTTTTCGGAAGAATAAAAAAAACTTTCGATCCCAATTTTGACAAGGATCAACCCCTCAAGAGATTCGTCACGAATTCTGAATCACCCTGTATATTGGTGAGACAATATACAACAGTAATCTGTGACTGTGTTGTCCCTCACCGATGAACCGGCATCCTAAATAGACGGCGCCACTGGCGGTACGCAACAGGCGTATAGAGAAAAATCAAGGACATTTTTTCGGTCAATCTGTCTATGATGTTAACGACTAGGGGAAGATGAGGTAATTGCGAACGCGGGGTAAATGAGAACAGCGCCATTTCTGTATATTCCCTTTCCCCAATTCCCGCAAGCCGGTGCATGTGGAATGTCCCGAATCGCTGTGTTGACGCTGACGCGGTGTCAAATGTACAGGAACCCGCAAGCTCTTGAAGGTAATGACCGCCAAAATATTTCAATGAGTTTGATGTAATAATTCTTGGGTGTTCAAATCGATTTAATGGCCTGGTTTTATGTAATACATTGTTGAATATTTAGCTTCATTTAGCATCAGAAAGTCAATTCCATGACGATATCATTACCTAACTTCAAATTCAGAGTGTGAGACCGTGTTTCTGTACAATATTTTTTTCTATCAACTTGATCGTTTGTGGTAATCGCGAACGACTGTGATGGGGAAATTGCGATCGTTCGCAATTACCCCGAGCTGACGTTTCTCTCCATGAGTTGTTGGAATAGTGATTATTTGCAAGTACTCGGTTGATTTTTGATGTTTCAGATGCCGCGGAAGTATATTAACCTTTCGTGGTCACACCTCCGATTTCAATCAAGCTGGTCACACGGAAAAAAATACTTGAGGCTCAATAGCAATTCCATTATTGCTGAATATTGTTGTAATTTGTTTATTTAACTCCCGTTATTCAAGGAATGGGGAATTAAAAGTGTTGTTCCCAGAGGTGATATTTGACAATCACTCTAAGTGCTTGATAGTGACAAAGTAGTTTTATTTAATATTTAATATTTAACCAAGTACAAAAGAATTGCGTTTGGAGCACTTGCTCCGGTTCGAGTCAATGAGTATTCGGAGATAGCCTCCGCTTTCTTCAAGGTATCTGCTCAAGACTGAAGCGCGGCTCAGTCTTTAGCCTAATTTATAGAATTGGGTAGTTCTACAGACGGTGGAATAAAACACGACAATTATGTGAATCTCATTTTTTGTCGATAATTGAGACAAAAAGTATGTAGAGGTCAAGGATGTACTATAAAATAACCAATCTCAAACGGGCCAGACAAAATTACGGCGAATATCAATTTTATAGCTGTTTTTCGATTTTCGATGGACAGGGAAGTGAGAAAATGTGAAGGGAAGTGGAAATTAAATCGAAAGTTGTATATTAAGGTAGTTGTTGCGTCAAAAATGACTAGTTTTTCATAAATTTATTACGGCATAGTCGCCACATTGAGTATTCATCGAATTATTATATTCGTAAACTGATGATTTCCCTGAAATGTCCAGAAACAAAATAATACCCAAATTATGAACAAATGGCTAGATATCGATTTTTCATTTTTAATTGCTTCAAAATCGAAAAAAATCTAGTAGATTGGTTCGATCACAGTCTACGATGGCTTATTTTCTTCAGGAAACTATTTTCCACAAATTCACCACGTCATATTATTTTCTCTGTCAATCGGCAATTCAATGTGGTTATTTGTTGATTAAAATCGATATAGTGCAATCTTGTAAAATTAAATATTCACCGTCACCAACATGATAAAAAAAAAGTGTATGGTCGGTTTATAGAGAATAGTTTCCTGAAGAAAATAAGCCATCGTAGACTGTGATCGAACCAATCTACTAGATTTTTCTTGATTTTGAAGCAGTTAAAAATGAAAAATCGATATCTAGCCATTTGTTCATAATTTGGGTATTATTTTGTTTCTGGACATTTCAGGGAAATCATCAGTTTACGAATATAATAATTCGATGAATACTCAATGTGGCGACTATGCCGTAATAAATTTATAAAAAACTAGTCTTTTTTGACGCAACAACTACCTTAAGTCGGTGTTTAAAGTAGTATTATTATATTTTGAGCACAATGTATTTCATAAACCAACTTGAAATCAAAAAATATATAGGGATTTGCTTATTGTAGCTGCCAGGGAAATGATAACCTATCCAGAGAAGTGAAATTCATAAAACAATCTCTTTCACTCTTGCGCTTTTTTCTAATATTACTTCTCTACTTTGAGACTTTTTCTTTGGTTGAAGCAAAGAAAAAAAAAAAATTCTCACTTCCCTGTCTACGTAAAGGGATGATGCACAGGGAAGTGATACACAGGGAAGTGATATTTTCGATGTATCTCGGCAAAATCACTAAATAAATATATTTTAAATCAAATTTAATGTTATTGAATTAATGCATGCAAGCTAACCTAACAATATTGTGTAATAATATCTGAAACATATTCAATATTGTTTTTATAAATGGATACCACGGGAGTGAGAAGTTGTCTGGCCCAGACTCGATAACCGGCAATGACCGCACAGCCCTGACCAACCGCTTGACGAGTTGGCCGAAACACGAGTTTCATTAGGCTAACTTAACTTCGTACTTTGATAAGTGAGAACAGTAAGGTCGCGTACTATTCATTTTGGGGGTGATTTTAACGTATTCGTAACCGGCAGGGAAGTGATACAAAATTTGTTCGCCTATATCCAGTAATGAATAAAGTGATAAAAATATGGAATTTCAACCTGATTATTTAGGTTAAATTCAAGTAACACTTATCGTAACTCTTATTTGAGTGGTATTTTTTACTAATCAACCTTTTATACACTTTTATTGTGACTTAGGTCGCAAATTCTGAGAATTCGCCCCACAGGGAAGTGATAATTTTCCCTATTTGAGATCATTTTTGTCTGAAAATTTTTTATTCAAACGAGTTGAATTTCAGTGCCTAGCTACAAGCCGAGTTAAACTTAAGGTGAAGTGAAACGTTTGACAGAACTTCGAAAACGGGAATCGTGAATTCTCCGGAACTACTGAATCAATCGCGATGAAACTTGGAGGGATTACACGTAATTGTGGCAGAAAGTGGCTGATTATTTCACTTTTCCAAAATTTGACAAAAATTTTCACAGATTGACGTACCGACCACATAAATCGCGAGATTATTCACTGTTGCCGTAGATAGTCGCATTTTCCCGATAATTAACCACTCCGCAATGAAAAACCACACACTTTGAGCCTAATCTCGTGTCATTTGATGGAGAAATGGCTGAGAATTGACGATTCTCCGTTGCTCATAACTAAAAAACCGACATTCAGTTGAGATCACAACCCTTATCTACATTTAGTCGAGATCACAGCCTGTATCGAAATTGCAGCCAGTATATTTGCAAATAATCTAGCGGTGGCCAGAGGTACCAAACGTTCGGTAGTTCTGTTTTACCGCGGTGCAAGGCACCCGACCGTGGCCTTGAAACGTTTCACTTCACCTTAATTAATATGTCGTGATAAATAACTTTAATTGCTGAATTGAGGAGCTACGAAGTGAGCCTCTCAAAATTCCCTGATCTGTAGAACTAGCCAGTTACATAACGCTTACTCGATTATTGGCGTAACCTGCAATGCGATGCGCTTTGTCGCATTCCAAGTCATGCCTTGTTTAATTATTTAGGATAGCCTAATTACGAAATGTAATCGAATGTTGAGTAACAACTCTCAACAATATTTATTGCCAGTCTAACGAGAAATTTGGCTACTTACTCAATACTTATTGCCAGTCTAACGAGAAGTCTTATCACTTACTCAATACCATATTCATACCGTGATTAATATATAGCAGCAGTAACAATACGTATTGCTGTGGCCCAAACAGCAAGAAAATTGTGTGACCGAAAAAATTCCTGATAGTGCCAGAATTCTCGTTAGAATAGACAAACATTTTTTTCCGTGCACAACGGGGTCAAATTGACCCGAGCCATTTTTAAATGGTTGTCAAGTGAAAACTATCAGTCCGATCGATACCGAAAAAATACTGAAAAATACTGTGATGGCTAGATATGAAGAGTTAGACTAGGCCGTTTATACAGTAAGATTTTCAGCACTAGACTTAGCCGTAACCCTAAAAATTTACGAACTTTTTACTTCAGCCTTAAGACGTTTATGCACCGGTCGGAACTTTAAGTTAGACTTAACTATGGTTTAAGTAATCGTAACTCTTGCCCCTACAAAGTTCGTAAATTTCAACTTTTGAGCGAATTTTAGGGGCTGGTTCAGAGTTCCGAAATTTCAAAGCTCCGAACGGTCAAATTTCCGAATTTATTCTAAACGATTTCGAATTTTCAGAAAGGCTCAAGTTTAGAAAATTAAAATTCCGAATGGTCGAAATGTAGATAGCTCAAGGCTCCGACAGTCCGATGTTCCGAAAGTCCAAAATTCCGAAAGTCTAAATTTCCGAAAGATCGAACGTGTTCTTAACGTGTCGACTAAACGACGTGTGACGGCTTGATGTTCAAGTTTCGGATTTTTGGCCTTTCGGATCATTGAGCTTTCGGAGTCTTGACCTTTCGGGTCTTTAGCTTTCGGAACTTTTTAAATCGGTTACGTAGACTTTCGGTGAAATACCCTTTCTGAACCCTGTGAGTTCGTTGCACTAGAATTCGGAAGTTTTGCCGTTCGGAGCTTTGAAAATTCGGAACTTCGAACCGGCCCCGAATTTTAGTCGTGAAAGACGACAGCGCATGCGTAGTCGAATACTGAGAATTCAGAAAGATAACAGAAATCTCAAATAGACTACCACAACAAATATATGTCGGACGCAGATGGTTATATATGGGACAAAAAAGATCCAAATCATAAAAATTAATTAATGGTTCATAGGCCAAACTGCATATCTACGATATCTTTTCGCCGTCTGACTTCTTCTTTGTATCAAACACGCTATAGAAGCACTTGATAATACAAGAATCTTTTCTAGCATCAAAAGTAAAAGTTGCCGTCGATTCATTTTACCTATTCTTATAGCAATAGTAAATTTTTGATAAATTTTTTTTTTTTTTTTTTTTTTTTAATTTTTGTTTTAGCCGAAGGCGAGAATTATAATGAAATTCGTCTGAAAATACTTGATGGGCCGTATGTGTCTAGTTTTATGTGTCTAGGCCAAAAACCGCGTTCAAGACGAGCGAAGCGAGGTTACAATTGCGGTTCTTCGGGCCTAGACACATAAAATATATTTTCGCCGGTTCGATGCACGTACTTCATACTTCTCTCGCTCTTCTTATTTCATGTTTGGTTAGGTTTCCGAAAAATGCGCAGCCGTGAGGCGACTAGTAACGCGGACAGTGGGCATGCGCTACAACTTTCGGACTGTTAAGTTAAGGCTTAAGCCTATAAATTAAGATAAAAACTGCATAAACGGCTGGATGTAGCCTTAAGTTACGTTAAGGCTAAAGTAAAGTTACGACCGCTGCATGAACCAGCCATGAACATTCTTAAGATGTAGCAAAAGTCGGTATATCAAAATTCGAATGGCGACATGTTCAAAAAAAAATCGTGAAGAGGCCAAATGTAACCTTGCGGGAATTTAGATTATAAGAGATTCCCGGGAAAAGTTATTAAATATTAGGAACCCAGAAGTTTTTATGTTTTTAAACGTACGTTATTTTCCCTATATCTGGAATTGGGTTGAATTTAACATCATCTGACATAGATCGCTATGATAGCTCGATCAATGCAGTACGTGCGATGTTATCAACCGAACCCAGCCTTTTTTCGTTCTACACAGCCCGAGTAGAAATTTGATAAGGCTAGCCTGACGTTCCATCAGGCCCTGGTGAGGTTGAACTCAGGCGTGCCTAATAGAGCACACCGGACGCGGCCCTGACCGGGTCATCATCAGGCATCCGTCAACAAGGCGTACCTGTTGGGGCCCTGGTCAAGTTAACATCAGGCGTGCATTACTAAGTAACGCCTGATGGGTAATGATCAGGCAATGATCAGGCGCTATTCAGGCGCTACTCAGGCGCTACTTACTGATCAGGTGATTCTAGAACGCAGCGTTACATTCCCAATCAGGGCCTTATCAAGCTGTCAGTAAGCCTGTGCAGGGCCTGATCTTCGCCTGACGTCAATTTCTACTCGGGAGACTCGGGTTATCCTGACAAACAACCCGTGTAGAAATTCTGTTCGGGCTGTCATCAGGGCCTGACTATTTTGCCCGGTTTCAATTGAGGCCCCGATCGGGCCAAATCATCGGGATTTGATTAGATTTGTAACGCTTCGTACTACTGGCCCTGATTGGGTCAACATATCAGCCCCTGATCAGGAACTGATCAAAATCCGACCACAAATATAACATCCCCTTGTGAATATCCGATCAGGTCCTGATGGTGATGGTATGCAAATGACCCGACGTGGCAACCTTACCAGGCCCATATCTGCCAACCGTCTTTATGCGTTAAGAATAATGCAGATTCTTATCAGGGCCATATTGGGTCCCTATATCGGAGCTCCTAATTTATTTTCGTGCGATTAAAATGTAATAATACTGTGGGAAAAAATAAAAAATACTAGTGGTCGACCGATTTTATCGTCAGTGGACCAAACCTACGCATTCCATCGACGAAATCGAATTATCAAACCACTGAAAAAACCGCCGCCATATTCGTCCCCGCCGGGGCTTGAACCCACGTCCGCTCGATTACCAGTCGCACGCCCTAACCACTACGCTAACCTATCATATGGTATGAGTATTGGGAACCAAAGTTCCTCGATACGCCAACTAGTGACAGAAAATAGAACTGTTGCAAGTAGGTCGCAGTTCCAAAGACACGCCCATTCCAAGGTCTTAGAACCAATCAGAGGGCTTAGAACCTCGGTATGCCATCTAGTGACAGAAAATAGAACTGCTGCAAGTAGGTAGCAGTTCCAAAGCCACGCCCCTCCTTTGGTTCCCAATAAACACTTTGCTTCTTATTGAGGGCATATCAAAGTGTCAAGTTATTACTCGAAATATCTCGAAGTAATCCAAATTTTGCATTTTCAGGACTAGATTGAAGTCCTTGCATATATTATTACGATTAATTACTTATGTTAATATTATATCATGCATTTTTTGTTTACGTGGTCATGTGTTTGTCCGAATGAAATATGACACTTCGTTAGAAAAAAAATGTTCCATGACGTCCACTAAAATTTTTACGTTCATTTCGACACTTTTTTTTAGTCAAAACAACATAAATTTACTTGAAGTGGCAAATTGTTCTCTCTTATCAACTGAAAACAGTTTCGAGATTAACGTAAAAATTGTAGTGGATCTCCTGAAATATTTTTTTTTTTTTTTCTCTAACAGTGTATACCTATGTATTTGATATTTTACAAATCCGGTAAACTGTTTTTTTATGAGAAGACCCGATTGTTTCCCGAGCAGGCTCTTATGTCTGTTGGCCTCATGAGAACTCTAACGTTAATTTATGAGGAGACCTGATTATTTCCCGAGCAGGCCTTGATTCGTTGGCCTTATGAAAACCCTAACGTTCATTTTCAAGAAGACCTGATTATTTTCTGAGCAGGCCCCGGTTTACTGATCCTCCCCCTGAAACCTCGCGATTCATTACTGAGGATGTCCGATCGATTCCTGACCAGGTCCTGGATCACTGGTTCCCTCCTGAAACCTCACAATTCATTACTCGAGACAGAGCCAAGTTTCTTGGAGGAATGACCGCATCCTGAGCAGACCCGATCTTCTGGGCCCCATCAGGATTTCAAGATTTATTTTTGAGGACACTGGATCATTGCCTGGGCAGGACCTGGTTTATCGGCCGTTATCGAGACCTCGAGACCAAATTGTCAGGATGGCTGATCGATTCCTGACCTGGTCCCGACTTCTGGATCGCATCGAAATCTTTAAATTCATTTTTGAGGACACTGGATCCATGCCCGAGCAGGACCTGGTCTACCGGCCGTTATCGAGACCTTGAGATCAAATTTTCAGGACGGATGATCGATTCCTGACCTGGACCTGACTTCTGGACCGCATCGAAATCTCCAGATTTATTTTTGAGAACACCGGATCAATGCCTGGGCAGGACCTGGTCTACCGGCCGTTATCGAGACCTCGAGACCAAATTGTCAGGATGGATGATCGATTCCTGACCTGGACCTGACTTCCGGATCGCATCGAAATCTTTAAATTCATTTTTGAGGACACTGGATCAATGCCCGAGCAGGACCTGATCTAGTAGCCCTCATCGAAAACTGGAGGCCAAATCTGCAGGACGGATGATCGATTCCTGACCTGGACCTGACGTCTGGACCGCATCAAAATCTTCAAATTTATTTTTGAGGACACTGGATCAATGCCTGAGCAGGGCCTGATCTAGTAGCCCTCATCGAGACCTCGAGACCAAATCTTCAGGACGGATGATCGATTCCTGACCTGGACCTGACGTCTGGACCGCATCAAAATCTTCGAATTTATTTTTGAGGACACTGGATCAATGCCTGAGCAGGACCTGGTCTACCGGTCGTTATCGAGACCTCGACACCAAATTTTCAGTACGGATGATCGATTCCTGACCTGGACCTGATCTGTTGGCTCTATCTGAACCTCAATATTGCATTTCTAGGGACGACTGATCAATACCTGATCAGGTCCTAGTCGGGTGATGGTAGGGATATCTTATTGTGAAAGCCACAATTTACCCCGAATAGGGCCCTAATGTTACTTGGGGCGTCCCGAAGAAATTTCTACACGGGAACCGTCACTGGCTTCAGACTCGGATATAAGAATTTATTATACGAACACGGAACGCAATCAAAGCTCGTGCAATGTCGTTTATAAATTCCCCTACCAAAGCTCTGTCTCTAATTTCTAGTTTTGCAATATGGAATGTGATTTGCAATGCATTTTGGGATTTTGATTATTTTTTTTAATATATTTTTCGTTTTTTATGTTTTTTGCGTTCTTTGGCCACGGACTTACCGGGATTTACCTTCAAATTTGATGCTTGGGTCATTTTGAGATGTGGTGACCAGGAAGGGTTATGAAAACAGAGACGAAATATAATATTGTTACGGAATTGAGTTTTAAGTAGACCGTAATTTTATGTGGGTCTCTGAGAAGATTAATTATTAAGTGAATACACGAAATAAAGCAAGGGAATGATATTATTGAGAATATTAGTTGTATTGAAAATACGTGTGTTCGAGTTTAGGTCTAGAACAAGACTAGTTGTTTATAAAAATTGAATAGCAAATCATAACGACGAACAAATGGTACATGTTACATTTTATTTAAGATGACTACTAGACCATGTGAACTAGATTTGAGGGATAAATCAACCTCCGTAACAATATGAACGACTTCCAATTAGGAATAAATGCTGTCAAAACCAAGAAACTGAAATTGGGGCTAGCCTGATCACAAATTGTTGCGTGGCACGATTGTGCACGCACGTTACACGCACGGCGTGCGAGGCACGTCGTGCATGCAAAAATGAATTTTTTTCGCCAGCACAATGTGATAGGCACTTGGTGCGTGCGCAATGTGTCGCACTAGGCAGTCACGAGTTTAATCACGCAATGTCAAGACTATGCGACGCACAGAGTGCTGTCATGATGATTATGCAACTTAGTTTTTGCAATAATCATTTGCGCCTGCGCTTTTTATTCAAAATGAAATAAAATAGACATTGTACTGTTGAATTTATACCGAATATACCATAATTATATAGATGAAACATTTTACGTATGGGATGATTTTGAGTAGATAGTAATATAATGATGTGATAAATGATCGAATGAATAATTATACATCAAATAATATGCAAATTACATTAAAAATTAAAGAGCCGTCTGTAAAACTGCATGATATCAACATTTATTATATCTGTATTTCGACTTTACAAAATGATATTGAATAACATGCGGGCAAACCTGAGCAAAGCGAGTGCTACCTCCTTCCGTTTTTTTCTAAAAATCTTTTCATGTCACAGAATTTCGAAAATTTCATTTTTTCGCGATATTTTTTTTTTCTTCCGTATGTTACGTCTGGGTATCACCACCCATACGTTCGCCCCACTTACCTCTGTCCTCTAACTCTTCGCACGCTCCCCCCCTTTTTCCCTCTACATCTCTACGCCTCTACTCTTTTTATCTACTTGCTATCTGATCTGCGCGACTTCCTTTCCTACCTCTAGCAAACGTTCGTTGCACACGGCTTTGCCAAATGCAACGAGTCAGCAAAACATTTATCTTATTATCTCAACAACTACTCGACTTTACCTCTTTCACTTCACTTCTCAACTATACTTGTTACGGTATACACCTAACATAACGAGCCTCCTAAAATATAACCAATTACTAGAGGACCAAACATACATACCATATGAACCTAATACTATTGGATCTAAATAAAACGACTACTTAACTGATATAATTGTTCAATTACCAATCATCTACATCCCTCAGTTATACGTTTGTATATAAAACAGGGCAAGACCCCAATTTAAGACATTACACGTAAAATCTTGAGTGATTTCATTTTTTCTCAAAAACCTATTTGTTATTAAAAAATATAGAATCTTTCAGAATTTCACAACAAATATAAAAAAAAATCTTGAAATTTTGTTTTATTATTATAAATAATAATAATTATTAATTTGAATTAATAATTACGTTTAGTAATTGTGCAATGTCGAGAAAAAACATTTTTTTTTGCAACCAAAATGTCATATTTCATTCGGATAAACATATGATCGCGTAAATGAAAAATGCACGACATAATATTTAGTAATTAATCATAATAATATGTGCAAGGGCTTCAATCTAGTCCAGCAAACGCAAAATGTTGATAACATTGAAATATTTCAAGTAATAACTTAACACTTCGATAGGCCGTGAACAAGTAGCAGAGTGTTGGGTCATATGACATAAGGTAGTTTAGCGTAGTAGTTAGGGCGTGCGACTGGTAACCGAGCGGACGTGAGTTCAAGTCCCGGCGGGGACGAAAAATGCGGCGGTTTTTTTCAGTAGGTTTATAATGCAATTTCATCGATAGGATGCGTAGGCTGGGTCAACTGACGATAAAATATGTCGCATTTCGTATTGTTATTTTCTTCTACTATTATTACTTTTTAATTTCATGAAAAGAATATGAGGGCTAGCCCGATTATATTTCTACTATGGGGAACGTTGAAGGAGGTTCTAAACAGACCCTATTTTGAGCCTAAACTTGGTAAATCGGGAAATTTCGGACACTTTTAGCGTCAAAATAGGGTCTACTATTGCATTGAAATAGAACCTACTTTACTATCTTTAACCCCTACGTAAGAGCTCCTACGTAGGGTTGAAATGCATTTTGCCGGCACGACGTGCTTGTCGCACGCGTGCGAGCGATATGTCCATCATATGCGCGCACATATGTCTGCTCGTATGCTGGCAACGTCGTGCGGATCAATCGGCACGCGTGCGTGCATAATGCGTCGCATATTGCACGCATTTTGTTATCTGGGGTAGCTTTTAAGGTCGAAAATTATTATGTAGCTTCCCGCATAAAAAAATATGTATATGTATATTAGGGTGGTCCTTAAATGGGGTGTTTTTGAATTGTTACGCTCCCAAGGGTTCAAACGGATCCTTTTGAAGAAAAAAAATTTGTCCTAAATTTTGAATGCTCTATCTCAATTTTAACATCCGGCGCACGACCGCCGGAGTATTTTTTTTTTTTTTTTTTCAATTTCAATTCAGTTGACCCGATCACTTATATTTTATATGTAATTTGAAAAAAAAGAACTGCGTAGAATGTTGACATCGACGCAGGACGCAGAATGTTGAAACTTCGACGTTAATGACTTGATAAAGTTGGGTCATACATGTTTTTTGTAGGAAATTAAAAAAAAAAAAAAAATACTTCGGCGGTCGTGCGCGGGATGTTAAAATTGAGATAGAGCATTCAAAATTTAGGACAAATTTTTTTTCTTCAAAAGGATCCGTTTGAACCCTTGGGAGCGTGAAAATTCAAAAACACCCCATTTAAGGACCACCCTAATGTATATATGTATATATATGGGGCTTTCCACGCCAACTTGACGAACGTCTGACCCTGACCATCTCGGATTTCATCGACTCTTTTTTAAATAGTGGTCTGCAGGTTCAGGATCTCAAAAATATTTTTTTTCAATTTTTCATAATGACCGTTATTTATTTATAATTTTTGAAATGGACTCAAAGTTCGACCCATTTTAAAATTCTGAAAAAATTCTGAAAATTTCTTTCAAATTTGAGGATCATTTTAAGCCCTTATATAGAGTGGTCAGTATAATAGAATCCTTGGGAAAAATCAAAGAAAATACTTGAGATTTTTTTTTTTTTTTTTTTTTTTTTAACGTCATTTTGTATCAAAACAACTCGTAGCTCATAATTGGAGAAAAACCAAACAAAAAAATGGAGAATTTGATGAACTTTCTCATGAGCTGGCAAAAATTGATCAGGGTACACGACATAAAACTGCGAAACGTATACCCGATACCCAGAAACTCCACTGCCTAATTCCTCGCACAAATAATAAAGTCGAAGTCAAAAATTTCTCTCAATCTGAAATATCCAAATTGTATAAAATTGTTAAATAAGAGAAAAAGTGAATATTTTTGTATACACGCATCGGAATAAAATCTTTGGACAATATTTTCATCTATGTCGTCATTATTTGTAGGTTTTGAAATCCATACCTACTTTTTCTGGAAATTGATACGTTAATGAGTTCAGATATATACCAATGTGATCCAGTTACAAACTCCAAAATAAGTACATTTTTCAGACTTTAAGTAAAAGTTATTTATCTTTCACGATATTTGACATAGGAAGGTCAAATTATTTCTGCATTTTGAACCTAATTAATTAACTGAAAATGATTTTTCTACATCATGATGTTGGGTTGAGATAAAAAATGAAAAATTCTCCATTTTTTTGTTTGGCTTTTCTCCAATTATGAGCTACGAGTTGTTTTGATAGAAAATGACGTTAAAAAAAAAAAAAAAAAAAAAAAAAAAACTAAATCTCAAGTATTTTCTTTGATTTTTCCCAAGGATTCTATTATACTGACCACTCTATATAAGGGCTTAAAATGATCCTCAAATTTGAAAGAAATTTTCAGAATTTTTTCAGAATTTTAAAATGGGTCGAACTTTGAGTTCATTTCAAAAATTATAAATAAATAACGGCCATTATGAAAAATTGAAAAAAATTTTTTTTGAGATCCTGAACCTGCAGACCACTATTTAAAAAAGAGTCGATGAAATCCGAGATGGTCAGGGTCAGACGTTCGTCAAGTTGGCGTGGAAAGCCCCATATACACTAGGGTGCTTTTTTTGCAACTCCCCTTTGAAAATCTTGTTGTAGATGTCGAAAAGGTAATCCTGTCCAATTTTAAGCTCTTTATTCCAATCATAGCACCCGCGCTTTTCTTTTTAAGTTTTCCCATGCTAAAAGCATGTAAACATTACGACTTTTTCTTTCGCCGCGCAAAACTCAGCCGCATTTCAATGGATTGTTCTCATCCTAGACTCATTTGACAGAGAATTTAGTGTTCTTCAAAAGTGCCCAAGATAGTTTGACTGACTTGAAAATATTGAACTTGACATTTTGTTGGAATTTTATATTTAAAAAAATCAAAGTCCTTAAATCTTTTGAAATACTGGTTTGAGAGACTTTATGCATTGGACTTTTTTGTAGAGAAATAAATTTCCTACAAAATTCTTACGAAGTTTTTTCCTCCAAGTCCAACTGTTTATTCGCCCACAGCGAGAAAGAAGAATTATGCATAAAATCGACTTTGAAGGCTCACACAGGTTCAGCGGTTGAAACCACAGCCAAACTACTAATGGCACTTTTGAAGAACACTAAATTCTCTGTAAAATGAATCTAGGATGAAAACAATCCATTAAAATGCGGCTGAGTTTTGCGCGGCGAAAGAAAAAGTAGTAATGTTTACATGCTTTTAGCACGAGAAAACTTAAAAAGAAAAGCGCGGGTGCTATGATTGGAATAAAGAGCTCAAAATTGGACAGGATTCCCTTTTCGACGTCTACAACAAGATTTTCAAAGGGGAGTTGCAAAAAAAAAATAGTCGTTTCAAAAGAAGCACCCTAATATATATATATATATATATATATATATATATATATATATATGTATATGTGTATATATTCAATATATACAATACAAATATACCATAAATATATGTGCGGCAAAATAAATATACCGAGAAGAAATCTTGATATTGCACAGTCAAAGTGCCGTCAGACTGCGCATGCGCGAGTTTCGTCGTCCGCTGAGGCAGGTTAGCCATCCCGAGTTTTAGCTGCCAAACTTTGTTTTTGGCGGCGATGTAATTGATACAAATTTTTGAGGTTATAATCTCAAATAATTGCGTTAGCGATTCGGAAAGGCTTGAAAAGCTTTATTGAAACTTGATGTTCGACTGTCGCAATTTATTTCGAACAGTTGATTGCTCGCTTCGATTCGATTGAATTATCTTCCGATATGGACTATTTTATTCAAGATTGCTAATCGATGCCACTTTTATTTTGATAATTCACGTTAAATAAAAATGAAAAACAACATAACCTCAACTGACTAGTCTACGCGCGAAAGTTTGATAGCTCTTGCTTCATTTTTCGCAAGTTGGCACCCCTGCCTCATACGTCATAATATTATCGCGGGACCATCTCACCGACCAATAAAATTGAATGATTTGGCGCATGCGCAGTTAGGCGCATCGACTGTGCAGTATCAAGGTTTCTTCTCTGTATGTGAAATATATTGTAAATTCTCTATATATTTCGAATTCGAATCGGTTATATTTTCGGCATATATTTTGCTTATATTTCATCAAATATATCCTGAGAATATAACCAATTTATATTGGGAATATTTCGAATATATTTATTTTGCCGCACATATATGTCGTTATATTTTTCGATATATTTCACATACATATTTTTTCGTGCGGGTTTTGAGGTCACGAATTATCATTATTATTATTCATCATTACCCGTATTCATTATCAGATTCGGCTCGAGCCTAGGCGTTCGGGTTTACCCCAAGTGCTATTCGCAATTACCCCCGGGGGGTCGGGGTAATTGCGAATTGCAAGGGTTTTGCTTTTATTGAAAATTTTACCCTAATTCTTGAACTAATGTTATAACATGTGATGTATGGCAAAGCTAAGATACCAAAATTGAAACTGCAATAAAAAAAAATTTCATAAATATGTGATTTCCTCGTTTTTTTTTTTTGTTTTTTTTTTCCTGCAATCTCCCTTAGGTGTTCGCAATTACCCCATCTTCCCTTAAGCCTGATTTTTTTTGCACAATTTTACAGGAAAATATTGGAATTTTCGATGAGCACCCTTACGATGGGATTTTTTTCTATATTCTGGAGGTCGTTTCCGAAGTAAAATTCCACAAGGAATGCAAGGAAATCGAGGAAAAAACGGGAAAACCCTAGGCGCCTTAGGACGTTAATTATAACATACACATTCGGAAATATGATAGTAATAAACATGGCATGAAATGTTGTTTATTCCCGGCTCAACTGTAATGGCCACTTTATTGAAAAGTGGCATTTGATTCCCGATCCCGATAAAAATCCAAAAAATGGCGTCAAGAAGATTAGTGCCGGTGAACGGGTTAAGAGGATTAACAGCTTTGACTCTTTCGACTAATGAGTGTGCATGGCCCTGATATAGTGGGGCAAAGCCGGCACCAAAAAAAAAATGACCTAATGGTATTTTCAAATTAAGGCGACTAAAACAAAACGCCACACCGAGTGTCTCCGCTGAAAGCGATACAAATTTTAGAGGGTGGGGCAAAACCGGCACCAAAAAAAAAAAAGGTGAAATCGTATTTTCGCGATGAGGCGAATAAGAAAAAGCTGTCCCGCACGGAAATATATATATGCGAAAAATATATGCAACATATATGTCGCACTTATAACATATATGTGCGCAAAATCCAAAGATGTTCGCATATATTATAACATATATGTACGCATTTACATATATGTATCCTATATGTTAGATGAATTTTACATAGTGTTGACATCTATGTCGACATCTATGTCGACATACATGTCACTACATGTAGGGGAGACCGGGGTAAATTGAACTCTGGGGTAAATTGAATTTCTGTAATTATTCTGATATGGGTAAATGTAAACACGTGAAAATAAAAATGAAGAAGTCTAATATCATCGCGATAATAAAGAAATCGATGGGTTTTAAAATTTTCGTATTCCTGAGAAAAAAGAGCTAAATGAATATTTTGGTGCTCTCTAACCATAATTTTCGTGATTTTAATTCTTAGTTTACATGTACTTCTCATGAAGTTTTTAGATTAAAATTTATTTTATCGACTTCTGCAATCATTAAACTATTCATCAACAATTATAACAATATTGAAAGTATTAGTTATATCGGTTGAAATAAATATTATTTTGAAAATATAGCTTTGGGGCAAATTGGTCGGGGTAAAATGACTGTCCGTGAGACAATGGTTTTGAAGGAGGTTGCGCGTAAAAGATGCGCATCGTTCAAATTCCTGTCTGTCTGACACAAGAAGGGTTATAAGTTGTCATTAATTAATTAGATGAAATTTCTTCTACATTTGGAACAGATTTTAATATATAACTACAATAGAATATTGTACTATTTCAAACAAAACAATTTAAATTTGGTAAGTAACTATTTTCTAATATTTTTCTGCATAAATTCGATTTGCCCCGACTCAAGTTCAATTTACCCCAGTCCTGGGGAAAATTGAACCTTTTTGACTCATTCATTATAATTGTTTTTAATAATAATATTTATTTAAAATGACTAATTCTTATAATCGATTGCTGTTTATTAAAGATCAAAGCCCATCTCAAAATTATTTACGAAAGAATTGATTGTGAAAATAAATTGTTTCATCACTTTAAACTTTTCATGGTTCAATTTGCCCCGGGTTCCCCTATGTTGACATTTATATCAAACTTATAAAAATTAAATGTTACTTATATTTTAGCGCAAAAAACAAATATGTCGCATATATTTTTCGCATATATATATTTCCGTGCGGGGTATCTAACGTATATCTGCTGAAAACGATAAAATACCGGTAAATGGGGGAAAACCGGCCACTAAACAAGAAAACTGTACGAATACAAATTCAATATAACAAAGAATAGAAAAATCAATTTGATGAAAAAAAAAATAGAAATGTTTTAGAGACTATAGATCGAGGGGTTAATCACTGTTGTAATCTGGTGTACAAGGTATTTGTAATCACTTGTAATCTTTTATAATCTTTGTAATCTTTTGTAAACTTTGTAATCTCTTGTAATCCTGCTGTAATCTTTGTAATCTTGCTGCAATCTTGCTGCAATCTTTTGTTATCTTTTGTATTCTTTGTAATCTTTGTAATCTTTGCAATCTCTTGTAATCTTTGTAATCTCTTGTAATCCTTTGTAATCTTTTGTAATCTTTTGTAATTTTTTGTATTCTTTTGTTATATTTTGTAATCTTTGTAATCTTTGTAATCTCTTGTCATCTCTTGTAATCTTTTGTAATCTCTTGTAATCTTCTGTTATCCTTTGTAATCTTTGTAATCTTTGTAATCCTTGTAATCAATTTGTAATCACTATAATTGTAATCGGTGTACGCCATTTTCGCCCAGTGATTGACCCCTCGCTATAGATGTGTTTAACAAAAGAGCTATTACTATACCATTTAAAATAAATGAAAAACATTTAATCAAAAGTACAAATATTTCTATAAAGTTTTCTAGAAATCAGAAGATTCGACGAAATTAGAGAAAGCGTCTAACCAGTTTTCACCCATTTCCCGGTATTTCATTGTTTTCAGCAGAAATACGTTAGATACAGCTTGTTCTTACTCGCCTCATCGCGAAAATACGATCTAGCCTTTTTTTTTTTGGTGCCGGTTTTGCCCCACGCTTTAAAATTTTTATCGCTTTCAACGGAGACACTCGGTGTGGCGTTTTGTTTTACTCGCCTTCATTCGAAAATACCATTGGGTCATTTTTTTTTTTTTTTTTTTTTAGTGCCGGTTTTGCCCCCACTGCCGGCTTTGCCCCCACTGCCGGCTTTGCCCCACCATCCCCTACGTATCCTTATATAGGGAAAGATAGGGTAATTGCGAACGCGGGGTAAATCCGAACAGCGCCATTTCTCTATGTTTCCATTCCCCAATCTCCGCAAACTAGCGCAAATGGAGAGCTGTCTCGAATTGCAGTGTTAACACTCTGTCAAATGTAAAAAAAACTCGTAAGCTCTTCGAGGTAATAACCGTGAAAACATTTCAGCGAATTTGATGTAATTATTCTCAGGTGTTCAAATCGATGAAATGACCTCCCAGCAAACACAGAACTGCCGAAATTATAATGGCCCAGCACTGGCAGTGCTGGCAATGTGCTGGTGTAGGCTAGCCTTTGCTGCGCCACTGCATGCAAAATAGCGGTATTTCGGTGAAGTTTTACCAGTATCCAACCATTGATGGAATGGTGTTGGTTACCAACTACTGATTTCCTGCAGGGCATTTTGCATCTTGCCACAACCGACTTGCCATCACTTGGCCGTTTTCAAACACACTTGCATCTGTATCTTAATGGCCCGGCATTGGCAACTCCGGCACTTTTCTACCGGCATCCGGTCGTTGATTCGCCGGCGTACATAGTATAAGCTTTTCTACTGACTGTAGTATTTCTAACACTTCCATCGAATTTACCGGAAAAAGAATGTTTCTATGCAATCGAACAAAAGTATATATACTATTTAATCATCAGAAATCTTCGAAGTCACCGTGAAATTTTGGTATCATTTTTTTTTTTTTAAGTACATATTGATGTAAATCCTCACAAATCAAAGTTTACCTATCGAGTCAAAAAGTGTTGAGTATTGCAACAGGCGACGTTTGGGTGTAGATCACTGATATATATTATAACTGGATAGCCGATCGCGTATGAAATATAGGCCGAAGCGTGAGGCAAGTTGAGTGTCATTTTTTTTGGCGCCACGGGTATCGCCATCTGTGCTTGACCGTGTCAAGCTACCTGTCAATTCATGATTTTCAAATTTTGCCCGGTCGTACTGATATATATAAATCAGTGTTATCCACTGGTGTTATCAGTTGATATCACAGGGATATATATATATATATCCCTGATATCAACTGATATATAGATATATATATATATATATATATATATATATATATATATCAGTGCCAATCAGTGCCCGGTCGTCATAAAAGCTTTTTTTTCATTGTTTAATAAACATTTTACATTTACATTTGTAAAATGGGTAAATGTATAGTTTGCCCGTCGTACACTGAAGAAAAATCGAAATGTTCTTTTCCTGTCCGAGTCACCCATCCATGGTTCCTTTTATCCCTATTTTATAGATTTCCTACGAAGAATGCGACACTACGAGCTAAATGGGTGAATTGGGTCGGGAGTGTTAAGAACTCAAAGTGGACACCAGGTACTGCAAGCAGGTTGTGCTCTAAACACTTTTCAGCCAACTGCTTCGAAGATGCTGCGAATCGCACTGGTCTTCTGCGATGCGCGGCACCTTCTTTGCTAGATGGTCAAGAAATCGTGACCAGACCTCTTTCACCCGTCGAAGCGCACGGATCTGAAACCCATGCTATGGAAGAAGACCCGGAACAGCTGTCACCTCCTGCACAAGGTAATTAAAGATATTTCGCTTGATACCTAATTTTCGTATATCCCATCACTAATAATTACACGACGCATTTCTTTACAGATCAGCTGCAATGGAAATCGAAGATCGATGCACCACTCCCCCCCCCCCCCCCCTAAAATGTCAGAATGATTTAGATCACCAGCGTGCATGAATAGCCAATGACCACCGATACGAAGACAGCCCTACTACCAGTCGTAGAAAAAATAAGCAATTGCGGGTACGTATAACGAAGCTGAGGAAGATCGTGAAAACTCAGAAGCAGATGATTGGTAGGATTCGAAAAAAGGTGTCGTCTTTAAAAGACCTCGTAAGTACACTTAAAAATGATAATCATATTTCTGAAGATGGTGCACATTGCTTGGATCACTTTTCTGATGCTCCTCTCGAGTTGTTCAAGCGCATGCAGAAAAATAAGGTTGCACAGAAATTGACACGAGAGAAATATCCTCCTGAGCTACGCTGCTTTGCTTTGACGTTGCACTTCTATTCGCCCAAAGCGTACAGCTTCGTACGTACCAAATTTGACTTGGCACTTCCACATCCTTCCGTACTTCGCACCTGGTATTCATCTGTAAACTGTGAACCTGGTTTTATAACAGAGTCCTTCGATACACTGGACAGTAAATCACGCGCGGTAAAAGCAGAAGGTAAGAATTTGATATGTGCTCTAATGTTAGACGAAATGGGCATTAAAAAGGGGACACAGCGGGGTCGTGATGGAATACAACGCGGCCATGTAGATGTGGGTACTGGTCTCCCTTTGAGGGATGATATCCCTGAGGCAAAGGAAGCTCTAGTTTTCATGGTAGTGGGTGTTAACTCGTCTTGGAAATTACCCATAGCTTATTTTCTTATTCACGGCATGAACTCCGAAACGTTATCAACTCTGATTTCGCAAAGTCTAACTCGACTACACAGTATAGGGGTTCTTGTAACGTCACTAACTTTAGATGGCTGCCCAACACATATGTCCACTACACGTCTTCTAGGAGCAGATATGAGTTTCCCGAATCCCCGGCCATATTTTCCACACCCAGACGATCCGTCACAAAATATTTTCGTAGTTTGGGATGCATGCCATATGTTGAAATTAGTCCGCAATTGTCTTGGGGAGTACGGGATACTACTAGATAGTGAAGACGGGGAAATAAAATGGGATTTTATTGTCGAGCTCGCAAAGATTCAAGAAACCGAAGGCCTTAGAGCCGGCAATAAACTACGCTGGTCTCACGTTGACTTCAAGAAAAATATTATGAAAGTCCGTTTGGCCGCGCAAACGTTGAGTAGTAGTGTTGCAGACGCGATCGAATTCTGTGACCAAAAACTCCAGATGCCACAGTTTAAAAATAGTGGGCCCACGGTGCGCTTTTTACGTTGTATCGATGCAATCTTCGATTTCCTAAACGTCAGGAGTCCATGGGGTAGGGGGTTAAAAAGCCCACTGAGAGTAGCTACTGAGTCAGTATGGCGATCGAGAATGGAAGCAGCTCAAAAATATATTTTGCAACTAAAGACGAAGGATTCAAAACCAATTTATAAATAGATAGATAGATAGATAGATAGTTTATTTTTATCATCCATTACAATGTTGGACGAAGCCTACCTTGCATTTACAATTAGTATGCAAGGTAGGCGGAGGAGAATCTTAACCTAACTTAAACTAGGTAAAGAGAGAGAGAGTAGGTACATGGCTGTACGGAGCAAGCAGACAGGTTGTATATATAGGTATATAAATATACCTACATATATAGAAACACCCGCATTTGCACGAGGGACAAGGGAAACCGCCGGAAAAACCCTGTCCAGGTGTAGCCGGATCCAAGCTCAAACCACCGTGAGTCAAGTTTGCGCCTGAACGGCGTGACCCGTCTTACATTTTTTGCAGGCTGCCGCTCAGGCCTTCCTTGACTCGCTTGGGGATTTGAACTCAGGTCCTCCCGCTCCATAGTCTCGAGTGCTAGCACTACGCTACTACTGTCGGATAAATGTGGTCGATACACAGGATTTGTTGGACTTTATACCGCTATCACATCAGTTTTTGGAATATATGACAAGTTTGTCAACTGCGACGGGTCTCAATTCAAGTACCTACTAACTTACAAAATAAGCCAAGACCATCTTGAGTTATTTTTTTGCGCAATTAGGCAAAGAAGTGGCTGGTGTCCTAATCCCACTGCTTCTCAGTTTATATCTGCGTTTAAACGTCTTTTAGTACGTCACGAAGTAAGTGCGACCAATGGTAACGCGGATGCATTAGATCAAACTAAGATTTTACATGTATCGTCAGCCAGTGGAAAAAGGATCGCAAGGGTTGATACTTACAATACAAGTGTATACACCGAGGTGGAAAATTCAAGGGTGCAACAAAAGTATGAACTCGATGCAGAAAAACCTAAGGATGATTTTGAAGAGTTTATCCAATTCGCACATACAATGCCTGTAAATCTTAACGAGTTTTCAGAGCATACCGTGGGATACATTGCAGGGTTCGTAGTTAGAAAGATCCAAAAATCAATTAATTGCGCAACTTGCTTATCTGGTTGCTTTGGTGAAGTTGAAACTGAACACAGAAATCGGCTTCACCGATTATCTCTAACTGCAACAAAAACGCGTGGCGGGCTTATCATGCCGAGTTTTAGCGTAGTAAAGATATGTCTAGCTAATGAAAAATACTTCCGCCAGGCTTGTAATAAAAATATGGGTCGACCACCAGTTGAGCGTAACTTTCCAGCAGTATTGTCAAATACTGTTTTCAGCCACTTGGCTGGAGGTATTGATTTATTTCCAGAATTATGGGAACATAAGCTTGATACCTTTAATGAGGACTGTACGAACCACGTTCACAATCTTATTAAAGAAATAATAAAAATATATACAGAGTTACGAATGTATTCACAGACCAAAAACCACTCGATGAAATTGATTGGCGTCAATCTCCGGCATTTCCTGACTAGAAGCATAGTATGGGCGAACCAGTAAAATTTGAATAAAATTGACGAAATTAATAGAATGCAAAAAAATAGAAATCGTTGCATGATGGCTGCTTTGCGCTAAATATATGGCTGCTTTGCGCTATAATATATGGCTGCTTTGCGCTATAATATATGCTTTGCACCATAATAAATAAAGCAAAGGACCTGGACTTCTTCTTTTTCTTGATCCAGATGCTTAACCTGTTATCAGAGGTAGCAAAAGAGGACCTGGACTACGAGAACTACGAAGCGGAGGACATAGAGTACGTGAACTACGGAGCCGAGGACCTGGACGACTGAAACTACGAATCCGAATCTGAATCGCCCTCCAGATCACTTTACGTTGCTAGTAAAACGCTCCTCAACAACAATTCATTACAAGCTAAAATATCTTTAAAATTACTAAAAATCAGTCTTACTCTTTGTAAATAAATAAATACTATGATGATACTACAATTATAATAATATATATCGACAGCTTAATAACATAATCCCGTAAGCGCCAAAAATGGCCTATTTTTCAAACAATTTCTAATAGACGCCAAAATTTTTTTGGAGAAACGTCTGTCAGTTTGCGAAAAATTTTTTTTTTTGGCGCTTACGTGACTATGTTATTAGGCTGTCGATATATGTTCATGTTTAATAAATTGAAAAATCAGTAAATAAATGAATAATATCATACACTTATATATATATTAATGTTTGTTTTAATTGAAATAATATCAACAAATTCTAAATTCAATTTTCAATTTTAATAATTCTTTATTGAACGGCTAACATGTTGTTTATTAATTCTTAAATTGTTATTAATTATAATTATTATTATTATTATTATTATATTACTTGTCTCCACCACGACCCCGACCCCGACCGCGGCCGCGGCCGCGACCCTGGCCCCGGCCCCGACCAACGGGATTGGCCAGGGAGTATAGTAGGGTCACGACATTTGCCTGCCTATAATAAGCCCTTCTCCTGGCAATCTGCCGCCCTGCTCTCTGGTGCCTTCCTGGTCGTTGTATTGAAAAAAAAAAGATTAGAAATCAAAAATCAAACAGATGGAATTAAGTAAATAACAACGTTTGTATCCGTACCATTTATATTCGCATTCGCACCTGCAGCTTGCTGCGGTTGTTGTTGGTCTCGTTGTTGTTGTTGTTGGTCTGCAAAAAAATGTAAAGACGGATTCATATTATTATTATTATTATTGTTATTGTTATTGTTATTGTTATTGTTATTGTTATTGTTATTGTTATTGTTATTGTTATTGTTATTGTTATTGTTATTGTTATTGTTATTGTTATTGTTATTGTTATTGTTATTGTTATTGTTATTGTTATTGTTATTGTTATTGTTATTGTTATTGTTATTGTTATTGTTATTGTTATTGTTATTGTTATTGTTATTGTTATTGTTATTAATAATAACAATAATAACAATAATAACAATAATAATAATTTTTTAATAATAATTTTTTTTTATTTTTTTTTTATTTTTTTTTTTTTTTTTTTTTAGAGATCATATAACATACCATTTTCATTCGCCAGGTCGGGTGGATTGAGGAGGTCCTCCTCCAACTCCTCCTCCTCCATCTCCTCCTCCTCCCGAACGTTTAAATTTTCCATATCTAACAACTGAGAAATAACTAAGTGAATGAATGAATTTCAGTGAATGAATTTCAAAAATATTGATTATAATGTAATGTAGTTGATAATTATCAATACTTACGCTGTCGGGCGTTCTCGACTGGCCTTTAGCTGCCATAGTTGTTATTTATTTATTTATTTATTTATTTATTTATTATGTGGTTACGCGGAACAAAAAGTGACCGCGAAAATTAGCGTTTGAAAAAATGACCCTTTACTTGACCGGCCGCACTGATAGCAGTGATCGGCCGATAAATAACTGTCATACGAATCTATCGGGATAACCGACAGATGGCGGCATGCATGGCGCCAATAAAAATGGCTGCCTTGGAGCCCCAATAGAGCACAGGAATTTTGGTCGATCGGCTATCCAGTATTATATATATCAGTGGTGTAGATCAACACTGGACATCAGACGATCAACGAAGTTAAGCAATTTCAACTGCAGCCAGAATTCGGATGGGTGACCCACATGAATACATCTAATTAGTCTTCGAATAGCTAATTTCTAACATCCTGCGAATATGAACTTTGCTCTACCGCTCGGAAAAGAATCAACTATTAGTTAAAAAAAAATTTTTTGTCCGGATAATATCGAAAATAAAAAAAATCGAATGATCGGGTCATCGGCTGATTAATATTGGGCTCTTGTTGGGCCATTGACGACTGCCTGACGAACAATTTGGGCCATTGCTGGCCCTGCGCTGACCAACCGTTGGGCCGGTATACCACTCCCGGCACTGGCCCAGCTGTCGGCCACTGTGACACCAGGGTACAGGGCCATCACAAGTCTTCCGGCAGCGGTTCGGGAACTCAAGTATCGGCATTCCTCCACCTAACTACCAATGGCCCTGCACTCTGTGTTTGCTGGGCTGGTTTTATGTAATACAGTGTTGAATATTTAGCTTCAGAAAGTAAATTCCATGACGATATCATTGCCCAACCTCAAGTTCAGAATGTGAGGCCGTGTTTCTTCGCAATGTTACTTTCTATCGATTTGATCGTTTGGGGTAATCGCGAACGGCTGTAATAATGGGAATTGCGCATGTTCGCAATTACCCCGATCTGATGTTTCTCACCATTTGTTGTTGGAATAGTGATTATCTGCAGGTACTCGGTTGTTTTTGATGTTTTACCCCTATTTATTATTGGATTTACCTCAAGTCTTGTCGTCCGGGCTACCCCAAGTGCTGTTCGCAATTACCCCAGGGGGGTTGGGGTAATTGCGAAATGCAAGGATTTCGTATTTATTCAAAATTTTAACCTAATTCTTGATTTAATGATATAAATTGTGATGGATTGCCAAGATGAGATATCAAAATTGAGGTTGCAATAAAAAAAAATTTCATAACTATGTGATTTCCATGTTTTTTTCAATCTCCCTTATAGGTGTTCGCAATTACCCCATCTTCCCCTACATATAAGGCACAAAAAACGCAAAAATCAATAGATGCGTTACAAAAATATGATGTGCACCAAGGACTAAGTGGGCTTTTTGACCTCGTGTAGTTGCAGTACTCGTTTTCGACTCGTGCTAGCTCGCCTCCGACTTGTACTGCAAACTCCACACTCGGTCTAAAAAAGCCTACTTTACGCCCTTGATACACAATAGTACATTACAATACGAGTCCGGTAAAACTTTTTCTGACGAGTGTAAGGTTGCAGCACGAGCCGAAGGCGAGTTTTGCAATCACACGAGATCAGAAGAAGTTTTTCCGTCGAGTATTGTACAAAATTTTACTTCAGGAGGTGTGAAAATGGGGGTTTTAGCCACGCGAGGCGTGGGTAAAACGTCCAAAATCACACGGCGTGAAGTAAAATTTTGTACAATACTCGACGGAAAAACTACTATTATTTACTCATAAATGCCCCGCAAGTATAATACCACGTACTAAATTTTTTTTTTCCTGATTTTTTCCCTGTAATTATCAATAGTCGATCGAGTGAGCTATAGCGTAGCGCGTGAACGAGTACAAGACTATTCAGTTTTCTGTTCTTCCGTTGTAAACTTTTGTTGTACAGAAGACATGTACTTGGCAATTGTATCTTAGTTCAATCCTTTTGTGAGTAGACATTTTTGTAGTGACCACACTATTGTACCTACTTGGCGAAAGGTTTTTGCACCAGAGGTGCTTTTTGAGGTTTACCATGTAATCATGTGTGTTGATATGAAGAGCATTTGTGACTCGTTAGCATTTCAGTAAAAATTGGCGTTACTAAAAGGAATGAAAAATTCACGAGTTGTGGATCTACCTGCGAGGTAATTTGATTCCCAAGTAAATTTTGTTTTTTATATCAGACTAATGACCCATAATTGCACACGCACGGGCGTATAATGGAGGCAATAATTTACTAATAAAAATAATGGCTGAGTCGAAGTTTTGTATTTTATTGAAATGCGTTCGAACCTGCACAGACCAACCGGAAACAGGGTGGAAATCCTCACTCCGAGTCCGGGAGTACTGATGCGCTCAATGCTTTACTTCCTGTGACCACGAACCACAGACTGTGTGTACTGGTGCGTAAGATCAAAGCGCTTTGCAGCTGCTTTTCAGTCCTGTATACATCCGTAATTGGCGTGGTACATTTCATCTATACCTATTTGCAATTTCGATAAGGTTTTTCAATCATGGGAAATATCAAGTTAATAATTCTCGGGAACGAACGGTGGATGGTGTCAAAATGACGAATCTGAAGCTTAACGAGTTTTCCTACCTGTAGCGGGTTAAGAATCAGCAAATGTCAGGTTCCTAATCAAGGTAAAGAGTACGATTCTATATACCTATACGGATAGGTAACTTGTGATGATATTATCGTTCGGTCATTTGTCGAATAAAAAATAATAGAATTTAATCTATTTAAATTTCCTTAAGGATTCTGAATTTTTCGTGAATTTCGAATTGGCGACAAATTCGAATATCTAATCAAATTACTGCACTATCATTGCAAAGTGGGTTGTATGTATTACGCTTGGAGTGTTTAATCGTGACCTACAGTCTTCTGTCTCCTTCTATCCATCATGGTTACATAGAGAAGAAAAAATACTGATGAATGAATTATTGTTGATCCATAATGACGTTAAAATGCGTAGAAATAACGTTGAAGTATAACTAATTATAAAAGTATAAATAAAACAACTTCAACAATACAAGTTTCGATTGACAGTCAGTGAATATTACTCGTCGATTATGTGGGTTCGATCAATAGATATACCAATAGTCCTTACAGATAAGTAACTGTAGCAAAGAAATATTGAAGTCGAAGTTTGGCCTCTCTGACATCGATGTACAGCATCTAGCCAAATTGCAACTACCCGCTAATTGCTCACCTTGGTAATACTCTATAATATTCTAAGGCCCTGAGCTTAACGAGTTGCGCATAGATATTAGGCAAACATAATTGCAGCTAGTTCTCAAATATTGATGCAGGATTACATTGCTGGTAGTTGGCAGGCCGTGCATTTAATATTAACGTTTATAATGTACCTTTATAGAAGTACTATACATATAGGTATACATAGTATACAGCACTGCAGAGTTTAAAGCTTATTTTTCTTTTAATTAATCAACACCCATCAGCTTCTACCGATTCTACCGGAAAATGATAGCCCGCTCAATTAATGTATATTTTATATTATAAATTTGAATAGTTATATAAACTCTGCTATTAGTCTGAAAAAAAATCGTTGAAACTAGGCTTACGAATATCGAATTTCTGAACCGCGAAAATCCCGCTCTAGATGTTGTTCAAGTCGTGAATCATTATGCTTCAAAATATCGAACAAAAGTTTTGAGCAAACTTCTCCTCGCGCAGCAATGATGAATATTTAAGAAGAACCGGAAATGAGGTCAGCCACGTGCGCTAAATTACTGAGCTGACTCGCGGTGCATTACTATCGCTTCACTACATCGGATATTTATGCAGGTATATGAAGTTGCGGTTACGACATCCGGATATCAAGAATCAGACCGGATTCATATGTCGACTTCTTTTACCCTAAAACTTCCGAAACTTTGCAACTGCATGAACGTTCCGTAATTCTAACCCCAAACATAGAAGCTAAATTCTTTTTTTTTCGCGTGTCTTCTTTCTCTTTTGACTTGTTCCGGTCGCACCTTATACCTACAGATAACTTTCGGTTCACCAAACCTAGCGATATCGCCTTCTGGTTAAATTGTCATGAAACTCTATCTACATACAGAGAAGAAACCTTGATATTGCACAGTCGATATGCCTAACTGCGCATGCGCCAAATAATTCAATTTTATTGGTCGGTGAGATGGTCCCGCGATAATATTATGACGTATGAGGCAGGGGTGCCAACTTGCGAAAAATGAAGCAAGAGCTGTCAAACTTTCGCGCGTAGACTAGTCAGTTGAGGTTATGTTGTTGTTCATTTTTATTTAACGTGAATTGTCAAAATAAAAGAGGCATCGATTAGCAGCCTTGAATAAAATAGTCCATATCGGAAGATAATTCAATCAAATCGAAGCGAGCAATCAACTGTTCGAAATAAATTGCGATAGTCGAACATCAAGTTTCAATAAAGCTTTTCAAGCCTTTCCGAATCGCTAACGCAATTATTTGAGATTATAACCTCAAAAATTCGTATCAATTACATCGCCGCCAAAAACAAAGTTTGACAGCTAAAACTCGGGATGGCTAACCTGCCTCAGCGGACGAAGAAACTCGCGGATGCGCAGTCAGGTACTTTGACTGTGCAGTATCAAGATTTCTTCTCGGTATAACACGTTAACTTAGAAAAGGATGTAACAGCGACTTAAATAAATGTATGTATTCCATAATGTAGCGGTCGCGCTACCGCCATCAACTGTTCTGTCGTCACCTGACCGTAGTTCCTACGACAGACTAGCCTGCGCTCTTCGTATAATGCAACTTGCATATAAAACGTTATAGCCAAACTATACACATACCCGTATATATATATATAGTATGATAGATGAAGATGAGGAGGAGCTTGCGTCTGAAAATTTGTATTAAAATAATACAAACTACTCTACAAAATTAACCCCCCCCCCCCCCCCCCCCCCCCCCCAGCATTGTCTTAACTTGGTATTCAAATGGATGGTTTAGCTAAATACGAACAACTATATTCATACGGGGTATCCAGCAATCCAGGCCTTCTGATGGTATACTGTTCATTCACTTAATCAAAGCAGAATTTCTCGTTACCTTTACCATATTTCTGGACCATAATGGTATTCCTAACAGGCCCTAAGGATTTCTTTCCGTGCATATTTTAACAGGCATACTTTTTGACCTAAATGAAACTTTCAAGCCTATTAGTGGAAGAAAAAAAAAAAATTTTTTTTTTTTTTTGAATAACCCTAATATATATATTAGGGGGCTTTTTTTTGGGGGACTATTTTTTTTTCTTGCTCCCGGCCTGAAATTTTGTTGGAAATGCAAAAAAAAATTCCCTCAAAATATAAGCCCTTAATATTAATGTTAAGTACTCTCCCAGAACGTGAGAAGATTTCCCTAATATGTAAATCTATAGATTTTTTTTTTTTTTTCAAATTCCTATATAACTCAGCGGCATTTCGTGTTATCATATCGCTCCAACTCGGAAATTCCTCAGGATTAAGCGCTCAAAAGTGACCATTGCGACCAAAAACAAAAATAACAAAAAGACAAGAAATTTCTTCAAAATTTGACTTCAGTGACCTGTACTGCCTCACCGGTGTGAGTTACAGTTAAGTCGCAATGGGCACTTTTGTAGAACGCTTAATCCTGAGTAATTTTCGAGTTTGGGCGATATGATAACACAAAATGCCGCTGAGTTATAGGAATTTGAAAAAAAAAATCTAAATTTACATGTTACTTAAATGGGAAATCTTCTTACGTTCTGGGAGAGTACTTAACATTATTATATTAAGGGCTTATATTTTGAGGGAATTTTTTTTTTTTTTTTTTTGCATTTCCAACAAAATTTCAGGCCGGGAGCAAAGAAATAAAAATAGTCCCCAAAAAAAAAAAGCACCCTAATATATATATTAGTCCACTCGTTTGAAAGTTATTCAATGTTGAAGTTCAACCTCAAACGGTATATGCACGGAGAAAAATTTATAGTAAATTTTCTCATACTCATATAGTAGTTGTGTCATATACTTCCAATATGACGATCGTTCCGATACATTATACTCAATGTTCCATGAATGTGAGAAAGACATTCCTATATTCATGGTGACATTAGGTATAAAGTATAGGAACAATCGTCATATTGAAAGTATATGACACAACTACTATATGAGCGGATCCACGTCACTTCACTCAAAAAAAAACCGTCAAGTCACGGATCTTTGCGCCATTCGACATATCTTTAGTACTATGGGGAAAAAAAATACGACTTCAGGGATTTTGAAAAATTTTCAAAAATGGCGGAGCTAGAGCTATTTGAATGTTGGTAAGTCGCTGTTGCACCGCTATGTTCGAAAATTCATATCTCCACAAGTATTTACCGGAGCGGACTGATCCTGGAATCATTTTGTTCGTAAAAGAATGCGCTTTTATAAAAAAAAATGTTGTTTTCAAAAAAAAAATTCTTTCCATTTATTTCGTCGTTTTTATTTTTAATTTCGCTGCCATTTCCGCGGGACCTACAGGAATCCATGGACATAATTTTTTTCGGATAGCCGAATCTTTCCCCTTCAACCCTAAAAAAAAAAATTCATGGAGAACCTATTTGGGCCGGAGAAAAAAAATAAAACGTCTTGTCGCGCGTCGCCCCGCGCCGATCTTTTGCAATATTTTGGTGGCTCTGAAAAGGGCCGATGTTTCTAGCGATGATTTGCTCGATGGCACTTAGTGTACACGGAAAAGGTTTCGGGAATGCCGCAGCGCCAAGCGGCAGAACGGTGAGTACCCGTATCCAAAGACAGGCGCCGTCTCTGCGACGGAACGCTACGTACCTTCGTGAGAACGCTGCGTTTCCTCGCGAGAACGCTGCAGTGTGCGAGACGTTGGATTTCCGTATTACTTACGTCCAACGTATCGCAGCCCAACGTCTCGAAGACTGCAGCGTTCTCGCGAGAAAACGTGGCGTTCCGTCGCAGAGACAGCGCCTTTAAGCCCGGGGCACAATAAACGCAGTTCGGATCACCTACAGGCCGTAAGCGGGCCGTGCGCTCACTCACACATTGCGCCGTCCAATCACAGGCATGTGTGAGTAAGCTTACGGCTTGTAGGTGATCCGTCTTACGGCATACTGCGTTTAGTGTGCTCCGGGCTTTACTCAGACACGGGAAGCCTACCGTCTGCCGTTTGGCGCTGCAGCAGTCCCAAAACCTTTTCCGTGTAGGACACCTCTGTTTGAAATTAATTCATAATTTTCATGGATTCAAAATTTTCTGATGCGGAAAATAATTTTGTTTTGACGAGTTTATGAGATATTGGAATGACCGCATGTAATTTCAGAGTGCCACGAACTGTCAAGGCTTTATCAAATCGATTTTGTAGAATAGATTCTTCCGCTGGATGTTCTGCAGCCGTACAGTACGCAAAAGATATGCTTCGAAAATAAGAACATGCCCAATTACACTGATGGAAAAGATCGTTTATAGTCAATGAAACGTGCACAACTAGATCAGAATTTAACGAACATTTGATCCGAAAGAACATTCACCAACTGTGAGATTTTTGTCATTAACTGTTAAATTTTGTCATTAACTGTTAAATTTTTCGTTCCGTACAAATCTCTTGTCATTAATTATCAACGAACGTTCATTTGATCTATTCCAAATCCACGTTCGTTAGTAGTTAAGTCAAGTCATTGGAACCAAATGATCTTTTCTATCAGTGTATATAGATCCAGCGGTGTTTGAATAGGATCAGAGTTGCCAATCAGTTGTAAACTCGCACGTGAAGCTAATCTCTTAACAGTTCCACCTACTCCATCACACGGCCCTTTTCCATGTGATGTAGCAAATAAATGCCATTCGGCGTGGCATTGAAAGTCTTCAAAGTGATGTGTTGAATTTATAAAATTCTTTTTGTTCTTATATTGGGAAGTTGCTCCATCAGAGAAATAAATTATTTTTTCTATGGGAATTGAATCTTGGAACTTCTCTTTCATAAAGTTGACTAATTTTTTTTTAAATAAATGAACCGCAACTGTATTATGTTTTAGATGCTCTGAAATTATCACAAAACTAAAATGTCTCAACTGGTCGTCACCGTAACTTTTATAGTAAACCACGATTGGATGAATAGTCGCCTGATTATTGCTCCAGTGAAACCCTTGCGTAGAATCTTGTACAACAAATGCATAATTCTCAGCGAAATCGCATACCACTAAAAATTCGCCAACTTTCAAGCTCTCTTTCATCTTCTGCCAATAACTACTTTGCTGCTTCGCAATGAAATCATGTGCAACCAATTTTGACAATTGATCACAGAAGTTATCCACAAAATCCTCGGACTTTTTGGTAAGTGTCTCCAAAGCCGTTCGATCCACTGATATCCACTGTTTATAAGTAACATCGCTGATGAAATTATCAAAACAACCCCGTAGATTGAGGGATTATATTCCGATACAATTAAAGGGATTAGTTACTTTTAGATATTTAACACAAAACGTTCAGAGTTTGTGCAGTTGGTGACTTCGAATTTCCAGAACAGGTATAGGTATATGTAACTCCGAGAAAACATGACCAGTAGACGGATGAGCGAAGACTAAGGTGGTTAAACAACTATTTTCGGAGAATGAATAGTCCGGGTAAGTAGAGAAGCATCAAATGTAATTCAACTCCACTACGAAACACAAGGAGCTCGCCCGAGTCGAAATTTTAACCCTGCTTTGATTCTTCCAGCGCCTATTTAAACCTCATATGATACTACAGTATTCCCTCCGAATAGGGCCCCTCTGAATAGGGCCGCTTCCCCTAATCCTTGCTCGAGCGCTTCCCCCACTACATTTCTGTTCACGAGTGTTTATACGTGCCCCCACTCAGAGGTTGAGCCGGCAGCCGTGTTGAGCCGTGCTCGCAAGCTATTGGTGGGGGAAAGTGGATTCCAGGAATCATACTCCCCTAACCGCCTTCGAGCGGCCCTATTCAGAGGGAATACTGTATTCGACCTAGAGCTCCTACAGTGAACCTCTAAGTTCTCCATTTACTACGTTTGCTCCTCCTTTGGACCTCCAACTCTTCCCGAGTAGAAATTTTAACCCTGCTTTGATTCTTCCAGCGCCTATTTGAACCTCCTATGATACTATTCGACCTAGAGCTCCTACAGTAAATTTCAGTATCATAGGAGGTTTACATAGGCGCTTGGACAACAAGTATATATGACAAAGTATGAGTCTGATCTGCCGCTACTATTTTGTTTTTTTGCAAATGGGAGGAGGTCGAAGGTTTTCCTAGGTGCTCGCGAGCTCCTACTTTGAACCTAAACATGGAAGATCGTCCAATAACGGCCCATTTGAGGTTCAAAGTAGGCGCTAATTACAATGCGAGTTAACCCTCCTGTGATCCTCCACATCCTGATTTGAACCTAGAAGTATAGGTTCAATGGAGGCGCTAAATTTCGACTCGGGCGCCGCGCGGACGTGGATTGACGCGCGCGGCGACGCGCGACAAGACGTTTTATTTTTTTTCTCCGGCCCAAATAGGTTCTCCATGAATTTTTTTTTTTAGGGTTGAAGGGGAAAGATTCGGCTATCCGAAAAAAATTATCTCCATGGATTCCTGTAGGTCCCGCGGAAATGGCAGCGAAATTAAAAATAAAAACGACGAAAAAAAAATGGAAAGAATTTTTTTTTTTTGAAAACAACATTTTTTTTTATGAAAGCGCATTCTTTTACGAACAAAATGATTTCAGGATCAGTCCGCTCCGGTAAATACTTTCGGAGATATGAATTTTCAAACATAGCGGTGCAACAGCGACTTACCAACATTCAAATAGCTCTAACTCCGCCATTTTTGAAAATTTTTCAAAATCCCTGAAGTCGTATTTTTTTCCCCATAGTACTAAAGATATGTCGAATGGCGCAAAGATCCGTGACTTGACGGTTTTTTTTTTTTTTTGAGTGAAGTGACGTGGATCCGCTCATATGAGTATGAGAAAATTTACTATAAATTTTTCTCCGTGTGATGACTTTTTTTTCGACTTAGCGAAAAATCGTATCAGACCTTTTTTGGAGATCGTTCCATTTCCTACAAGAATATGTTAGTCCCGTCGGAATGTACGGAAATTTCGCCTAGTTCTATTCTGAAATAATACAGAGCTGGCAATTTTTGTATGGCTCAATTGGATGCCCAGGAACATATCCTTAAAAATGCTAACACGTCTAGGTCCGGGTTTGGGAGTAAAAAATTATTAAAAATTGGAAACGCTCAGTTTTGACGCTGTCTTTTTATTTATCGAGTTTAGAGCAAAAAGTTTCAGACAAAAGTTGTAGATCAAATCGTTCGGAAGCAAAAATCGCGTAGCGTTGTTAGTTTAACTATAAATTGCAACGGAAGACGAAACTCGACTCGTTCGTTTATTGCCTGTAGGTCAGTAAATTATCAACGCATCGCATTGAAACTTACTAGGGATGTAGAACCATCTTCCCTCAAGAGAAGTGCACAAAGCTCGCCAGGCTATGTCGTATAGTTAAGCAACAATGAATTATCTCCCGAAATCCGCCCTTCCTCCATAGTTTCTACGCCGATGACCTCACAGAGTGCGAAAAAATCGTGACGGTAGTTTTCCCTACCTCCTTTCGGGATCTGATAAAAAAAATCGTTTTTTCTTCCAGAAAATGACGTTTTTCGCGGAAATAAAATTTTCGCTTATAAACAAATGAAAATAACTTCGTCAGTTTTGAGTTGACCGTAAATTTTTTCAGATGATCTTATACATCTTTTTTAGACGCTTCTTTTAAAAAAAAAATCATCCCTTAATCTCCATCCGAACCGGAGATATAGACAGGTTTACCTATTAATTCATAATTGTTGATGTAAGTAACATTTTCGGATGAATCAAGTTCGTACGTGTTCTTGATAGATTCGGGTATGATCTACAATTTGTCCTAATCCCCCCGGAGTATTTATTTCATTGCAACGACTGGTTGAATACAGCCGCGCGTATGAGATCACTTCGCCCGCCGGGTGAAGCCAATCGCGCTCGACCTCGCATCGCTTAGTTAACAAATGGAATATCTCGCTTAAAAATGGTCGTACAAGCTTGATTTTTTTTTAAATTGATCTACTTTTTTCTCGCTAACCGACTATGCTGTTTAATATGAGCTTTGATCGATACTTGTCGAATTATTTCTCGATTTTATCTGATTTCAGTTTTTGAGTGTTTATAAATAATGTAGTAATATTATTGAAATGAAGGTCTCGTCAATAAATTCAAATTTGTTGTCAAATATATTTATTATAACATCATTAATGCGTATCTTAGTGACAAGACTTAACTTTAAACTATGTCCTACGTTTTTTTCGGACCTTGTGGATCGAATTATTATTTATTATTATTATTATTATTAATTATTATTATTATTAATTATTATTATTATTAATTATTATTATTTATCTAATGATGAAACTTTTCAAAAATCAAGATTAATTTTTTCAACAATTGATTTTTCATTGTGATCTCGAGGAAGAGGCACGAAGTGAAGTTCTATCTGAATTGTATTTTTTTTTTTACCAACCCTAATATATATATATATATTATATTATATATATATATATATATTAGGGTATATATATTTATAGTATAAAGAAAGTTTTCAGCAGTTTTCAACCTTTGTCACATAAATCGATAGATTTATATCTCGGCAGGCACGTGAACGTTCAACGAACCTGAATAGATGATTAAACGATTTTCGTTTTTTTTTCTTCAAGTTTCGACGAGACGTCGATGGACAGCGGCTCACCTCTGGCGACGCTGACGGAGGGTTTCGTTAGCAGTTCAAAGCACGAGGTGGTCTGCAAGGTATCTACCGACGCGGAGGTCACTTCCCTGGACGAAGCTAAATCGGTTATCAACGCTCTCATGGCAAGACAGCGGGCGCAGGCGCACCAGATGCTAGACTGGCGAAGGGCTCTCAAATTACAGGTATAGAGACGAGCGTCTGATATATAAGTGGTATAAGATGTTCGTGTCAGCGACTTTGAAACCCGTTGATACCTGAATGTGTATGTATGTATGTACAGTACGTACCTGTCCAAAACAGCGACCAAGAGTCGCCTTTTGCTTCAAAGCGATACTTTAAACTCGGAAGAAACAAATTGTCACGAGACAATGGCTCGTTATAATGGTAACAAAGACAAAATAATGTGGATTTCCGGAAGCTGGAAACAAGACCATTGTATAATAATTAGAGTGGCTCAGTTCACCCCGGCGACACTAGCCGTTAATTTTAACGAAAGTTTAGTGTTAGAGAAAACGCGATTTGTAGTTCCTCTCATACCGCACAAACGAGCGGAATAAAACTTTTGGAGATTACTGCTTCATTTCAGCAGGAAGTGGCCAAGTAGTTCGTTTTTTTCGAAAATTTTGAAAGAAATTTTACATATTTATCACATATATATTAGGGCTAATCATTTTGGGGTCATATTTTTTGATTTGCCCTCGCACCCCTCAAAATGTGAGTGTATGAGGTCAGTATCAGCACCCATCAATATGACCACGGTGCGATTTTTTTTGGCGTGGCCCATTGCAAAAGTATTTTTCCCATTCAAATAACACGGGAAATTTTTTTTTTTTTTATTTGAAATTTTATTCCAATCTAACGAATCATCGCGCTGCAAAAATCAATACATATTCTTGTAGGAAATTAAACGATCTCCAAAAAAGGTCTGATATGATTTTTCGCTAAGTCCGCTCGTTTGAAAGTTATTGAAGGTTAAAGTTCAACCTCAAACGGTATATGACGACTTTTTTTTCGACCTAGCGAAAAATCGTATCAGACCTTTTTTGGAGATCGTTCAATTTCGTACAAGAATATGTGTTGGTTTTTACAACACGATGATTCGTTAGAACGAAATCAAATTTCAAATAAAATAGAAAAACATTTCCCGTGTTACCCTGGTAGAAATTCATCTAGATCTGCTAGCCTGCAATATAGGCCTGTCTAGATTTTTCAAGATTTGCTAGATTCGCTAGGTTTTCGTGATTTGCAATACAGACCTGCCCAGATTTTTCTAAATTTGCTAGATTCGCTAAGTTCTTTAGATTTGTAATTTAGCCCTGTCTAGATCTTTCTAGATTTTCTAGATTCGTTAAAATACAGTGAAAGATTATGAGACAGAAGCCGAATGATGAAATATCATCGTACAATATGAATATGTTTCATTACAATAAACATAGTCAAGTTAGTTCTGACCACGTTCACACATTACAAAACAAATTGACATTTGTTACATTACTCATCAGACGCGATCAATTGAATCAGTTTTAAATAATCAATATTAATTAATTAATAATCATTAATAAATAATAGCTGTGAAAATATAAGCAAAATTTACATAAAATCGCATTCAAAACTCATTGCTTTTATGAAAAAACAAGCTGTTGATTTCGAAAGTAAGAAATCCAAAGTCCTAACATCAGATGACGTTGAAAAATCTCCGAATGAAGCTCCCGATCAAATTCGTTTAGCATAACAAAAGTAACTGAAAATTAATCTATTCGTTAAGTAAAATCTTGTCACTTGAAATTTTACTAGAGTTATGATTATTTATACGATTACAGAATGCTTTAATTTTTGGAATCACGGGCGGGTGTCGAAGAGAAGAGTAGAGTAAAATGACAGCGAATGATATTCAAGATTACAAAGAAATTTTATACTACTGTCAAGAATTATCAAGTACTACGTCCACCTAATTGTAAATGTGATCGACCTTCTTTCAATTACGTAAATGGAAAATGTACACAGCAGCCAGTCGGTATCTATAAATAAACGTGCACCTCAAAAGAAATTTGTTTCTCATTATCATCGTTTTTAGAAAATAACCTAAGATTTCTAACAAAACCTGCCTAAGGACACGTTAGTACTGCTCAGAACTGTACAGATATAATCTAGCGCTACTAGATACTGCTAGATAGCATTGCTAGATAGCATCTAGAAGGGACAAGTGTTACATTTCTGTCCGGGCGTCTGTACAGTTTTACTAGATAGGCCTAGATGGCAGTCTCGCGAATCTAGCTAGACCTAGACAGATTATGGGAAAAATTTCTACCAGGGTATTTAAGGGGGTATATACACCTTTGAATTTTCAAAAAATCGTTTTTATTTTTATATTTTTTTTTGAATGCTAGTGACCTACTTTACCTGCAAATAAATTGGCGTCAGAAAATCTAGAGGATTTGAAAAGTTATAGCCATGACAGTCCCGAGTTGCGAAAAAGCGCCGCCGCGCAGCGCGCGGACGCTCATATTCGTCTCGTAAATATTATACACTATCTACAGTACCGCCAACACCACTATCTCACTTTTTTTGACGTTTTCATATATTTTGTTTTTGAATTTTATTCTGTGATTTTTCAATTCTTTGTAATTATGATTTTTATACGTATTCAATTTTCAATATTCTTTTGAATTGTGATTATTGATAGAACACATGGCTGCGATCTACATTTTTCGAGGTTAGGTGTCCACTTGTTTGTCAAATGTCATGCTTTCATAACGAATTCAAACCAATAGTAATTTCCAATATTGAACAAAGACAGTGTATATATATGTCTGAGATGAGACTTCGGAATCGAAAGAAGATGATCCATCGAAAAGTGCATTTGAAATCGATGCCAGGAGACTACACATTCAGATTTTTTAAAAGATGAGTATTTCTATCATATATTAATTGCGAAAGTTTGATAAATATTATAAGAAAAAAGGTATGATTGATGAAAGATGAGAGAATTTTCGGAATATTGACAAAAATTGTCAATATCTAGCATCTTCTGAATCTCAAAATATTGAAGATCATGAATTCTGAAGAATTTTTATGTTTTGAAAAATTTTCATCAGATTTTCCCTGAAGCAATTCATTCTTTTTCTAGCAGTCTTACTGGACACCTACCGGACACTGTTGTTGAACAGAACAGGTTAAAACTCACTACAAACCTCCGCCTGGCACATGTGTCTAGACTCGACTCATAACACATCGATGCGAGAGCAGCTGCGGATCCAGCATATTAATCATCAGCCAAATCTTAGAACTTGATTTTCTGTAGCTACATTTCCTTCTCTAGGAGAAGTAGAAAATAAAAAAAAATAAAAAAAAAAATAAAAAGTTTAAAAGTTGATTCCTGAACAATCATTATTTTGACCGGTTGCCGTAAAGAATAAAATCAGCCGTTAGACCGATCTTTGATTTTTAGGTCCTGAATTATTCAGGAGAGGTGCCTCTATCAGATGAACAGAGAACTTTTTGATAAACCCATTTTTAGTTGAAATATTAGAAAAATAAGCAAAATTTTTTTTCAAATTCAGAAAAAAAATCGAAAAAATTCAATAACTCAAGTAATTCTTGCAATATCAAAAAGTTCTCTGTTCATCTGATAGAGGCATGTCTTATGAACAATTGAGGACCAAAAATTCCAAGATCGGTCCAACGCTGGGTCTGATTCTTTACGGCAACCGAGTGATTTTGTATTTTCCCATCTTCAGCGCAGCCACTATTAGACTGGAAGTAATACATGATGTAATATATGGATAATGAAGGTCAAACCCTCCCCAAACATGATGATTTTTTTGAATTTTATCAGAGTCTTCAAGTTAAAAAAAAAAGGAAAATTGTTTTTCAGAAATTCAACCAATTTAAAGGTGTATATACCCCCTTAAATGGGAAAAATACTTTTGTAATGGGCCACGCCAAAAAAAATCGCACCTTGGTTATCATTGATAGGTAGTAATACTGACCTCATACACTCACATTTTGAGGGGTGCGAGGGCAAATCAAAAAATATGACCCCAAAATGATTAGCCCTAATATATATATTACAAATAATATAAAAAAAAACTACGATTTCCAATTCTGATGCAAGCATATTTAGCAATGTCATTTCTACATCTAATCATGGAGTTCTGTGATTGCAACTTCAGATTTGGAATTAGCGATAAAAAAAAAAAAAAAATTGTCAGAGAGTTTCGAAAAGATCGGATCTCAGGAAAAGTGCAGACTTCAAAAAGTCAAATGAACATAACAAAGTGGTTTGCACCATTTCTTAGAGTTGGGATATAGTTAGACTGGTGGGAATAGAGAAAATAAAATCTCGATTGCTTTTAAGAGACCCTAATAACAATAACAATGCAGAAGTAAGATTGGATGAAACAATGACAGAAAGCAAATTATACATATAGGTATACACGAATATAGCCGGAACGTTACCGTAATTATTATTGATGGATTGATTAAATTTGAATGAATCAAATTCTACAGGATGTTGTGCCCGGTTACCCGCGCCTTGTTTTGCATGACTTGCGATCTCCGTGGCGACGGTGAGTCGCCTATAAGGAGGCGATTACGAACGAGGTGGCATTGTCGCTCGTAAATGGTCATCTGGGAAAGCCAAATTGTTTGCATGCGCAGCTACTCATCGATGCTTATCAATAAAATGGCCGCGTTCAAACGACAATTGCATATTTCATGTTTATAGGCATCGTAGTTCTGTCGTGCTCACATACATTGGCCTCGCATTCGCAGGTATTTAATATTGAACAGTTCGATAGGGGTTAATGGTACGCTGATTACCCTTTGTTTAGCGCATAGAGCGCGGGATTCGTGTAAAATAACAATGTAGGGGAAAACTGTTATGAAAGAGCCGTTTGCATGCAGAAACTATAGAATTCTATAGTTCAAGCGGCTCTTTCAAAACTTATGCGATTCTCTCGAAAACCAATTTAGATATGAAGAATGAAATGTATCACAGAAGAAATTTGCATGGCTCCACGAAAGAAACTTAACGAATGAGTCAGTTTTTATCTCATCATATACCGAGAGTATTTGGTAAGACTGGACAGCCCCCTTCCTACGGCGAACCCAACACAGGCGCGCACCGCGTGCGTGAGGCTCGTTCGGGAGGATCATAGACTTATAGAGATGGACAACAATGCGCGAAACAATAAGAGGACCTGAACTGTGAAGAACTCATTAGAAAGAGAGAGCGATAGCTGGAGAGATTCTGTCCTTTTCTAGTCGGTGAGTTGGTGGGGGTAAACGGCAGGCCCGTTACGGCAGGTTTAGTATAGTGCGGCGTCGTTCCCCTTACTCGCTATAGACCCCCACTCCTTACGCAGTGCGAGAAGGAAAGAATCTCTCCGGCACTATTGCTGTCCTTCAATGTGAGCCAGCACATAAGAGGGGCAGTCTATCTCCATAAAGCCCTGTGCACACGACGCTTGTTTCAATGCTGGATTGCCTGCTTGATCTTGCTGCTGGGTTCCAAGCGAGCTGTTCTGCTGGACGTTGTGATGGCTCCTCTGCTATAGCCTAGAGCACAGACTTTGCCGTGTGCCGTGTACCGCCTCACCTAAAGGCGCCACGATCGCTCACACATAGCTGTGATTGGTCGGCGCTGCGTGTGGGTGACTGTACACTGCTCACGATCTCCGTAGTTGAGCCGTCACAAAAAATCTGTGCTCCAGGCTTAAGTTGGCTGCACACGATGTGTGTTGCTGGGTTGGGTCCGTAGGTGGCTCCGATGCATGCGAAGTGACCGTTTGTAAGAATGGACGCGGTTATGGCAGAAGTTATTCGTAGTCGACGATTAACAATTAGTTTGTTTTTATTATTTGAAACATCCGCAGGTGAAAAAACAGACTTAAGAAATTCAAGCCTAGGTTGTGGAGTCGTCCGTGGCTCCGTACACTGATAAAAGGATATCTCTTAACTGTTAATAAATAAATTTATTTGGAAATATTTTTTGATTTTTTGAATATAAA
This sequence comes from Tenthredo mesomela, assembly GCA_943736025.1. Lineage (NCBI taxonomy): Eukaryota > Metazoa > Arthropoda > Insecta > Hymenoptera > Tenthredinidae > Tenthredo > Tenthredo mesomela. Next base: position 8,019,972 of record OX031022.1, read on the forward strand.
TAAACATTTGATAACATTTGTCAAATCAATTTTGTATACAACAAATATTTATTGAGTATACGCGATAATAGATCATTTGTTAATTGTTAACAAATATTTATTAACCCCTTAGCAGTCAGGCGAAATAGTATATTGTGTACCAAGGGCGAAAAATGTCCTCGCCCGTGGTGCACACCCTATTTTTTGTGACAGCACGATTTTCGCGTTTTTTCTTCATTGTTGATGATTTTCTTGAAAATATTGAAAAATAATTTAGCGGGCAAATAAAAACTGAAAACGCGCCCTGCTCGATTTAGCGGGCAGATAATAGTATATTGTGTACCAAGGGCAAAAATGCCCTCGCCCGTGGTGCACACCCTATTTTTTGTGACACATTTATCGATTTCGCGTCCATATCAATCGAGATGAAACTGAAACGTTCGGCGATATGAAAAACCATCAACAAATTTGGAAAAAATTAGTATAGTATTCATCCAGGAAAGGAAGTGAGGTTAAGTTATGTAGAATAGCGAATGTCGGAATGTAGGGGGCTAAACATCCGACGGGGGGTCCGGGGGCAGGCCCCCGGTAGGGGGTTCGGGAGGCAAAGCCACCCGACAAAAAAAAAACTGGACTTTTAAATTGATTATGAATACCACTACGGACACTCAACGGACGAGACGGGCATGCATAGATGCTGGACGAAAGTGAGGTTAGAACCGTCACAGCATTTCATTCATTAAGAATGAAGAAAATAATTTGAAAATTAAAAATAATTTTTTTATCTCCATTATTGAAAAAAAAATAAAAGAAAATGAAAGAAAATAAAAAATAAATAATAAATAATAAATAATAAATAAATAACAAATAAATAATAAACAAAAAAATAAAATAATTAAAAAGAAAAAAAACGAAAAAAAAAAAAATTTTAATAAATATATTGAAAAATAATTTAGCGGGCGTTTTTAGTTTATTATTGCCCGCTTATGCTCGAGTAGCGGGCGATAAAAACTCAAAAACGCCCGCTGCTCGATTTAGCGGGCAATAATAAACTGAAAACGCCCGCTGCTCGACTTAGCGGGCGTTATCAGTTAATTATTGCCCGCTCATCTGAAAACTGCCACTTTACCCCCGCTTAATGGGTCAAAAAAACGCGAAAATCGTGCATGTGTTACAAAAATTAGATTTTCGTGCCACTTTTGTGTTGGAAAAAAAATTTCATAGTTTTATCCTATAATCTCAGTGTAACGGTTTTTGAGGTTGCTGAATCCGAATCTGAAATCAGATTTTCAAAATTCAAAATGGCAGATCCAATATGGCGGATGCAAATACGAGAAATAGTGTGATTCTGACGAAACTTAGTATGTTGTGATTTTCGAGGTCGCTGAATCCGAATCTGAAATCGGATTTTCAATATTCAAAATGGCGGATCCAATATGGCCGGAGAAATCTTCAGTTATGATTTGATTAAGTTGATTTGAAAAATGAGTGAAATCAAAATCGAAATAAAAATAATAAAGAATTGAGAATACAAAAAAACACGAAAATTTTTGTTATTCCGAAAATACAAGGAAAAAATTGGCATACGCAGAATACAAAAAAAAAAACTCAAATTCGAAGTATGTGACACAAACATCTCAAAATACAAATTTTTCGAATTCAACCACTTTTCGAATTTTCGAATTTTTGAATTTTTTGAATCCAACTACTTTACGAATTTTCTTCCGCCATAATGGATCCGCCATTTTGAATTTTAGAAATCCGACCTCAGATTCGGATTCAGCGACCTCAAAGACTATGACAAATTCACATTCGTCGGAATCAAACTATTTTTTGGATTTGCGTACGCCATATTGGATCTGCCATTTTGAATTTTGAAAATTCGATTTCAGATTCGGGTTCAGCGACCTCGAAAATCATGAGATACTCAGTTTCGTCGAAATCAAACTATTTTTCGAATTTTATTTTATTTTATTTTTTATTTTTTTTTTTATTTTTTTTATCTTATTTTTTTTTAATTTAATTTAATTTTATTTTTCATTTTTTTATTTTTTTATTTTTATTTTTTTAAGCGTCGTGTGCGCAGGGCTTTAGTCTATGGGGAGGATGCAATGCTACTGGCACCTCATCCCCTCTCGAACGAGCCTCACGCACACGGTGCGCGCCTGTGTTGGTTCCGCCGTAGGAAGGGGCTGTCCAGTCTTACCAAATACTCTCGGTATGTGTCCCTCTTGAGGTATCTAGGTCAACTTTCATTTTTAATTTGAGAATAAATTTTTCGAATGTCTACAAAAGTCGTACACAGTAAAAAAGAATAACTTGGGCCAAGCATTTTTTTTTTAACAACCGACAATCTCTCGAGCGAAGTGAAATTCTCTGAGACCAAGTATAAAATCTTTCTTGAATCATGAAAATTTTCTTGGTTCCAGAGAATTTCACTTCGCTCGAGAGATTGTCGGTTGTTCAAAACGGTTAAAAAAAAAATGCTTGGCCCAAGTTATTCTTTTTTACTGTGTAGGGAAAATCGAATTCCCATAAATTTTTTATGATACTTTTTTCCGATCCAATAGACCAATCGTTTCGCGTATTGAAACGTAAAATTTCAACTTGTTGATACTAACCCAATTTGAGTCGAAGAGGAAACATAAAACCCTTCATTGAAGACCAACTTTCACATTTTTTACGCTAAGCTCGCACGTATTGGTCAATCATTTTGCGCATTTGGTTGTCCGTGAATCTGAAGTCGTTATTGTATCTTCACGATCTATAAGACGAATAGAAGAATCGTTGGAATTCAATTGCTCCATGACCTTTGTCTTCGTCCGAAAATATAACCTATTAATCAAACGAAAGTTGACCTAAATATTATCTCGAAGGGGACACGCGATGGGAAATAAGTCTGGAACATCTTACTTCACCCAGATTTGTTTTCGAGAAAAATCGCCTCACAAATCCCTGTCTAGACTGGAATACGAATCAACGATCGACTAGGTAAATCAATTAATCAGTTTTAACGTTAACGTACGGGTAGTAAGCATGAATTGTGCACACTAGGCAAATATATTTATAAGGAATTCTAAATATAAAAACTTGGACGGCGTGCATCTGTACATTATACCTATCGTAAATCAGTAATTTGAACCTAAATCCATGTGTCTACCTATATGAGAGAATGTGCGGTGAAACGGTTTTTAGAGCCGCAGGTATATAGCTTTTAAACACGAATGTACCCATGTATAGCGCAATATATTAGGGTGACTAAAAAGATAAACGATATTTTATTTATTTTTTCTCCTACCTTTCCCTCTAAACATTAATTGTTGACGCAGAACAAATTCTCCCACGAAAGGAGCTATTATATCTCAAGCCATTTATTTTATAAATGTTTATTCAACTTTTTGCAGCCTGCATTTTCTCGTAGATGCTGACTTTTTTCAAACTGACTGAAAAGGGCTTTCTTGAATTGCTCTTCCTGGATCTGAGGTCATAATACGAAAATTCAAAATGGTGGAACGAACTTGTAGAAATTCGGCTGAGTTAAATGAAAATTGTTACTCAGAGCGTCAAAGTGAATTTGGTCATTTTTTTCAGTTCGGACTAAAAAACCTTCGATTACCGATTTTGATGTAAAACAGCGGCTACGTTTCGTTGGGCCATATTGAACCCGCCCTTCTGGATTTCTGTATTTCAACTTCAGGTCCGGAATCAGTGGCCCCAAAAATCCCCATCTGAGTGAAAGGTCTTGAAGAATTAGACGTTAAGAAAAATGTAGGCTTCAAAAAGTTAAGTAAACATGGAAAAAAGGCTCGCATCACCACTCAGAGCTGCGATCTAGAGCTCATCTTGTCGGAGGATTTGTTTTGTCGCGAAAACTAACGTTTAAATTAGTGAGAGTACCTTCTTCTTCTTCTTCTTCTTTTTCTTCCTTTTTTCGACTTATCGCTCTTTCGAGCATGTAGTCAAATTAGTGAGAGTTGGAAAAATATAATTTCGATAGTTTTTAAGACATTCCATATATACAATCACTCAAGTGTAGCTACACAGAAAAAAAAAATAACTTGATCCAAGAATTTTTTTTTTTTTTATTCAACAACCGACAATCTCTCGAGCGAAGTGAAATTCTCTGAGACCCAGTAAAATCTTTCTTGAATCATGAAAATTTTCTTGGTTCCAGAGAATTTCTACTTCGCTCGAGAGATTGTCGGTTGTTCAAAAAAAAAATCTTGGATCAAGTTATTCTTTTTTTCTGTGTATAGATCGATGAACACGCGTGAATAAGTTTTGTATGCATTTTTAGGAGGATCTTGTGGCCAGGCTGACGGTAGAGAAGGCTGAACAACTGTTCGCATTGTCTTCTCAGCTGCTGTTATTCGAATCGAAACTCTCCAGGAAGCAGAAAGAGATTGAAGCTAGTCTTGCACAAAGGGAGGCCATCATTTTGAGACAGCAACAAGTTATCAGAGAACTCCAGAGCAGACTTGCTGACAAAACAACTGGAACAAGGGATTCCCCGCCTTGTGATGCTCTCGACAGACTTGACAGCCTTGGTGACAGTGATAGTGCGGTAGTCCTTGAAGAAACGGCCGATGATCCTGCTCCACCGAGGTTTCAATACATTCATTCATTCATTTATTTAATTAATTATTTATTTATACACTGTGACGTACACTGCTGACGGGCGGGAGCTTACTCCGTGCAGGCCACGTCTACAAAACCAGGCTTTATCCAACGTTCGATTTGTCTAAGAGTTGACTATACCGTGAGGAAATGTGGAAAGAGATGGTTCCAAGCGCGTGGGCGCTGATTTATTCAAATATCCTTGGTGGCAGAATCGCGCTAGCAGCGCCATTTTTGTTTGACAACAATCGAAATCGAATGGCAGACGGACTCTGAGGATATTCGTCGCAAATCTGAAATTGTCTGAAATCAGCGTCGGCGCGCTTGGAACCATCTCTTTTCACGTTTCCTCACGATAAAATACGAGGTTATTAAATAGCTCACAGCTCCCGATAAATCGACCTTAGGTTGGGCGCCAGGTACCTTGGGGTACCGCGGTAATAAAACGGAACTCGAAAAGAAATTGAAATAATAATAATAAACGAATTAAATATAGTATACCAAGGGCGTAAAGTGGGCTTTTTTAGACCGAGTGTGGAGTTTGCAGTACAAGTCGGAGGTGAGCTAGCACGAGTCGAAGACGAGTGCATCTGCGAGCCGAAGACGAGTACTGCAACCACACGAGGTCAAAAAGCCCACTTAGCCCTTTGTGCACACCATATTTTTTTCATAACACGCGCACCGAAAGTGGGGTTTTTTTGTCCTCATTTGAGAGCGGAAAATAAGTCTTTTTGAGTCAGGATCCAATTCGTTAGTTTTTCAGGTCCTGGGACAAAAATGCTAGTCAAAAATGAAAATATTTGTCCTCCAGTTCCGAACGTCGCCACCATGCGGCGACGTCGATTTTGGTCGATCGGCTATCAGGCGCGGATACAAGGGGGGGGGGGGGGCATGGGGGCGATGCCCCCCCCCCCCCCCCCCCAAAAAACCTTAAGCTCGAGGGTGATCACTCGCGCATCAAGGCGCGAATGACTATAACGGTGACAATAAAAAACACAAATCAATATGACAAATATTTTTTGTTGGATGAGTTATTGGTTACACCACCTTGGCGCTCGGGATCGCCCCCCCCCCCCCCCCCCCCCCCCCCCCAAATGAGAAACCTGGATCCGCCACTGTCGGCTATCCAGTTAGAATATACCTATATTAGTGGGTTACCTGAATCCTGACTCAAATACTGATTTTCCGCTTCTAAATGAGGACAAACCCCACTTTCCGTACGCTTGTTATGAAATAGTACATTACGTAACGATGGCGGGAAGTTGGTGATCCCTGCACGAGTGCGATGTTTGCCACCCGAGCGTAGCGAGGGTGGCAAGAAGCACGAGTGCAGGGATGACCAACCCGCCATCGTTACGTATACTATTTTTTGACACGCGCAGGGAAGAAATCATAACATAACATAATAACCAAGTATTTCTAAGCGCGTGTACGCTCGAGAAGTAAAAAAGCTGATGGCCAGCTTGCAATAAACAGACGAAAAACCTGGAGCGTATGGTGCCAAGTTGGCTATGACTGAGTGTTAACTCTCGCGATAATGCAAACAATGAAAATTTGTGGCTCATTACGGTTCACTTCAGCCGACTTCAGGGATCAATCACTTCCCGCACGCTCCACAGGCATAGGAAAACACTCTTCCCGCACGCTGTGTCAAAAAGTATGGTATGCAGCATGGACAGATTGACAGTAATTTTTGACGCGGGTGAAGTTGGCTGCACTCGACTGTGGCTCGGGCTTCGCCCTCGCCTTCGTCTCGTTCAGCCAACTTCGCCCTGGTCAAAAATCACTGTTGTTCGGTCCTTGCAGCATAATATACTATTGTAACAGCACGATTTTCGCGTTTTTTCTTCATTGTTGATAATTTTCTTGAAAATATTGAAAAATAATTTAGCGGGCGTTTTTAATTTTTATTTGCCCGCTTATGCTCGAGTAGCGGGCGTTTTCACTTTTTATTTGCCCGCTACTCGAGCATAAGCGGGCAAATAAAAACAAAAAACGTCCGCTGCTCGATTTAGCAGGCAAATAAAAACTGAAAACGCCCGCTCGTCTGAAAACCGCCACTTTAGGCCCGCTTAAAGGGTAAAAAAAACGCGAAAATCGTGCATGTGTTACAAAAAATTATTTTTCAATATTTTCAAGAAAATTATCAACAATGAAGAAAAAAACGCGAAAATCGTGCTGTTACAAAAAATATGGTGTGCACCAAAGGTCTAAAAAAGCCCACTTTACGCCCTTGGTCGCCCTTGGTACACAATATACTATATGGTACGGTAGAAATTAATCACGGAGTAATAATAACTAACGACAGATGGGTCGGTAACATAAAGGAATCGAAGGTCTAGAATCAATAATTCGGGGACTTCTATATATACTAATGAATTATACGGGTCGGTATGGCAGAAATGAGAACAAAGGGTAGGGGGTTGCAAGGCATCACCGACGAACTCACGCAAACAAAATCTTGAACAGAAGCCGATGACGCGGTACGTGCTACGCAGTAGGCAACGAAATAGAATATCTAATACAATAAAACAATTAATAACGACAAAATTATAAGAATGGGGTCAGCTGAAATTCACAATAAGGTTCCTGATCCTAAAACAGGTTACTTAAGATACAGGCAAGGGTTTATCTGATATATCGTCTAAAATAAGAACGCAAAAAGATATACCGAGCAATAATTCACTCAAACTTCGAGATTAATTATCCTATTTCGAATCTACGATTCCCAAAAATAGCGCATCTAGCTTGCATTTATATTTTGAGGCAAGAATTCAATAAACAGTCTATCTGACGATAACTGCGACGATAATGCCAAATCCCGCGTAGCACAGTCACATTACGTAGATGTTACAATGACGTCTCGGTCGAAAGATTGTAATATTGCTGTTAGGTCACGGTATGTTACAGCAACCTTCCAGCTTAGCTCACAGGAATGTGCAAATGTCCGCCGATTGTTACATTACTAATTAACGTTCCCGAAACGTCACAGAGTAATGTACATGGTAGGTTTACGATATTGGTTACGTTTCAGGTACATATATGAAATATCACTTGAATACGTATTGTTATGTGAGCGTATGTGTGCGTGCATCTCCCAGTAAACTAAAAAGAATTGAAAAGAATTGAACATTTTCAATTCCCATGAATCCCATTTTTCTATTCCAGTATTGTAATTATTACGCATATATGATGAATAAAGGAAATGCACAGTTCATTTAATGGCATCAAAATTCTCCAATGGTCACCCATCCAAGTACCGACCCTGCGTATCGTTGCTTAACTTGCTTGATTCAGCGTGTTCCAGTATTCGCCTGTCTCCAATGATCGCTTGTTGACAAGTCAGACACTTTCTCAAATTATACCGCTATCGTATGATTCTGAGCTTCGCATATTTATATTAACTTTAACTTGTGATATTTATTGCGAATGAACAACGATGATTTCAAGATTGAAACGATATGTGGATTCCGGTTTTTCCGATTTTTATATGTAAAGGGATACCAATATTAAAATTAAAATCGTTCAAAAGGTTGGTTTGCACTGACATAAAACTCGCATAAAAATTTATGAAATTAATTGACAAAAATTTAAACAAAATAGTTACACAATGATAAGAGGTGATATAAGACCCCAGTCTGAGTTAATATTTGAGAAAATCGCCCATGTACTTATCGTCGTATCGGAATCAGATTATAACTACTACATTATACAGCTTGAGTTCACTGTATAATTATCAAATTATATTCAATGAAAGAATATTAGTAATAGAATCAACAGAACATGATTTTGAGGTTATAAAACAGTCGCAGGGGCATACTCGCTGGTTTTCGTCGAGGTATGCGAAAAATAACAATCCATAAATTGATATTGTAGATTTGAATATAAATACTTAACTTTTGACACCAGAAAACACGATATAACGCGAAATTCACGTCACGATCAACGTCAGTGATCGCCAGTGGGATTTTAGCGCACATTATACCGTAGACACATGTAGGCATATACAGTATACATTATACAGTATACAGTATATACTTATCATGACATATAAATAGGGTCACGTGATTCGAGGTTTCAGAAGAATCTATATGGAACATTACAGGAAGGTTGTAAGAAATGTATGTTCGTCGAAGATTCCTGAAACCTTCCTGATATGAATTTTTGGAAACATCTCTATTGAGTCACGAATTGAATATCACTGGAACATCGCAAGTGAAATGTTACCTATAAAATACATTGTAAGGTACCTGCAACGTTCCCGAAACTTCATGTGCTACACGGGTAATGGCGTCACTATACGCAGTATCAAGTATAATCGGTAAAAATTAAACGGGGAGTTATGAGGGGTCGGAAGCTTACCTCTAATTGCACAACCCTGCTGGAAGTGAAAAGATAGAACATTTGTGGATAGAAAGGGATAGACACTTTCTATTCAAGGCAAGTATACGATCTGAACACCTCTATCCACAAGCGTCCGTCGGGTTGGATTGCGAAAAAGATAGAAAATGATAATCAGTCTTTATCCCAGATAAACTCTGAAAAGCTATCTCGTCCTATCCATTAGTTCAATCTTTACTTGTATGTATCTTTTTGTATCAACGAGTCTATCCCTTACGTTTTACCGAGTTTATCTTTTTCTATCCTAAAGTAGATCATTGGAGTTAATCAATTCGTATCATTTTCTATCCATATTTATTTATCCATTGCTATCCACAAAGTATCTTCGAAGGTCTATCCATCTGAATACCCTCTCGAATCTTATATTGTCGGCAGCCATTTTTTTTTTTTTTTTTTTTTTTTTTTTTATAAAAAAAATTTAATTACGAACCACATTTATAGTTGATCAATTCAGACGGCGGAGTGAGTAGGGTGACAAATTCGAAATCTTTTTCTGATTTCCAGCGCTCATTCGGGGATTCGAACCCTCGATGGTCAGATTACCAGCCGCCACGAAGTAAGAGGTAAGGAGACCGAACTCTGCCGAGACCGCGTCCCGAAAGTGGATACCGATTTTCGGGCGATAAATGCCAAGTCCGCTAAAATGAAAAGCACCTCAACGCGTAGCGCATGCGCAGTACGCAGTTAGTTGTGTCCTTGTCTCTCTCACGATGAGTACGAGTGAGAGGCGCTGAGATGCGGCGCGTGACAGTTTTTGTTATGACAGCTAGTTATTCGAGGTTATGGAATAGGGTCGTTTCCGTGAGAGAGACAAGGACATAGCTAACTGCGTACTGCGCATGCGCGGGGCCAGGTCGGAATTCCGAAGATTGAAAGCGCCGAAAGTGTAAAATGCCGAAGTTTTATGTTACGATTGCTAAAATTATCAAATATAAACATTCCAACATTTATGGAACAGAACCGTAGAATACCGCATAGCATGAAATCGATGGGTAAAATTTCCGAAAGATGACTGAACAGACTCACATAATGCCGACCTAAAAAATACCGACCTTTCAACGAATCGAATTCAAATAGTCCGAAAGCTTAAAGTTGTGAACGTGTAAAATACCGAAATTTGAATATTCCGAAAACTGACAATTTTGAAATGCGCACTAAAATTTCCATAATTCCGTCAATAAAGTACACTCTGTGCATGAATCTGGATTTTCGGAATTTTGCGGTTCGTAAAATTAACTGTTCGGTATATTTATCTGTCGTTTGCGTACTCTTTCGGTGGGATACCTTGTATGTCAAATCATTATCGTATCACTTGTATTCAGCATTTAGACCATCCTACGCTTCAGCCTGTCGGCCATTTGACCGTTCGTTTTAGCACACTGTATGAAAATTTAAGTTCGGTGTTTTGAAAATCGGTATTTTACACTTCCGGCGCTTTCAATATTCGGAATTCCGACCCGGCCCCGCATGCGCCACGCGTTGAGGTGCTTTTCATTTTAGCGGACTTGGCATATATCGCCCGGTCAACTCATACATATTCAATGTACGGAGCTCGGTCTCCTTATCTCTTACTTCGTGCCAGCCGCACACCATATGCGCTGCGCCACGCTCTCGTCGTATTACAGTTCACTAATTCTACACAATCACTGTGATAGGATGGGGACTTACCCTGCTGAAAGTCAATGGATAGAATCTTTATCCACTTGAATCACTTTGGATCCTTTAGATAGAAAGGGATAAAGATAATGAATCTAGCCCTATCGACGGTCTATGTTTGCAAATCTCTTGCTATGTTTTTTTGAATCCAAACTAGGGCCTATCCTTTCCAATCTCTAATTTCCTATCTAATCCTATCCACCGCCAATCCACGTGAATCTTCTTCTATCTGATTTGAATCCAAACTAGGACCTATTCTTTTCAATCTCTGATTTCCTATCCAATCTTATCCACTGCCTATCTACGTAAATCTTTTTCTATCTGATTTGGATCCAAACAAGGGCCTATCCTTTTCAGTCTCTGATTTCCTATCTAATTGTATCCACAGCCTATCCATCTGAATCCCTCTGATGGTCTGTTCACATTCAAAGTCTCACCTATCATTTTGTATCCCTATATATACAGTAGACTGTTTCAAAAAAAGCGATTATTTTATTTTTTTCAAAGAACATTGAAAAATCGTCAGAGTATTGGGAATCAACACGGAGGCGTGGCCTAGCGAATTGACTGGGAATGAGCGGCCATGTTTGGTATATATAGTTATAGAAAACCCCAGGCAGCGACTGGGAATGAGCAGTTAGATATTTGGCCACCAGAGGTCAGGGTGCCACATGTGAGTTCCCAATGTTTAAACAAAGACCCTGTTCAAATGTGAGCCCTTAATATTAATATTTAGAGGTGGCGCTTTTCAATTTTCTATTTCCGTTTAAATAACATGGGAAAAAAATTTTCTGAACTTTTGAATTTTATTACTCAGAAACGAACTATACCTTACAATAATAACTAAGATAGCTTTTTGTAGGAAATTTGACGCTTTATAAGAAAGGTTTGAATGAAAATTTGCGTGAGGCGAGCCGTTTCGGAGTTATCAATCCTCAACCATTGAACTGTTCAAAATAATGATAATTTCTACTCATACGCGACAAAATCGACTCATATAAGTTAAATACCCACTATTATCAACTTTAAAACCAATATCCATAAATTTTCAATTCAATGTTGATAAAAAAATTTTATTAATGAACAATAAGTGATTCATTTTTTTGATCAATAATCAAAAATACGGGTATATCACAAATAAATGATGAAATTTCATCATAAATTTTATTTACAATGCATCAATAATTTATTTCAATTTAATTTTAATTTTGATTTTAATTTTGAACAGTTCAATGGTTGAGGCTTGATAACTCCGAAACGGCTCGCCTCACGCAAATTTTCATTCAAACCTTTTTTATAGAGCGTCAAATTTCCTACAAAAAGCTATCTTAGTTATTATTGTAAGATAGTTCGTTTCTGAGTAATAAAATTCGGAAGTTCAGAAAAAAATTTTCCCATGTTATTTAAACGGAAATGGAAAATTGAAAAACGCCACCTCTAAATATTAATGTTAAGGGCTCACATTTGAACAGGGTCTTTGTTTAGACATACTCTGACGATTTTTCAATGTTCTTTGAAAATTTTTTTTTTTTTTTGAAACAGTCTACTATATATATATTAAGGTGGTCCAAAAAAAAACATTTTTTTGTTTTTTTTTAAAGTCTTATCATGTCAAAAGTTTCGTTTAGGTTTAAAACAAATTCTCCTAAAAGGGCAGCTCGATATCCCAACTCTACGAAACGCTCAACGATTTTCCGTTTTCCCATCTAAATAACACATGAAAAATTTATTTTTTCGTTTTTAGGCACGATCGTTGAAAACGGAGTGCCTTATACATTCGACATCACGAAAAACGTCGGATCGAATAAAACTTCTGAATTCATATAGGAAGCACGTTTTGACACCTGGGTAGTCGTTTTTTGACATTTTCAAGAGTGGTGTATGTGACCACCCCATTTCTTGTAAACACGGTTTCAGCCACACCCTTGAACCGATTTCGATGAAATTTGCAGAGGATACCTTTGTCACCTCCAAGAAATGGAAATTTTCCCGTATGTACTCGATCGAATAACCAGTTGAAAAACGAAATATATAATTTTCAATACCACATGTACAAAGTTTAGATTACTCCTTTATCATGTACTTTATATTACAAGCGACCATAAAGCAATTTGGTTCGAACTATAGAACCGACATAAACCGGTGATGCAGGCGAAAAAAAAAACACGACATACTATGATCAGAATGAAATAAATGAAAAAATAAATAATGAATAGACAATAAATAAATGAAAACAATGGGCGATCGTGCCTTAAGCAAAAAGGCGATGAGCTTTTTGGCTAAAACCGTCTAGTTTCTGCATAAAACTCCGAAAAAAATGTTATTCCAATTTTGATGCACATATTCTTGTATGGAATTCAATTCTCTACAAAAAAGGTCTTATAAGGTTTTCTTGTGATCTCAACAGGTTAAAAGTTATCAGGCTTTAAACCCCTGCAACTCAATTAAATTTAACCAGATATAATTTCAGAACGATTTTCAAATTTCTTCAAATGTGGAATGATTTCTAACTGTGTAAAATAAAGAGCAAAAACAATATCTGTTACAAGTAGTTGCTGATCATAGAAAAAAATATCCTAATTGTAACAAACATAATTATTTATAATCAAAAGCGTAATATTATTTTAAAAATATTGTAAGTACTAATCCATAATAGTAGACTGTGAATTTGTGATTGTATGAACAAATATTTGCGACAGTTAAAGATTATTTTTAGACAGTTAGAAATCATTCCACATTTGAAGAAATTTGAAAATCGTTCTGAAATTATGTCTGGTTAAATTTAATTGAGTTGCAGGGGTTTAAAGCCTGATAACTTTTAACCTATTAAGATTACAAGAAAACCTTATAAGACCTTTTTTGTAGAGGATTGAATTCCCTACAACAATATGTGCATCAAAATTGGAATAACATTTTTTTTTCGGAGTTTTATGCAGAAAAAACGAAAAAAATAAATTTTTCATGTGTTATTTAGATGGGAAAACGGAAAATCGTTGAGCGTCTCGTAGAGTTGAGATATCGAGCTGCCCTTTTAGGAGAATTTGTTTTATATCTAAACGAAACTTTTGAGATGATAAGGAAAAAACTTTTTTTTTTTTGACCACCCTAATATATATATATATTAGGGTGGTCGTTAATTTCTAACATATACTTGCCACCCCCTGAATCGACAGATAATGACCCAAAAACACCGTGTAATTTTTTTAAGATTTTTAGCTTGATGGGAAAGCGTGCCGAAATCGATTTGAAGTTGGAAAATTTGAAAAAAAAAAAAAAATTACTTTTTTTTTCAAATTTTTGAGTATAATAGCATCAAATAAATGTAGAATGACGAAAAACGAAAACTTTCCAACAAAAAATTGTATTTTATGGTAATCTTATAATATTACAACGTTATAAAGACTAGATTAAAAAAATTATTAATTAAAAAAATTAATAAATAAAAAAAATTAAAAAAATCACTACAAGAAAAAAAAAATAAGAAATAAATAAATAAATGAAATAAAATAAAAATAAATATAGTCTAACATGAAGTTGTAATATGATAAGTTTACAATAAAATACATTTTTTGTCGAAAAGTTTTCGTTTTTTGTCATTCTACATTCATTTACCACTTTTTTACTCGAAAATTGAAAAAAAAAACAAAAATAAGAAAATGTATTTATTTTTTTGATTTTTCAACTTCAAATTGATTTCGGCACGCTTTCCCATCAAACTAAAAATCTGAAAAAAATTACACAGTGTTTTTGGGTCATTATCTGTCGATTCAGGGGGTGGCAAGTATATGTTAGAAATTAACGACCACCCTAATATATATATATATATATATATATATATATATATATATATATATATATATATATATATACGAAATTGGGGATGCAAATCGATAGGCGGGATTTTGAATTTGAACAGACCATCAAAGGGATTCAGATAGATAGGCTGGGAATAAAAGTGGATACAAAATTATGGATACAAAATGATAGGTGAGACTTTGAATGTGAATAGACCGTCAAAGGGATTTAGATGGATAGGCTGTAGATAGAAGTGGATACGAAATCAGGGATTCAAAATGATAGGTGAGACTTTGAATGTGAACAGACCATCGGAGGGATTCAGATGGATAGGCTGTGAATAGAATTAGATAGGAAATCAGAGATTGAAAAGGATAGGCCCTAGTTTCGATTGAAAAGAAGATAGCAAGAGATTTTCAAAGATAGACCGTCGATAGCGTTAGAATGGTGGATACACGTTTATTACACTACATTTTCACCACTATCCACGCATATTAAACGTGATTAAACGTGTATCCACCATTTCGTATTGGTTGGGTTGTGATCTCGTGTGATTGCAACACTCGCCTTCGGCTCGTGCTGCAACCTCACACTCGTCAGAAAAAGTTTTATCGCACTCGTATCGTAATGTACTATTATCCCTTAAAGGATCCAAAGTAATTCAAGTGGATAATAGTAGATTACGATACAAGTGCGCGAAGTACGTGATTCTTGCACGAGTCTAGCTTGTCACCCGAGCGAAGCGAGGGTGACCAGAAGACGAGTGCGAGGATCAGGTACGCGCACTTGTGTCGTATGCTATTTTTTGTAACGAGTCGTGAGAAGTTCGACCCAAAGATAGTGTTTTTGTGTCGATATTCGAAACCATAACCAACTCACCACTTGTTCCGTTCGATGGCGCTAGTTATGCTCGTTTCGCTCGGATTAGCGTTAGGTAATGAACATTACCTAACGCTAACGTACATTACCGCACGCTCTCCGCCCGGTTTGGCAATCGGCAATTTCGCGCACCCTCTACAGTGCGCGAAGTCGAACTTCCCATGCAAGTGTTACAAAAAGATTCTATCCATTGACTTCCAGCAGGGAAGACACAATCACAAATTAATCAGAAGTTGATTTCAATGATTCTACGAATTATATGGACAATTATAGCGATCATTCGCACAATTTAGCAAACAAATGAAACAACGGACTAAAACAATGACTTGACTGTACGAAACGCCAGACGGGAAGAGAGCTAGTTTAGCTACGGTTAAGGGGAGGGTTTACCCAATCGGTGACCGGCCCGTCTATTTTCTCGAATATCTCCGAAACGGGGTAATCAATCGACTTGTCCTTTCGGCAGCCGATGTTTGACGAGTAATGAGTTCAAACCGGTACGTTTGATCGGATGAAATCGGGATTTTCTTTTTTTATCCAAAAGTGTGGGCCATTTATTGCGACTTATATCAAGGCCCACGCATCAAAAAGGCAAAATCGGGCTCTGTAGCCCGATTCTGTGAGGGATTCTGAGGCTGCCGTCCCATGTAGGCCCGGAACGGAAAAACGGAACGGAACGTTGTATGTGTAGGTGTATACATACACGCAATACATAGAAAAAGTCACTAGAATCCGTTCCGCTTTTCCGTTTCGGGCCACATGGGACGGCACCATGAACACAACCATCCCAAAACATCTTTGTTTTCGATAACGATGAAGGGGCCAGTGGTATTCCACGTTTTTGTGGTAATTTTCGCGATTGTCAAGGGCTGTGAGCGGCAATGGCCGCTACAGCTGCTGATATAATGCGGTGGTTCCCAGAACACCCGTGAGATGTCGCCGCGCGCCCATTTTGAGCTTCTCCTTTCACTATAGTATAGTATACTTTTACTATAGTAAAAGATGTAGATGTAAGTATAGTATACTTTTACTATAGTAAAAGATGAAGCTCAAAATGGGCGCGCGGCGACATCTCACGGGCGTTCTGGGAACCACCGCATTATATCAGCAGCTGTAGTGGCAATGGCCACCCCCAGCCTCTGACAATCGCGAAAATTACCACAAAAACGTGGAATACAACTGGCCCCTTCATCGTTGTCGAAAACAAAGATGTTTTGGAATGGTTGTGTTCAGAATCCCTCACAGAATCGAGCGACAGATCCCGATTTTGCATTTTTGATGAGTGGGCTTTGATATAAGTCGCAATAAATGGCACGCCCACACTTTTGGATCAAATAAAAAAAAAATCCCGACTTCATCCGATCAAACGTACCAGTTCGAACTCATTACTCGTCAAACATCAGCTGCCGAAAGGACAAGTCGATTGATTACCCCGTTTCGGAGATATTCGAGAAAATAGACGGGCCGGGCACCGATTGGGTACCCCCCCCCCCCCCCCCCCCCCCCCCCCCCCCCCCCTCCCCAACGTTACTACCCAAATTATTAATAAGGGGCGAAGGGGGTTCTACGCATAAAATTAGTAGCCGTATCTTCTTCTGCCGGGTTGTGTCGCGGGCTTGACAGGGCCTTTTGGCAACTTGAGCCTTCGAGGGTTGTAAGATGGCTCGTCATGTTCTCAATATCCTGGAAGGCGGAATATCTGCATTGTGGACCGGTGGACCAAGCCGGTACGGGCCAGGCAGTGGGTGGCGGGAGGGGAAAGGGGGGAGGCTACTCCACGTTAAAGATTCCTAATGCAGTGCTCTTCCAGGCATATCTCTGGATACGATGACTCTATTTTCCCCCGGCTAATCATTCGAAGGCCGAGTGACCTGCCAGGTCTGATGAGATTGAGGGATGATATCCCTCTTTGTTTTCAATCCGAAATGGCACGGGAAATGTAAGATATAGGGACGGAAAAAATATCAGTAACCAGAACTTATTACATAATTACGAAAACCTTGTGAATTCGAGCTTTTCGTTGACTTCTCGTCTAGTTTATTTAATTATGGGGAAAGGGTCGCTCTCGTCTCAGAAGAAAGAGATGGTCATTTACGAGGCGAAAAACTTCCTCGTTACAACACATACCTATACATCATACACGTGGTCGTTATCGCTCACTAATATTTGTCTTTCCATAGGTTTCGATCTAATATCACTGACGTCACGGTGATCAGATCGGTATCCGATGCAGTCGAACCGTCGAATAAGTACGCGTCCTTGCGTCGGTGTAACGGTTTCCTGCGCAGGCCGGAAATCCTCGAGACTGTCTACTCGGTAGAGGAGGACGGCGATACTGAGAACAATCAGGATCCATCCGAGTCTACGGAAAATTCTGAGTACGAGGACCGTAGCTCGAAGAGTCTTGGTGGTGGCAAAGGGCGTCTGCAGGACCTTTATGGAAGTTTCGAAAGGTTGGCCCAGGAGGCCGATTCTCCACCTAGTGAAAGACCTAGGGAAGAAACTCAACAGGCTCAGGTATTGCATTATGTTCGTGTTCATTATATCATATAATTCCTGTCGCTACATATTTTTTTCTATAGCTAATGTATCTCACTGAGAGAAACCTCGCGATCGAAGTATGTTCCTAAATTAGTACATTGTGCAACAAATGCGCAAAGCTGGTCATTCCCGCACTTGTTGTCCATACTATTTCTCTAAATAAGGTGCGCAAAGTCCTCAAGGTGACTTTTTCCGCACGCTCATACGAGCCGTGCGGGATTTGAGCACTTCACGAAAATCAAACTTTGCGCACGCTGTTTGAAAATAGTACATTACGTAACAAGGGCGGGAAGTTCGTGATCGCTCGGGTGGCTTCAATCAATTCAACAAGTCTTTCCGTGACGATAATTTTGTTTTTATATTTCAGGTGACGTACAACAGGGTAATGAGCAACCACAGATCAGTGACGAAGCCGAAGGACGTTAAATACAAAAGGATAAATAAAGCGAAATCCAAAAGTCTTGAGGAGTTAAGGGGGCGTCTAAGAAATTGGGTTGAAAAGGGAAACAAAATTGCTATATCACTTGATCAATCGTACGCCTGAAAGTATTAAATTAATTTTTAAATGAGAGTAAAGAATATTTTAATTCATAAAAGTACTATTAGGTTTAAGCGATATGGCGATCATTTTTAACGATTATGTGGTGCCATGGCAGATTCTATTATATACAAGGAGCCAAAGCGATCACATAATATAAGATTCCTCCTCGTACCTATATATAGTATAGGCGATTTCAATATTCAATATAATTGATTCGAATTGATAAACGCATTCTCAAGTTTCTCATATTATTATATCTCTTATTCGCCAGGGTTTCTTTCGTAATTTCAAGCAAAACAGATGCTAATTCTCGTTATTGGTTGAAAACTCCAAATTACCAAATGACGATTAAAAAAAGTCAAATTATTATTCTTATACAATCGTAGTTAGAGCGTCATTGACGAGGTGATATAAATCGAAAAATTAAAATCAATTACAAAATGCAACATCAGCCCCAAGGCTTTGTTTGTTTGTCGCTTTGCTAATTGAATTTTAATTGAATTTTTTTACATTATTATTTATCTCGAACAATTATATGGATCAAATTCATTGCCTATCCGTGTTTCTCGATCTACGCTTATGATTAACTATTAAAAAATCTTTTCTACACAGTTTATCTAATGCAGCGTCAATCGAACTTGTATAAAAGGCCAGTTTCTATTACCATCTGTTAGCCTGGCTTTCTTTTACGATCTTCCTTAGAATAGTAGTGGTAATAATAATTACGATAATTATAAAGTTACTAATAATACAACAACTATACTACAGCAGCAACAGCAGCAACAACAAAATCAAGAATAATAACAAAAGTAATAATAATAATATTGATAATACTAATAATACTGATAATAGTAATCCCTTTTGTCAATTATTATATTCAAATATTCAATGTGTAAAGTTGAGAGATAATAATAATAGAGAAGAGAGAAGAATCGGCCTAATGACCTATAACGACGTAACTGCAGGAGACCTAAGATTCTTCGCTTTTATTGAAAATTCAAAAAATTGAAAATGGTATTGCGTGATACGATTGCAATAAATGTCCTATTTCCTATTTCGTTATATCGTATCCTTATAGGCTTGGGAACTAATCGTTGATCAATATATACATTAGGGTGGACGTTAAATTCCATCTTGAGGAGTGAAGCCCCACAGTTTGAAGGAAAAAAAAAAGAAAAATTTTGGTTCCAAAATGAAGTTTCCATTGGCGTAACTAGGACTTTTCTCTGGGGGGGCCTGGCCCCTTCCTTTACCCACATAGCACTGAATATCACAGCAACATTGCAGATATTCCTGAAATATTCCTGCAATATTGCAATATTCCTGCAATGTTGCTGCAACATTCGGTGCTATGTGGGTTACTAAAAGTAAGGCTTTGTAGCGGTGGTAAATATGAACAAAAAAAATTGAAAAAAATTTGAAATATTTTTTTAATTGTTTCAAACCACTTTGAGGGGTGGCCCGATCGAAATTCGATTTTACTCTTCTTAAGGACAGGTCTAATATATATCCGAAATTTTCAATTTCTTTTTTTCGTCTTTCTGGGGTGGGCACTCAACATCCTGGGGGGGGGGGCCTAGTTACGCCATTGGAAGTTTCTAAAATGACGTTAACACGTGCCGGTAAGGGCTCAAAGTTTCCCATTTAAAACACATGCGTTTTTACGGATCTCAATTCAAAAATGCACTGTGAGGCTAATTTTATTTCGAAAAATCCTAAACTATGGCAAGGTATCAGGTATGTGTACTACTACATGAGGAAGAATGGAGGAAATCATACCGATCAATCTGATCATGATTCCACGCCAAACTAAAATTCTCTTTATCAATTTTACGACCTAAAATTCTAATTTTCAGTAAATATCCTGCGGATGAAAATTCGATGATGATTTGAATATCATTTCTAAAGTAAAATTTCTCGAGGAATTCAGGGGAATCAATAAAAAGACTCTACTCTCAATATTTGCTGAGATATATCGATTTTTATGAAAAAAAAAAACTGGTGAAAATTGAATTTTTCGATGTATTTCTCACTCATGAATGTTTATTGTAAAAAAACAGTGATTTTATTTAATCGTGTACAAAATCACTGTTTTTTCATAATAAACATTCATGAGTGAGAAATACATCGGAAAATTCAATTTTCACCAGTTTTTTTTTCATAAAAATCGATATATCTCAGAAAATATTGAGAGTAGAGTCTTTTTATTGATTCCCCTGAATTCCTCGAGAAATTTTACTTTAGAAATGATATTCAAATCATCATCGAATTTTCATCCGCAGGATATTTACTGAAAATTAGAATTTTAGGTCGTAAAATCGATAAAGAGAATTTTAGTTTGGCGTGGAATCATGATCAGATTGATCGGTATGATTTCCTCCATTCTTCCTCATGTAGTAGTACACATACCTGATACCTTGCCATAGTTTAGGATTTTTCGAAATAAAATTAGCCTCACAGTGCATTTTTGAATTGAGATCCGTAAAAACGCATGTGTTTTAAATGGGAAACTTTGAGCCCTTACCGGCACGTGTTAACGTCCTTTTAGAAACTTCATTTTGGGACCAAAATTTTTCTTTTTTTTTTCCTTCAAACTGTGGGGCTTCACTCCTCAAGATGGAATTTAACGTCCACCCTAATATACATATATATATACACATATAGTATTAAAGCATTCCCATTGAGACTACATAAGATAATTTATTGAGAACTGAGAAATCAGTGCATGACGTACCTATGTATACATATACATATTACGTATACCTTATATTAGTTGAGTGCGGAAAGTTCGAACAAAAATCTTTGAGACGTTAAAAAATGAATGTACTTTTTTTTTCCCTTATATTAAATTTGTAAATCATATCATTCAATACATACATTGAAATTTTCATCAATGAATATAATGTGTATTTATATATATATATATATTCGGTTCTTGGCCTTTGTGCGTGAATTAAAGAACAAAATAATTATGAACAGTGACGACACATGTGATTCAAAGATATACCAGGTATATTATAATAACGCGATTGATTCTAATACGAAAATTATAATAATTATGACTATAAAATAATTATGAAATTAATGTATTTCTTCAAAAAAATTTCTTTCAAAACATATATACGACGAGCTATGCCGACAATCTAAAATTTTTGAAAACGGAAATGGGAGGTTCCAAATTTTTGTAAATAATAATAAAAAAATAAAATAAAAATTTTGCGACTTATTAGATTATATGAAAGAAATAATTATTATTCTTAAGATTATACATATTCTAGTTAGATTTGAAAAGAGGAAGGAAAAAAAATAATTTTTGATCACAAATAAATTGTTATGTTCCTGTCGGCTGATTGAACGGCCAATATAATAAGCGATCTCTTGCATATTTTCAATTTTTTTTTTGTTTTCCTTTCTTTCTTTTTTCAAAAAATATCATAATGAGGACCTTAGACCATACATATACTCCTGGACCGCGCATACCTGCGTCGTTCACACTACTAGTTGAGAGACAAGGAGAGCATGTAAATGACAGAGAAACCGTAACACATACCCCGGCCTCACTGTGCTCTTCGGAGCAAGCCCAGCTCTAAGTGACAATTAGTGCGACCCGAAATCCCCCCGGTCTACCTGAAAACGGCCACTCGTCCTTACCTGGAAGTGCGATGGTAGAGGCAGCGTTCAGGAGAAATAAAAGGAACTAAGGGGTGTGCGGTCTATTTGGGACCGCAACAACTGCGTTAGACCGTCCAGGTCTTTTCATACTTGCATATCCCCACTCATACCTACCAAAATCCAAGAAATGGCGTTAAAAGGATTACTGCCGGTGAACGAGTTAAGTGGATTTACAGCTTAGACTCTTTCGACTAATGAGTGTGCCGGGGTATGCCGTAACACATATTTTTTTGTTATTTCGCTCTAGTATAATCTTTATTCTTCATCTTTGTCTGGCAACTCGTCATATTCGTCCCGCAATGCTAAAGCATAAGACAATGCGCGGTCCAGGAGTATATGGTCTAAGATGAGGACAGAAAGAAATCATTTTATTGTTAGTACCTATGTCCCGCTGAAGTTATACATATTATGCATAATATGATATAAATATAGTATATATATGATGCAGCGTGGCTGTACCTTTATCGTAATATATATATATATATATAAATATATATATATAATATAAATTATACAGCTGTATGTTAAATCAGTACCTACTATGCAGCTGCCCTGTCCCAGAAAGCGAAATTAATTATACTATTAATTAATTATTAATGTAATTTACATAAATCCGTATAATATGTGTATCATTGCTTTAGTAGCAAATTTGTAGACTGCTTTTCATTATTATTGGTTTTATTTGTATTATTATTATTATCATTATTATCATTATTATCATTATTATCATTATTATCATTATTGGTAATAATAGCACATGCGCTATTATAATTTCCACAACTATTACTGTATAACTACTGCTATTATCATTGTTGTTATTATTATGATCATTATAATTATTACTTTTATTATTAATAATATAATTATGAAATAATAAATTATAATATTATAAAAATGAAAGCGATATATTTATGATTTTTAATTACAATAGGTACCTCGGCCCGATGTTCCATGATAATTTAGCTACTATGTGATGTCATATTCTTATTATTATTATTATTATTACGAACTGTAGCAAAATTTGAAGAAAAAAATGTGGTGGTCCTTAAGGTGCTTTCCTAGGCAATTCCACCAGTCCTGAAAACATCATGAAAAAATGTGCTATTAAATGGAATATCTCTGCCTGGGCACCGAAATCAATGAAACAAAATACGTCGCGCAATTCTGTGGGCAATTACGAACACGCACGGCCCAAAACATATTTGTTTTATGCTGAAATAGAAAAGATATGTATGAAAAACGCGTATTTTTGACACTTGGCGATATATATCGATCGAAATGATGGCGAGTTAGTTGTTTTCGAGACTTTTTGAGGTATCGGTGACGGTTCAGAGATGGCGTGGCGCGCGAATCTACGAGTCGGATCACTGTTCGATAAACTGGACAAAATGGGCTGTCAGTGATAAATACGCGTGTATTCTAAAGTTGTCATAGAAAAATGTTGTTATTGTGGTCAGGATACACAGAATTAGTCTTCTGTGTATCCTGACCACAATAATAACATTTTTCTATTACAACTTTAGAATTTATCACTGACAGCCGATTTTGTCCAGTTTATCGAACAGTGATCCGACTCGTAGATTCGTGCGCCACGCCACCTCTGAACCGTCACCGATACCTCAAAAACTCTCGAAAACCACTAACTCGCCATCATTCCGATCGATATATATCGCCAAGTGTCAAAAATACGCGTTTTTCATACATATCTTTTCTCTTTCAGCATAAAACGGATATGTTTTGGGCCGTGCGTGTTCGTAATTGCCCACAGAATTGCGCGACGTATTTTGTTTCATTGATTTCGGTGCCCAGGCAGAGATATTCCGTTTAATAGCACATTTTTTCACGATGTTTTCAGGACTGGTGGAATTGCCTAGGAAAGCACCTTAAGTTGGGATAAAAGACAGATTTTTTGTGCCCCCCAAATAAGTAAAAAAAAAAATCACTTCAAAGTTTGGATTCTTAATATTCATATTCACCCGCTCCCCAAGACAACGAAAGTTTTAAATGGGAAATTGCATGTATTTTTTAAAACTGAAAATTGGATTTTCATAACTCCGATGATTATTGATGAAAAAATCTCGTCGAGTCGATTTGGGGGTTGGCACGAAAAGGACCACCCTAATGCATATTAGGTATTCTTACTTCGCAAAATTAATGTTTGCGAAACATTGTTTGACTCTTCGTCGTGGATTATATTTTTACTTCCCTACTTTGTGAAAAGGGACTTTGTTGTAATTAACTCGAAAATAAAATGTTGAGTTTTCACCAGATTTCCACGATCAACTCAACATCAAAGCGTAGTTCGAATAAAAAGAGACAGAAAACCGATATACTAAAAGCTTCCTTGTCTTTTAACGCATGCGCACTGAGTCTTTATAGCTGAGCACATTACCAGAGGTAGTCGTTCATTGCGCATGCGTTAAAAGGCGTTAAAAGACAAGGAAGCTATTACTATATCGGATTTCTGTCTCTTTTTATTCGCACTACGCTGATTCGGCCGCCTCACCTCCTCTATAGTAATATCTCTATGGTTACCACAGGCCGTATAGGGAATGCGTAGTCCATGCTCTATGTCTATGGTGAAACCACTGAAATATAATAATACTGGAATGCGCGCCGACCATTCTGTACCATTAGAAGCAGCGTATAGAGAGAGATAGTTCGCTAGTAGTATCTTTGTCATTGTCTTACTGAGTCGCGACTGCGCACATGAAGTATCGTACAGTATCTGCAATAAGTGTGTCAGTTCCTGCATTCAGGCGATTCTTCGCTCACTCACGTATTGTTAAATTAAAGTTTTGGACGGGACTGTACCAACAGAGACGGGGATACTACCAGCGCCGCTTCGGAGCTATCTCTCTCTATACGGGCCAAAGCCGTCAGCGCGCGTTCCAGTATTATTATATTTCAATGGGTGAAACGCAGACGCGTGCGCAAACGCAAACACAGTAATCTAACGCTCCTGATTGGCTTAGCTTCGGATAAATTGTTTCAACAACCAATAAGGAGCCTCAAATCACTGGGTTTGCGTTCGCGTTTGCGTTTGTGTTCGACCGTGGGATGGCTTTAAAGACCCTGGCACGATCAAACGCGAACGCAAACGTGAGCGCAGACGCTGGAGCAGCGCAGCGGCGCTCCTGATTGGTAGTCGACACGATTTGTCCTACTTTAGACCAATGAAATTTTGTTGTCCAATAAAGTTGCACATGATCTTGGACAAATACCTAGGGATACTACGCTAATGCAAATTTAGAACCGTTTCTAAAATGGCGTGAGTTTGTATCCCTAGGTATTTGTCCAACATCATGGGCAACTTTATTGGACAATAAAATTTCATTAGTCCAAAGTTGGACAATCATGTCAACCACCAATCAGGAGCGCCGCTGCGCTGCTCCAGCGTCTGCGCTCACGTTTGCGTTCGCGTTTGATCCCGAATATTTTTACCTGACTATACGCGGTGCTTCGACTACATGCCCACCCCAGGGCGATAAGTCGTTAAAGGAGAAAGAAGAAGAACTATACGCGGTGCGAGCGAGACAAATATACTCCGCTGAGCTATCTCTCTCGGCGCGCCCTCACCACGACAGTGAGCGTTCCAGTTCTATTAGATTATCATTTCGTGCAATTTTAGGGCCTCAAATGACACTAATTGTGGGAAGTATGAAAAAAATACTACGACGTAGCGATATAGACGCGGATAATATACCGTACCGTTTGACATTTAGTTTTCACTCGTTTTTGAATAAAATTAAAAAAAAAACCCCGAAAACAACTCGAAAAAAACACCCCAGATAACAAAATATCCGCACAGTGCGCGCATAGTGTAAGCACGCGTGCGAGTTGAACCGCACGGCATGCGCTCAGTGAGCCATACAGATGTGTCCACATATGATGTACCTATGCGTCGCGCATAGAGATATAAGAATAGAGTACGGGAGTCAGCCGAAATGGCGATATCGGAATAGAAAGAGAGACAAGAACTACGGGCGAATGGTCCTTGTTTAATGACGCATGCGCTGTGCGTTTGAGTGGGCAAGTTGACAGGACATACCACTGAAATATAATAATACTGGAACGCGCGCCGACCATTCTGTACAGTAATGTTCATCGATGGTGTCCTAGTGGCTCACTATTTTTCGTAGCCTTATTTTAGATAGAATTTCCCTTCTATAAATATTTTATTTGCTCATGACCAGTGGAGCAGCCGATCGGAAGTAGCAGAGCAACCACAACCTGCTTCACTTCGCGGCTGTCATATTCCCAATAACCTCAAAGTGTTGATTAAATACTTTTAGGTTATTTAACGAATAAATAAATAGTTCAAATTTTTTAGGTTACCCCTAATCAAATAATATTGTTATAAGAATATCATATTAATGTTATAAAATTATATTATATTATCTTCATCCCTATTAGAGGACGACGATGATGGGGTTAACCTTTGAAATTTAAGTTATTTATTTATTTAATTTTCATTTTTCAGGTTAACCCCAAATTGAATAATATAACTATAAGAATATTATAGTAATGTTATACAATGATATTATATCATCTTTATCCCTATTAGAGGACGACGATGATGGGGTTAACCTGTATCGTGATCATGAGAATAGTGAGCTAACCTATAACTAATAACCTATACCACTAACCTTAAAGTGTTCATTAAATTCGTTTAGGTTATTTAATGAATGAATAAATGATTTAATAATTATATTATATCATCTTTATCCCTACTAGAGGACGACGGTGATGGGGTTAACCTTTAAAATTAAAGTTATTTATTTATTTCATTTTCATTTTTCAGGTTGACCCGAAATTGAATAATAAAGCTATAAGAATATTATAGTAATGTTATATAATAATATTATATCATCTTTATCCCTAATAGAGGACGACGATGATGGGGTTAACCTGTAAAATTCAAGTTATTTATTCAGTCATTAAATAACCTAGAAGTTTTCAGTGAATCTTCACGCCCAATACATAACCACAAGACTTACAATTGCATGAATGTTATTATTATAGGTTAGCGAATTACAGAATTCAAAGCGCCCGAAGTGATCCTTAGACGATGAATATAATTTGGTATAATTAAAGGACGACGATGATGGGGTTAACCTTTAATATCAAAGTTATTTATTTATTTGATTTTAATTTTTCAGGACAACCCTGAATTGAATAATATTACTATAAGAATATTATATTGATGTTATATGATTTATTATATTATCTTTATCCCTATTAGAGGACGACGATGATGGGGTTAACCTTTGAAATTTGAATTATGTATTCATTCATTAAATAACCTAGAAGTTTTCAGTAAATTTTCATGCCCAATACATAACCACAAGATTTAAAGTTGCATAAATGTTATTATTATAGGTTAGCGTATTACAGAATTCCAAGCGCCCAGAGTGATCTTTAGACGATGAATATAATTTGGTGTGAGGACGATGATACCTTCAATGACTCAATCTCGAATGGCTGCGAAGCAAGTTGAGGGGGTTCGATGAGTGCCAAGAATGCTAGTGGCACTATGTCAGTAAGAATCTTCAATCTTGAATCGAATATTGTGTTCTGCTGAGGCTGTGTGAACAAAACTTTGTAAGAAGAGAATATACGTGCTCCGAAATAGCTTGAATAACTATTGCGTCGTTACAGACTATAATAACAACAGGTAGCCTAGTTTGGTTTGTGATTTACTCATGTCAATCTATTCCATGTTCCGTCCAGAAACGGGGTAGTGCCTAAAATCTTCAAATTTGAATAGATATGGAGCAAGTCGAGGGGGTTTGATGATTGTCAAGACTGCTCGCAGCACTATGTCAGTAAGAATCTTCAATCTCAAATGGCTACGGAGCCAGTCGAGGGGGTTCGATGAGTGCCAAGACTGCTCGCAGCAATTCCTAATTCCCAATTCTATTTGTATCATCGTCGTCCTTTACACCAAATTATATTCATCATCTAAAGATCACTCTGGGCGCTTTGAATTCTGTAATTTGCTAACCTATAATAATAACATTCATGCAACTGTAAATCTTGTGGTTATGTATTGGGCATGAAAATTTACTGAAAACTTCTAGGTTATTTAATGAATGAATACATAATTCAAATTTCAAAGGTTAACCCCATCACCGTCGTCCTCTAGTAGGGATAAAGATGATATAATATAATTATTAAATCATTTATTCATTCATTAAATAACCTAAACGCATTTAATGAACACTTTAAGGTTAGTTGTATAGGTTATTGGTTATAGGTTAGCCCACTATTCTCATGATCACGATACAGGTTAACCCCATCATCGTCGTCCTCTAATAGGGATAAGGATGATATAATATTGTTGTATAACATTGCTATAATATTCTTATAGTTATATTATTCAATTTGGGGTTAACCTGAGAAATGAAAATTAAATAAATAAATAACTTTAATTTCAAAGGTTAACCCCATCATCGTCGTCCTCTAATAGGGATGAAGATAATATAATATAATTTTATAACATTAATATGATATTCTTATAATAATATTATTTGATTAGGGGTAACCTAAAAAATTTGAACTATTTATTTATTCGTTAAATAACCTAAAAGTATTTAATCAACACTTTGAGGTTATTGGGAATATGACAGCCGCGAAGTGAAGCAGGTTGTGGTTACTCTGCTACTTCCGATCGGCTGCTCCACTGGTCATGAGCAAATAAAATATTTGTAGAAGGGAAATTCTATCTGAAATAAGGCTACGAAAAATAGTGAGCCACTAGGACACCATCGATGAACATTACTGTACCATTAGAAGCAGCGTATAGAGAGAGATAGTTCGCTAGTAGTATCTTTGTCATTGTCTTACTGAGTCGCGACTGCGCACATGAAGTATCGTACAGCATCTGCAATAAGTGTGTCAGTTCCTGCATTCAGGCGATTCTTCGCTCACTCACGTATTGTTAAATTATAGTTTTGGACGAGACTGTACCAACAAAGACGGGGATACTACCAGCACCGCTTCGGAGCTATCTCTCTCTATACGGGCCAAAGCCGTCAGCGCGCGTTCCAGTATTATTATATTTCAGTGGGGCCGGCGGAACACAATTTTCCGAGGTCTGGAATCAGGATTATTGGGGGGGGGGGGGGGGGGGGGGGGGGTGACATTTTTGGGTATTTTCAAAGTGCGAAGGTAGATTTTTGTCCCAGGCTTAGCAGCATTTCAAACATTTTACAGAAAAACTGAAAACAGTGAATACACCCAGATAACAAAATGCCTGCAAGATTGCAGGCAGGGTGCTGGCACGCGTGCGCATTAATCCGCACTGCGTGCACGCAGATCACCAGACAGATGTGTCCGCATATGCGAAGCATATCGCTCGCACGTCATGAAGGCCGCACACGTGATGGTGAAATGCGACTTCCATGCACGCAGGATATATTTGAGAGACTATTGAAAATATGTATAATAATGAGAACATGTGATTGCTCATAAAGAATATTTTATTAAAAGATGCTAAATCTAATATACAGGGTGGGTTTTTAACGTCTGAGTGGCCAGGGTCCTGTCGAAACATTAATTTGAATTATAAATTCGAAATTTCACACCATTATCCGATTAATTACATCCGTTATTTGCAAATTAAATTTTTCATCTTATTCTTTCGGTCGATCTTTTCATGAGTAATATTTGTAGAAATTCGCATAATCTTCATTAAATTAGGATATTGAAGACTTTATATTGGATATTGCCACATGCCTGCCATCGTGCGTCGCATATGCTCAACACTGCGTGCTTGCAGGCATGATCGCGTAGTGAGACGCATTACCCTTGCACTGAGACATCCCTCACGTCGTTGGGGCAAGTGCGGGCGAAATCGCCGCATTTTCGCTTGCACCGCGTGCGTCGCACGGCGTGCGGATACCGTGCGACGCACGATTGTTATCTGGGCAGACTCAAAATTTGAGGTATGGAATTCCATACCCGCTAAAGTCTGAGGTCTGGAACGACCAGACCTACCAGACACGTTTCGCCGGCCCTGCCCCTCTATCCTATACTCTTTGGCTCTAAGGTCCAGCTCGATACATTACAATGCTGCAACCCATAGACAATAGACCACATGCTCAAACGAGCGTTAGGTCATTAAAGGAAAAAGAAGAAGAAAGAAAGAAAGGGCGATAAGTCGAAACAAAAGGAAGAAGAAGAAGAAGCAACCCATAGACATAGAGCATAGACTGCGCATTCGGGCCGAACACTGATCTCTATAATAACTGGATGGCGTATTCCAATGGGCAGTTTGTGCCTATTAGAAGCCATGTTGCTTGTAGTACTTTTGTCAATTTCAATATGGCGACACCCATAAACTCGTGCTCGTAAAAATAATGCAAGACATTCATAGGTGCGAAATTATTCCTAGTACTAAGTGGAAATAGTGGCAATGGTCTTGATTCGCACATATTGCGGCAAAAAAGGTGGGGTGTAAGGCAGGACACTCCATAAGCAAATATTACGCTGAGATCCATGTGTTGAAGCTGAGAGGTTATGTTCACTTCATTTCTACCGATAATTTATTTGGAATTTATATTTTATATTCTGGATATGTATTCAAATGCCTTGTTAATAAAAAATGACCAGATAAATCCTCTTCATGTAGATTTCCTTTAAAAGATGCTAAAATGAATTTGGGATATTCTTTCACCGCATCGAACAGCAGCAGAATCTGTTCAGAGCATTTCAGACAGGAATGCTTCGATGAAAAAATCTATCTACTCAATTTTTTTTCAGGACATTGTAAATTATGAAGAAATTTTATTATTTTGTGATGTTATTTTTGTTAATACAACGATTTTATAAAATACTCTGTCACATGTGTTTATTATGCAGTGTTCGTATGAAGATTATTTTCAATACACATTTTATTTACTAAAAATGGAATTACAACTTCACCTAAACGTTTGCAATACAGAATTCTTATACTAATATTTGATTTTCATCCAAGTTACATCATTTTCAACGAAAATTTTGTTATTATCATTTGAATCTGCCGCTCAAATTGAAAAATCTACTACAAGCAATATGGCTGCCACACGGCTTCAATTCGGCACAAAAATTTAACACGGGATACGCCATCCAGTTATTATAGAGATCAGTGGGACAGAGATACTCCGCTGAGCTATCTCTCTCGGATCGCTAATTCGACACCTCCACCACGTCAGTGAGCGTTCCAGTTCTATCTATGTACATTTCAGTGGACACTGGACGGCACCATGCACAGTGCGACACAAAGCTATGTTATTGGTGCGATCTAAAAGAAGTGACCAATAACACAGCTTTGTGTCGCACTGTGCCTGAAAATTTACGTAATTGGAAAGCTCCCGAAGTAGGTAATTGGAAAAGCACCAGGGGCCTTATTCTGACTTTATATCACGCTGATACAGTGATACAGTGAAAACTCGGTAGAGTTCGATACAAGTGATTGCACGGATATAAAATTAAACTACTACCGTTTTCATAAACGTTGGCTCTCCCACAATTTTTCCTTAGGCTGGCTTTTCATGGCAGTAAATTGCTGCTGTAGCAAGCGGCGCTATTCGTTGTTGATCACGTGGTTACCAGCAACTACGTGATCAACAACGAATAGCGCCACTTGCTGCCGCAGCAATTCACGTCATGAAAATGCAGTCTGATTTTCAAAATTCGACATGAGCCGATCAGTTTTTCTCGAAAATTTCATTGTATACGTCGCAATTAGATCAATTTTGAATGATTCATTGTTCACGGAATATGACAGTAATCGGATTTTTATATCTAGTTGTGATTTATTTAGTCAATTACTTATATTAACTACTTACTATTGAAGTCGGACTTTATTGAACAACAAATTTTTTTATTTTTTTATTTTTTTTTTAATTTAATCATTTCTATTTTTTTTATTTTATTTTTTATTTTTTTTATTTTACTTTATAAAGGTTGTAAATTTTGAAGTGTAGTGAAGCCACCCTTTTATGAACTTGATAATTTTTCGGATAAGAAAAAATCGTGCTACAAATTCGAAGGTCTGAAACTTTTGACAAAGATACTTACGAATGCATTAATTCAAAACGATTGAGCTATCCATAATAACGTATTTTACACAAGTGTTTCTAAAATTACTAATAGCAATGTATTTATTCAAAATGAGTAGAATAAAAAACGACACATTAGATACTTTTATCTTTAAAGAATAAACAATCAATTTGCTGAAATTAGGCCTTACGGATTATAGATCCCATCTATTATATTACACCTATATATCATCTATTCTTAACAATCAATGGGTAATTTCCCATCAATCCCATCTTTCTATACTTGATCTAAATTGAGGTTAACCTAACCCAAATCATATAGGTAAATTATTTCGAACATCTATCGCTCAATAATCTTACGTATTGAGCACTTTGGATTGTCAATTTTATAAGCGATTCCTTACCACGCTATAAAATAGACGTGATAGACTACTTTGTCCGAGTATATCACTGTTATTTAGCTTTTCATCTAGTGAGAAATTTCATTACGATTGAATCGCGTTTGTCACGACTACAATTTGGTAAAATACCTAAAAACTTTGACTATATACCTATGGACTGCTAACCGCTAACTTCACGCGTGTAACCAGATGTGACGCGACCTCGGGGGCTAACGGCTGATTTTGGTACTACGATCAGCTGCGTGTTTATGTAGGTGTGACGCATCGGTTGTGTGAGTTGCATAGGTGTAAAGAAACACCGACGTGACACACACACCGATGCGTCACACCTACAAAACACACGCAGCTGATCGTAGTACCCAAATCAGCCGTTAGCCCCGGAGGTCGCGTCACATCTTGGTACATGGGCCGCCACAGGCTTGGGATAGGGACTAGCAGTCCATAGGTATATAGTCAAAGCCTAAAAACATCAGCTTCGCGCATGCGCATTGCGAGTTTATTTTCCCTATATCACTGTATCACCGCGTGATAAAAAGTCAGAATAAGGCTGGATTCCCATGGGGCCCGAATTTACGGAATCGGAACGGAATTCTAGTGACTTTTTCTATGTATTGCGTGTATGTATACACCTACCCATAGAAAAAGTCACTAGAATTCCGTTCCGATTCCGTGAATTTGGGCCCCATGGGAATCCAGCCTAAGGCCCCAGTGATGGGGCTGTTACACAGAGCGCGTCGCGTCACGCGGCGCGGCAAACAATATGCAGTAACCAATGGGAGGGCTGCTTTTTCGTATACACGCGTAAAAAGCAGCCCTCCCATTGGTTACTGCATATTGTTTGCCGCGCCGCGTGACGCGACGCGCCCTGTGTAACTGAGCCATGAGTAGAAAATGAATAAATATTTCATACCATACGGGGAATTTTTTTTGGCACCTGCTATTGGTTGTGCCAACCGGCATTTCATTGAAGAGCGTGAATTGCGTATGGATGGTTTTCAAATCTGACAACCAACCAGCGTGAAGTCTATCGACCGCCAAGTAACGAAAACAACATGTCTGTCAGACGACGTGCAGATGGTGCAGATATGTTGACGGTGTAAAAATAAAATTATTAAATATTTATCTGAAATGATAATCGTCATTTTTCACGCTCTGTATCTATTCGGTAAATATGTATACGAGAATTTTAATAATCGTAAAGAAAAGACCGAAGTCGCTATGGTTGGAAATCAATTACTAAACGTCTCAGAAGCAGACTATGAAAATTCAGCTGAAACCGAAGACGTTTCCGATAATATTCAAATAAAATTCTTTCCACCCGTATACGTACAGAGGTACAACACCGTGCAGAGGGTTTTAACCAATGATCGATACCACGGGAAAATTCAAAAGGTATTGTCATTCTTATCAAGCTAAGAATTTGATATTTCCACCAGTGGGGAAGTCCCTATTTCTATAATTAAAGATGAATTTATTTAAAGTCAACATGCAAATATCCATGCGATAGAAAAAAATGAAATGTTCCCAGGTGATTGATTTTGGGTGCGCAGAGCTGAGTTTTGCTATACACTTGAAGAACACCGACGGTATTAAGGAGATTTATTGCATTGACGTGGATAGATCTCTGTTGGAACATAGTCAGACAAAGGTTGCACCATTACATTGTGATTATCTATCTATAAGAACTGAACCGCTTACAATAAATGTTTGCGAAGGTAGTATTGCGCACAACGATAACCAGCTAGCCAATACCGATGCTGTTATTTGCATTGAATTGTAAGTTCTGGTTACTCATTCCATTTGGTCATTCATTACATTCATCATCATCGTTGCGACGATTAATCATTTATTGAATTGCTTCAGAATCGAACATTTATATCCGGATGATTTGGAAGCCTTTCCATACAATGTTTTTGGATTCATTAAGCCACAGGTTGCTATCGTAACTACACCCAATTCAGATTTCAATGTCCTATTCCATCTGAATGGCTTCCGACATGCCGATCATAAATTCGAATGGACAAGAGCGCAGTTTCAAGATTGGTAAGTTTGAAGATATGACTCGTTCAATAACTCTGGATGACAACTCGTTGTCATCTTTAGAAAATGAAATATAGCTAACTATAAGCAACAAAATTCTATAACGAGCGATGTAATAATGCCCACATCTTGTTACAGGGCGACTAATATTGTCTTACGTTATCCAGACTACGAGGTAAGTTTTCATGGAATTGGTTCCGGGCCAGAGGGTACAGAACATTTGGGATCTTGTTCTCAAATGGCAGTATTTCATCGTCACATTCAACTACAAGATGAAATTCCAGAAGGTGTCGATGGTCTGTTGAAGACCGTTGTATCTTACAAATACCCATACCGAGCGGACAATCGTTCCGACGAAGAGAAGATACTGTGCGAAGCCGAATATTACATAAGATTATTTTCTGCACGTGATGAAGAATTGAGCGATGAAATACCGTTAGAAAAACTGATGTTTTCAGTTGAAAAATTTCGTATTTCAACTGAAATATTAAGAACCGTATTGGAAGAAGCCAATTGGTCAATTGCAGAGCGTGAAAATGGACCTGTGGTCATAGTCCCTCCACAATCTACTTTTTCTCTGCACTCTGACGCAGATCTTGATGACTTTTTAGACAACGACTATCGCCATCGTGAGGATGACGACGATTGGGACACCCTAGAATCAGGTGCTCCTCACTCTGATTATTTTTTTGATAGTTACATGGAACGAGATCAGCAAAATGAACCGGAAGAAGAAAATTGGGACGACGAAGAGCCTAGTACTCGTCACAGTAGTGGTCAGGATTTGAACAGTGAGAATTTGCCTACTGGTGAACAGGGTGTATCAGAAATGATGGATTATACTTTGGATAGTCAGTGGACTGTGGAAGATTTAAATAATGACGGTCCGTTATTGGCTGCCTCTCAATACCAACCGATCAATAGTTTCGGTAGCGAAACCGAATTGCCCAGTGATTCATTATTAATTGGACTAGATTCCACAGATATAAACTACCTCGATATTCCCAACGATACGCTCAATTATTTGAAAGATAAATTTACCTCCCCGCTTTCCGTATCTCATTTATCAGAGACTTCGCATTCTGCTATGGGAGTTGATGTAGATTTGCCACCTGATAATCGCACAATATTACTCTCCCATGATGAAGTCGACTGCTGTTCGGCTCGCAATGAAACATCCTCTGTTCCTGCTGTTGAGGCAATGTCTTTAATGTCACATGAACAACATCTGCTTCTTGGAAATGAAGAATTTCTCAATAATGGCCGAGGAGTGTTGGAACAAAGTATCAATAGTGTTGCACAGGGCTGCAGCACATCGTTATTATATAATGATCTATCTATGTCCGACAATTATGACTATGAGTATCATGATCTATGCAGCATTCACCTGCAACCTTCGACCACCGGTATTAGCTCCTTGTACCCAGATGGAATTGGGAATGGAATTTCTCATCTAAGTATCAAAAATTTGTCATCGGCTACTAGCGAAAGTTATAATGATCTAGACGATTCACACGATAGAGATTCTAGTTACCAAAGGCATCAGACTGATTTGATTAATACACCATATATTGAATCAGAGCGCATTAAAAGCCAAGATAGCATGTCATTACAAAGTATAGGCAATTCCAGTCTTGATCTTAAACCAAAATATACTAGTTCTCCTCAAATTGTAACAGATATTCACGAAATTCAGACCCAAAGGGACAATAAAAGACAACGACTTTTAGATACACCAAGCTTACAATACTCCCAGATTATACATAGCCCTAATATTAAGGATACAGATCCTCAAGATGCATATCAAACAAATATAAAAAAGGCACACAAGGAATCCTCATCAAAAGGTATATCAGCAATAAGTTTTACACTTGGCATGGTGTTCAGCAGCCTTGGAAGTCCTGTAAATTACTTGAAATATTAGGTACTGAATCACAATCTTATAGTCGTGAACAAATCTCAGAAAACTACTGGATTGTTACACTCCAATTGTGCTGGACACCATGGTGTGGCTTGGAATGAAATTAACAATCAGCATCATGTAATACCCAATATTCTTATACAGGTAAAATGATCGATGAAAACAGACAACAACTTTGCAATCGGCCAGAATCAATTATGGTTGAAAATATTTCGCCAAGCCCGAGTCAATTGTCGTTGCAAAGCAATAGTGACATTAGTTTATCTGCAGCTACAAGTACTGGAAGTAGTAATGTGGAGAAATGGTATGCCGCAGAAACAAATCCCATGTATCAACGGGGCCTTGTTGTATTGAAAGGTGGAAATGATGAGCCCGACAATCCAGAGGGAGAGACAACATCTGCACATAATCTTTCACTCGATCGTTCCGATCTCCCGAGTGATTCAAGGCCTACTGGCTTCTCAAAGCAAATTAGAAACGACCATTTCACCAATTCTGATATTTTGGGTACAAGTACTGGTGGAAAAAGTCAGTCACAATGCAAATTAGCTCCGAATAACGAAATGCCAACTTCATATAATGTCGGCAAAATAGCCAAGGAACGAGGTCAATTGAAATATGAGTTCGACGATGCGAGAGGATTAGAAAATTCTGAATCAAAACCGTTTTCACCAGAATCATTGGACACACCACCCAACAGTTGGTCTCCAGAAATAATGGACTCTGGTTATCCAAATTCAGCCTCTGTCCACGATGTAACACCCGAATATGATCTGTCGAGTATCGCAAACGACAGAATATCTGATTCGGATTCAGCAAGCGTTGGCGAAGTGCCTGTACCAGGATTTTATGAATTTGTTGAAGTTGAGAACGGCGATTTGGCAAACAATAACAGGGACGACGAAGGAAACAACGTCATTGCATTCCAAGCAAATGATATGGACGATTTACAACCGTTGATAGACGTACTGGAAATTGATATGGAGAATGAAAACGACATTTATGTACTACAAAACGGCTTTCCTTTATGGCTGCTAAGGATACTGGAGATGGCCAATCCAATAGACCTCGAAGGCATGGGGGGCCACCAAGCACAACTCTACCCGGCTGCTCTAGAACAAGCTGGTGACAATTATGCTTCTTTTAACTCATCGATCAATTCCGGATCACATCGCGTGATTTATGAATTATGATTGTTTGAGGGGGGGATTTCCGGGATTCCAAAGAACAGAAAAACATTGGCAAAATTTGTATTTTGAAACACTATTGAATGTTGATTGTTTTCAACGATTTTATTTCAACTCGAAGCATCAATTTTCACAAAAACATATGTAATTATAGGAGGTGATGCCCCGAACGTAAATGCAGACAACGACGAGGGATTCGACAGCAGTTCGTCGGACGATGATGATAGCGACATAGAGGATGACGAAGCCGATGATGCCACAACTATTTCAAGCGACGAAACTGAAGATCATAGTGCTGCGAACCTCAGAAGAGATTGGAGGGCAGGTGGTGATCCATGATCGCACCGATATCAATAAAATTTATACTGTGATGGTGAGTCGAGTTGAGTTTCATTCAAATATATTTACGCAATTGGCTCTCGCCAAAATATTGACTTAGATCATGTGTGTACTTATTTCCAGAGGATTTGAAAATACATGAGCGAATACTATTTGAATCGACAACTCAAATGGTATGATTTCATTTTATATACCTAATTATTTTCTTTAAATTCGTAACTACAAGAAGCACAATGACAAAAATAATTGTTTAGTTTTCACTGTAAAAATTTTTATGCATATTGATCGATCGACTCTTCCATTGATACTCATCTATCTATTGAAATATATGTGCGAGAATATTTTCAAATGATAACTGATGATTATCTCTGATTTAATTTGATATAAAGAGTGCTTGAAGGATTTCTTATGCCTCGAGCATTTCTATATATTCAGAATGAAAGGAGGAGCAGCTCTGGTTCTGCTCATATTTTCTTTAATATTATCCGAATACATCGGATAGGATAATAACATTTTTCTTGATGCCATTAATACCAGCTAAATAAGTATCAAGAATAATCAACATAATCATTAAGCTTAGTACTACGTGCACATGCACAGGGCAGTTATTAAGAGTGGGATATAGATTTGTAAAAAGGAGACAATACCAAAAATTTTACGTACAAAAACTATGTATAATTAGTTGTTACTTAAGTGTTTAGTGGGAGGGTGGGTATAAGGTAGTAAATAACAGTAGAAACATTATTGTGATGATAATTGACTCCTTTTTTGCATCGTGATATAATTTATGAGAATAAAAAAAAAAAAAAAGAAATGCCCTTGTGTATGTAAGAAATATTTACCTATATTGGCAGTTCATAGAATTGAAAAAAAAAATGTTAACTGGGTACTCGGGTGTCTAAATAAAACGGTCGAAATTCTATTTTTGTTCACTCCAATTACACTGAACGTTAATTTTTTAAAGAAAACAAATCTTCCTACAAAACTAGCTCAACTTAGAGCTTCAAGGAGGCTCAAGGCCCATCCCTAGTCGCCAACTCCTTTTGGTCGAAAAAAGGGCGGGGACGGACACATTTCGATTATTATCCGAGCCCAGGCGACCAAAGCGCAAAGCGCCAATTCAAATTTAATTCCGAACACATACCATGAGGATTCGTGTATGCGGGTAACTCCCGGTTCACTCGATTCAGCTCGACACAGAAATTTGCATCTACGGCAAGGTAAATATCTGTGTCGATCTGAATCGAGTGAACCGCGAGTGACCCGCATGCATGAATCCTCACCTTACGTACAAAAACATGTTCGTTTCACGCGAAAATAGAGAATTCTCATTGTTTTTACGACATTCGATTGTGAATTTTCTCGGCGGCCATGATTATAAGAGTCCTTTGCCGAGTTCAGCCGGCGTTACACAATGCGTGATCTCTCCGACACACGGAAGTGATCGAAATAGTCAGCTGTCAGTGATCACGCATCGTGTAACGTGGTGGCTTGCCAAACTCAACGGATGACTCATAATCATGGCCTTCCTGGAAATTGACGTTCGAATTTCGTAAAAACAATCAGGATTCTCTATTTTTGCAAGAAACGAACATGTTTTTGGACGTGTGTGTTAGGAATAGAATTTGAATTGGCGCTGTGCCTTTCTTTTTGCGTTTTCGACGCCTGGGCTCGGATAATAATCGAAATATGACCCCCCCCCCCCCGTTTTCCGACCTAAAGGAGGTCTGCGACTAGGAATGTTCCTTAAAAAAGTTAACAAAACATAGGCAAATGACTTTATAGTTGAGATATAAGGCTCATCTTGTAGAAGAATTTGTTTTCTGTTAAATCTAACATTTAGAGTGGTAGGAATGGGCGAAATGAAGTGTAAAATTTTTTTGCTACATAGCCGACTACATCGTGCATATGGAAAGTATAATATGGAGCTTTGCATGTCTACGCTTCTATACTCATTATAAATTAGATTTATTTAAAGATCTTAGGCCACATGATACTAAGGTTTCTATTCATGCGTAAAAAAGATTCGAAACTGTAATGTAACTGCCAATATTGTTATTCTGATTTGAGTGTATGAAATAGTATATATATAGTGCGATTCTGTGGAAAATCACGCGCCCAAAGGTAGGCTAACGGGAAACGCCTGAATTGAACAGATCAAACATCGACCATTGGCTTTTATTTCCCACAAAATAAATAAAACCCAATCGTCGA
Source organism: Tenthredo mesomela (assembly GCA_943736025.1). Lineage (NCBI taxonomy): Eukaryota > Metazoa > Arthropoda > Insecta > Hymenoptera > Tenthredinidae > Tenthredo > Tenthredo mesomela. The sequence continues at coordinate 8,060,201 of OX031022.1, forward strand.
TGTTTGATCTGCTCAATTGAGGCATTTCCCATTAGCCTATACCTCTAGGCGCGTGATTTTCTACAAAATCGCACTGTATAGTTGATGATTTAATAAACTAAAATATTTTATATATTTTCATACAGTTCTCAAATGCGGTTTTATGATGATTAAAATTCTTCATTGTTTTTCAAGTAGGTATATATATATATTATATGCAAATTTTTTGTTTTCTTTTATCAACGAAGTTTAAAATACGTTATGTTTTTACCAGAAGTACAATTGTGTCAAATTATAGTTTAGTTCAATTTGAGAGTGCTAAAAGAAATTTGATCACAAAAAATCGGTATCACTATTGACCATATTCAATTATAAGTGCTTTCCGATAGTTTTAAAGAAATTTAACTTGCAAATATAAATAGGTAGTAATGTACTTTATTTAAATGTATTCATTTACAAAAAATCCAATACTCTTTTAGCCTTTTACTTTTCAAGTTGAATGACATATGATTGTCGTCTGATGGTAACTTTTAGAAGTCAGCAAGTGTAAAATATATTAAGACTGAATCCGCATATCATTGTATACTCCTTAAATGATATGAAGACTTTGGACAAATAAAATGAAAAAATAAGAAAAAACGCCTCTAAAAAATCTCTACGAAACCCTTTTGCTTTTTCTCCATCCTGTAATAATATTTCTTTGAAAAAATTTTGTTATAAAAAAATACTTTTCATTTATTGATACACACCTGTACTTTGGATGGTAAATTTTAGAATGGGTGAAACTAAGGTACAGAAAATTGACTATTTTACTCAGTCGTATTATTTATTTCAATAGCGGAATAAAATTACAAGGTGTACAAGGTAACATGCATCAACGTAATCATCCTAATTTTTACATGATTAGTTGATCGCTTATTATAATTATATATACAGTTTGTCTCTGTTTCAACTGGCTTAACTGATGAACGTGTGTGTCTAATGTATGTACGCATATTTTCAAGCATGTAATTTCCCATTGAAAATTCTTTTAGTACATATGCTGGCTAGAGAGTAATACTATAAATATGAAATCAATAAGTAAGATATTAAATCTGTGCCTCTTTTTCACCCCTAAGTTATACAGTTGGATTTTATCATTAATTTCCTTTTACACATAAGTATTACACCACACCACAATGCCTTCCCCTTTTTTTTCAATTCACCTATGCTCACTTGTATGGCATTCTAGATATTCTAAACATCATTTCTTCTGCTTAGAATTCCAAACATATACTATGGTTCAACTGACTGCTTCATAAGGCATATACATATTTATAGTTCAATTGATGTAAAGGTATCTCCAAGTAGGTACTTAGCTCCAATTACTGAGGCTGCGGCACGTAACTAATCAATAAAATAACTCGTGAAGTATATTTTGAGTATTGTAAAATGTATATATTTTCAAAAACTACTGTGATTCAATATTTTATAGATTATACTTGAATGATATCGGTTTACGCGCGCTTGCTGCATTTTTCAATCAACATTCTTTCGGAATAACGTAGCGTAATGTCATTGAACTGAAAAAAAAAAAAAAAAAAAAAAAATGTACTTTTCTTAGTACTATGTAAAAAAAAAAGACTGCAAAGCTTCTGATAAATCGCCGACGTATAAATATTCAGAAACGTATTTGCGATTACAAGAAAAAATTATCTTGAAACTTAGATTGAAGCTTCTACGAGCTGTTCTTTGTTTGTATGTATATCCAGGCTCTCTGAACTCTCTTATAATATCGTCACTAAATGGTAAGTGCATTTCAATCAGAGGAGAATTGAAAATTCATCTTCAACAATAATTTTCTCCATTATTAAATTAGAGATGAATACACTAGACCGGTTTCTTTTTTTTTAACTTTTTTTTTTCTTCCTCGTACACCCTTGGAAAAGTGAGTTTCGGGTGTAAAACAAAGCCTCGTGAAACCAGAGCCTGGTAGCTCAATTTTAAAAGGTGGCGCATACGGTCTAAATTTTAACCATTTGATTAACATAAGATTCTCGCCACACAAACACTATAATCGAAATATCTCGAAAACTATGCAAGTTGGGCAGCTGTTCTTGATCTCATTTTGTAGGTAATTGAATAGATCTAAAAATTGAAAAAATATTATGAAAAATTTATCCATCAAAAAAAAGCTCAAGTTCAAGCGTCCGTAACGAGTACAAGATCATTTTCTACTTCGGAAATAGATCAGACTTTTTTTTGCAGAGAATTCAATTATCTACCAAATGAGACCAAGAACAGCTTGCTAACTTGCATAATTTTCGAGATATTTTGATTCGAGTGTTTGTCTAGCAAGAATCTTGTGTTAATGAAATGCGAAAAATTTAAACCGTATGCGCCACCTCTTACAATTGCGCTACCGGGCTCCGGTTCCACTCTTACACTCAAAACTCACTTTTCCAACGGAATACGAGGTAAAAAAAAAACCGGTCTAATATACACGGTGATATTTCCTTGTTGTATGCAGCTATAATGATTAATTAAACTAGTTTTTTTTTTTTTATAAAACTCGTACATTGCTACGCCCTAATGTCTTGGATGTTTTCTATGTATTACATTTATTATTATAATAATATATTTTTAATTTTAATGTGCAAAATCATTAATTTAGTAACAAAATGAGTAATCAATATATATTACCTGCTAACAAATTAACAGCCTACTATGGCAACTGCAAACTATTTTCAGAAATCAAACAATACATATTACATATTATCTAATCAATTAGGTACTTAAAAATAATCCTACTGGTATTATATAGTGTATAATTGAGAAAAATTATTCATTTTCATTATTGCCTATAATAAATTTTCTCTAACAATAATTTCTTCATGCAAATTTATAACGTATTGTGGAATCCTGCATACGTATACAGTTTATTTTTTTTTTCCTTTAGCTTATTAGTTAAAACTATGTGAATATGCACTTGATATACAGATTTTTTTTTCTTCTCTTTTTCTTTTTTACGTCGTGTGTTTCGCACAATATTTTCTTTCTGGACTTTGAACTCATATTTGTTAACAATATGCTGAAATGAAATTGTGAAATCAATTATAATATAAAAATATAGTATTCATTCATTCTCTGATATATATTTGCTTCAAATGACTGGAGATGTAGAGCTGGAACTTTATGTTGAACAAATGGATTCTATACAGAACAAAGCTAACTCCAATACCAATAATTTTACAATCAAACTCTGTGATGGTCCAACGTTCGGAAAAATAAACAGCTCTTCAAATTTTTGCTACTTAATCTATTGTAATGTATAGGAGCAGAGATAGCTGATAATTCAATCATCATTTTCATATCTAACGTTCGAAATATGTGATGATTATAAATTTTCGATGGTTGTTTATTGCAATCAGTTGACTAAGCATCAAAAGAGAGACTGAACAAAATTTTAGGAGAAAAAACGTATTATCTGAGACTTACCATCTTACACAACTTCCTTTAAATTATCACGACTTTGAGAATGTATCGTATGCCGTATATCACCTGCTGGAGCGCTCTCCCGTCTCAAAATACCTGGCCCTGCAACTTCTCGTTTGTTAGCCGCCTCTTTTATACTAGACAAGGTTTTACTCAGCCATGGCCAACTATTTCTTGCAGCTTGTAGCTCAGAAGCAGTTGCATGCAGCTGATGTGTCAGATCCTAAGTGAAAATATTAAATTTTTTTTAACCGGTGAAAGGGTTGATTCAAAAAAATCAGTGATACCAGAATACGCATCACACAGACCTGGTTTCTGCATTCTGCTTCTACATGAGCTAATTTCGTCTGCGCTAATTCCAATTCTAGCTCTCTAACTCGTTCCTGGGCTCTGTGTAGCACTGGATCGATTCGATTTTCCAACTGCTGCGTCGAGTTAGGTAGAGCCTTGGGAGATTGCGTGATATTACTCCTACAGTGCTCACACTTGGAAACTTTTGACTGTAAAAATGTGTTTATGTTTTTAAATTTCCTCTAGGGGAATACATCTCAAAAATAATTTTTCTTGCTTTCAAATCCAATTGTATCGATTGAATTGATCAGATTGTACCGACCATGATCTTGATTCGAAGATGAAGGATGTAGCTATGTTATGGCTTTCGCGGAATATTTAAAAAAAAAACCACTCTTTGTACATCATCGCAAAGATGGCTTACTTTCAAGATTGTTTTTTGCAAAACTGAAAGTGAAATCGCAAATTCGGCCGAAGAGGTGACACGGATACATCCTTTATCCGTAAGAATCTTCATCAAAAATTCCATTATCTTGAAAAATAAGGAAATGAAAAGAAAAATGCCTAGTCAACGTCCTTAAAGGAAAAGTACTTCTTGCAGCATTGTATTGTTCATTGAAACTTTTCGAAATTTGGAGGGAATGTTGTAAAATGTTGTTATTTTGGGGTAAATATATAGAAATGAGGTCAGTGTTTTATTCTGAGCTTGCAATACACTTTTTTTCTCAAAATTTACCAGAAAACTGGCTTAAAATCGAAAATTTTTGTATCCATATCAAATTCTTCGAATTAAATGGATAAAGAATTTCTCTTCAAATTTGAAGAAGTTTCGATGAATGGCTTTTCTACGACAAACGCTTTCTTTTCAGTGTAATTAATATATGCAAGGCAGGGTCCATATAATCTGAAATAATTTTACATCATCTTTCAAACTACTAGTAATTAGCTATGAAAAAACTGAGTCCTTAAAATATATTTTTCGAAACTTTCCAGTGATTTAAGAATGACCATTTACTAAGGCCCCTTTCTATATACCCCCTCAAGATTATACTCGAATTGTTTTTATTTTAACACAGTATTTTATACGTTGCCATCATTTATATTATACGTATCACACTGATACGGAGCTATCTTGATACTACTACTTCTTGTATATACTTACACGCAAATCATTCAGAACAGTTTTGGCAGCATTGTGATCATCTTCCAAACGTTGACAAATCTATAATCAAATATTCGATCAAATATATCATATGGACCAATCGCTTTTTGCAGTGATTCCAATTTTGATTTAAATCCGATCTCTTATTATGAGACAACTGACGAGCAGTTACTCTTCTTGATTAACTATGACAATGCTATTCATCATAGTTAATATTCATACTTTACCTGTTTGTATTCAGCGATGATCACACCATTTCTGTGATTTTCTGTGCAAGCTTTAGCCACCTCTCTTTGTAGCATACCCTTGACTTGTGCAAGTTCAGCTTCAAGTCTTTGTTTCTCTTCTTCGCTTCTTGCCACAGCTCCTCGTAGCTGTTCAACTTCATTGTTGTATTCGTCCGCATTTTCTTGCGCTTCTGTACCAAAGATAGGCATTATCGTTTTGTTTTTTTACACAAATTTATTTCTGTTCTCAACACAATCAGATTTAATATTGATGATCGAAGTAGGCAACTGTTTATGTTTCTAATTTATGCTTTTCATGAGATATGCCTTTCTTGTGATTAAATTTTTATTTCATCAGATTCCGCACACAACTAGTAATAAAATTTGATAATATTATGATGATTGCTTCTGCAGATCTATCACGTGTTAAGTTATGCTATTTTCGTAACAATATGCCTGATTATTGTCATGCAGGAGTTTATACTGTTCAGCCTGAGCTTAGTCACTACTCTGGTATAATCTGAGATTCTTTATAATCGACGCTTTTAAACCACATCCTGTCTTATAAGTTGTTTCTTAAGGCACAGCTTGATTGCTCTTGGTACATAACGGCTGATGTATAAAAATGTAATGATTTAATATTCCAAGATACACGGTTGTTTTATCACTTATACAGCGCTGATTATATGAAATCATATTAGGATTCTTGTTAAAAATAGCCTTGCAATGTGTTCATTCGATTGATAACATTCTATCCATCTTTTGTTACCCACTTATCAATATTTATTGCATGATAACATGTGGAGATTTCAAATGTGACCAAAATTAATTTTATATCTAAAAATTCACCGTAATAATACCGTCTCTTCACATTTCTATTTGATGATGTTATAATTGTTTAATTAATGTTCAATAATTCCTATTACATTTTTATGTATGGTGTACACATACACATGGTGGCCCCAAAAACACCGTTCCAACTCAAGACCGTCATAAAATTTTATCACGTTCATCGATTTTGAGGATTTTCTTTTGCTACAAGAATCTAGAAGAATGAACCTTCCATTTTGCGTTCAAAGACTCGAAAAATCTTTATCCGTTGCAGAGATACACCTGCTTGAGAAACAAGCTTTTAAAAAGTCGCTGGAGGTTGAATAAAAATGATATTCATAAATGATCAACTCAATTTCTATGCTTACATGAGATTCGGAGACCGACTCATTTTGGAGATCACATTTTGTTCGGGTTTTAAGTTAGTTCGAATTTTTTGGGTCACTCTGTATATGATCAGGTATTCTCCTCCAAGTGATACAGGCTCGGACCCTCATTCTTTTCAATTTTTCTGACAATTCACCTCTATCATTAGCAAATCGAGAGAGGAACCTATGCAATTTTATTGCATCTGATCATTTACGGCATGCAATGATATGACGATCATTTTTATGTACTTGTTTTTCTAAATCCAGCCAACCGAATCCCAGTTATACTTATTTGAAAATCATTATATTGGAAAAAATTCAAATTTCCAACTCTAAAAGTATTTAGAAAAGAAAACCGAAATAATTCACATAGGTTTTTTTTAGTTTGCTAATGATAAAAATGATTTATCAGAAAAATTGAAGTGGGGTGCAGGTTCGAACCTGTTTCACTGGGATGAAAATACCTTGTTTATATATTCATCACAAGTTTGCCAAAGTTGTTATATTACATAATAAATCGTTAGCAAGTATGTATCACACATCTGTTGAGCATAAAAAGCTTACTATTTTTCGTTGTCTTTCTAGTATAAGTTGTCATAATTGAAGGGCCGGATCGAATAACGACTTCCGCGCTCCTGCCAGTCGGACAAGCCCCTAAAAGTATGCAATCGTCGCTGAGCGACAAGGATACTTTTAGGATTAAAAAGACATCAACAAATCTTATACTTGTACAAAATTGTCAGCGAGAAAGTTGTTCATAATGGTTCGAAGTATATGTTTGGTAAGTTACAATAATTTTCATACTATATTTTCGGAAATATGAGAAGTTACAGGCCATGGCCATGGCAACGGCTGCCATGTTGCTGTCAGTCAACGGAAAAGCGTCGTTTCATAGATGCGTTTTGCATCGCCTCAAACGCATCGGATATCAACTATAGATATATGCCGTCGTGGACTTATTTGTATAGAATTTAACGCTCTACAAAAAAGGTCCAGTCAACTTATGGTCTATCTGCCTTCGTTTAAGTAGCGTTCGACGCGAAAGGTACAGAAACGTGTTTGGTTCGAGATTTTTTTCGGATTTTTAATTTATTTATTCAAAAAACGAGTGAAAAATAGATGTCACAAACGCTAGGGTATATTATTCTCATCTATCGCTACATTGAAGTATTTTTCTCATGCCTTCCATAATTAGTGTAATTTGAAACCCTAAAATTGCATAAAGTGACTAGTCCATAGTCGGCACAAACGAAGCCGGCACTATAACTTCTCATATTTCCGAAGATATAGTATGAAAATTATTGTAACTTACGAAACATATACTTCGAACCATTATGAACAACTTTCTCGCTGACAGTTTTGTATAAGTATAAGATTTGTTAATGTCTTTTTAATCCTAAAAGTTTGCTCCGCGCTCAGCGGCGATTGCATACATTCAGGGGCCTGTCCGACTGGCACGAGCGTGGAAGTCGTTATTCGATCCGGCCCTTCAATTTGGCATTATCAATCACTTCATTATTAACTGCAGTCTACCTATGTATTTGAATCGTTCCGTATGAGCAGCAGATATTTACTGTAACTATTCCGCAAATGGTGTTTTATTAGTTTTAAAGCATATGTTTATTATGTTGCGAAACATTCAGCGTCCTAATTTTAAATATTAGCATTACAGTTGACGTGTATATTTTCACAGTTGTGGCTCGCGTTGGAGTATAGCTAATAATTCACATGGAGTAGCCAATAATTCACAATCTATATTTCCGTTGCCTACGAAAATAACAACATTGTTGTTAGATTTTCGTATACTGAACTAATGAAAGATTCCACTGAAATTTTGATAAAAACTATATTTCGTTTATTAATTGACGAAAAAAATTCACAATATCTGTTGCAAGAAGATTCCCTGCACATGTGATTGCCTTGCAGCGGATTGAATTTTTTTCAATACACATAACGAGTTGATATTTGTTCTTGAAAACCGGTAGACAGTAAAAAAAAAAAACATTTTTAACTCGAAAATTTGGCAATGAAATATCGATTACTCGAGTCCTGATTGCAGTATCAAAAAGTTATCTGTTCATCGGACAAAGATTTTGTTTTCTAAACAATCATAGACACAAATATCTGAAATTAAAGCAGCAGTTAATTTGAATTCTTACATCAAGGCTTTTACTTTAACTGTGTCTAACTCTCGGACCTGATGACCGACAACGACTAATTTTTATTCGATTCAGCTTCAAAAGATGAGCAAATTGCTGTCATAAAACTAGCTAATTAAATACAGTTTTGGACACATGCCAGCCCCTCTAAATAAAATATCCCTATTTGTGGAGCACATACCCCCTTCACACGTCACAATATCATTCAGTCAACAACAATATCATTTTATAATATTTAATCTGAAATCAAAATTTCACTGAATTCACTGAACTACTTGAGTAAAATGTATCACACCCTGGTAGTTCACTTTGAATGCAAGCGATGTTGAACTGGCTATCCAAGATCTGACTAATATTGAATTGATTGACCTACGGATTTATTGACACATTGCATCGATGACAACATATTATTATCTACCAAGTGAAGAATACATGTTGTGTTATCTTTGTAAGCTGGCATTTGATGAAGTTTGGGCGAGGCAATCTTTGACTGTGAACTATCAAGATGCTAACATTTATATTCAAATTGAAATCAGGTTGTTACAATCAAAGCCTTCATAGTTTATTCTTTTCTGCATCAACGTGATGTGAGAATAGTTTATTTAGTCACCTTTAAAATCATTACTCTGGCGAATAAATATCTGGATAAGTAACATATACAACACATGTTGGATGGGTCATGTTGATACGAATCTTTAGCATTGCCTACAGTAGGAGCTAACTCAGAACATAAAGTAATGTAATGAATGTCATTCATGTGAGGTATGCATATTAGTGGAAAGGCAAATTAATCGTTATCAAAATCAGTCAAAATTGCAAATGTTTTTGAATAAATTACCAAAACGTCTTTTATGGAAAATACTAAACTGGAAACAGCCGTTGTTGCGGATAATAGGTCTTTCACATGTAGATTTTTGCTCAACTAGAGCTCTAACATAGACAAATATCCTATTCACTATGTAATTCAGAAACATGACTGACTGACATAGGTTGATCGCCTGTAGCCACCGCAGCTTGTCAGTGTATATGCACCTTTAACGGCCTTCTCTCTTTAATATAATAGTAATTATACACAAGCAATGACATTGACGTTTATCATGTAGGTATGAGGCATTCTACCTATGAATATACTTTTAGTGATAAGCACTGGGAACGCAAATGTGTCTATTAGGGTATCTAAAAAAAAAAAATCGACATTATTTTCTCTACTCTCGTCACTCTAAACGTTAGTTATGGACCATTCCTCACACAATACGAGCTCTTTATCTCAAATCTGAGGTGGCGCAAATCATTTTTCTATGTCTACGAAGTTCCCAAGTTGGAGTACGAATTTATATGTAAATTTGTCTACTTTTCATTATTTTTTTACTATCATGAATTTTATATTTTTGGGGCCGAATGAATTCATGCAGCGAAGAGTGATGCAATTTTGATTGCCTCTGCGTGCCTGATGGCAATATGGCATAGACTTTGAACATCGATAACCATAGCTTTATGAATGATAGTGTCCGTGGTGCGATCTTCACATGCACATCTTCTGTGATCGTTTGCACTTTATTTTTGCAAATCAATTGGCTCTGCTAGTCTTTAGAATAGCTTATACTATATTATACTATATCAGGGTGGGCCGCAAATCCGCTTTTTCTGAAATGAGTTGATTAATACCGAAAACATTATTCTTGGCAGTGTCAAAAAAATGTGTGCGAAAGCAAAACATTTTAGGTCGTCATCTCAAGCTCACCAAAGTTCGTCAAAGTTCCAAGTGATATAAAAGAAAATATTTTACATATTTTTTAAGAAAATTTAATCCTCTACAATAAAGGTCCTTAGGTCGAACTATGTCAATGCAATAGTTTCTGAGATATTTGCAATTTTTGATGAAAATTGTAATTTTGCTCGATATATCTTTTTTTCACCACACCTGCACGGAAAGTACGACTTCCAGCCCCTCGCATGAGCGGGAAGTCGTACCTTCCGATGCCAGGGGGTGGTGAAAAATAGTACTCGCCTTCTGCTCGGGTGTCAATCTCACATGCAGTTTGGAATAGCCTACTTTCCCTCCCTACATGCATAATATACTATTCTTTCCTAAGTGAAAATATTTTTTTTCTCTGATAGGAAATCTAATCCTCTACAGAAAAAGTCCTTGAAATATTACACATCGCCTGCGGTCAGGATAATCGAATGCTACTGACCTTACCGATGCCTGGGACCTCTATTCTGTAACCTTTAATCCCATCGATTCGATGACTTTCTGCACTGATGGAACATCAGCGCCTAATAGATTTCAGGGAAGACAAATTTACGCTATAGAAAACAAGACAAAACAAGCTGATCCGACAGTTTCGATACCGAAAAGTTACCAAATAGGGGCCCAGGTATACACGCTGTGTTTAAGTGGGGTTCTTGAACGTAGTGTCTTTAGTCAAAGCGCTACCTTCAGCTACACATTGTATTCAAATATCTATAAATGTCAATAGACGCAGATTGTTGGAACACGCAAAACTGTTGTTTACTCAATACATACTTTTGTTAACAACGTTTTTTGTGATATCTTCTTATTGTGTCCTGATACTTGATTAAAACTGCTTTAAACAGTAAATTCAAACCATACACAACAAATATATCGCAACAACTACCGAGATGATATCGAGATATTCAAATACGGGATGTCAAACTGGAAATCCGAAAACCATGAAGATAGTGCCTCGTCTACACGCTGTGTTGAAGATCGGGTATTTAGCCAACCACTGAATTTCCACAACAGAAGTGACCAATCAGTTGACAGATTTCTGAAGACACTATGTTCAAGATCCCACTTGAAGACAGAGTGTAGACCAGGCATCAATAAGATCAGTAGCATTCGATTAATCTGAAAATCTCGCTTTCAAAAAAAAAAAAAAAAAATTACCAATGAAAGAAAAAAATATATCGAGCAAAATTACAATTTTCAGCAAAAATTGCCAATATCTCGGAAACTATTGCATTGACATAGTTCGACCTACGGAACTCTTTTGTAGAGGAACTTTGGCGGGCTTGAGATGTCGACCTGAAATGTTTTCCTTTTGCACACATTTTATTGACATCGCCAAGAATAATATTTTCGGTATTGATCAACTCATTTCGAAAAAAGCCGACTTTCGGCCCACCCTAACGTATATATAAAGCATGCAGAGTCTGTTACTACATTCCCACGGGTTTTGGATTCAGTTTCACTCTTCCGAAAAACACTTGCAACCTTTCTTGTATCTTCCAGAGTACCGAACGCATATCCTACTGTTATTAATATGCGTAACATATGAGTCTGGTTAGTGAGATTAGTATTTTACGACGTTATAATATAGTTAATTATAAGCCAGATAATTTAGACTGATATTGATAAATCACGTCTTTTTTCTCATTAATTAGATGGTGGGATATGAACTTAGTATGAAAAACATTAACAAAGTCAAACTCCATTGCCCAAAATGCACCATGCGCTCCCAAAATGCTGAAAAAAATGATTTTCTTCAAGAAAAAAAAACGAAGATAAGGAAGAACATCTATACGGGATGGGATTAAGGTAACAATTCATAGAACTAAATAAGTATACTTCATACTAACGAAGCTATTTATTTTCAACAAATGGTAATAAATAATATGAACAAAATAGAACACAAATTCTGTCAAATGAAATGGGAATGCCCAGTTTATAGAAAAAAAAAATCATGTATTCACACAAGCGAAAAGTTGAACTTTTTATGACCAACTTATAAGTATGTGAGACGTGTCTCGTATGCTAATAGTATTCATTTATCATTTTTGGCTAACGGTACCATCGTATTGATCCTCATCAATTATTAATGAAAGTCCATGAGTAATCCAACTTCTGAATAATGAAACTATGTAATATCACTTTTTGCACTTATGACCTAATGAGCAATATCTAGGATATTGGTATTTTTCAAAAAAATAAATCTATTCGTACTTTGTAGACCACTTGCTGATGGATATCCAAAATACTAGAGTCGTTTTGCAGTTAAAGTATAAAGAATATTGGCCAATTTCACCAACAATGAATAACTTTATTGATAGATTAAACTCTTAAGTATCATTCACAATCGGCTTAGTGCAGTGGTAGTGCAGAACTTGGTGCAGTGTAGAAGATTGATACGTTTGATTCCATTGAATGGTTCACAATAAATTAGTGTAGGTGACAGTGGTAGTTGGTAGTATCATTATATTATATACCTACACCAATTTATTGTGAACCATTCAATGGAATCCAACGTATCAATCTTCCACATTGCACCAAGTTCTGCACTACCACTGCACTAAGCCGATTGTGAATGATACTTTATTCATTGAAAACAAAAGACTATTTTACATTGTGTTTGGGACTTTTATTCGACGAATAGAGTTATTCTATAAATGAGAAGTTATTCGACGTTGGTGAAACCGGCCGTATAACGTATAAAACTACTTGTTGAAGAAAAAAGAAAAAATAATGTATGTCTTGGATTCTCAAATGTGTGAAATCCTCAGAATTTCAGCTGTATCAATTCTAGAAAATCTCTGATTAAAAAAGTTGGATAACTGATTACCGTACTTTTCAATTTTATCTAATGGCATTTTAACAAAATCCCCCGCTTTTGCTACATCTGCAAACCACAGGGAATCGCTGGCATCTGAGTCAGGATTTCGCTCTGTAATGTAATTTTCTATCTCTATAGCGAGTCTGTTTTTATAATCATTTTTCTATTTTCGTGCTCCAAACGAGACCACCACCAGTGCGTAAGTTCGGAAGATGATAGGGTAACAAAATATGTCTACCATAACAGTTAAAGGTCTCAAGCTACAAGCGGGACAATCACTGCTGTGCGGGTATTGTAATCGGTCTTCCCAATGGGGAAGTTCCAGCTGTCCTGGAATTCTAGGATTCCCAAGACAATCGGAAAACTCTATAATGCACGGATTTCCAATGAATAACATTACACATATGTAAATGATTGAAATGTGATGTGATATATGTGATGAAATATTATAAATTTTATTTTCAGATTTCCGAAGATTTCAGGTTGATCTGAAGATCTCTGGGTTTGCCAAAAGAAAAACTCGATTCGACCGGAACTCGTTTTGAACCCGCACAGCACTAGTGAGAATGAAATATCACTTGTGCACGAAAAATTGAATTTAGTTTAAACCATATTTCTTATAAAATTATACATTAAGTCTTTGATATTTTGCTTTGGAGTAGGATTTTTAATACTAGGAGGTCACACCTAAGCAGTAAACCCTTGTTCATGCACACACTACAATCTGATAAACTACCTATAACTAGAGACTAGATTGGTGATTTCGAGTATACGTAACAACCTTTTTCAATTGCGCCATGGATGTATTATCTTACCGCGATAATATATTTTTTATAATATCTGAATCTATCTGTTATTTATACCACTTGAACCATCATTTATATAGTGTTAAGTTATAAGTTAAAGTAGCCGAATACTATTTCATACGACTTGATTGTATTTCGGCTTTATTCGCGGCACGAGGACTTCGACGCACTCGTTTCGTACGATATTTTTCTACACAGTGTGCGTAAAATGCAATTTTACTCGAACAAGTATCATCATTATCACGGAAGAGTACCTAATTTAATATTCAAGTCAAACAAGCAAAAGAGGGATAAACGGGTTACAAGGTACAATGGAGATAGAGAGTTACATAGAAAATAAGGTCAATAACAGAGCTCAAACGTAGAAGATACAATTACCTTTTAGTGTCAAGAATTCTGCTTCGTATTTCTTAAGTTTCTTCAAAGTTATTGAACAGGCTAATTTCATCACATATCGAGAAACTTCTTCGTTACGACAACGCTTCGGCAAGTGAACTCTGAAGTATTTTAATATACTCTCAAAGTCTAATTGAAGCAACTCTTTCTTACACAGCTGAAACGAGTTTATCGATATTTAATATACTTACAATTAAAATTAGAAATCGATTCGACACCGTTACAATTCTCGTTTTAATTATGAATTAGCAATATCCTGTTTTAGACATTTATTTTATGTCATGAACCTCCTGAACCGATACATGTATTTGAACTTGAACTATCTGCGTGAAATGCGCGAAATTCGACTTTCCGTGCCTATTTTGCGTGTGCAAAGTGCCCGTTTCTCACACTAGTGCGCAAAGTAGGTAATAACTAAAGCAAATAACGAGTAAAATTCCGATTTTCGCACCGTTTCGATATAAGAGCGAAAAGGCAGCAGCGCGCGTACGAGTGTGAGGGCCCGAACAAGCCCATAGGCGAACCGAAGGTAGCGAGTGAGACGCCTTCACACAAGTATAAGCGATTGCTTCCTTGGGCTCATGTATCGAACACTATTTTTCTTGACACACGCATCTGAAGGTCCTCGTCTGTGTGCCGTCTGTTGGCACGCAAGCATGCTTTAGCCGGACCGGACACAGGACACCGGTAGGTGAACTGATGCGCAAGTCTGCTTTGGGTGCCTATAGACGGTGCGCAAAGGAGGACTTTGGGTGCATGTGTTAGGAAAAACAATATAAGCAACTCGTGCAAGAATTAGTAACTTTGCACAGAGTACTATTGTGATCTCTGAGACAAGAGACGCAAGGGAAATTTACCTAGTTTATGAGAAAAATATACGTACCATCAGAAGGGCAAGAGCAACTTGGAAGAGTGTGTCCAAACCCTGGAGTAAAAATACATCCAAAATATGAAAGACTAGATACAAGGGAAATCTAGCTGTGAATAGAGTTAGAAACCACTGCGCTGCAAACATATGGGTTTCTACACCACGATCACAGAAATGTTTATACAGTTCTGGTAGTTGGTCCTGAAATGAAATGCATTATTTCGTGAGAAGATCTGTATAATAAATTTTGTATTTATTTTCATTCTAATCTGAGAAGTGTTGAAGGGTGAAAACTTGTTTCAATAATTTATTTTTTAAAACGCGGTGCGCAAAACTCGACTCTTCGTGCCTATTTTGTGTGTGGAAAGTGCCCGTTCCTCGTACTAGTGCGTGAAGTATTACTTCATTACTTCGCACACTGGTGCGGGACACGGGTACTTTGCACACGCAAAAGGCACAAAGAGTCGAATTCTTCACACTGTGTTAAAAAATAGTACGAGCAACTAGTGCGCATTGGTGATTCTGGACTCGTGAAATTTCACACTCGTGCCAGAATCGTCAACTTCGCGCACTTGTTGCACAATGTACTATTACGTAATCATAACTATTTATCATAATCGGCTAAAACTGATGTAATAAATTGTGATGAATATGTGACCTCCATAAGTCGATTTAACTGGTAGAACCGCATATGAAGATTGTCGAATCTGTCTTTATACAAATCTCTGAGACCGTAGTCGTACATCAATTTGACTAAAACGCAGAAGGCCTGCTCCTCTGGCATCTGAAAATAAAGTATATAGGTAATATTCGGTTGAGAAGTTGTTTCATGCTGTTTTTCTTCTGGCATTGTAGAAAATAAATGTGTCAAGTATTTTGAATGACAATAATAGACGAGATTATTATCTAAAATTACTCACGTGTAATAGCAAACTGGCGACAAGGAAACTGAGCCCTTGGCAGTAACCGACTTCTTCATCGTGAACGGCGTACGCTTTGCTTATTCTGTAAAGTGAATCCTGTCCCAAACCACCTGTTTCTTTGAAGAAATCGTGGGCTGGAAATGTTCTGTTTATATCTCTAAGTATAACACTCTCGCAGCTGCTTTCCTGTGAGTTGTAAGTAAAAATATAATCAATTAGCTTCTTGAAAGTTTTCTTGAATTATTTCTGGCTTTAGAAAATTGTCATTTTCATTCTTATGAGAAACTGAATTGTTGTTCGTACTTTAGTGATAAGCACTCGATACTTGTCCATCATCTCCTGCGAATTATCACAGTTGCTCAACCTTTGCCAAACCTCTGCTCTAAGCGCCTCGGGAATTCCTAATTTAGTTAATTTTATCAGAAGCTTGGGTCGCTGCTCGTTTACTTGCCACGTGTCTAAGACCTCTGCCCAATTTGCCAACTCGTCTGCAGAACAATCTTTAGAAACCTCGCCTGTACCACTTAACATTGGTTCGTCTCCATCTGTTAATTACAACAAGATTACAGACTACCACACAAGTATAGGGGTAAGACTGATCGAGACGACTGTGAACCATGTGAGAATATATGGAAAAATCATAACACGGAATTAATCACGATAGACGTATAGTTTTTCCTCATTTGGTATTTTTTTTTTTTTTTTTTTCAATTATTTTTAAGGTGTGTATGTACCCCCTTAGATGGATAGATCGATACCTGAATCAAATTCTTCTTTAGGCGTCAAAGTGTCTATGCTTGTAATGGAAGGTGAACGAATTAAGGACGCTAAGTTTAGAGCAAGATTCAATCGATTTCTATCCAACTCTCCTGAAGTTTCTATACTTTGAACTTCGTAATGTACTTCCGATCCATCCCCTGATATTATCTGTAATAGACAAATGATGGTAGGTATTTTTAATTTTATTCACCTATGCGATGGTTGAAACGTGGTAAGTAAGTAGGCATTTATTTTATCTTCATGTTCAGTAGTTCTCACCTCTTTTGAGTTTAGATAAAACTGTTGTACTAAATTTCGCTTGTTAAAATACCAGAATCTCTCATTCTGTGGAAATATTTTAACGGGCGTTTCAATTAAGAATCTCACAGGTTCCCTTATACCACGAATTACAAGATCTACTGCAACTGTCATGAAAATTTCACCCTCCTTTGGTATTTCAATATTCAAACTTTCTAATGCTGGATCGGCTGGATCCCAGAGACCGCATATATTATAGCACTGCTTATCTTGGCCCATGGGACCCATGTTGACCTGCTGATATAAAAGGAGGTTTTTTAGGGAGGAGGTCAATTTTTGATGAATTTTTTAGATGAATTTTCACGAATTTTACGTGCAGAAACGGTCAGAACATGGTAATAACCAAAGATGTACCGGTACATATTTATTCATATTTGGACGCATCGTACAAATTTTTATGAGAGATTTTGTCAAGTTTTAAACGGTAGGAACACTGGATCGCAGGAGGCCGCATTTTGTTGGTTCCCATGATTGTGCCCATTTGACTGATTAGAAAAAAAAAATCCAGGTATATTTTCAATCGATAGATGACCCTTTATAGCCCCTGGCACGGTCACATGAAAAAAATAAAAATTCAACAAAATTGCGACACGATTACAAAAAGTCTGAAATTCGGTATTCTTTTTCATTCTTTTTAAATTCCTACAGACCGTAATATTTCTTTTTATACAGTTCGCCGCGTTAGGGGTTATAGCGAGATATATTTCGAACGGCCGAGCAGAAATTTTAGGTCAATCGGTTCATTGGTTCCTAAGATATCATGGGTACCGACAAAATTGCAGCCTCTGGCGGTCCGCGTCCCTACCGTTAAAAAGTTGACAAAATATCTTATAAAAATTTGTGTTACGAGTCAAATTATCAATAAATATCTACCAAAAGTAGCTTTTTTAATAAGTCTGACCATGTCCGCAGGAAAAATTCCTGAAAATTCATCTAAAACATACAGCAAAATTCAATCTCAATATCTCTTTCTTTCTCAAGCCTTTTCTTAATTTCAATCAGTCTTACCATTTCGAGCAGTCTCATGTCACTGTGTTTCACATTACGACCGGGACTGACTAGTACTCCAAAACACCTTTCTACTTCAAGAGTTACACCTCCTTCTTTACTAGATACTTGCTGGATGCCTAAGCAGACTTGTTTGGCTACGTTACATCTGAATTTAAAGCAATTCCTGTCTTTTGGAACGGTGCTAAATCCCCCTTTACCATCCTCTTCTTTTACCTCCATTGTTACTTCGAATATAAACACACGAGAATTTCCTTTCTCATTGCCGACATTGAAACCGTTGAAGTCACTACCAGTCAATGAACTCGTCATTGAACGGGGGATCCTTTGAAAAGCTTTGGCAAAACACGCGGACACTTGACCCACCTATATAATTCATTTGTTTTCATATTAATATTGAATCAGAGTTTTCGAGTTCTGGAACTAAAAACCTCTTAGAGGTGTACAAAAACAATTTTTTTTTCAAATTGCTGATACGTTGCGATGAAATAATTCATTGACTCAATTGCCGTGTCTCATTTGGTAAGGAAAATAAACTTGATGCACACTTGCCCTCGGTTCAACCACTGATCGATATCCATCAATCAATATACAATATACAATACAATAATAATAATAATAATAATAATAATAATAATAATAATAATAATAATAATAGTAATAATAATAGTAATAAAAATAATATAATAATATACAATTATTGAAGAATATTCCGACTCTGCATTACGTAGTTTTTAGCTACCGATGAAAAAACGGTTGGTGTAGCATACAGGTTGTATCGTTGATCAAATCTTTTCGAAATTTGGAGGCAATATTCTAAATTGATGTGATTCCGGGCCAAACTACCAATATCTAATGAATTTAAATTCCAAGTATGAAAATTTTCATTTTTCACTTCAACGAATTATATTCGATATTACTATACTTATTAAGTAAATTCAACAATTCAAATTACATCAATTATCATAGAATCAGTTATACAGGGGAAGAAACATCTATTTATAACATACATATTATTAACACATCATCAGTACAGGTATTAAGCAGCGCTTACAGATGACATCTTCCACGTCTATATATACTAACCAACTTCTATAAGTGGCACTCGCGAGAAAATTAAAAGCGGTGGTCGCCGCCTTACGAGAAAATATTGAAGTAATGTACAATATGGTTGAGTGAACTAATAAAATTTAACTACACAAAATTTCACCGATACCGAAGAACATATAGTACAATAGTGCATCGTAAAAATGATGATAATTCATTAAAAGGTGCTGAAACCGTAAGACGTACGTTACCCTCCGGCATAATAATGGATATTAAAATACTGAATTTTGGTCTAAATACTACGTGGAATCACACATAGTCCAAATCCGATGTCAAATTATGCCATACACGGCTGGTAAATCATTCTAATTGTGCATATTGCCAAACCGAAGAACATAATTTCCACCATCTGTTCCATAAAATCCTATCCTTATGGGAAACTTTGCCCGAATGTAGCATTACATACCAGAAAGCGTAACCTCATTTCTCTCAGTGTTGGTTTTCGTATATTTTTTTCACCCTTCTTCGTATCATTCTTATGCTCAACGTAAATAATGTACCTAAGTACCTATATATAGGTACATTGTGAGTACCTGTACCTGTACCTAGGTACTATTTATAAAGTACCTTTTACAACACTGGATGCGACCTGTATACTGCAACAACCGCTTTTTCATCCCTAGCTGAGAACTATGTAACGCATAGTCCAAATGTTCTTCAATAATTGTGAATGATAGTACAAAACACTAGTAATCTGCTGTAAAGAAGCTGAGTCAATGAATTATTTCATCGCAGCGTGTCAGCGATTTGAAAAAAAGTTGTTGCTAAGGTGTGTTTACCCGCTTAAGTTAAATGTTGAACAAACAAACTTACAGCTTCTGGTATGTCACAGCGAAAGACATGGCATTGAAAAATAGCTGATTCTAAGGTATCCCCGTGAGACCATGTGAATGCAAAACAAGCCGCGCAAATCCCAGTCGCTTCACCACGTGCATAGAATAATATACGGTGTACCTCGTAATGTGCCATTGCTTGCTGAGTTGCAGCGTCATATAAACTGGAAATGAATTTACGTTTTTTCGTTGATTTTATAGATTTTTTTACCAAATATCAATCTACCTTAAATCCCCTAGGGTGGTAGTTAAATTACATCATACAGTTGGGCAATTCCACCTCAAATCGGCCGAGAAATGACCTCGTATTTTTTAAATCGACTTAAACTTTCTTTACGTGAAATCTACGTCAAAAAAGTAGACTCGTATTTTTTCGTTAATCCAAAAAGTTTTTTTTACGCCAGTTATGAATTATCGAATTTTACTGTGATAGTAGCGCGAGGGCGGCTTGGAGAATTGATATCTCGGGTCCCTTTCACCGTAGAGAGATGTTTAAAAACGCGTTTTAAGGGCGATGAAATACACTTTACGATAAAATTTTTCAACTTTTCAAAAAATTTAGTTTTGTTATTTTTATGGGCCATCAAAATGTTTATCGATTTTTTTCGCAATCTAAGGCCATTTTTAAAATTCTAAAAAATATATGATCGCATTCCTTATTCAATTCTGAAGATGGCGATTTTTTAAAAAAGATGGAGCTATTTTTCTAAGTATTTTTTTTACAACTATTTGTCCGGCGTTGCGTGAGGTTGGCGCGCCGCGGGCCTCGCTACTACCGCGTCGTACGGGGTTCAGCCAATGGCGTGACGCGCGGCTTTCCATACATATGGAATAACGCGGTAGTAGCAAGGCGCGCAGCGCGGCAACCTCACGCAACGCCGGACAAATAATTGTAAAAAAAATACTTAGAAAAATAGCTCCATCTTTTTTAAAAAATCGCCATCTTCAGAATTGAATAAGGAATGCGATCATATCTTTTTAGAATTTTAAAAATGGCCTTAGATTGCGAAAAAAATCGATAAACATTTTGATTGCTCATAAAAATAACAAAACTATATTTTTTGAAAAGTTGAAAAATTTTATCGAAAATTGGCTTTCATCGCCTTTAAAACGCGTTTTTAAACATCTCTCTACGGTGAAGGGGTCCCGAGATATTAATTCTCAAAGCCGCCCTCGCGCTACTTTTACAGTAAAATTCGATAATTCATAACTGGCGTAAAAAAAAACTTTTTGGACCAACAAAAAAATGCGGGTCTACTTTTTTGACGTAGATTTCACGTGAAAAAAGTTTAAGTCGATTCAAAAAATACGAGGTCAAAAAACACCCAAAATTGGCCGATTTGAGGTGGAATTGCCCAGTTGCCTACTAGGGTGCTTCGTTTCGGACGAACCTTTTTTTTTTTCGCTTCATTGACGAAATATTGTTGTATGCACTTGAAAATAAATTCTTCCAAAGCTTGAGCGCTTAATTTCAATTCTAACATCAGACTGTTTAGATTGGAGTTAGAAATGGAATTGAGAGCTCAAACTTTGAGGAAATTTCTTTTCAAGTACTACATACAACAATATTTCGTCAACGAGGCGAAAAAAATGAATGTTGAATTGAATTGAAAGAGTCTGGCAAACTGTTATTTCATCATTATCTAATGATTTTGACAAGCACAGTTATATGCGCATTGTAAAAACTCACACTACGCTGCCTTGAGAACAACTAGGTATAGATACGGATACTTTTATCCCCAAATTTGGTGCTTGTTCGGCATACAATATTCCCATATTTCTTTGAATTTCGCCTTCAGATTTAGGCGCATTAATTGCAGCCGCACCCAAGTAAGTAACGCCATTAAAAATTGTGCACTCTTGTTGGACGTTTGATACTGAAAATATTTCTGTAAGATAAAGGAGAAAAAAAATAAATAAATAAGAAAATTCAATAGATAAAATATGGGATGAAATATAATCTTCATGATTGTCGGCGTAGTTATAGAATTGCCGTTATTCTTACTCATTCGTTTAACGTCAGAACCAGGCAAGAATCAATGAAATCTCACCTTCTTCTACATAGTCATCAGGTTTCATGGGATCTTGTTTTTCCGGAGTAACCATATTAGGAGTAGTTTCATAGAATTTACTCCTACCAACGAATTTAATTTTATCATCATTCTGTTGCCCACCTGTTATACCTTTGATTTCACCTTCGTTTTCCATTTTAGAATCCTCCGTAAGTACCTAACACAATAAAAATATGTAATACAGATAACAATGAGCCTATAACAAGCTCATAGGTATTGATACAGTGAGAAATTAAATTATTTTACAGGATGCCTAGTCTTATATCGTCGCAATTTCAATGGCATGTACTTCACAAAGACAGTCATTTCTATACGTTACACTTTAATGACAAAAAACACAAGGCTCAAGTGTATCAAATATTTCGTAGTAATCAAAAACCGGATAATCAGCGAGTGGTTTACAACGGTTTAATATCTATATAATATGAACTGGCTGCTAGCTACATGAAGATGTAATGTGATTGCGATGAATTTTCTGACTGACGCGTAAATCATTGCCGCAAGTTCATTTATTACAATTATCTGATATCCATATAAGGAAAGTTCTTAGGAATATAGGGTCTCCCCCCCTTCCAAGGAGAAAAACTTCCTTGGAATATAGGAGATAAAGATAAAAATAAAACCATTGATAAATCTGTGGTTGTCAAAGAACAACAGCGTCTAGATACAATATTGTTTTATAATACACCACCTCTGTGTGATTAATATTTTTATTCTAAATAAATGTTGAAAAATAAAAAAAAATATAAATTTCAGTTTGACGATAAAAATGATATGATTAGCTTATAGCAATACTTATTTATATTTATATCAAGCTTATACTTATAGCAAATTGAATTGACGAAGCTCTGTTCTGTTCTCAGTATAAGTTAATTTGATACGATTCAAAGCATAGGCAAATTCATGTGATAAAATTGTATTTTTCTTTAAAGCGTAATTTATTATCAAACGACCTTACCTCCCGCAGATTATTTTGCAGATCTTCCAAATTGCCGTTATTGGCAATTTTCAGGGTGGGCGGTTCTAATGTCTGACGTTGTTTACTAGCACCTTTTTCATTCACAAATTCATACTCGTCACTTGTTGTAACTGATTCCATCGACTTTACGCTCGTACTATCCTCCATAACTATACCTATCAGAACGGTTGTTTATCATTCTTAAAACCTTGTTATTGATATGATTTTTTTAAACCTTGTTCAAAATTTCGAGACAATAGTATAACGATAGAGATAATTGTTACAGTCTCTTTGTTATTATAAATAAAAGCTGAATGATGCATCTTGGCAGCTGCAAGTTATGTCTAATTTAATACGTCGTTAAATTCATTTATTATTGAAGTGAAAATTCTTATCATTTAGAAATTTGTTAAAATCACAACAATATTGGGGATCATTATGTATGAGTGAATACTGAATATACTTGCCTAATATTTCAAATGGCAGATACGTTAAATGATTCGAAACTCATTATACCACGATATGAAAGGCGTGGTAATGATTATCTTTGAGTTTGAATAAAAAAAAAAAAAAACTATTATTACACGCGTTTAGAAACGTCAAAAACTTGAACGAAATGACCGAGGAATAAATAAGTCTGGTAATCAATCCATCGTATTAAGACAAACACGTTTTATGCCTACTGCACTATCCGCGTTTTAATCTCACGCATGCTTGTGCTGCGGTTTATTTAGTCTTTTCATAGGAATTATCTAT
The DNA here is from genome assembly GCA_943736025.1 of Tenthredo mesomela. NCBI lineage: Eukaryota > Metazoa > Arthropoda > Insecta > Hymenoptera > Tenthredinidae > Tenthredo > Tenthredo mesomela. The sequence goes on from OX031022.1 coordinate 8,084,070, forward strand.
TCAAATGATTACATAGTTTAAATCGAAAACAAAAACAATCTGATGTGACAGAAATGGCCGTGTCGCCATTCGGTATATAGAGTAGATGCGTATTCTCCACCGGAAGATGGGAAGATCAAACAAACTACTTTAGTTTATGCCAATTTTCATATACGGACTATATAACTTTGTAATAAGTTTTTTTAAATCCACGGTTATAAACTTTTTGGATAATTCGATATGTCGGATAATATTTTCATGTTAATTTTCGGATCAAATTTCATCCATACAATTTCTCTATCGCTCCTCGTCGACTTCGCGGCAGTTCCGAAATATGAAATAGTATCGTATTACAATTTTTCAAGTATTATTGCAGACGATTTCTTATTATTGTAAAAAAAAATTATTAACAAAAAAATTGCACTAATATACCATAGCGTGGATATGGAATCAGCTGTATACTTCGTGTATACTACTGTATTCGACATAAATTCATTTCAATCACTCAATACCCAGACAGCATCAAAGTTCAAAAGATATCCATAGCACATCCATAGGACGTCGGTATGTTCATAGGACATCCATAGGACATATTTTGAAGTTTGATGCTGTCTGGGTAGTCAATGCTGCCTATTTATTTTATCCCATATAATATTACGAATTTCGACAGCTACCTTAGTAATCATATGAAATAGTATATTGTGATACAAGTGCAGAAGGTAGGCAATATCCGTGATCCGACGAGTGTCGTTTGCTGGACGAGCCGCGAGGGCGGAGGGCGAGTGCCGTAATGGTGCCGTCCCATGTAGGCCCGGATCGCCGGAATCCGGAATCACGGAACGGAACGCAGACGAAATCTAGTGGATTTCCGAATCCGTTCCGGGTCTTGAAAAACCCTGCCGTCCCATGTACCAAAACTGCACGGAACGACGGAACGGAGCCGATCCATATTTGTGCTATTCGGCTTTATTTGTCTGTTTAGATACAATTTTTGTATCAATATGTGTAATTTATTCAATTAGCTTCTATGTAGGATCAAATTTTGTAACTATAATTGATTATTTCATCAAATAAAAGTTGACGTTCCGGCATTCCGTTCCGGAATTTTGGTACATGGGACGCAGGGAAAGGCAAATAGACGGAACGGAACACGGAACTTGTGTATACTTCTACATGAACATAACCCTGCAAATTGTAGAAAGACGCGTGTGTAGATCATAGAGATATAAGAATAGAGTACGGGAGTTAGCGGAACGCCCGTAAGTGGCAGCGATATCGGAATAGAAAGAGAGACAAGCACTACGGGGTCGTCTGGTCCTTGTTTACTGACGCATGCGTAGTGAGCGACTGTATGAACGCAGCACTGAACGTAGGTTATGTTCCTGTCAACTTGTCCACATAAACGCACAGCGCATGCGTCATTAAACAAGGACCAAACGACCCCGTAGTTCTGGTCTCTCTTTCTATTCCGATATCGCCATTTCGGCTGACTCCCGTACTCTATTCTTATATCTCTATGGTGTAGATACAAATTTGATCATGGATCCTCAAATGTGTCTATTAATGATGATTCGGTTATTCAAGACTTCCAAAAGTGCATCAATTTCTCAAAGCAAAATTATTTACGACTATAATTTGCAAATACCGGACGGATCCACCATTCCGTAAAAATACAACGGAATGAAATTAGCGGAACGCGGATTCTAGTGACTTTTCCGTCCATTCCGTTCCGTGATTCCGGATTCCGGTGATGCGGGCCTACATGGGACGGCACCATAAGACACGAGATAGATATTGACTATCCGCACTTGTATCACACGATATTTTATGTGTCATAGGCCGTAAAACCGCGATTTTAATCTCGCTTCGCTCGGTTTAAACGCGGTTTTTGGCCTGGACACATAAAATTCTGTATACCGTACGGCCCAAAAAGTATTTTCTGACGAATTTCATCATAATCCTCGCCTTCGGCTCGGATTATAAACTCAAATTCGTCGGAAAATACTTAATCGGCCTAGTGACATAAAGTACTATTTTCTAACTCCCTGCGGAAAAGTTCGATTTGAGAGACAGATTCATTAATCGATGACTACGTTTCCACCAGAGGGTCAGAGTCGGGTTAGGTTCAAATTCGAGCCAATGAGAAATAAGATTTGAAAAGACTACAGTAATTTCTTTTTAAATCTCATTTCTCATTGGCTCAAGTTTGAACCTAACCCGATTCTGACCCTCCGGTGGAAACGTAGTCAATATGACTACGGCCGTGTTCGGGGAGTGCGCTTAAAGCGCTGAAAATCTAGAGAGAGAGCGACGGAGCTCGGGGAAATCAAGAAGTGTGACAGAGACACAAGATTACTGACAGCGCTTCCAGCAAATAACGGAACACGGCCACAGTCAGTGACGTCATATGATGCTTTGGAGTGCGCGACAAAACCACGCTGAGGATCAATGGACCTATAAAATATAGGGACGGAACACAAGGTCCTATCTTAGGCGAAGGGGCGGTCTTGGTATATCGGGAGAGGCGAAGTAACCCCACTCCATCGGGGGGAGTCTACGGATTGGCGGAGCGCATTACGCGCATACTACCGCCGAAACTCATCGACAAATCACCAAGCACCCCCCGAAGGAGTGGGGAGCGCATGCGTAGTTCATGTCACCCCCCTTACCTACGTGCGATAGACAAGGGGGGGGTTTGTGCTTTGTCCCTATATTTTATAGGTCCATGTGAGGATCCCGACACGACAAGCTTTACGTAGGTGGCAGCACCGATTCTGAAACTTAACCACTGAAATATAATAATACTGGAACGCGCGCTGACGGCTTTGGCCCGTATAGAGAGAGATAGCTCCGAAGCGGCGCTGGTAGTATCTCCGTCTATGTTGGTACAGCCCCGTCCAAAACTTTAATTTAACAATACGTGAGTGAGGGAAGAATCGCCTGAATGCAGGAACTGACACACAATTATTGCAGATGCTGTACGATACTTCATGTGCGCAGACGCGACTCAGTAAGACAATGACAAAAATACTACTAGCGAACTATCTCTCTCTATACGCTGCTTCTAATAGTACAGAATGGTCGGCGCGCATTCCAGTATTATTATATTTCAGTGAACTTAACATTGGATTGAAATGACAGCTACACACGCGCGATGAATTTATACGAAATGTTTTTCACGTCTAATAGCTATCAGCCATTTCTTTTCAAATTCTTCATCCTCGGGAATTTATGTGCACTTATTGTCTTGCACATGGTCCCTGCCTCAGTAGCGTCCCTATTTTTTAACAAATCAGCGTGTTTTTGTCGCGCGACAATTGTCGCAGTCGCGTGCATGAAATAGTACCTTAACAGTAAAAAAAGAATAAAATAAAATTTCGAGAGTCGATGAGATCTCGATCACTATTCACAACATTGGCTTCGACCGATCGTCTCTCGAAATTCAAAAATAGTGGTTGGATCCGTGGCAGACATTAGACGGTTATAGAATAATTTTCGGAACTGAAAGTTTTGAAGGATACGAGCAAAAACTAACCATTTGCAAATAATGAATCCGTGTATTTTAACATTGTTTGTTTTATTCGTCTACATGACTTGTATAGTGTGCAAGACACAAGCACAATTCGGAGACACCGATACCGGTAAATTCACTTTCTCATAACCTATCTTTTTATGTATACACATTACACGCTAGGGTGCTCCTCGATTCGGTCGTTTCCAAATTTCAATGCTCCCATGAGCCAAAACGTCTTTAAGTATATACAAAACCCGCAGTTTCAGCCAAAAAGTTCATTGCTTTTTTTGCGTGAGGCACGATCGTACAGTGCTAGTTGGTTTGAATATAGTATTCATAAATCAGTGGTGTGGTTTGTCCCCCTTGCCTGCATCAACTGTTCATGTTGGTTTTATAATTGAAAAAAATCCCAAAAAATTCTCAACATTTTCATTCGAAGCCAGTTGACTGTATTCCAAGTCTTGCTATTGTATCTTTAAAATTAATGGAGTTTTCAAACCAAAAGTGGGATCGGGTCGCCACGGTCACTTGTACATCTTCGGAATGGAAACAGTATTCTGTGCAAATTTCATCAGAATCGGTTTATCGGCTTGACTGTGATCTTGTTACCACGCAATCGGGGTCCACATACATCCACTCTTGAAAATGCTCGAAAACGACTTCTCAGGTGCCAAGACGTGCTGCCTATAAGGTTTGAGCATTCTTTTTCGATCTGGCTTTTTTTGCCATGGTGAATCACTCCGTCTTTATAGATTCTGCCTGAAAAAGAAACTAAGACCCTAGGTTCCTATCTAAATTCTAAGTGCTAAAGGCCCCAAAGCCTTTGAACTTTTGTGTTATTTTTTACTCTCTATCGCATTATTGCTTCAAATAATCCAAAGCTCCTCAGACTTCTTACCTTACCGTATTAGGTATCCGTGAGCACATAGGAACAGTTTTTTGAACTACATAATATTTATTTATCACAATTTTGAGAATTTTCATGAAATATCTACTACTCCAGGTAAGGAGTGTGACCAAGCCTGAGATTTTTCGTGTTTTATTGAAATGGAAAAGTTCTTTGGCATTGGGGTTTTGGCTCAATTTCTTCTGATCTCTTCTGTATAGTATACGATAAAATGAAGGAACACCCTAATACACACACAACATCAGAATCATCATTAATTTGATTAATTGATAAATATTTTCAGTCAATTGGATCGACGATGGTTATAAAATGGAAAAGCACGTTATAGGATTACACATTTATTGTTACAAAGGAAGACCAAAGTATTTAATTCATATATGGCAAACTGTGTTGGTGAGATATATGTACTATATTTACCTATATTTACATGTAATTGTATAATATTTGAATAACATTTCTTAATGTTGACGCATGAGAAGATGTGGGTGAAAATTTAATTACAGCATAAAAAAAGCACATTCAAAATGTTGACAATTTGATACACTGATATCAAATACTCTTAAGAACACATATTGTATCTGACTCTGGCGCCCCCGCAGTCTTCTGTCCCCTTTTATTCTTCATGATTACATAGAGAAGAAACACGACGCTGTAGTTGGCCGCAGGTTTCAGCCGCCACTTGCGCGAAACCCAGGAACGAACAGGGGCGTGGGACCCCTGCCCGAAAAATTTTAATTCTCGCATTCCGGCACACCTGTGGTGGGTTCAATGTTTGAGTCAACATTATGATTCGTGACGATTTGTGATAGATAAAAAAAGAATCATCATAACTGGCGGCTGAAACCTGCGGCCAACTACAGCGTCGTACAAGAAACGAGACAGAAGACTGCAGGGACGACAGAATCAGATACACTATGTGAACATACAAAATTTTATCTAGATGAATCTAGACGTAAGTGGAGAGCCTTATAGTCAGTACGAAGGAAATTCACCTGCTGAAGTGGTGAAAAAATTTGAGGAACATCGGTCTGCTTGGAGTATAAATTTATTTAGTACAAAAAAAAAAGATATCAAATTAAACCCGTTTCAGCAAACATGTGTCGGCATTGAGACCAGACATTCGTATAAAATAACATTGAAACTGATTGGTAAGTATATTGTAATTAATTCAAATTGGATACTCGACAGACTCAAATCATTCTTCCCAATTTATTTATTACAAAAATTTAACATCTTTCTTATATGATGAAAGATTTTTTTCTTTCCCCTCACAAGGGGGGAGATCCATTTTTGCTGGAAATTTTTTAGATGAATTTTCACGAATTTTTTGTGCAGACACGGTCAGACTTATTACAAAGCGACTTTCGGTACATATTTATTGAGATTTGGACTCGTTACACAAATTTTTATAAGAGATTTTGTCAAATTTTAAATGGTAGGACGCTGGACTGCAAGAGGCTGCAATTTTGTCGGTGCCTATGATTGCGCCCGTTTGACTGATTTGAAAAATAAAATCCAGGTATATTTTTAATCGACAGATGACCCTTCATAGTCCCTAGCTCGATCGCATGAAAAAAAAAAAATTTAACAAAATTGCGATACGATCACGAAAAGTCTCAAATTCGGTATTCTTGTCATTCTTATTGAATTCCTACCGTAATTTTTCTTTTTAGACATTTTTCTGCGGTCGGGGCTATAGCGAGATGTGTTCCAAACGGAGAATCAAAAAATTTTAGGTCAATCGGTTCATTGGTTCCTAAGATATCATGGGCACAGACGAAATTTCAGCGTCTTGCGGTCTAGCGTCGCTACCGTTTAAAACTTGACAAAATATCTTATAAAAATTTGTGTCCAACCCTATTTTGCACGAAAAATTCCTGAAAATTTATCTAAAAAATTCAGCAAAAATGAATCTCTCTCCTTAAGTGTGACTTGTGAGATAACTAATAACATTAATTAATAATCATAAATTTATTTTCATATCAGGAATTGATTTCTGGAAAGTTACACTTCTTATACTGGGAATAATAATATTTTTATTTGCAAAAAGACTGAGCTCTGATCCAATATTCTATTACATATGTGGCATCACGCTAGGAGTAACAACTTCATTAATGGTGCTTATATACCTTGTGAGCAGATTACTTCCGAAAGTGAGTAGGACCTGAGAAATGACAATAAGTTGAATAGAATTTGTTTCATTATTTCGTTTTGAACAGTTTCAAGGAATTATGGAATATGTAGGTACAGTTGGCGTCGAAACAATGAGATAGACCAAAACCTGGTTCATTCATTTCCATGACCTCGAAAGTATAAATATTCATAATCAAGTGATGATTATTGAAAATACTAACAAAAAAAAAAAAAAATGCAAAATAGTGAAAAAAAAAAGAAGTTCGCAACAACACATCCTACAGAATGGTTGAATTTCTTTATTTTTCTTAAAATTCTGATTATGATAAGTAGCTGCGAAAACATGAATTTTTTTGTTTTTTTCAATTCATCATCAAAAATTTTCAAGCTTCGCAACTTCCAGAGTTCTTTTGAATTTTCAAACATCCTTTACAGATCTCCCAAGGTCCATTTAGATCTAGTTTTTCCCCAAATTCAGATCTAACTATAGCAAATTGGATCAAATTGAATCAAATTGAATCAAATTTACTACTGAACATTAAGGTTGTTATCGTGTAAATTTTTTCTTCGACATTTTTGTTCAATTTTTTTATCGTAAATAGCTCCAATAATTAACTAGAGAATAAGCCCAGAATGATCGCGATTGACCATCTCAAACCTGAGATAAAAATTTTTGCACTTTTTCGAAATTAACATGTGTAGGTGGTTCTTCCACAGAGGGCCGAATTTCATAGGTGCTTTAGTTGGGCCCCGTTAAAGATGATTAAATTTACATATTTTTAATTTTAAACAAAGCCATAATGCCCTAATGACATAATGATGTTTTAATCGGACGGAGCTCTCTGATGTAAGCTATGGACTGACGTGTCGTGGTGTCGCTAAACGTCTCAATTCCGTCAAATCTTGACGTAAAATTGAAATTCTATCACTTCAACTCTGAATATTTTGTCGCAGACTCCGATAACATGCTATTTTCTTGCCATTTACAAAATCCTCATAATGCATACTATATACAACTCGTTTTTCGAAAAGATTTCTAATATTTACGTATAACAAATATCTCATTAAAAAAATCGTTCGTAATGGGATTCCGCCATAAGGTTATGTGCTAAGTATTGGAAATCTAAGGTCAGTTTTTTGTATTATTTCGCGTCACTAATGCCATAAGGTCGTAAGCGCCAAAAAATTATTTTTTTTTCGGATATGCCCAAACGATGTTATATGGCACGAAAAAGATTTTGCCACCAAAAAAAAAAAAACGAAATTTCTTTAGTGACGCGATTTGCTCGATAACCCCCTGTCAAATTTTATAGAAGTATTATTAGGTACTTCAACTATAACACAGTGGAAAATTAGAATCTTCTGCAATATTTCGATACGTGGAAGGCCCACCTTAAATGCAGATTTGCCGGTTTTAATTATTAAAAAACAAACAATTCGACATTTTTCGATTAAAAAAAAAAATGTTTATTGAGTGGTGACTCTATCGTTCGTATCCTATTAATTTATACTTTGTGAGAATTTATCGAACAAGATGAACCAATTTAAAAAAAAATTAAGTCTTCTAACTGAGGAAAGATTCTTCCTCTGCATAGAGCGTGGAAGACCCAGAAAGACCGAAGAAAACTGAGAGTGCATTATAATTCTTTTTTCAAGTGAAAGTTTCTCGTCCGATAAATTCTCATATAGTATGAATTAATAGGATACAAACGATAGAGTCACTACTCAATAAACACCTGCCTGTGGACTAAGAGGCCAATTTATTACAATAACCCAAAATTCAAGTAAAGATTCTTTCGATCGTTCAGTGGTCTTATTGGACAAGGCGCTACATTACAGTACAAATGCCAAGGTCCCGGTTCAAACCCGGGCTGAAGGAATTTTTACTTGAAAGAATAATTATGATGCACTTTCAGTTTTTTTCGGTCTTTCTGGGGATTGCACGCTCTATGCAGGGAAAGAATCTTTCCTCAGACGGAAGACTTGATTTAAAAAAAAATTTGGTTCGTCTCGTCCGATAAATTCTCATGTAGAATGAAAAAAACGGAAAAAAAAAAAATGGTAATTTTGTGTTGTAACCCAGGTCTTTTGTTTAGCGTGATACCAGCCCAAAGCGTTGAAAATTTTACGTGTCACTATCTCGGGCCAACAACCTTAATCTCTGTCTCATTGTCATCATCAAAGATTGATAAACCAGATTTTCGTTAGTATGATTGCTTAGATGCCGATCGTACTTGCGATGCTTTCTTATTGAATATCAATTATCAACGAAAAAAAATACTTTACCTCTGTATTTGATTATTCCTAACTCGTATACTGCACATGTGATTTAAACAGGGAAAAACTATGTATTTACTAGCAGCTGGAGGATGGACAGTGAGCATTTACCTCGGACAATTATTATGGGAAAATGCTCAGGTGATTGCAATGCAATATCGATCATACGTGATTTGGTATATAGTAATCACTTCTCTGATTAGCTTCATAGTTTGCTACAGAATGGGTCCCGTCACCAACAAACGTACAAAGCATATCATCCAATGGTTTCTTCAGGTGACCGTCAGAATATATTATTAGAAACTACCTACATTGAAGATTACATTAATTGAGTCAATTGTAGGGAGTATTTCGCGCCAAATGTACGGGCCTCAGGCCTCACCCCTTTCGATTTTCTTATTAATTTTGTTTAAAATAGGAGACCATTAGAGAAGATGTTTGGGATGGTTTTCAGAATTGGCCGTGCTCGTTTCAACGTTTCCTATACTGCTAGTGTCGATTTTTAAACTTTGTGATACATTAATTGAAGCAGGAGCAAAGATGGAATCTTGGTAATTATTAGGATGGTCGTTAAATTCTAACACATACTTGCCACCCCTGGAATCGATAGATAAGGACAATAAAACATTGTCGAAATTTCCCCCAGATTTCCAGCTTGATTAGAAATGGTGCCGAAATCAATTTAAAATTAAAAAACGTTGAAAGCAAAAGAAAAAAATAGAAAAATTGTTTTTCTCAATTTTCAAGTAAAAGACAAAGAAACTATTGTTTGATTCAGTAAAATCATATGATGAATCCAAAAGAGTGAATGACTCAATACTATTGTCACTATTGACTCAATATTATTGCCACTATTGACTCAATATTATTGTCACTATTGACTCAATATTATTGTCACTATTGACTTAATATTATTACAGTCTGGCTTCTCAATAAGAGCGCTACGACTCCTCGATTTTTCTCGTCTGTATACTCTCTTAAAAGAAATCAGTGGGAAATCAGTGGAATTTCACTGATTTACCAATGGATCTCACTGATTGCCCAGTGAAATCTTACTGATTCAACCAGTAAACATAGAAGTGGGGATAATTCACTGATTCAACCATTGAATTCCACTGATTGAACCAGTCAGAACCATGGACCTATAAAATATAGGGACGGAGCACAAGGTCCTATCTTAGGCGAGGGGGTGGTCTTGGTATATCGGGAGAGGCGAAGTAACCCCACTCCATCGGTGGGAGTCTACGGATTGGCGGAGCGCATTACGCGCATACTACCGCCGAAACTCATCGACAAATCACCAAGCTCCCACCGAAGGAGTGGGGAGCGCATGCGTAGTTCATGTCACCCCCCTTACGAACGTGCGATAGACAAGGGGGGTTTGTGCTCCGTCCCTATATTTTATAGGTCCATGGTCAGAACCACTCAGAACATAACCAATATAATTATACTTACGCGCATGCGCGCGCACAGCTGATCGAGGTTCACTGGTTAACTCAGTGAGCCCGGACTCACTGGTTGAATCAGTGAAATTCCACTGATTTCTTTTAAGAGAGTAGCGTGTAAAGGTTTGTTTCATACGTGTAATTCATGGGTACACCGAACGCTCTTATTGGCCTGATATTCAGAGGCCTTGAAATGAATCCGGTGGCATTCAAAACAAGCACGGTAGTGGGGGTACTGCTCGGTCACGAATTAGGGGAAGCGCTCTTATTGAGAACCCTCTTATTGAGAAGCCCGACTGTAGCACTATTGAGTCAATAGTATTATCACTATTGACTCAGTAGTATTGAGTTATTTAGTATTTTTGCATCATCATATGATTTTACTGAATCCAACAATAGTTTTCTTCTCTTTCACTCGAAATTGAGAAAAACAATTTTCTATGGTTTGAATTTTTGTTTTTTAATTTTTTCAATTACAAATTGATTTCAGCATCCTCTCCAATCGAGCTAGAAATCTGGGGAAAATTCAGACACTGTTATTCGTCATTATCTATCGATTCCAGAGGTGGAAAGTATATGTTAGAAATTAACGACAACCCTAGTAATTATAGCTATTGTTTTGAAGCTTGTTCCTCAGGCTCTTCATACAATATGTCATCTATAATCGAGAGGGGTGAGGCCGGAGGCCCGTATATATACTTCAACCAAAATGCCCCACATAAATTCAAATAAAGAACTCTCTGTATTATGTAACACTAAAATTTTATGAAATCCTTTTTAAAAATTGCAGGGTTCAAGTTTTGTAATGATATACTGGAGCAGTTACTTTGACGAAGCTGCTGTTGGGATTTGCATATTACTAGTCCTTGGATACAACTTTCCACATTCTTTGGTACGCCGAGGCAAATCTTATTGGTAAGTTCACTTGGTTTAAAAGAAAAAAACAAACGCTATAAAGTCTTGTAGAAATTTGATCAAACATTCGTCAAGACAGTCAGACTCATTTTCAATCTACAGACATATAACTTCGTGTTTTCTGTTTTGTTTTTTTTTTAGACCGAGCTTATTCTGGTTGGATTAATGAATGATATTATGGATTTATGAGATTTAAATAGAAAATTATTATCAACATTAAAATTTGTGTTCTTTCAATAAAACGCGATTAGAAAACGAAACTGTCCTTTTTTTTATTATTGATAGTCATTTGCCACCAGATTTATGGAAAATTCAACAACCTTCTCTAGTAGTGAGATAGTCATGAATTAATACTTTTATTCAAACATAACACCTATTTCTTCTCTTTTAATAAATCGCTTATCAGGCGAGCAAGATTTCCTAAACGTCGAAGACTGCTGACTGAGGATGAGTATCATGAAGAGGGCGTTCGAGAAACTGAAAAGGCACTGAGTACTCTGCGGGAGTATTGCTCCAGTCCTGACTGCAATCAGTGGAAAACAATTCTGAGACTAAAAGATCCAATCAGGTTTTTTTTTTTCTTCATTGCTTTATTTATAGTAGGACCGCGAACGTAGAAATATCCGAACAAAGCTGCATTCAATGAAAAAAGTATGAAACTCGGTACGATGTTGAAATAGGTCCCAAAGAAGCGTTTTCGAAGCAGGGCCAAATCACAATGGCGACCAATTTAAAAATGGCGGCTTTTAAGTAAAAATTGGAAAAATAGTGTTATTTAATGAATGAAATATCTGATTTTGAAAATGCTAGTATACATATTTTTGGTATTTCCATTAAATGATCTCTTGAAAAAAGTTTTTGGTTCTTTTCTGTTGAAAAACATCATTTCCTCTCTTTATCATTATATTGAATATTCTCAGTAAATAGTTTTTTCCGTGGGAATTTACTTATATAATTTATTTTACAATATTTTTTTTTTTCATTTTTTTTTTTTTTTAAGTCCTATCAAAATATTAATGAAACGAAAATTCATTCCCAAAACACATTGTTCCGTTGACTCTGAAAGAAAACTTGTGTCAAAAAATACTTATCTTGATGCCGAACTATTAACTACTGTTTTTCTTCTCTACTCTGAGGAACAAGATCCATTCATTCGTATTGACCGCATTGTCGAAAATTTCGAAAATACACACCCATACATTGTTGTGTGACTCAGTTGAATGATCAGTTCTGTTAAAAAAAATGGCTTTTGCATTGATGGTTTAGAAGATACAGCTATTTTTGTGTTTTCAACCTAAAAGCCGCCATTTTGAAATCGGTCGACATTGTCATTTGGCCCTGCTTCGAATTAGGTTCTTTAGGATCTAATCTAACATCCTACCTAATTTTATACTTTTTTCACTAAGTGCAGCTTTTTTTAGGCTTGCGGCACTACTATTAGTACTCAATTCGGACTATTAAGGTGAAGTGAAACGTTTGTCAGAACCTCGAAAACGGGAATCGTGAATTCTCCGAAACTACTGAATCAATCGCGATGAAACTTTGAGGGATTACACATAATTGTGGCAGAAAGTGGCTGATTATTTCACTTTTCCAAAATTTGACAAAAATTTTTACAGATTGACGTACCGACCACATAAATCGCGAGATTATTCACTGTTGCCGTAGATAATCGCATTTTCCCGATAATTAGCCACTCCGCAATTAAAAACCACACACTTTGAGCCTAATCCCATGTCATTTAATGGAGAAATGGCTGAGAATTGACGATTCTCCGTTACTCATAACTAAAAAACCGACATTCAGTTGAGATCACAACCCGTATCGACATTTAGTAGAGATCACAACCTGTATCGAAATTGCAGCCAGTATACTTGCAAATAATCTAGCGGTGGACAGAGGTACCAAACGTTCGGTAGTTCTGTTTTACCGCGGTGCAAGGCACCCGGCCGTGGCCTTGAAACGTTTCACTTCACCTTAATACGAGACTGTTATCTATAAAGCTGGTCATTATTTTTGATCCATTATGTGTAAAATTCTAATGCACTTGAATATATCATTATAATTATTAATTTTTGTTTTTTACATTGACATTGTTCAAGAAGTAGCGATGGTACGATAAGAATTGTATGAAACCAGAATTTCGAATTGAATTATAGGTTTGCTAACTTTATGGAAGGCTTTTCACATCTGGCAGACAACGAGGTATTGCAGTATGAGACTGAGACCACATGCCTGTTGGAAGAATGCGAGTATACCGACGACGAAGATGGTTTACCACTCACTGATTCAGACTGAAATTCAATATCAGTACGAGGACAATGAAGATTTTTATATGATATAACTACGTAAGAAGTGTTGCTTTGAGTTCCGTTGAGCGTGCCAAAAGTAAATCAATTCTCTACGATTAGTCGGAATTAAAGAATTGCGGTGAATTCGAAGCAATTTCTATTACATTGTTCTAAAAATAAGAGGGTGTGCGATCAATCGTATGGTGCCAAGTACTTTTTATACAACTATAAGTACTGGGATTATTTATACGAGAGTAAACTTTTGTCTTCAACTTGTCTTAAAAATCTGAAAGCATCAACATTATCGAATAGTCAAGTTCAAAGAGGAATAAGGGGGGCAGTAAATGGTCTTATTGTAATGAAAATCAGAGTTCTTCGAATGTAATCATGAAATTGAACGAAATATAGGTACATATATTTTTTAAATGTTTTAATCTGTGAGAAGTATCACCTAATCTCCTTTTACACTATATACATGTAGATGTATGCAGAGTAGGGTGTCCGTTATTTCCCGAATTGACTTTTTCTACTTGAGTATGGGCCAAATCATTAGTTTAGAGTCTAAAAAGAATTATGCTTTGTTTTTTTTTTTTTTTTTTTTTTTTTAAGTGCCATTAACCCCAGCCTGTAGGACGATACTTGTCCCATTTGATTAACATGGGATTTTTGCCCTTTTTAGACTTTACATAATTTTTTTTTCGCTTAGTACTTTCATTACCTCATCAAATATTGTTGATTCTACTACTGTGGTGACCTCTTTGGATGGACATATTTTTATATTGATGGAAAAAAAAATGTTGAGTTTTGAAGCGGTAGAATTTTTTTTTTTACCATATTGTCTAATATCTTTCGAATATTTTTCAATTCAAACAAATAGCATTGAAAAGTCAATAAATTCAAAAATATTCGAAAATATTCGAAATTTACTGAAAAATACAGTAAAAATAAATTTAAAAAAAAACATCAAAACTTATGAAAACTTTTTTTTTCACCAATATAAAAACATGTCCATCCAAAGAGGTCAGAACAGTAGTAGAATCAACAATATTTGATGAGGTAATGAAAGTAGTAAAGCGAAAAAAAAATTAAAGTCTAAAAAGGGCAAAAATCCCACTTTAATCAAATGGGACAAGTATTGTCCTACAGGCAGGGGTTAATATCACTTAAAAAAAAAAAAAAAAAAAAAAAAAATAGCATCATTGTTTTTAGGCTCTAAACTAATGATTTGGCCCATACCCAAGTAGGAAAGGTCAATTCGGGAAATACCGGATACCCTAATGGAGAGTCTTCTCTCCCCACTACGCTGTACCGCTTAAGGAGGCTCTCCTGTTTCTGTTCACTATCTAGAGCGAAGAGACGTGGACATGAATAAAGAACCCATTCTTCAACCCGTGTATTATCTTATTGATTTGCCTTCTAATATCCCAACCGGTAATGGAACCAGCACGATTCCACCGCGCGAGTGACAAGTGAAAAATTAAGTGTTAAAAATAAAAACTGTGTTTGAAGGCAACGCGAGTGTTGAGTAGGTGAGAGAACAAAGGCCGAAGAGAAGCGGAGACGCGAACTGATAATGGCAAGCCAAAGTGATGAGGAAAATGATCTGATCAATGATCCTAGTAAGGATCAGCGTAAGTAAATAAAAAGTTGGAGAAAAGAGAGAGATGTGTGAACAAAATTCCTTGGAGATGTGGAAGCGAATTTTTGTTCGATGAGTTAAGTACGTACATCATCAAATAAAATCCCGGGTATTTGACTTAATCAAATATTAGTCACTTCCTTCGGTTTTAATGAGAAAACAGGAATAGATGAATTGATTAAGAAAAAGATAAAAGTAAAAATTGAGATGTGGAAAGAATAAGACGAGACGAGTTTGAAAATGTTGAGCGCGGCAACCGCGCAACGAGATGGGCACGTGCACGGATGATTTGGCGGCGCGGGGTGGCATGTGTATGCACAGTAAGAGAGAGATGAGATGCATAAGTATACTGTGTGTATGCGCAAAAGAAAAGAGATGAGAAATAGTCAAGCAGCGAGATATACGATATATTGTAAACATGTGATGCCACACAACGTGCCGGCCGTTTTGAAATGCGTGTGCCCCCACTCCAAAGCTGGAGGTATCTAGATACAAGCATCTAAGATACAGTATCTAGATTCATTTTGTATCTAAACAATGTATGACGGTGCGCGACACACGACGATTAGCGTTAGTCGAGCCATAGCGGTCGCTACGTCTCATCAAGACAATACGATTTCGCCAGTCAGCCAGAGCGGCGGCTGAGCATTAGACTCATTATTCAGAATTTCTCGATCTATCTACACTCAGCAACAAAATTAACGGCGCACCTGGCACTCGGCGAAATAATGCCGATTTTCAAAATGCTGTAACTCAATGAAAAATTATCGAAAAAAATCATTCAGGGACGCATTTTGAAGGTTGAAACTTCAGCTTCAATATGGTTTTTGAAAATGAAAACGCCAGAAAAAACAAGTTTTTCAAAGTTCTTTACGGGGCGTTAAAATGATTACAGAGAACTTTCAAGACAGCCATTTTGTAGCCTGAAATCTCCTCTTCAAAATGGTTTCTAGAAATTTGTCGACCGAATTTTTGTCACCGAGTTATTCAACTTTTCGTGAAGCAATGTCAACAAGGGCAGGATCGACGGGTAGGCGTAGAATGATTTGGGGTTATCCAGGATGCACCGCGAGAAGGTACAGTCTACCATGCATCCCGTGTGTGTGTGCGTGAGTGTAGCTAAAGCAGCAGTAGAATCATTTATTTCAAACAAATCTTCAATTCGTATAAATATTAAAGCAATTTTATATCGTAGAGAAATCAAGCAAACAAACAACTTCAAATCACAAAACTCATAAGAAAGACAAAAGATCTATTGGCTAAAATTGCATTAGAATCGAAACTCAAATCAAATCAAATGAAGCAAAAAGCAACAAACAAACGCACATAGAATTAAGGTTAGGTTAAGGTAAATTAAGTAGAATTAGGTTCTTTTCAAATTGATTATTATAAAATTCAGCAACCACTTTCAAGGTTTAAATTTGTTACAATTGAAATAAAATTCAATATCATGGCTCAAAGTCATTAATAATTAGCAAAGCTTAGGAATCTGTTCTTTATTTTCCATCTTCCTCGTTTTGCATCATTTAATCTTTTCATCGTTATTAGCTAGAAAACAGCTTCGGTGTTGAAGATTTTGTAGCTACGATAGTGTTCAAGCATTATCCTAGTCTGGAAAACTTCGACATCCCAAGTCTGTAAAACACAGCTTCGGCGCGTCTGACCGAACAGCTACGATAATACCAAAAGTGTTATCCTAGTCTAGCAGGTTGGACAAGTCCCAAGTCTGTAGGGAGTCAGCTCTGTTAGAGTAAAATCTATCCGAGTCTGCATTAGGGTATATAAGGGTTTTTCAACTTTCACCCAAGAGGAGCTCCAAAACATCACACCCGTGACAAAGAATTCACGCGGACTAGCTTAATTCCTCTGGCCTTCCGCTGGAGGAACATAAGCATAGAAGGTTACAATACAATTGCTAGTTTCAATCTGGCCATACTTGTTGTTCGGTCAACCAGGTTCGAGACACAGCTCCAGGTATAAAACAATAAAGCGAATCTCAGTCATGAAATGATTTGATTTTACAGATAAGAGTACAATGGATGCGGAAGAGTGGAGAGTATTGACAGAGTGGACTGAGAAACAAAAGGGAAAGGGTCCCTGGTTAGTTTTACCTGGAGATAACGGCCGTCAGGAAAATACTGAGAATCTGACCAAAGAAGATGAGGAAAAATTACTTAAAGGAGATGAGAATAGACGCGGAGATGAGAATAGCAGAGATGAGGAAAAGAGAGATACGGAGAGACGAGAAAATGAGATGCGAGAGAATGTGACAATCCTTAAGGATCAGGTTCTTGGAGGTAAAAACTTACCATCCATTATAGCCGTACAAGCGGTTAATTTGGATTGGAACAAATGGGTTTCAAAGCCAAAAATAAAAGACCAATTTTCAGATTTCAATATAGATATTGAAAGAATGAATTTGGAGAAATTAAAAACTATAGCTTCTAAAATTACAGACGAAAAAAAAGAAATTAGACGAAATGATGACTCTGGTGAAGCAATTCTGTTTAGCTTCAATGAACACGATAAAACAATACCAAGAGGTATTGGCTGGTGCAAAGGCATGCTGTCTCCAATATGGAAAAAATACAAAAATCAATAAACACCGAGTTTGAGAAACAAAGAGAATGTGTTTGTTAAGCAAGGTAAATACATAGAGGAGAAGTGCGATGAGGTCAAAAAGCAATTGAATGAGATGAGGGCTGAACATGAAAAGGTAATGAAAAATTACCATGAGATTGAGAAAAAGAGTAGAGATGCGGATAGAACTGTACCTAGTAATAAAAGCGATGAGTTAAGGTTGTTAGCTTGTTATAGTCACAGCCAAAAGTTTATTTCAGTTGACGATAGTTCTAGAATGACCACAGTAATAAATAAGTCACAAAATCAAATATACACACTATCAATGACATGCTATGATATGCAAACCGTATCAAAATGTTTTGAGGGTTAAACAAAGTGTGAAATAATACATTAGTCAGGCAATAAAGTCACCAGCCTAGGGACTTCCCGCTCTATCTAGTACCTAGTCTTAGATGGCGCTACTGCCACACTTATCTACATATCCTCTAGTCCTTCTTCCGCTCTATGAGCTCAACGCGCACGGTCGCAAGCAAGGTGGTTCAGAGAAATAAATTGTCAGTATTAAAAAAAAAAAAAACCGCTTTATTAAATAAAGAATTATATTCATTGTTCCTACAACGAAATACACCCCGAACTATATTTATTTAACCCTGTCTACCATATCCACAACAGGTTATGGGCCCAGGCTGCGCGGATGGGTTAAATAAACGTGGATTATAGAAAAAAAAAAAAGGAGAGGTTAAATTAACGGTGTAGTGAATGCCGGTCGTTTGAATTCGGGAGTGTCCAGAAAAAAAAAATATATACGTATAACATGGAGAAAGTGTACGTAAACACGGGCGTGAAGCTCGAGGGAAGCAGCAATTGGAACGTGTGGAAATTTCAGATAAAAGTTATTTTACAAGCCATGGGGCTATTTGGCTTGGTCGACGGAAGCGTGCGGAGACCGGCGGTAGGTGCTGAAGGAGAAGCTGACTGGGTTACGAAAGACGGGAAGGCACAGGGAATTCTCGTGACACACCTACAGGAAAAAGTCATGGTGCACGTTATAACCACGACTTCAGCCTCAGAAATGTGGAAAAAACTCATGTCAGTATATGAGAGGCAATCAGCGACGAGTTTGCACTTAGAACAGCAGAAGTTTTTCTCATTGAAGTGTGAGGGAAATGAAATCTCAGTTTTCTTTGCAAAACTTGAGGAAATAAGAGATAAAATCGATCAATTAGGGGAGAAAATCTCAGAAAAAATGATTATAACAAAAGTGTTAACGTCGCTGCCAGAGAAGTACAGGCATTTCGTTGCAGCATGGGAGTCGGTACCTGCGGACAAACAGAGTCTGGATGAGCTGACAGCTAGGCTACTCGTCGAGGAAGAACGAATTGGAGAGAGAGAGTCGACGCCAAAAGGTGAGACGTCGGTAGCGTTGGCCAGCGAAAGTTCCCGCAGTGTCGTCAAGTGCTACGGGTGTGGTAAGGAAGGTCACTATAAACGAGATTGCCCGTCGGTAAAAGGTCATTGTCATTATTGTAAAAAATACGGGCACCATATAAGTAAGTGTAGAACTAGATTATATAAACTGAGGCAAAAAGAAAGAAAAGACACTCAGGGTCAGACGAACAGTGAAAGAAGCAACGCGTACGTTGCAGAGTTTAGGAATGACCAGAGCTGGTTAGTCGATACAGGCGCGAGTGAGCATATGTGCCATAAAAAGGAAATGTTCGCCACCTACACAGAATTAACGAGTTACAAAAAGGTTGTAATAGGAGACGGTCGAGAATTAGATGCAATCGGTTGCGGTAAAATCAAACTGAGATCATATGATGGTATCGAGTGGGTGAACACGACGCTAAACAACGTGCTACATGTGCCAAAAATGACGGTAAATCTGTTCTCTGTGAGAAGTGCGGCTGACAAGGGTTACCAGGTAACGTTCGACAGTAAGCAGTGTAGTATTATTAAAGACGGCCGGGTAACGGCAATCGGGGACAGAAATCAGAAGTTATATGTCATGCGGTTTAGCGAGAGTGAACAAGCGGCAATAAGCTACGCCAAGGACAATATATCGGTATGGCACGAACGGTTAGGGCATCAAAACATTGGTTATGTAAAGCAAATTTTAGACAAACATAAAATCCCATATAATGTAGACGAAAAGAGGTGCGACGGTTGTGCTAAGGGAAAAATGCACAAGGCTCCGTTCAACAGAAGTGAAACAGCCACGTCACGCACGTGCGAACTGGTCCATATGGACGTATGTGGACCCATGGAGGTTGAGTCACTTGGAGGTTCGAGGTATTTCTTACTTATTAAAGATGACTACTCTGGTTACAGGTATATCTATTGCTTGAAAAATAAACACGAAGTAGCGAATAACGTCAAACGGTACCTTAGTTTAGCTGAGCAGGATACCGGAAATAGAGTCAAGGTTGTACGATCAGATAATGGAACCGAATTTGTCAACGCAGAACTGAAGAGCTTCTTTGAAGAAAGGGGGATAAGACACCAGACGTCTGTGGTGTATACGCCAGAGCAGAACGGTAAGGTCGAGCGAGATAACCGAACCATTGTAGAAGCTGCTAGGTCAATGTTGATGGCAAAGAGCTTGAGTAAAAGCTTGTGGGCCGAGGCAGTGTATACCGCGGCGTATGTCCTAAATAGAACTGGAAAAAGCTCAGTACACGAAAAAACTCCGTACGAAGTGTGGTTCAAGCGGAGTTATGACATAAGAAATCTGAAGATTTTTGGTTCAAAGGTAGATGTTCTTGTCCCAGCTCAACGCAGACAGAAGTGGGACTCAAAAAGTACGAGTGGAATATTCGTCGGCTATGGCGAAGACACAAAGGGGTACAGAGTGTACTTCCCGGACACCGGAATAGTTGGAATCAGGAGAGATGTGTCGTTCGAACCTGACCAGAAACAAACCAACCAACAGGTGATACTACTTGACCATGTCGATGACGAAGTACCCGAAGAAGACAACACAGCAGACCAAGATGAAGACGAGCAGTCAGATCGTCAATCGGGCAGCAGTATTTTCGAGGAGTGCGTCGAAGAATTAAGTGACACAAGTGAATCAGGTGAGTCGATGGTAGACTTGAACGCTACTATAGTGCGCGAACCTGGGAAACGTAGAATAGTAAAGCCTAAAAGATATGCCGAATATGAGACAGGTTTTATTAGTGTGCTTAACGAACCTAGAACCTACGAGGAAGCTATCGCAAGCCCTCAGGCGGAAAAATGGAAAGACGCTATGAACCTCGAACTAAGTGTGTTGCGTGAAAACAATACATGGACTATAGTACCTACGCCTAAAAACAAAGAAGTGATAGACAGTAAGTGGGTGTATAAAATTAAGCAAGACATTGAAGGGAGTCCATCCCAATATAAAGCTAGATTGGTAGCACGAGGCTTCCAGCAAAGAGAACACTTTGAGGTATATGATATATATGCCCCAGTGGCAAAAATAACCACTTTTAGAATTATACTAGCCGTAGCAAATAGGTTAGGATTACCAGTACACCAGCTAGATGTAAGAAGTGCTTTCTTGTATGGAGAAATAAATGAGGAGGTGTATATGAAGTTACCAAAGAATGTACAGAACGAACAAGACACGGTGTGTAAATTAAACAAGTCAATGTACGGCTTAAAAAAGTCGCCAAAATATTGGAACTTGAAGTTCGACGAGGTTATATCAAAAAGAGGTTTTGTCCGTTCTCAAAATGATTTCTGTTTGTACACGAAGTGTAATGTGGTTAGCAAAGTATATCTATTATTGTTTGTTGATGATATATTAATTTTTGGTACGAATGAGAATGAAGTACGTGATCTGAAAAATTATCTGGGAAATGTTTTCCGTATGAAAGACTTGGGCTTGGTATCAAATTATTTAGGCATACGCGTAACCCAAAACTTGAAGGAAGGGGTTACGGAAATGAGTCAAACGGTATACTTGAGTCAAGTTCTAGAAAAGTTTGGTATGAGCGAGTCTAAGCCCATGTCGACGCCTATGGAGAACAAGTTTCAGTACATTAAACCAGAAGTGAGTGATCAAGCACTAGAATCAGAGTGCCGACAGATAATAGGCTGCCTTATGTACGCAGTCCTAGGCACTAGACCCGATCTATGTATAAGCATATCATACTTGAGCCGCTACCAGAACTACGCAAATCAGGAGCTGTACACGGCACTAAAACGTGTGTTGAGATACATTAAGAGTACCCTACATTTAAAGCTAATATTTAAGAAAAATGTAACTGCTCAAACCCTATGTGGGTACGTAGATTCTGATTGGGGTAGCGACACCTATGATCGAAAGTCAACGTCAGGATTTGTATTTAAGCTATTCGACTGCACCGTAGCATGGTCGTCGAGGAAACAACCAACCGTTAGCCTATCCTCCACCGAGGCTGAATGTATCGCACTGAGTTCAGCAGTCGTGGAAGCTAGTTGGCTACTAAAACTACTCAAAGATTTCAAAATAGCAGTTAAGGACCCGATAACCATACATGTCGATAACCAGGCAGCAATAAACCTGGGTAACAACCCAGAAAATAATAAGAGGGTCAAACACGTTGATATTAAGTTTAACTTCATAAAGCAGAAAATTGAAGAAGGTTTGATAAATCTGAAATATATTAAATCAGAAGATCAAACTGCGGATCTATTTACCAAACCTTTAGTGAAGGAAAAATTTACTAAATTCGTCAAAGACCTGAACTTACGTTAAAAGGCAAACGATTAAAAAAAAAAAAATATTAATTTTCTTTGTCTGCTCCAAAACTAATGAGCAGCAATTAGCATAGCTAGCCATAAGTATGTTTCCATTTGAATGTTCAAATTAATTATAAATTGAGAAGGAAGACTTTATTGAGGGGAGGTGTGAAATAATACATTAGTCAGGCAATAAAGTCACCAGCCTAGGGACTTCCCGCTCTATCTAGTACCTAGTCTTAGATGGCGCTACTGCCACACTTATCTACATATCCTCTAGTCCTTCTTCCGCTCTATGAGCTCAACGCGCACGGTCGCAAGCAAGGTGGTTCAGAGAAATAAATTGTCAGTATTAAAAAAAAAAAAAACCGCTTTATTAAATAAAGAATTATATTCATTGTTCCTACAACGAAATACACCCCGAACTATATTTATTTAACCCTGTCTACCATATCCACAACACAAAGTCGTTCTAATATTATTTAAGATTTTTTTAAAACGGCCAAGTTGACAAACTTTTGTCAAGGTACAGTTCACATTTCTTTTAGGCATAGGCACCCGCGCATTGAGTCGAAGTTATAATAGATCGTGGCAACATTGCGTGTATATAACGGAAGAATCCGCTCGAGCCGTCGGTTTGAGCTACGTGAGCGCTGTTGTCACGTCTATCACATCAGCATTTGATTTACACGCAAATATCTAAAAGAGACTTGAGTTTAACTAACAATATCTTTCTTATTACACGGGAAATACTTTTGTTTCTAGTCTCAAAATGTTCGTTAAATTTCAATTCATAACATACTAGTTTTTTTATTGAAATCTGTCGCCTAGTTGAATCATAAAAAATGGTAGAATGATAAAAGTTGGTATTTTCCCTATGTACGTATGCAAATTGTCAAAATAGGCGCCGTATAGTAGACAATGAAAGGTCCTAAATAATGTCTAGGGACATTTAATAGCTCTAAGTATAGCGTACTGCGATACGTGTCTCCTTCAGCTTCACCTAGAGTTAGTATGCTCGTTGAAGCCAAGATCTGTATACAAACCGAAACACGGTCTACTGCCAAATAAAATTCTTATATTAACCGTATTCAGCCTGTTTTAAGGTGCCACAGTACCGGAAGTCAATTCTCAGATTTTCTATAGATATATCGACCGCTCCTAAGAGAAAGAACGTAACTCGCGAAGCGCGCTAGTAACGACCTATCTCGGACAAAGCGCTAGTAAGAACGTATTTCGTGAATCCGGCTAGTATGAACGTATCTCGCCGATGCGCATAGTAAAGCCCTAACTCGGAAGTAGCGCTATACAAACGTAGTTGGGAAATTATTAGTAATAATAATAATAATTAATTAATGAATTAATAATTATTAATAAAAAATAAAAAATAATTAATATTAATATTTAAATATTCACTAATTATTTTATTTATTAATTTTTAATTAATTTATTTTAATTTAATTATTATTAATTATTAATTATTAATTATTAATTATTATTTTTTTTTAAGTTGCATTTATTCTAGCAGAATTTGCCAACTACGTTTGTGCTAGCGCTACTTCCGAGTTGGGGCTTTACTATGCGCATCGGCGAGATACGTTCATACTAGCCGGATTCACGAAATAGGTTCTTACTAGCGCTATGTCCGAGATAGGTCGTTACTAGCGCGCTTCGCGAGTTACGTTCTTTCTCTTAGGAGCGGTCGATATGTCATACCGAGACGTCAAATACGAGGAATTTCGTCGACAAATTGAGCCTTATTTACGGGACGCAGATAGGTGAAATAAGTTTTCCTAAAACAAGTGTGTATTCCTACGGGGCGCTTACTCCCTGTGTTGAGTGATAGACGTTTTAATCTCCTGGATGCGGCGAAAATACGACAAGTCGGTAATGGCCGGATTCTGATGCCGCCATGTTGGATATGTATAAACGACCTGTCACTTTTATTTATTCGCAATACACATTACTGGGTAATCTACGCTGAAAATCACTAAGTAAGCGCCCTACAGATCAATTTAAGCTTTTATAAAAAAATAATACCTGTGGAATTCGTTTCCTCGTTTGGGCTCAATTTGTCGACGAAATTCCTCGTATTTCATGATTCTGACGTCACAAAATATATATAGGACACGCCAGTACTGTGGCACCTTAATTCGTCCAAAAACAACAGGTTATGGGCCCAGATCGCGAGTAGGCTCGAAATTAAGGTTTATATAAGCGGAAAAATCCTCATTTTAGAGAAAAGTGAAAATTTCGGAAAGATTTTTTTTGCCGGTAGCCGTTAGCCAGTTAGAGTCTGTGCGTGATTGAAATCGTATGTCCGTATACAGTTGTTCGTGTGAATCCGTCGCGATTCGGGGAGACTAACCGCCGCGTGAGTTTGTCGAAACTCGGAAAGTCTCAGGTACGTGTGGCCGAACACGTGTGTAACGAACGCTTAAGTGCCGTCAAGTGACGAAAGTCAGAGGAGAAGAGAGCTGATGTTTTTGTTTTGATCACTTGGTCGATTATAGCGATAATAGACCAAGATGAGTGATTCAACGCAAATACAAATAACACATAAACTGAATGGAAGCAACTACAAACTGTGGAAATTTCAAATAGATGCAATTCTACGTGGAAGAAGCCTAGATAAATATGTGGAAAGTACTTTGGTTGCAGATGCAACAGCGACGCAACAAGCTTCTTTTCGAGAAAAGGATGGTAAAACAATGGCTATTCTTATATCATCCCTCGAAAGTCAGGAAGCTTTGAACGTGCTAACTTGTACGACAGCGAAAGAGATTTATGATAAATTGAAAGCTATCTACGAAAAAAAGAGCGAAGTGAGTGTAATGACGCTCTATGAAGAATATTTTGGTCTAAAAATGGCGGATGATGAAGCAGTGACAACATATGTATCGAATGTGATGAAGGTTGCTGCAGAAATCGAAGATCAGGGCGAGAAACTGTCTGACAACATAAAGATGTCGAGAATAGTCAGTGGTCTGTCAGCACGATTCCAGAATTTTAAAACAGTGTGGTATAATATTAAAGAAGGGCGCGATTTGAACAGCCTACTGGCGCGTCTGCGACAGGAAGAAGACCAACTGAACAAAGTCAGTGTGCTAGATGGGAGTGCTTTTGCAGCCCGAAAAAATAAACAGTATTCGAAACCTGGAACAAGCAGTAGAGAACAGAATAAAAATGCCATTAGAGACCAGAAGAAAGTGACGAAGTGTTTTGAATGTGGTAACATCGGGCATTGGCAGCGTGAATGTCCAAAGAAAAGTGAAAAAGAAAAAGACGCAGATAGGAAGAAGCCAGTTGCGTTTATGGTGATGCCAAGTGAAATCCAGAAGAGTGCGTTGAAAGATGTGTGGATACTGGATTCAGGTGCGTCGCAGCATATGACCAGTAGGGAAGAATGGTTTAGTGATTTAAACGAGTACCCTTCAGGAAGATATGTGCGAGTAGCCAGCGGAGATCGGCTGCCGATCAGAGGACAAGGTTCAATCCACATGACAATGTGGAACGGTAGCAGCTGGGAACCGTGTGTTCTCGAAAATGTGCAATATGTTCCCGGTTTGGGACCGAACCTTTTCTCAACGGGAACAGCAACGTCGCGAGGTTTCGTGATAGTTGAAAGAACGCACGAGTGTGAGATGCAATACCCAGACGGAACAGTAGCGGTTATTGGGGTAAAAGACAGTGCGAATCAATATCGTTTGGGTTTTCGTTTAAACAGTGACACGACCGCGAATAGTGCAACGGCGCTGTCACTCCAGAGATGGCATCAGAGACTTGGACATTTAGGAGCGAACATGATAAAAACAATGGTGAAAAATAACGCTGTAAACGGTGTGTCGTTCGCGGATGAAAACAAATTTTTCTGTGGGGACTGCGCAGTAGGTAAAATGCATAGAGTGTCTCACCCATCGCAAGATAAGCGCGAATGTCAAGCAGGTGAGAGACTACACGTAGACCTCTGCGGACCCATGCATGTGACTTCAGTGGGAGGTCACAAGTACGTGTTAGTTTTTAAAGACGAAGCTACAAGCTTCAGGTATGTGCATTTCTTGGCGCACAAATCTGATGTAAGCAGCAGGATCAGTGGTCAACTAAACGCAGTAGAAGTGGTGACTGGACGCCGAGTGAAGTCAGTGAGAACTGATAACGGCAAGGAATTTGTGAATCAGGAGTTTACGAAGATACTTGGAGACCGTGGAGTGATGCACGAGAAAACATCACCATATACACCGGAACAAAACGGGCAAGTTGAGCGAGAGAATCGGACGATAATTGAGTCGGCAAGAACGATGCTGCTGGCTAGCGAACTACAAATAAGTTTGTGGTCTGAGGGTGTTCCAACAGCCGTGTATATTCTAAACAGAACTCCAAACTCCAAAAATAAGAAGAAAACTCCGTATGAGCTGTGGTTCGGAACAAAGCCTGACCTGAGCCACCTAAAAATATTCGGAGCAGAAGTATATGCTCATGTAGCGAAGGAACCTGGAAGAAAAAAATGGGACGCAAAGGCAAGGAAGATGTTTTTGGTTGGTTATGAACCGACAGCGAAGAACTACAGACTCTACAACCCGGAAACGAGAAAGGTAACGGTCAGCTGTGACGTGATTTTCAACGAGGACGAAATTGCAGCTAAGTTATCGAAAAATGAAGAGGCATCGGAAATTAACCTTGAGGACAAGGAAGTCGATGAAGAGGAAGCCGTGCAGATCGAACATGAAGAGGAAGAAGAAGTATTTCCGGAAGAAAATGAAAATCTTGATGAAGAGGCAGGTAGAGAACACTATAACCTGCGCCCATATGTGTATCAGCCAGACTGGTATGAGCCACAGGGACATCACGCAGTGATTGAAGAAGTGAGTACATACGAAGAAGCAATAAACTCTAAAGATGCAGAAATATGGCACCAGGCTATGAAAGAAGAACTCGACGCTTTGGAAAAGAACAAAACGTGGGATCTGGTACCACGACCCGCTGGAAAGAACGTGATCACCTGCAAGTGGGTATACAAAGTTAAGGACTTACCTGGTTCAGATGAAGCCAGAGCCAAAGCACGCCTCGTAGCAAGAGGCTTCACCCAACGTCAGGGAATCGACTATGGACAAGTGTTTTCTCCCGTCGTCAGATACGATTCTGTGAGGATCATGCTGTGCATTGCCGCACAGAGGGACCTGGAGATCGCCCAGTTTGACGTAAAAACGGCGTTCCTAAATGGCGAATTGACAGAAGAAATCTTTATGGAACCCCCGAAAGGTTTGAACATTGACGTCGAGGGAAAAGTGTGTAAATTGAATAAAGGACTGTATGGTTTAAAACAAGCCTCGAGAGCCTGGAACGAGAAATTAAAAGAGTGTTTAATTAAATATAAACTAACGCCCAGTGCAGCGGATCCGTGTGTTTTTTACGGACAACTGGACGACTATGACGTCTATCTCCTCATTTATGTGGATGATGGACTTGTGTTATCTCAAAGCAAACAGGTGATCGAGAAACTACTAGATTACTTAAAAAAAAACTTTGAAATAGTGATTGGAAATTGTCAGTACTATGTCGGAATGGAGATTCGAAGAGATCGAACTTCGAAGAAGATCGGAATTGGACAACAAGCGTACATCAAGAAACTCTTAGCAAGATTCAACATGACAGATGCTTCGCCTACAAGTACCCCAGCTGATCCAAACGTGAAACCAGTTGGTTTACAGGAGAGAGGAAATGTGAATTTTCCATATCGCGAAGCAGTCGGCTCACTTTTGTATACAACCTTAATATCCAGACCAGACATAGCATATTCAGTGGGAGTTGCAAGCCGATACCTAAAGAATCGGACGCCAGAACACGTAACAGCAGTGAAACGAATCATGAAATACCTGAAGGCAACATTGGAAATCGGAATTATCTATGATTCATCAGAAGAATTGGCAGGATACACAGATGCTGATTTTTCTGGGATGGAGACGAGACAGTCGACAAGCGGGTTCGTCTTCACCAAGGGAGGTGGACCAATAACTTGGCGCAGTCAAAGACAAAAGAAGGTCACTCTCTCTACTACCGAAGCGGAGTACGCAGCAGGTTGTGAGGGAGCTCGTGAGGCATATTGGATTCGTCAATTACTCAAGGACATTGGAGAAGAATCTGCAGGTCCAACGACGTTGTACATTGACAACCAGAGCACACTACGACTGGTGAAAAATCCGGAAGTGCATGCTAGGACAAAACATTTTGACGTACAACTCCATTTTCTCCGAGAGGCGAACGAGACGAAGATAGTGTCAGTGCAACATGTGTGCAGTGATGAACAATTGGCTGATGTTTTCACAAAACCGCTTTCGCGAGATAAATTTGTTAAGAATATCGAAAGTCTGAATGTAGCGAAAGTATACGGCGAGTGGGAGTGTCAAAATAGGCGCCGTATAGTAGACAATGAAAGGTCCTAAATAATGTCTAGGGACATTTAATAGCTCTAAGTATAGCGTACTGCGATACGTGTCTCCTTCAGCTTCACCTAGAGTTAGTATGCTCGTTGAAGCCAAGATCTGTATACAAACCGAAACACGGTCTACTGCCAAATAAAATTCTTATATTAACCGTATTCAGCCTGTTTTAATTCGTCCAAAAACAACACAAATAATGTAAACTTCAATAATTTGTTTCATCACTAATATATGGCAAAAATCAATGAACTTCGTATCATGTTGTAGAACGTGTTTCAAGCTATTCGCCAGTAAAATTTCACACAGATCTGTCGGTAACCGCTTTTACAAGCTAACAACCTTAAACGATCAAGTTTCGAGATTAGTAAAAGTAACGGAAAAAGCAAACGAAACGGAAAAATCTGACAGTTTAGCAAATAAGGTAAAAGAAACACTTGAATTAGAGATTATAAGTAAAGATTCTAACATGAGACGCGATTACAAATTAACAACAAGTACAAAGTTTGAATTTGATTTCTATGATTACTTTACATCTGAGCCAAGATCGCATGAATTACTTTATGTCATTAATCCTGAAATTGCGACAAATAAAAATCGAGATGCGGCTATTATTGCAAAACATAAATATAAGGTGAGAGATATTCTAATCAATCACCTGGATCAAAACTATCACTCAAAAGTAATTCAAATGAAAGATCCAATAGAGATTTTGAATAAAATTAGAGAGCTGAAAAGGTGTGAGAGCAATTTAACTTCTACATCATTGAGAAAAAATTTGTATAATTTGCAATACTATCCAACCAAAGAAAAAGCTTCTGATTTCTGTGACAAGTTTGAAGGCTTGGTCAGAAATTATGAGAACTTATCAGAAGTCACGCCACTGTCAAAATCCGAGAAGAGAGATGCGTTCTATAATGTTATCATGACTACGGTCCCTGAGGTGCAGTCTGTCGAATTCATGACCAAAACTTCGACTGGTCAAGGTCTGGTCAATTAAAACTCTTTTTACTTCAGGCAGAAGCCAATAAAAATCAATGTAAGCCAACTGAAACTAGAGCTGTTATGCAAGCTCAGAAACAATCGAAAGAGAGGTGTTACGAGTGTGATGATAATGGACATATAGCCAACAACTGTAGGTTCAAAAAGTGCTATGAATTTGGGCAAATAACCCATCACAAAGTAGCTGACTCTCCAGTAATAGGCATTAACCCATTGAGACAAGGCAGTAGCACAAATCGTCACTTCACCAGAGGAAACGTGTAAGTTTGACGGCTGCCCAAACTTAGCTACCTACATACGCGAGTCACATGACTGGTCAGCTGAGCGTCGTTACGAACGACTTGACTCGAGAGGAGCCAGTCGCTGATAAGCTATGCTGCGTCATAGTCGCCCTCGCGCTGCTATTACCGACAATTTGTGTTGATTCAGGTAAAGCCTGTATAGTTGTATAAGTTACTCATAGTTATGTATATATATTAAGTATTTCTTTAATTACAGTTATTATTCACTGCAACAACACGTGTTCGTTTTCTCGCCCTGTCCCTCAACCATCGCTGTTAAGTCCCTACGACAGCTACTTACACACGTATGGCAGATATAAACCATACTTGAGAGGCGGTAAAAATTATAATGATAATGACAATGAGAGACGCGGAAATGGGAAAAGATTTAAAAATAATACAGGTAGAGGCGCGTATAAAAACGTCAATACCAATGAGAGGGGGAATCAAAAGTACCAAAAAGGCAAGCAAAAGGAGAAGGAGCGAGCTGCGAACTCGACTGAGATGAGATATGAAAAAGGTAAGATGTATCAAGATTCGCGGCAGCGAATCGCCGCCAAGTACCCGTAGGCTGGCGCGCCAGCCTTGAATCATTAACCCGAGCAAGCTGTTGTTCTTGTAAAAAAACTATCATATCTTTCGAACCGCTGAATATTTTTTAACAAAATTTGTAGAGGCGTAAGACTCACTCCACTTCACATTCCTCCAAAAAGTAGAACGAAATTGACCCCGTAGTTCCTGAGATATTGACCGTCAAAGTTGATCGAAAAACACAATCTTCTGGTTCTTCTGCGTCGCAGAACGTTGTTCTTGGGATTCTTGGGACCCCGATATCTGTCGAACTGTTGCACTTATGAACTTGCAATTTGGAGGGGGTGTTCTTAACACCAAAATCTCGCCTCCTATTGTTTTTTTTAGCAACATTCGATCACGCATTCCGGAGTAATTACCAAAAAAATAATTATCTTATGTATGGGGAATTCCATACCAACTGGGTCCACTCAAAACCCTGACCTGTTTCGATTTTGTCGATAATTTTTTCTTAAATTTAACAGGCTCAAAGTAATTCAGTAAATTTTTTTCAAATTTTTATCTCCCGTGGTCCTCAAGATTCAAATTTTTGAAAAATATATATTTTCAATCATCACGAATCATTAGAACGCCTATATCATCGGTTCCTCGCTGTGGATTTTCAAAAACCATGTGATGAAATTGATCAGCAGGAAACGTACTTTTTGGAAGAAATATCCGTCAATTGTTATGGCTTAGTCTTCACAGTTGAATCTCGAATCAAAATATAAAAATTGAATTTTCGACATGTATGCCCCGATTGAAAATTATGAATAAATTCTCAAAAATACTTGCTTCACAAACAAAAATTTTGAGCGGTGTCCGATCGTGGAACTATGATTTCTTCATATTGTTTTTAAACTTTCAAGATTTGGAATGATGTGATTTTTTATACACCTCAGCCGCTCAGCACCCCAGACACGTAAATAGTTCAAAACATATTCTTAGACTTATTTGATATTATATACAATGGGTGGTCCTTATCTGGGGTATGTTCGAATTTTTTTCGACGATAGTCCTAAATCGGTTACAAATAAATCAGAAAACACGCCTGTCAAGTTTAAGCCCTTAATATTAATATTAACCCGGCCCCCACGGTAGTCAAAGTTTTAAATGGGAAATTGCATGTATTTTTTAAAACTAAACATTGGATTTCCACAACTTCCGATGATTGTTGATGAAAAAATCTAAAATTTAGTATAGTTATTTGCACTTGTAGGATGTACAAAATGGTGCATTCGAAATTTTTTTAGATCATTTTATTCTTACCTTTCAATGTGATGAAAAAAAAAATTTTCCTTAGAGTTAAGCATCAAAAGGTAAGAATATAATGATCTAAAAAAATTTCGAATGCACCATTTTCTACATCCTATAAGTGCAAATAACTATACTAAATTTTAAGATTTTTTCGTCAACAATCATCGGAAGTTGTGGAAATTCAATGTTTAGTTTTAAAAAATACATGCAATTTCCCATTCAAAACTTTGAGTGTCGTGGGGGCCAGGTTAATATTAATATTAAGGGCTTAAACTTGACAGGCGTTTTTTCTGATTTATTTGTAACCGATTTATGACTATCGTCGAAAAAAATTCGAACATACCCCAGATAAGGACCACCCATTGTATATAATATCAAATAAGTCTAAGAATATGTTTTGAACTATACACGCCCAGATAACAATCGTGCGACGCACAGAGCCATCACAACGTGCGGCTCACGTCGTGCGAGCGAGAACGCGCCCTTCTTGCTAGCACGAAGTGACGCCAACACATGTGTGAGCGTAATGAGTCGCATCTGGCCATCACGCGTGCGAAGGCATACAATCACACGTGTCGCTGTTGTGCGCCGCACTGCGTGCGGGCACCATGATGTCAGTGTGAAATCATCCGATATGAGATGATCAATATTATTTTCATCATAAAACAGTTCGTAAGATTTACTCGATGTTTCAGAATTCGTGACAGATATTTTCCAAGATCAAACCTAATTGTCAAGATTGGGAGCAAAATTTGTTGAACTTTTCTTGCGAAATATTGTTTTTTATTCACTATTTCTCGTATTTTTTTTTTTTTTTTCATTTGTCACTCCCACAAAATGCTGAGTGACGCTACTTAATTTTTTTTTTTTTTTCAATATTCGGAACATTCGTTTGATGTTATAAAAAGTGGTGCGGGATTATTTATTTGAAACATTAGAAAATAAAAAAAAAAAACAGTGGCAGAACAAGACTCTGTAAAACTGATAGATGAACAATAAACTGCGAAAACAATTATTCCAGAAAAGAAAATTTCATTGCACAAAAAAATGGCTACGAAAGTCTCCATTTCGATTTCGACGAGGATTGACCCCGCAAAATATTTGTAACGAATCTTAAAGTACCCGATAACTTTGAATACATTCGAATTTGCGCATGCACTGAACTAGACTTTTTGTGTAAATTAACGGTAAAAGTATAGTATAGACATTTAGTGGAACAATTATTTACGGGACCCAATAATTTGATATAATTGCCATTATAACGAAAGCCTCATTATATCGATGGACTAATGCCAACTCCAGTAGGAATTTGATTGGGCTTTCCCCGTGTTGGGTCAGCGCCTCAAAATTTCAATTTCCACCAATGTAAGAATATGTACATCTAAAGAGGTCAGAACAGTAGTAGAATCAACAATATTTGATGAGGTAATGAAAGTAGCAAGCGAAAAAAAAAAATTTAAGTATGAAAAGTGCGAGAATCCCATGTTAATCAAATATTAGCACAAAAAAAAAAAAAAAATGCACAATTGTTTTTAGACTATGAACTATTTGATACATGAGCGGATCCACGTCACTTCACTCAAAAAAAAACCGTCAAGTCACGGATCTTTGCGCCATTCGACATATCTTTAGTACTATGGGAAAAAAAAATACGACTTCAGGGATTTTGAAAAATTTTCAAAAATGGCGGAGTTAGAGCTATTTGAATGTTGGTAAGTCGCTGTTGCACCGCTATGTTTGAAAATTCATATCTCCGAAAGTATTCACCGGAGCGGACTGATCCTGGAATCATTTTGTTTGTAAAAGAATGCGCTTTCATAAAAAAATGTTGTTTTTAGAAAAAAAAAATTCTTTCCATTTTTTTTCGTCGTTTTTATTTTTAATTTCGCTGCCATTTCCGCGGGACCTACAGGAATCCATGGAGATAATTTTTTTCGGATAGCCCAATCTTTCCCCTTCAACCCTAAAAAAAAAAATTCATGGAGAACCTATTTGGGCCGGAGAAAAAAAATAAAACGTCTTGTCGCGCGTCGCCGCGCGCGTCAATCTACGTCCGCGCGGCGAGCTCCTTGTGTTGCGTAGTGGAGTTAAATTACATTTGATGCTTCTCTACTTACCCGGACTATTCATTCTCCGAAAATAGTTGTTTAACCACCTTAGTCTTCGCTTATCCGTCTACTGGTCATGTTTTCTCGGAGTTACATATACCTATACCTGTTCTGGAAATTTGAAGTCACCAACTGCACAAACTCTGAACGTTTTGTGTTAAATATCTAAAAGTAACTAATCCCTTCAATTGTATCGGAATATAATCCCTCAATCTACGGGGTTGTTTTGATAATTTCATCAGCGATGTTACTTATAAACAGTGGATATCAGTGGATCGAACGGCTTTGGAGACACTTACCAAAAAGTCCGAGGATTTTGTGGATAACTTCTGTGATCAATTGTCAAAATTGGTTGCACATGATTTCATTGCGAAGCAGCAAAGTAGTTATTGGCAGAAGATGAAAGAGAGCATGAAAGTTGGCGAATTTTTAGTGGTATGCGATTTCGCTGAGAATTATGCATTTGTTGTACAAGATTCCACGCATTAAGGGTTTCACTGGAGCAATAATCAGGCGACTATTCATCCAACCGTGGTTTACTATAAAAGTTACGGTGACGACCAGTTGAGACATTTTAGTTTTGTGATAATTTCAGAGCATCTAAAACATAATACAGTTGCGGTTCATTTATTTCAACAAAAATTAGTCAACTTCATGAAAGAGAAGTTCCAAGATTCAATTCCCATAGAAAAAATAATTTATTTCTCTGATGGAGCAGCTTCCCAATATAAGAACAAAAAGAATTTTATAAATTTAACACATCACTTTGAAGACTTTCAATGCCACGCCGAATGGCATTTCTTTGCTACATCACGTGGAAAAGGGCCGTGTGATGTAGTAGGTGGAACTGTTAAGAGATTAGCTTCACGTGCGAGTTTACAACTGATTGGCAACTCTGATCCTATTCAAACACCGCTGGATCTATATAATTGGGCATGTTCTTATTTTCGAAGCATATCTTTTGCGTACTGTACGGCTGCAGAACATCAAGCGGAAGAATCTATTCTACAAAATCAATTTGATAAAGCCTTGACAGTTCGTGGCACTCTGAAATTACATGCGGTCATTCCAATATCTCATAAACTCGTCAAAACAAAATTATTTTCCGCATCAGAAAATTTTGAATCCATGAAAATTATGAATTAATTTCAAACAGAGGTGTCCTACACTAAGTGCCATCGAGCAAATCATCGCTAGAAACATCGGCCCTTTTCAGAGCCACCAAAATATTGCAAAAGATCGGCGCGGGGCGACGCGCGACAAGACGTTTTATTTTTTTTCTCCGGCCCAAATAGGTTCTCCATGAATTTTTTTTTTTAGGGTTGAAGGGGAAAGATTCGGCTATCCGAAAAAAATTATCTCCATGGATTCCTGTAGGTCCCGCGGAAATGGCAGCGAAATTAAAAATAAAAACGACGAAAAAAAATGGAAAGAATTTTTTTTTTGAAAACAACATTTTCTTTTATGAAAGCGCATTCTTTTACGAACAAAATGATTCCAGGATCAGTCCGCTCCGATAAATACTTTCGGAGATATGAATTTTCAAACATAGCGGTGCAACAGCGACTTATCAACATTCAAATAGCTCTAACTCCGCCATTTTTGAAAATTTTTCAAAATCCCTAAAGTCGTATTTTTTTTTCCCATAGTACTAAAGATATGTCGAATGGCGCAAAGATTCGTGACTTGACGGTTTTTTTTTGAGTGAAGTGACGTGGATCCGCTCACATGAAGATGATTTCGACCATACCAAGTGAAAAAAGTCAATTTCGGAAATAACGGAACCCTAATATGCAAGCACTTCAATCTAGGCCTGCAAATCCACACAGCACATATGACGGATTTACGTCCATAGAACGTTTCTTTGCGAACGTTTTTTGTATTTTGAACTACACTCAGCAACAAAATTAACGGCGCACCTGGCACTCAGCGACATAATGCCGATTTTCAAAATGCTGTAACTCAATGAAAAATTATCGAAAAAAATCATTCAGGGACGCATTTTGAAGGTTGAAACTTCATCTTCAATATGGTTTTTGAAAATTCTTCTTACGGCCGTTTTTGATCTCATGGCGTAGGTTTGAGTGCCAGATTGCGAAACGCCAGAAAAAACAAGTTTTTCAAAGTTCTTTACGGGGCGTTAAAAAAATCACAGAGAACTTTCAAGACAGCCTCTTTGTAGCCTGAAATCTCCTCTTCAAAATGGTTTCTAGAAATTCGTCGCCCGAATTTTTGTCACCGAGTTATTCAACTTTTCGTGAAGCAATGTCAACAAGGGCAGGATCGACGAGTAGGCGTAGAATGATTTGGGGTTATCCAGGATGCACCGCGAGAAGGTACAGTCTACCATGCATCCCGTGGGTGTGTGTGCGTGTGTGTGTGTGTATGTGTGAAATTCCGCAAGAAGCCATTCAAAGTTGCATCAACATGCGAGAACGCTTGCAGGCAGTGATAAGAAATAAGGGTGGCAACACCCGATTTGGAACTTTAGATATCGTAAACAACACACACACACACACACGCACACACACACACGGGATGCATGGTAGACTGTACCTTCTCGCGGTGCATCCTGGATAACCCCAAATCATTCTACGCCTACTCGTCGATCCTGCCCTTGTTGACATTGCTTCACGAAAAGTTGAATAACTCGGTGACAAAAATTCGGGCGACAAATTTCTAGAAACCATTTTGAAGAGGAGATTTCAGGCTACAAAATGGCTGTCTTGAAAGTTCTCTGTGATTTTTTTAACGCCCCGTAAAGAACTTTGAAAAACTTGTTTTTTCTGGCGTTTCGCAATCCGGCACTCAAACCTACGCCATGAGATCAAAAACGGCCGTAAGAAGAATTTTCAAAAACCATATTGAAGATGAAGTTTCAACCTTCAAAATGCGTCCCTGAATGATTTTTTTCGATAATTTTTCATTGAGTTACAGCATTTTGAAAATCGGCATTATTTCGCCAAGTGCCAGGTGCGCCGTTAATTTTGTTGCTGAGTGTACAACGTTCAGGAGACGTCCCAAATGAAACGTTTATATGATTGTCCGAGGGACGTTGATTGGACGTTCGTGTTAAGCTTGCTCAGCGCCCCTCGAGGCAGCGCCTCGAGCGTTTGGCCGCCACGCTGCTAGTTTGTTCCGTGTGTCCACTGATATATATATTCACTGGATAGAGGATCGCGATGCTCGGCATTGTTGCGAGTCGGCCCAAATTGAACGAGCGCGCGGCAGCCATCTTAGAGGGCCAATTGGACTTCTGCATCAGTGCCTCTGTGCCACTGCTCTACGCGCGGGAAATTCAAATCTGAATAATTATAGAATAAATTTCTCACATTGAGCCAGAATAAAATCCCACAAAATATATGATTTAATATTGTGAATGGAGAAGTCTATTCCAAGTCACCCCCGGTGACCCTAAACATTTTTGATTTCCTCGATTTTTCTTTTTTAAATCTTTTAGTACCTTTGAAAAGAATTTTCCGAGAGTTTTCTTAAATATTTAGAGGTTTTATTCTCAACTTCTCAAAAAGTTTTGGATTTTCAGAAAATCTTGCACCTAAAATTGTTGTAAAATTTAATGGAAACAATAATATATTAGGGACTAACTGAAATTAGTTGATAATTTTATTGATCGTAATAATTGGGTGTATAAAAGTTTTTCCTCGTGATTTTATAATTACAAGAATAAGCTTTTAAATTCTCTTCAACTCAGAAATCCGTTTCATCACTCACGCAATCATTTTCTAGCATTTTCCAACATGTATGTATGTGCGTGTGTACGCCGAAAGTTTGTTGGTATCCCGAATTGCTGGAGAACGACTCAACCGATTCGAATGAAATTTGGGGGGAAAATCAAGTGTTTGGTGCACGGAAAAAACGGGATGGAAAAATCTAGCATTTAGTCTTATAAAATATAGTGAAACGAAAACATCTAGACCAGGTTAGTAAAAAATATTTGATTTTTCTAAACTTTTTACTATATCTTGGTACTTATTAGTACGCTTTTGACGATTTTTACTATGCTGGGCAGTAATGGATATCATAACCACGAAACTGTTTACGTTTAACTATATTTGATAAGACTAAATGCTAGATTTTTCCATCCCGTTTTTTCCGTGTGGAGATGATCCACGAAACTTTTGAAGATTTTATCACTGCCGGTTACGAAGTGGTTATTAGTGTTTTACCTTTGAAAATAATAATTATTACGTATATCCTAAGTTGCGGGAGAACAACTCGACCGATTCGAACGAAATGACCCAGTGTGTACTCGAAGGGTTAAACTGAATAATATTTCATACAATATAATTAACATTATTCATACTTGTGAAATGTTCTTCCACTTTCTTTACTTTTAGCCATGTACACATTTACCCATTATTTTCACGCTAGCGATATTTAAAATCAGTGTTATTTGCTATCGACCGTAGTAGCTACCGACCGTAGTAGCGTAGTGCTAGCACTCGAGACTGCGGAGCGGGAGGACGTGGGTTCGAATCCCCGGCCTGTCGAGAAAAAAAGCCCGAGCGGCAGCCCGCAGAATTTGTAAGACGGGTCACGCCGTTCAGGCGCTGAATCGGCAGGCTGAGGATCGGAGCGTGGTCCGGCTACACCTGGGCAAGGTCTTCTGCAGTTTCCCTTGCCCCCTGTGCAAATGCGGGTGTTTCTATGGAACAGCTTAAGTCGGCTGCAGACGCATAATAATGGTTACTGACCATTCGTCCCCTTGTCCCGCACAAACTCAGAGAGTTTCTGGGAACATACCCTCTCGGGTATGGCGGGGTCAGATAACAATTATTATTATTATTATTATTATCAGTATTTATTCACTAGAATCGACTAGAATTATCATAACCAAAATAATAACAACTGCAAACTATAAAATGACGTCACGCATAACATTGGCCCTCTAAGATGGCGGCGATTTCACTGGTTCATATCGGGCCGCGCTGGAGAGCGCGATCCTCTATCCAGTGTAAATATATATCAGTGCGTGTGTCCGTACTAGTAGTTTCGTGCAGTTAGTAATATAAAACGAGGGCGTATTGAAACGTAAGTATCAACTCAAATTAATTTACGTACTAGTAGGGGAGCCCAATAGGGGATTTCGGGATTTACTCGAGCGCGGCAGATTAACATATAGGGGGATACCTTGGACCCTGCTGAGTACCTCCACCAAATATTAGCCCTTGATATGGGAACCCGCGGCTAGGGCAGCCGATCAGAATAGTAAAAAAAAAATCGATCGTTCGAAATACTCGAGCGCGTCAGATTAAGGCAAGGTGAGTTAATTACATGCTGAAAAGTGTGCAGTTCAATAATCTGACGATTTGAGCGTGACCTCAGGGAGTGGGAAAGTCACAAACTTGTAAAAAAAAAAAACGTTACCTTGACATTCTCGAGCGCGGTCAAATTTTTTTTTATTTTGAAGGGAATAATTCAAGAATAACGGAAAACATATAATCTGCCGATTTCCACAAGCCGAAGTATCACAAATCGCCCGAAAAGTGTAGTGCGTGCAGCTGCAGCGAGGCATGTATTCCTCACTCCGCGCCTCTATTTCCCTTTCACTTTTTCTCGATCTCGTACTCTCTCGCATCGTCCCCACACTACTTTCCGTCGCCATGACGACATCCCAGCTGCTACACTCCTCCGTGGCATTAATATTAATATTAATAAATAATAATGTTATTAATAATATTAATATTAATATTAATAAATAATGATATTATTAATCATATCAATATTAATATTAATATTAATATTAATATTATTAATCAATATTAATATTTCACCATTTTTTTTCTGTATCACAATTGAAAGAAATAGATTTTACTTCACTCAGTGTGATTTTGGACGTCTTACCCACGCTTCGCGTGGCTAAAACCCCCATTTTCACACCACCTAAAGTAAAATTTTGTACAATAGTCGACGGTGAAACTTCTTCCGATCTCGTGTGATTGCAAAACTCGCCTTCGGCTCGTGCTGCAACCTCACACTCGTCAGAAAAAGTTTTACCGCACTCGTATTGTAATTTGTAATGTACTATTATTCATCGATTAAACTCTTATTCATTGAAAACAAAAGACTATTTTACATTGTATTTGCCACTTTTATTCGATGAATAGCGTTATTCTATGAATAAGAAGTTATTCGACGTTGGTGAAACCGGGTATTAGCAATTAAAAAAAAATTACATTTTTTTTTTTTAAATTCGTCAGACTAAGAAAATCCCTCCAGATAATCGTCAGATTATGGGTCAACACGACTAGGACATCAAGCTGAATCACCTGTATAAAAATCTGACACGCTCGAGTATTTCAAAATGGCGATTTTTTTTTGCATTATCAAGAAGCCGCCATGAGCCTGCGTCATGTCCGAATCGTCAGTCTTTTGAATGGGAGCTTCTGTCGGATTCACATAAGATCCCCTCTGAAAATCTGACGCGCTCGAGTAAATTTTTTTTTTTCCCATTTTCAACCCTTCCGTACGGCCACCCCCACCATGCAAACCGGCAGATTAACATACTTCCAATAACAGCGACACGTGGCGCGTATACACTATCAATATCTGACGCGCTCCAGTATTTCCATGTCACTGTTTTTTTTTACATTTTTGAGAACCTGTAGACGCTTCCCCCACCGCTGAAAGGGTGTACATTATATGAGCTTTTTTTCTTTCTACCATCTAATCTTCCAAATCCAATAGGTTTCTACGACGCTCGAGTAAATCTCCATTTAGCACGCGGAATAATATTTTCCAAAACATTCACTTGCCTTGTGAAGCTAATCTCTTCTTGAAACGTCATCTAGACAGTATCCAAAGTGGCAATAAATTAATGTCTGCAAAATTAACGCATTTTGTCCATCGTAATGAGACACTAGGCCAACCAACTGACAAACCAGAAGCACTAAATATTCCAGGAATGAAACCTGACTTCCACACTGGGGATAAACCATCAGCCTCATCACCACTATCATCATCTGCTCTATACAAAATTCAGCGCCATCCGAAAATGAAGTCTGACCTAAAGAAATGTCAACCAGAGGTACCATCTGTTTCACCAGAGCCACGCAACGCTCCGGGAATTACATGCAACTCGATGCCAGATGTTGACAATGAGTTTGCCTTGAACATACCGCCTAAAAGAGTTTTTATCATCAATGACTCGGATTTGAAATTCTCTGAGCAATGGGGAGGAGTCAAAAATTACAAAGTATTTATCCATGACATGATTTCCGATGATGATGATAAGATGTCTTCACGTAGTCCAGATTATTCCGCAAAACGGGCTTATGAATCGGAACCACTTGCTGAGACTTCCAGCATTGTGACTGATATTAATCATAACTATAGTGACAGAATCAACGTCAGTTCGAACATTGTGACTGATATCAATCATAACTATAGTGACGGAGTCAACGTCAGTTCAAACATTGTGACTGATATTAATCATAACTATAGTGACAGAGTCAACGTCAGTTTGAAGAATGACAACTTAAACGCTAATTCAAATGACGATGACGACCTATGTGATGAGGAGATTGGATCATTGTTTTCTGAACCTGAGAATACTTGATTCTGTCCTGGGCAGCCTCTGTTTAACAGTACCGCACTCTCAGACCATTCCTATTGTGCCCTTCTTAAAGACGAAAATAACAATACCAAGCAAGCAGAAGTTTCCCATGGAAGTCCAAGAAGGATGAAGACCAATTTATGTTCAATAGAGGTTCATGATCCGATTGTTGAAACAGACATTGCTGGAATACCAACAGAAAATAAAGAGACTGTTTTGACTAAATTTAAAGCCAAAATTCAAGATAAACCAGTGATCGCCAAAGGATGCTACTTTCAACCTGACCCTGAAATAAAAATTTTTAATCGGAGACAAGTGACTCAAAGAAAAGGTTTTTTCCTGCGAAACGGCCTCTGTTTACCCCCTGTCGTATACAATGCCCAGCCAACACAGATTGCAGGGCCATTGCTAATAAGGTGGCGGAATGCCGATACTTGAGTTTCCGAACCGCTGTCGGAAGACCTGTGATGGCCCTGTACCCTGGTGTCACAGTGGCCGACAGCTGGG
The DNA here is from genome assembly GCA_943736025.1 of Tenthredo mesomela. Classification (NCBI taxonomy): domain Eukaryota; kingdom Metazoa; phylum Arthropoda; class Insecta; order Hymenoptera; family Tenthredinidae; genus Tenthredo; species Tenthredo mesomela. The sequence goes on from OX031022.1 coordinate 8,126,198, forward strand.
CCAGTGCCGGCAGTGTTACACCGGCCCAACGTTTGGCCAGCGCAAGGCCAGCAATGGCCCAACAAGAGCCCAATATTGATCAGCCGATGACCCGATCATTCCATTTTTGTTTATTTTCGATATTATCCGGACAAATAGTATATTATGTGGTATGCCCGTAAACCAAGTGTTTTTCGGCCAGAATAATGATTTCAGGACGAGCTAAAGGCGAGCCGTAAGCGAGTTCTGAAGTCATTATTCGAGTCAAAAACGGTTTACGGGTGCGCCCCATACTGTATTTTTTTCGAAACAGGCATGAAAAGTCACTTTGACGCCTGTTGAGATTCACTAGACGAAGAGTGAGGCTATGGTGCGATCTATCGCGCACTTCGAACTGCGCATCGGAACTGCTGTATAAAGACTTTATATGGCAGTTTTGGAATGCGCACTTCGAATTGCGCATCCAGACTGCCGTATAAAGACTTTATAGGGCAGTTCTGAAATCAACCGTATAAAGTGACACTTTGTGGATCGAAAACAGGCGTCAAAAAGTGACTTTTCAATGCCTATGCCGAAAAAAAATATTTTTAAATATTTTAAATATTTTTCGGCATAGGCATTGAAAAGTCACTTTTTGACGCCTGTTTTCGATCCACAAAGTGTCACTTTATACGGTTGGTTTCAGAACTGCCCTATAAAGTCTTTATACGGCAGTCTGGATGCGCAATTCGAAGTGCGCATTCCAAAACTGCCATATAAAGTCTTTATACAGCAGTTTCGATGCGCAGTTCGAAGTGCGCGATAGATCGCACCATAGCCTCACTCTTCGTCTAGTGAATCTCAACAGGCGTCAAAGTGACTTTTCATGCCTGTTTCGAAAAAAATACAGTATGGGGCGCACCCGTAAACCGTTTTTGACTCGAATAATGACTTCAGAACTCGCTTACGGCTCGCCTTTAGCTCGTCCTGACATCATTATTCTCGCCGAAAAACACTTGGTTTACGGGCATGCCACATAATATACTATTTTTCACCAATACTTAATTTTTTTTCGAGCGGTAGACAGTTAATAATTCCTAGAAATCATCTATTCAAAGACTAATTAGATAGGGGAGAGTCGGGTAGCCCCGGACGGCGGGTACCCGCGGTCACCTCAAGTTTTGGACAATTACGCGAATAAATTTTGAAAACGAAGACGTAAAAATGTGACCAAGATCGGTGCCCTAATTTTCACATCTTTCTTTTCCAAATTTATTCGCGTAATTGTCCAAAACTTGAGGTGACCGCGGGTACCCGCCGTCCGGGGCTACCCGACTCTCCCCTATATTAATGTGGCTCACCCATCCAAATTCTGGCTGCAGTTGAAATTGCTTAACTTCGTTGATCATCTGATGTCCGGTGTCGTTCTAGATCTAATCGTCGCATGTTACAATACTTAACACTTTTTGACTCGATAGGTAAACTTTGATTTGTCAGGATTTACATCAATTATAATATGTACTTAACCCTTAAGTATAAAAACCCAATGCCGGATTCGTAATCAGTGACCCCAAAAATCTTCGGATACCAATTTTCATCAAAATCGGTGCACACCAAAAATGCGTGACTGAAAGGGTTAAAAAAAAAGAACGATGGCAAAATTTCACGGTTACTTCGAATATTTCTGATGATTAAATAGTATATATGGGATATTCCAAAATATTTTGAACGGTCATTTACCCCGACCCCCATCGATTTCCGAATAAATTATTCTCACGGTAACCCTAGAGTCAGGTATGATTGCTGAATTATTTTAGAATTTTCCGATTTTTTTTTTAGAAGTTACGATTTTTTGAAAATCGCACTTTTCGGCAACAGCTCGTTTTTCATCAAATTCTAGTCGGCAACCAAGGTATCCCATGGAAAAGTGACTCGTACAGAACTTTCCAGTTTTTTGACGTACTTTGAAATGGAAATATTTGTAGATTTTTTCAGACACCGGAAGTGCCGAAATTCTCGTTTCAAAAATCAAAATCATGGATTGCAAAAAGTCGCCGTAATCGATCTTTTTGAAATTTGTAGACAAAATTCGACATTGAAAGACGGAATTTTTAAGACCAGGCCGAAGTTGGGCCGACATCGGGTTTGGGAGGTATGGCTATTTTAATCACGCGAAAATTCATATTCCGGCGTTATTTTTGTTATTATTATTATTATTATTATTAAAATTATTATCATAATTATTTTTATTATCATTATTATTATCATTATCATTATTAATATTAATTGACAATAATAATAAAAATAATAATAATTATTTCAATAATAATAATAATAATGATAACAAAAATAACGCCGGAATATGAATTTTCGAGTGAATAAAATAGCCATACCTCCTAAGCCCGATGTCGGCCCAACTTTGGCCTGGTCTTAAAAAGTCCGTCTTTCAATGTCGAATTTTGTCTACAAATTTCAAAAAGATCGATTACGGCGACTTTTTGCAATCCATGATTTTGATTTTTGAAACGAGAATTTCGGCACTTCCGGTGTCTGAAAAAATCTACAAATATTTCCATTTCAAAGTACGTCGAAAAACTGGACAGTTCTGTACGAGTCACTTTTCCATGGGATGCCTTGGTTGCCAACTAGAATTTGATGAAAAACGAGCTGTTGCCGAAAAGTGGGATTTTCAAAAAATCGTAACTTCTAAGAAGAAAATCGAAAAATTCTAAAATAATTCAGCAATCATACCTGAGTCTAGGGTTACCGTGAGAATAATTTATTCGGAAATCGATGGGGGTCGGGGTAAATGACCGTTCAAAATATTTTGGAATACCCCATATATATATATATACTATTTAATAAATAAATTAAAAATAAAAAAAATGTAAAAAAATAAATAAAAAAAATAAATTAAAAATTAAAAAAATCAATAAAAAAAAAAATAAAAAAAAATAAAAAAAAAATAATAATAAAATAAAATAGTGTATATACGTATATATTAGGGTGGTCCTTATTTAAGGCTCTGACGAATTTTTTATCAGACGCCCCCCAAATCGACTCCAAATAATTCAAAAACAATACCCTAATTTTTTCAGATTTTTATCTGGACTCTAACCCCTCCCACCGAGAGGGTGGATTTCCCCATTGGAAATACACGTGTTTTGGCCATATTCTTAGGATATATTTTATTCTAAAATTAAAAACTTTTAGAAAAATCTGTAACTGCGAGATTTTAGTGTTCATTGGTGCTACTATTTGAGAAAAAAATCACATTATCATACGGGTCAATCTAGACGAATTGCACACCCTTTAATCTGCTCTTTTTTCTCAAATGAAGGGTGTGCAATTCGTCTAGATTGACCCGTATGATAATGTGATTTTTTTCTCAAATAGTAGCACCAATGAACACTAAAATCTCGCAGTTACAGATTTTTCTAAAAGTTTTTAATTTTAGAATAAAATATATCCTGAGAATATGGCCAAAACACGTGTATTTCCAATGGGGAAATCCACCCTCTCGGTGGGAGGGGTTAGAGTCTAGATAAAAATCTGAAAAAATTAGGGTATTGTTTTTGAATTATTTGGAGTCGATTTGGGGGGCGTCTGATAAAAAATTCGTCCGAGCCCTAAATAAGGACCACCCTAGTATATATACTAGGGTGGTCGTTAATATAGCTATTTCGGAATTAGATTCATTCATACCCTTCATTCGAAAGTAAAAAAAAAAAAAAAAATTTTGACCCCAAATTGAACCCTTTATCTCAATTAGAAAGGGTGCCTGTAAAGGCTTACTTTTTTGTATTGATTTTACATTACTTTCGGCTACTTTTTTATAAAATAAATATTTCGGCACCTCTTAAACGTCTTAAAAATCCATCGATCATACAGATAGTTCATAAAAACAACAAAGAAAAATACAAAAAAAAAAAAAACACAAAAAAAAATACAAAAAATACAAAAAAAAATACAAAAATACAAAAAAGTAAGCCTTTACAGGCACCCTTTCTAATTGAGATAAAGGGTTCAATTTGGGGTCAAAATTTTTTTTTTTTTTTTTACTTTCGAATGAAGGGTATGAATGAATCTAATTCAGAAATAGCTATATTAACGACCACCCTAATATATACGTTTGTTCGATTGCATAGAAACATTATTTTTCCGGTAAATTCGGTCGAAGTGTTAGAAATACTGCAGTCAGCAGAAAAGCTTCTATTACTATATGTACGCCGGCGAATCAACGACCGGACGCCGGTAGAAGAGTGCCGGAGTTGCCAATGCCGGGCCATCAAGATACAGATGCAAGTGTGTTTGAAAACGGCCAAGTGCTGGCAAGTCGGTTGTGGCAAGATGCAAAATGCCCTACAGGAAATCAGTAGTTGGTACCCACACAGCACATATGACGGATTTACGTCCATAGAACGTTTCTTTGCGAACGTTTTTTGTATTTTGAACTATAACGTTCAGGAGACGTCGCAAATGAAACGTTTATATAATTGTCCGAGGGACGTTGATTGGACGTTCGTCTTAAGCTTGCTCAGCGCCCCTCGAGGCAGCGCCTCGAGCGTCTGGCCGCCACGCTGCTAGTTTGTTCCGTGTGTCCGTACTAGTAGTTTCGTGCAGTTACTAATATAAAACGAGGGCGTATTGAAACGTAAGTATCAACTCAAATTAATTTACGTACGTAAACATTCTGGAATCGAAGTCGGTGCACTATAATATCTTGTGTACTCAACATTCGCGATTTTGTACCGACCAGAAAATGAGGTTATGTAGCGTCACCTCGTCTTTGTAGATTTTCATGCATTCATAATACTTTCATTACGTATATTTAAGTCAAGTTTCTAATAGAGATTTTTGATCTTTTTCTCCAAGTCGATATAGGTGGTCTAATCTATATAATCAAGACTGGTTTCGTCGAGCGGGGGTTCGATGGGCTCGAACCATCTCTGAGAAAAAATGAGCAGACGGCGAAAATAAAAAACTAATATAAAACTATACAATAAATATAAGGGTGGATTTCAAGAAGTGGGCCAAAATAGCCTGGCAATTCAGAAGAAAACAACATTGACATTTTATTAGAGTAGTATACATTTTCTAATCCTGTAAGACCCCTACTTTGAATATTTGACACACGCAACGCTCTGTGTGAATGGAATTTTGTAGCATTTCACAATATTTATTAGAAAACTGCGGTTTATTCATAAACGGAATATTTTTTCTAGAGTGTGATATTTGTATTTTTTATGTCAAGTAAACCTACCAGATTCGAATTAATACCTCTTTAGCTTTTCATGAGCACGTTAAGAATACCAAAAATTCAAAAGAAGGAGTCCCTGGCGAAAATGGAGTGTGAAACCAAATGTGAACGAAGGTTGAATTAAGAAGTTCGGGTAATGGGACCGAGGTGTGAAAGAAGCATTGAATGAGGTGTGTTGGAAATGTAAATTGAAACATCGAAGTGTGACAAGATGTGCAGATGGAAGTGTGCATGAAGTGTGCATGAAGTGTGCACCAAGTGTACTCGAGTTCTGCGGCAAATGTGCATCAACTGTGCATAAGGTGTACATTTAATTTGACTGACCTGTTCAAAATGTCCAGACCACGATATGGGAATATAATTATTTTTTTGTAACCATCCTGCCTTGGATGCATAAAAAAAACCGGACAGAGATTTTTTTACCCACAACTGATTCTTTTTCGAGCGGTCGAGCACAGTGAATATTTCGGGGTGTTCGAAATTTTCTATTCACAGACTAATTGTATTTATTCATGTGGGTCACCCATCCAAATTCTGGTCGCAGATGATAGTGCTTAACTTCGTTGATCAACTGACGTCCGGTTTCGATCTGGATCTAACGTCGCCTGTTACAATCTTTAACACTTTTCGACTCAATAGGTAAGCTTTGATTCGTGAAGATTGACATCAATATGTATATAATTGTAACTGTTGAACCGTGGCGAGTTAATTTTCAGTGAAATAAAATTAAAGGATGAAATCTAGTGATAAATTCTGTCACCACATGGCATTCAAGTTACAGTTAATTATGAGCGTCCGTTTTTGTCCGTAATTATTTTGTCCGTTTGATTAATACATGGAAAATTTACTTCTCAAGTTTTCACATGCGTGAACATATAAATATAATAAAGTTGTATTGCAGGAACCTTGCGGCAACATTGCAGTGCAATGTTGCAAATATTATATTGCAGAGATCTTGCAGCAACATTGTAGTGCAATGCAATGGAAATGAAATTTAGCAATGTTGCTGAGACATTGCTGCAACGTTCCGTGCTGTTAGATATTGTCAATGCATCTTCCTTATATACAAACGTCGATCCAGTTTACTGCTAATGAGATATATTTTTCCGTCTGTCGCCACCTACCGGAAATCGTTCGATCTGATACCCATGTTATTGGAGATCAAAGCGTGCATGAAGTGACCATGCACTGTGCGACTCATTCGGAAGCACTATAGTGTTATAGTAATGTGAACAGAATGTGTGGAAAAGGTATCACCTTATGTATTGGGAATGTGCGCAAATGTTCATCCTCTAAGCTTCTAACAAATGTGCACCAGATGTGCACAAACTAGGAATCAAAGTGTGCGTGACGTGTGCACAAAGTGTTTGGGAGTGGTCATTGCTCAAAGTGTTCACTAGCTGTTCGCGAGCTGTGACCAAACATTTCACGAAGCGTGCAGACACTTCGCGAACACCTCTTGAACATCTCTTTGCACACTCCATTTTCGCCAGGGGTGTCGCCGAAATTACACTGCGCCGCCGAAATTGCATACGCATCACAGAAATAACTTTTTACGGCATGTTGTGGCACAATAATAGGCCTTCTATTGAACAAAATTAAATATTTATTGAAATAGATGCATAAAAAGGAACTTGACATCAAGAGAGGAAGAATGTAATTTCGTCGACGTCGCCGGAATTACCGTCGCCGAGTGTACATTTTGACGTTAAAATATTTCCCGCCGATTTTTGCATGCAGTAATGGCCGGTTGCATAAACGTGGGTTACCCGAACCTTCGAATACCCCGTAGGTAACCCCGCAAATACTACCCGTTCAACCGTTTTTTCATCTGACAGCTGTCATGAATCGCTGTTAACTTCTGACAGTCGTAGGTTGAACGAGTAGTATCTGCGGAGGTTATTGAAATTTTTGGGTAACCCACCTTTATGCAACCGGGCATAAGAATATTACCATTGAAGATAGCTCACACAAACGAGCAAGATATCTCATGAAAAATATAATATTAGAAGTTCCATGAATAATAATCGTTTTAGTCCAGTCGCCGAAATTACAGTGAATAACTGTGACAAGCAAATTATTGCTCGATAAACTTTGTTTTGTCTGTGAAGTATAAAATAATGGAGAACTTATCATACGGAGCCGATATCACATACACATCTAGAGACCATTGACAGCTACAACATGCCACTAGCACTTCTTGCCGAGTGTGTGTAATATTAAACTTGAACCGTCGCCGAAATTACTGATAAAGTAGGTTCACGGGTTTTCTCTCACTTTTCTCACGTTTGGTCGAATACTTTTCGAAACTGCTTGTCTTTTCTGTAAATTTGAGTCTTAGAGACTTGAAACTAATAAGTACAAAGTGCTCAGACATAGCATGCCATTTTTTACAAACGTGTAAAGTTGAGAAACGGACTTTACGTCACGTCGCCGAAATGACATTTTGACTGTTTAAAAGTTAAAAAAGCAATGTTAATCTTCTTTGAAATGCTCCACGTTTTTTTTTTTAAGTAAAGTAAACCAGCTCACACCGAAAACAAAAATAATTAGGCATATTTAGATAAACATACTAGAAATAGGAAGTGGTTTCTTATTTTGGCCCACTTCTTGAAATCCACCCATAAATGTATAAAAAGTAAAAATATATATTCCTCTGTTCTCTGTACTTATATTTGTTCACATAGAAATATGTACATACCTACCTATCATTTGAGAAAAGTTCGATGACCGATATATTCCTTCATTATCTATGTACAAGGTGATTCGGAATTCGAGACGAATATTAAATAACGTGAATCCTTGTCAAAATTCATCTCGGAAGTTCCTTATAGCCATTTATCTGAAAAATGACTTTTTTCATCAAAAAGAAATAAACAAATGACATTTTTTTTGTCTTCAACTTGCATATTTTTTTTAATGAAAAAATTCGTTTTCCAGAAAAATGGCTAAAGAATTTATGATTTCAATTTTGACAAGGATTCACTCTTTAAAATATTCGTCATGAATCCTGAATCACCATGTATAACCGGTTCTTCTCAAAAAGCGTCTTATTTGAAACGTTCTTTCAATGTCCCAAATGGGACATCATATAAACGTCTCAAATCGGGACATTGGACATGTCTGGGACGTTAAAGGAACGACTAAACTGTGATGAAATGGGACGTCCGCACGCTAGAAGAAACGTTTTATGAACGTCCGAAAAACGTTTCTGTGTTGTGTGGGAATGCAAAATTTTTATGACTCTGAAATATTTCGAGTAATAACTTGACACTTTGATGGGCTCTGAATAAGTAGGAGAGTGTTAGAGCTTATATCATATGGTAGTTTAGCGTAGCGGTTAGGGCGTGCGACTGGTAACCGAGCGGACGTGTGTTCAAATCCCAGCGGGGACGAAAAATCCGGCGGTTTTTTCAATGGATGTAAAATGCATTTTCGTCGATACGATGCGTAGGTAGGGTCGACTGACGATAAAATATGTCAGATTCTGTGTTTTTTTTTTTTTCTACCATTATTACTTTCCATTTCATGATAATAAATTACGGGCTTCGACATGAGGGCTAGCCCGATCATCGGAAAGTACTAAGGTAGTTCGTATTTCAATTTTATACGTATTCTGAATGAAAATGTTGCATTTGTTACGAACGGCCCTTTTTCACATTTTTCCAAAGTCTATGCTATTGCAAGTACGGGCAGTCAGCGCATTCCTACACGCGCGCGCTCGATCGGAAGCAGAGCAGGAAACGAGTCAGGGGTGCAGTGACCCCCGAAACCACCTATTCAGCGGCTTGCAGAAAACCCCGCCGTCGAGCAACCCGAGGTTTCTTTATGGAAACCGAGGTGATTGCTCGTCAGTCGTTTTTTTACCGAAAGTGAACAAAGTGGTCACCCTCCAGCATCGCTCGCTAGCCGCACCTAACCGGCCACAGGACTCTGCCAGAAGGACGAAGGTGTGAAGCAGTCCAGGGCGTGAAGTAACAGAAGGTCAACTCGACAGCTGACGTTACCCTGATGGCCCCTGCGGACATGAATTTTGTCCGGAATCCCGTCCTGCGCATGTCCAGAGGACATTTACGTGTCTCTATCTATGTCCGCCAGACATTCAGGCGTCTGCAATGGTGTCTTGAAGACTTGGTAGCGTCTTGAGTAGTGTCCCGAGGTCCAAATAGCGTCCATTACCATGTCCTTGAGACATTCTACTGTCCTCACCCAGGTCCTGCGGTCATCCTCAATTGGATAACGAGGTCCGGAGGACGTCCCGAACTATTTGTCCGAATTCGAGTGTCCTTAGTGGTGTCCTGAGGATCCAGCAGTGTCTCTGGGTATGTCCCCAAAACATTTCACTGTCCTTACTCATGTCCCACAGTCATTCGCGGTATAATGCTGCGGCCCGGAGGACGTCCTGATTTATTCGTACAAATTTAAATGTCCTCAGTGGTGTCTTAAAGACTCAACGATGTCTCCGACAAGTCTTCGAAACATTTTAAAGTCCTTACTCATGTCCCGCGATCATTCGCAACTCAAGGTTGGCGTCCAACGGACGTCCTGATGACTTCGCGCAAATTCGAATGTTTTCAGTGATGTCTTGAAGACCCGGCAATGTTTCTAGCCACGTCTTCGAGAAATTGACCGTTGTTACTCATGTCCTGCGGTCATTCACAACGTAAGGATGAGGTCCGACGGATGTCCGAATAGCTTCGCACAAGTTCACGTGCGCTTAGTAGTGTCTCGAAGACTCAGCGATGTCCTGACCGTGTCTCCGAGACATTTGATTATTCGTTTTCATGTCCTGCGGTCATTTACAACTTAAGGTCGATGCTGTCCCCAGGTCGAAACGCCTTTCACGAAAAAGGGCTAAGGATGAGGTCCGACGGATGTCTTGATGGCTTCGCGTGAATTCGAGTGTCTTTGGTGATGTCTTGAAGAACCAGCAATATGATTTGTAACCAGCAATTATACGTCCTGATATATTCTAATCATGTGTCTTATACATGTCCCCCACGTGTCCCCAAGCCCATCGAAGATTTCGACCAGACATCCTGAGGACATAGTGAAAACGTCCCGCGGACGTCCTGATATTATAGTCATGTGTCTCATAAATGTCCGCCCTCGGTCTCGAAAACAGGAGAAAAATGTGGGGATGCATCCTGAGGACATGATTAGGACGTCTTGCGGATGTCCGGGGCGTATCTCATCATGAATTCACAATGTCCTTATTCTGTCTTCGAGCCGTCCTAAAATGACACACTAGGACGTCCTGAGGACGTCCGCGACATTTGTCCGGATTTTGTCCTGTGTAGGTCCCAAGGGGCCATCAGGGTAGCTGAGACGCCCGGCATAAGCTGCACCTATCGAATCCAGCGCGAGCTGTCTTGAGTCGGTGGGTTCTTGGAGTCGGCTCGAGTGACGCTCGGAGTTAATTCGGTAGACTTATTTCCTTCTTTGCCATCCATATAACATTCCTTATACATTCACTGCCACCCAATTTCAACTTATATTCTTTTATATTTTTATATTATATCTTTATCTAATATCTATTTCTTCGATATTTATTTATTATATCTTTATAACTAATTCACGTAGTCTCTAGTATAGTTTAGTGTATTTCACAATCTACTTAGTATTAATTGGGATTTTCCCTGTTAGTCCAAATAAAACTATATCTATTCGTATATTTATACTCATTTGTCTCACTAAGTCAATCCACACAATCACAGGTGTCCTTAGGACTTAATTCAAGCAAACCCACGAGAGTAATCTTATGCCGCTCGGAGGTTGCTCTCTTAAAATTATTATAAAACATTGACACCCGAAGCCTTCAGCTCGTGTGCCCGTAACACATTATATACAGGGCGACCCAGAACTCCCGCACCGAACTGAACAGGCGGATTCCTTGTCGAATTCTAAGACGAAAATCCCTTTGCGAAAAATTCCGCTGATCAACGGTGTCCGAGTTATCGAATTTCCAAGTTGGCCATTCAGAGAGCCCAACACTGGCCGAGATAGTGCCGGCTCAAAAGTCAACAATTGGGGCAGTGCCCGCCGTCGCATGTCTAATAATTTGGCTAGAAAATCTCATTTTTATTAATACGTAGCGGATAACGGGTGGACTTTTTACTTTGACACTTCCGCTTTTCAGTCTTTGACAGCCAGGTTGTCTGCTCCTTAGTTATCGGCCGTCAAGGTTGACCGCTCCATAGTTTTCTGCAGCCAGGTCATTCGCTCCATAGTTTCAGCGGTCTAGGTCATTCGCTCCATAGTTCTCAGTCGACTAGGTCGACCGCTCCATAGTTTTAGCGATCCAGGTCATTCTCTCCATAGTTCTTGGGCGTCTAGGTCGACCGCTCCATAGTTTAAGCGATCCAGGTCATTTACTCCATAGTTTCAGCGGTCCAGGTGATTTGCTCCATAGTTTTAGCGGTCCAGGTCATTAACTCCATAGTTTTAGCGGTCCAGGTAATTTGCCCCATAGTTCTCGGCCGTCTAGGTCGACCGCTCCATAGTTTTAGGGGTCCAGGTCATTCACTCCATAGTTCTCGGCCGTCTAGGTCAACCGCTCCATACTTTTAGCGATCCAGGTCATTTTCTTCATAGTTTTTGGCCGTCTAGGTCGACCGCTCCATAGTTTTAGCGGTCCAGGTCATTCACTCCATAGTTCTCGGCCGTCTAGGTAGACCGCTCCCTAGTTTTAGCGATCCAGGTCATTTGCTCCATAGTTTAGTTTTAGAAAATGACCTGGATCGCTAAAACTAGGGAGCGGTTCCCCTAGACGGCCGAGAACTATGGAGTGAATGACCTGGACCGCTAAAACTATGGAGTGGTCGACCTAGACGGCCGAGAACTATGGGGTACATGACCTGGACCGCTAAAACTATGGAGCAAATGACCTGGACCGCTGAAACTATGGAGTAAATGACCTGGATCGCTAAAACTATGGAGCGGTCGACCTAGTCGGCCGGGAACTATGAAGCGAATGACCTAGACCGCTGAAACTATGGAGCGAATGACCTGGCTGCAGAAAACTATGGAGCGGTCAACCTGGACGGCCGATAACTAAGGAGCAGACGACCTGGCTGTCAAAGACTGAAAAGCGGAAGTGTCAAAGTAAAAAGTCCACCCGTTATCCGTTACGTATTAATAAAAATGAGATTTTCTAGCCAAATTATCAGACATGCGACGGCGGGCACTGCCCCAATTGTTGACTTTTGAGCCGGCACTATCTCGGCCAGTGTTGGGCTCTCTGAATGGCCAACTTGGAAATTCGATAACTCGGACACCGTTGATCAGCGGAATTTTTCGCAAAGGGATTTTCGTCTTAGAATTCGACAAGGAATCCGCCTGTTCAGTTCGGTGCGGGAGTTCTGGGTCGCCCTGTATAAGCTGTTTTTGATTTTTTTTACGAAACATATCAATGGGGTTGAATATGCAAAGCTTTTCCAGGTGGCGCCAACGAGCCAAGTAACAAAAATGGCGCAGATTACCAATACATGTCTGTTATTAGTGTGTGTCAGTGACCATGTGTGTAAATGTGCGCGCGCCACTAATAGCGCTTCATTTGAATTTTGAAACAACCGGCTATATTGGAGACATATTGGAGACGCCATGTTGGTTACTTGGCTCGCTGGCGCCAAAGTTTAACAGTTTTACCGGTAGCCAACCTCATTGAATTGGTACCATCTGGACAAACCTCATACTTTCACGACGTGCAAGCGATATGCGTACGATATGCGTGGCACGCGCGTGATGTTCACGACATGCGAGCGATATGAGTCGCAATTGATGACACATCTGTGTGGTGATATGAGATCATGCCGTGCGGATTAATCCGCACGCGTGATAGCGTATACGCTCGCATTGTGCAGACATTTTGTTATCTGGGCGGCTCAAAATTTTTGTTTTTGAAGCAAGTATTTTTGAGAATTTATTCATAATTTTCAATCGGGGCATACATGTCGAAAATTCAATTTTTATATTTTGATTCGAGATTCAACTGTGAAGACTAAGCCATAACAATTTACGGATATTTTTTCCAGAAAGTACGTTTCCTGCTGCTCAATTTCATCACATTGTTTTTAAAAATCCATAGCGAGGAACCGATGATATAGGCGTTCTAATGATTCGTGATGATGAAAATATAAATTTTTCAAAAATTTGAATCTCGAGGACCACGGGAGATAAAAATTTGAAAAAAATTTACTGAATTACTTTAAGCCTGTTAAATTTAAGAAAAAATTATCGACAAAATCGAAACGGGTCAGGGTTTTGAGTGGACCCAGTTGGTATGGAATTCCCCATATGCACATGGATCTCGACATAGATACATACTATGTGTCTCGGAACCACGATACCTTCCGATAATTATCAAATCAAAATAATTAATATTATTATTAATATTATTATTAATAATATTATCAACATTATCATCATCAATATCATAATCATCATCATCATTATCATTATCATTATCATCATTATTATCATTACCTTTTTTTCTTTTATTGTTAAATTCATCATAAAGTACATTGACACAGCATTGCAGATCTTACTAGTGTTTTCAGAATCTATTATTGCAAAACAGTCGTTGAAGACAGGTTTGGTGCATGAAAGTCTAAAGATATATGAGTTACTTGAGCGCCTGCGAATCATGATGATTTCGCACATACGTGCGCAGTGCGTAGTATGGTGTTTTTTTTTCATGTTTCATTTCATGGACATTACCTGCTTCTAAGTTCGTTTTCACGAAGGGAAAGATTCTAGCAAAGGTTCGAATGTTCAGCTCGACTTCAAGTGGTTCATCATTAATTTTTTGAATATTTCATGTAATGAAACTCAAAGTTTTTTTTTTCTTCTTCTAATTATTGATACATAATTATTTGATTAGTAGGGTAAACAGTCCAGTCCGTGACCACCTACCAGTGAATGACCGGCACGAGAAATAATATTTATAACAATTCAGAAAATTGATAGATATTCATGACACATCTATTTCTGCAATCTTATATGTCTCTTTTCTTATTAAAATGCAACAAATAAACGAATTAAAAAACGTATATATCGAAAATAATTGAATTTATATTGACGGTTTGCTTGTTACACGATTTTTGCTGAATTTTAACTAAAATCATGAAATATTAAAATTTTATAAACTATGTATTTTGACGCTTGTATTGTTTTTTTTCATCAATCACTTGATTTATAATGATTCAATTGAGTAAATGATTATTTACATTGACTTTAAATAGTTGTAACGTTATTAAATAATTAGTTTTGATTAATTTTATGTCGGTCATTTAGTGGTATGCCTAATTATATTACTCAGCCAGTAAATGACCGACTAAAATAAGAACATGTCAGTTTTCATCTGACAGCTGTCATGAATCGCTGTTAACCTCCAACAGTCCATGAAGGTTGAAATTTTCAAGTTTTAAGCTTTTTCTTATACATATATTATTATTTAATCGTGTTGAAAATAAACTAGAATGAATTTATCAACATTTTATTGAATATTTATTTTTAATAGATGGATAGATGAATCGGTCATTCATTGGACCATACCCGGTCATTCATTAGACGCGAGTGGTCATTCACTGGACCTCTGGTTTTTTTACTCTTTATAGTTAATTTTTAAAAGCTTATGATCAAATTCCGCTAATATTATGATGAATATTTGAAAGAAAATAAATTCTCAACCCAATAGTAACGGTTGTTTTGGATTTATTGATTCGTTAATTATTTTTTCAAATCAATATATCTATCGATGAAACAAATCGGTCATTCACTGGACGTTTTACCCTACTTTCCAATGGTATTCCATTTATTATAAATAACAAATGAGAGTAGTGAGTCAAAAAAAGAAAAAAAGTTTTTTTTTCAATTGAAGGGCATAGTGCCGGGATATGACTAGACAACCGATGACCGACTTATCAGTTTATATGTTATCTTGTATATAAACTATGTTTCATTCGAATAACAGATGAGAGTATATATTCCTAATGCCGGATCCCGTACTACATGGAAAGGAAGACGTTCAATAAGCATTACCCTAGTCAATAGTGTACCGATGATAGGTAGGTTCAGGATATGTACCGTGGCGTATCACGGCGTTATAACCATAGGCGAACGTTGGTGAATGACAGAAACCACAAAAAGCACCTCACATGCAAAAACTGTGCGCCAAGTACATTGATGTGGTCATCACCTCAAAAAAAGTATTGAAATCAGACACTATACCGCCAAGCATTATCACATCGAAAACATAGAAAAATAAAAATGAAAAGATGAAAAAAAATTTGGAGGTAGTGGTACTTGGCGGGCCAATATTTAAGATCACTGCAAGATTATTGGCATGGTTCAATTGCGGTTTCCTCGTCCTTGTCTACAAAAGGCCCGCCAAGTACCAATACCTCCAAATTTTTTTTCATCTTTTCATTTTTATTTTTCTATGTTTTCGATGTGATAATGCTTGGCGGTATAGTGTCTGATTTCAATACTTTTTTCGAGGTGATGACCACATCAATGTACTTGGCGCACAGTTTTTGCACGTGAGGTGCTTTTTGTGGTTATTTCACTACTTTTTGTACCGTGTCGTTTTGATATTTATTTTTGCTTATTAGTATATTATGTGGCATGCCCGTAAACCAAGTGTTTTTCGGTGAGAATAATGATTTCAGGACGAGCTAAAGGCGAGCCGAAGGCGAGGACCATTGACCACATCAATGTACTTGGCGCACAGTTTTTGCACGTGAGGTGCTTTTTGTGGTTTCTGTCATTCACCAACGTTCGCCTATGGTTATAACGCCGTGATACGCCACGGTACATATCCTGAACCTACCTATCATCGGTACACTATTGATGAAATCATTATTCGAGTCAAAAACGGTTTACGGGTGCGCCCCATACTGTATTTTTTTCGAAATAGGCATGAAAAGTCACTTTGACGCTTGTTGAGATTCACTAGACGAAGAGTGAGGTTATGGTGCGATCTGTCGCGCACTTCGAACCGCGCATTGAAACTGCCGTATAAAGACTTTATACGGCAGCTTTGGAATGCGCACTTCGAACTGCGCATCCAGACTGCCGTATAAAGACTTTATAGGGCAATTCTGAAACCAACCGTATAAAATGACACTTTGTGGATCTAAAACAGGCGTCAAAAAGTGACTTTTCAATGCCTACGCCGAAAAAAAAATATTGTATCCAGACATAATATTATGTCCCTATCATTCACTAAAGTATCGGAATCACTACTTTTTTGGAAGGTTCCTATTACAAATACCTATGTGAGAATAGGATATAAGTGGAGGAATTAATAGTACATTATGTCACTAGGCCGATTAAGTATTTTCCGACGAATTTGAGTTTATAATCCGAGCCGAAGGCGAGGATTATGATGAAATTCGTCAGAAAATACTTTTTCGGCCATGTGGCATACAGAATTTTATGTGTCCAGGCCAAAAACCGCGTTTAAACCGAGCGAAGCGAGGTTAAAACCGCGGTTTTACGGCCTATGACACATAAATATATTTGTAAAAGGTCATGTTTCGTCATGTTTTTAATATTACCTACATACTTATTATTTTTCAGTATAATTACGGCAGCTCCGTTTAGAACTAATCGTCGATATAACCATAATTTCCATAACCATGATATAATATTCAACCCTCAAATCATTATGAAAGGGGATAAGTATATATACATAAGTAATATTGAAAACATGATTAAACATGTCCTATTACAAATATGTAGTTGCTATATTTATATCCTATTTCCTGTTCCGTCACATACTTGTAGTAAAAATAAACCGTATCCTAATACTGTTGTCAATTGCACTGAAGCTTTTTATTGAAACCAATTCAAGACTAAAGATATCATTTGAACATTGTTGACCCTTGAGATAATTACATAGAATTATATAGTAGAATATAGCATATAAAGTGATGCGTTGCGATAAGATGAAAAAATATTGTCTTTTGCTGCCTTTTACTTCAGGCAGTTGTGAGGGAACAAAATATTTCATGTGTCATAGGCCGTAAAACCGCGATTTTAACCTCGCTTCGCTCGGTTTAAACGCGGTTTTTGGCCTGGACACATAAAATTCTATATGCCATACGGCCCAAAAAGTATTTTCTGACGAATTTCATCATAATCCTCGCCTTCGGCTCTATAAACTCAAATTCGTCGAAAAATACTTAATCGGCCTAGTGACATAATGTACTATTGGAATCTCAGCAGTCTGTGAGCGCAAATATCTCCTCGACTAGCCTATCACTGCAAAGTAAAACAGAACTCACTACAACTGTAACACTAGGAACGTTTTCAAATTAGCGTTGCTTAGATTTGTAGAATAGATTAGATTTGTAGAAGTCATCATATTATGCTTTGATTTGTAGAATACATAATTTGGAAACCATCCCACGCAGAGTCATTATTAACTATCTTGTTAATCGCCTACACAAAATACATGAAATTAATAATAAACTTTCCAATGACTAAACTATTTGATGGTACAGGTCTAGTGAAAACTAAACAATCATCCAAACACATTTGGCAATTGAAGTTTCTAGCTATATATTGAAGCGTTACTTCACCTTCTATAAAGAAGAGACATGATAAATAATATGATGATTAATAATATGTTAATTTAGATTAAGAATAATATGATTGTTGTAAAATTATTTGAAAATAAAAGAGTTCGTAGGAGTTAACATCAAACAGACCTACTCGTCGTAGATCATTTTAGAACAGACTGAGGAAGCCTCTCAAGTATTTACAAATTCTGGGAAATTGAGAATTAGAGTGGGAATTTGGACTATATAAGACGGGTGCTCGAGCAGAGCTATTCATTCATAGAATCACAAATACAAATCACATCTACTAGATAGAGAAATAGAACTAAAAGAAAATGAAAACTGCAAAATTCAAATATAAAAGTAAAATAGAATAGACAACTAGAAATAGTAAGACGAGCTTTGACGAACATATATTAACCAATATAATTGTACCTGACGTGAGTTATTACCCTACATTGATTGATTAACGCTAACGGGTTAAAACTCCGCAGCCGCAATTAATAATTATCCCTTGTACAATTTTATGATTAACGCTAACGGGTGAAATCTCCGCAGCCACAATTGTTGATTATCCTATACATGATTAACGCTAACGGGTGAAGACTCTGCAGCCGCAGTTGATGATAATTCCTTTCCACACATAGTAAGATATGATCAACGCTAACGGGTTAAAACTCCGCAGCCACGATTAGCTGCTATTTCTCCTTAAGAATACGCCTAACGCTAACGGGTTAAAACTCCACAGCCGCAGGCCTTAGATAGTATAAACCCCTAAGGTTATCATCACTTTAAATTAGAAAAAGAACAATAGAGTCAATTCAAGATAAAATGCCGTTGCTTAAGTAGCCCAGAGATTTACTAAAATTCAAAAATAAAGGAAACTCTTATACGAGAAGTAACTAACGTTTCAATATACATCCGTTACTTACATAGCTATCTGGAAAGAGTGTTGGTAAATAGGCATGCATGCTATCAATATGTAATGAGAAGAGATATATCCCGAAATTAAAAAAAAAAAAAACGATTTCAGAATTGGTGTCGTTTTACCGAACTCGAAAGATCCACCTAGAACTATAATGTGATGACTAATATTTTGGAATTAGTGTCACATAAATTGAAAAAATATATTTTCAAGTAAATTCATTCGAAATCGAAATTTCAATGTGTAGCATTTCAGATCATGCACCCAGAGAAATGGGTTTTCTTAAATTATTTAATCTAAATAAATTTTATTTGTATATGAACCTAATGGGTTCCTAATAGGTTCCTATTAGGTTCATACACAAATAAAATTTATTTAGATTAAATAATTTAAGAAACTTATTTCTCTGGGTGTAGTTTTCTCGGGATTATAATTGTTAACGTGATATATGACAAGCCATTCTACCGAGTCTCTTGATAATTAACATCAACACCTATATATTATACTACAATTATATCGATGTGACCATGTGACATATATAATCACATAACCTCAAAATCTCTAGATCCTAAAACGAATGATTAAAATATTGCTTATTATGATTTTCTCGTGGACGCTCGCGTTAAATTGAACAACTATTTATTTTCAAGTGTTGATCAATATTATGCCTAAATTCGTTTTATTAATTTCTGATACTCCTCATGATTTTCTCATCTGTTCAGTTGTCAGCTCTGGGACTGGAGGGACTGCGGAGCGAAACATTAGTCCTAATGCTGGCGCATGCGCAATGAGACTGTAGAGCGAAAAATAGTCTTAACAAAAAGTCTTAAGGTGAAGTGAAACGTTTGTCAGAACCTCGAAAACGGGAATCGTGAATTCTCCGAAACTACTGAATCAATCGCGACGAAACTTTGAGGGATTACACATAATTGTGGCAGAAAGTGGCTGATTATTTCACTTTTCCAAAATTTGACAAAAATTTTTACAGATTGACGTACTGACCACATAAATCGCGAGATTATTCACTGTTGCCGTAGATAATCGCATTTTCCCGATAATTAGCCACTCCGCAATTAAAAACCACACACTTTGAGCCTAATCCCATGTCATTTAATGGAGAAATGCCTGAGAATTGACGATTCTCCGTTACTCATAACTAAAAAACCGACATTCAGTTGAGATCACAACCCGTATCGACATTTAGTAGAGATCACAGCCTGTATCGAAATTGCAGCCAGTATACTTGCAAATAATCTAGCGGTGGACAGAGGTACCAAACGTTCGGTAGTTCTGTTTTACCGCGGTGCAAGGCACCCGGCCGTGGCCTTGAAACGTTTCACTTCACCTTAATAAAAGTCTTAATCTGACGAAGCGAAATTCGCCACTTCGAAAATGAAAAAATGCATAACTCAGCCTTCAGTGCACCGATCGTGTTGATTTTGGGCTCAAATTGAAGCATTTTCAATCAGCATTCTCAACATGATAAATTAATACCGGTATATTATAGAAGACGGTAGTATTTCATTAAATAAGATCCCCCCACTCCGCCTACATTGGGTCCTTGCGGTAAAGAGACACGGTCGTCGAGCGCTCATTTCGTGAATGTATACTTGGCGCGAGACTCTACCGAGTCTCTTGATGCACAATGAAATCGAACGCTTTTTCAAAACTTGAATATAAATTCAAATTTCCAAAACCGCTGTTTATGGACTTATTAGTTCTCGCTATGAACATGCTATAGGTATGTTTAACTCAACATTAATTTTAACGAATTATTCACTCGTTTCTAACATTCATTTCTGCATTACCTTTTGTCAAAAACACGCTCTTCATTAAGCTTTCCAGCACTAGTGCGTTGTCAAAGTTTTCTCATTTCTAAATCTGAAAAAAAAAAAAAAAAAAAACAATAGGATGGAGTACACAGGCACATAGAGAAACTTTATGACGAGTGTGAAAGTGCCGTATGATCCGAAGACGAGGTCATTTCGCGTCCTTGTCATACAAATGACTATTATTTCTTAGTTTTATTTTACAATGATGAATATTATCAATGCAAACGATGTTCAAATAGTCTTTCATCAAGCTCTCAACAGTTTTGTGGGTGTGATCGTCGCAGAGTGACTGAAATGAATGAATCAAAAAAAGAGTGCAATTGATAATTTTCAGAACAATCTATGCCCGCCAAGTTTGTATCATTGTTAATGTTTTAGGAAAAGAGGAGAGTGGTGGTCAAGGTGATTCAACATTGAACACATTTAGTACATGGAAAATATAGTTTGATTTATTTGAATACTCTTACTATCTAGTTACATATTTATAACGACTTCTCACTCTCGTTACTTAGACTGTACTGTCTCTCCTTCCGCGTCACATACTTCTGCGCATCTCTTTCATAGGCGTACATACGTAGATCAATTTACTCTGTATTGGGAACTAACACGTGGGAGTGGCTTAGGAAAAAATGGCGGAAAGTAGCTTACACTTTTATGTATGTACACATATGAAATAGTATTAGTGACTACAAATACTTATGCAAACACAATAGATTTGTAAGCTATTAATAGTTAAAATTTTAACCACCAGACGTCGTGACTCAATTTGTTAGTTCCCAATTCCAACAATCATCACACGAGATACTGCCTTAAGCAATATTTCCCGTCACCAATATGCTATTATGTCGAGGGTAACGAATGATTTTCTATTGGTTTTCCATTGATTTCCATTGACTAGCATTCGGAAAATATAATTCGAAATATAAAAATTAACTAATGTAGTGCTTGGCTTTAATGTTGCCTGATTTCACGTACAAGGTTTTTGTATTATTTTGTGTAAAGAAATTACGTTTGTAATCTGTCGCTGGTAAAGAGTATGATGCTTCTGAGTTCTGGCTGGTGAAACCATTTTTGTACTTGGCGGTAACTTTCGACATTTATAATGTTTTTGCCGGGTATTTAACTAACGTAGGGGAGACCGGGGCTAAAAGTTCCTCGGGTAAGTTGTTCCGACAATCGATATTTCGGATCAATATTTCGAATCGATATTTTTTAAGCGCGCATTAATACGTCACCAGAGTGACGGATCGAGGCACACTTAAAAAATGTCGACTTCTCTTTGCATCTTGGAGCTACAGCTGTCGGAACAACTTCCCCGCCGGAACTTTTAGCCCCGGTCTCCCCTACATGACATTGAAGTTTGCATCGTTGGAACGCAACGAAATTCAAAAAAAAAAAAAAAAAATTAATAAATCGACAAATAATGATCCTGCTGGGTTTAGAAGGTGAAAACGACTAGAATTATCATAAAAACAATAATCTTCCCCCGCATTACGGCACCCTTAACAGGGGAAGAAATTTTCATTTTTTTATATCACCCGGAATTATGACATTGCATAAAATTTTATTTCACGTAAATACTCTTTGAGGTAGATCGAATGCTAGGAAAAAATCGGAAATCACCCCGACTTCCGGAACCCACCCTAAAACGGGGGTGAAATTTTTATTTTTTTATATCACCCACAATTATGACATTGCACAAAATTTTATTTCACGTTAATTCTCTTTGAGATCGATTAAATGCTAGAAAAAAATCAGAAATCACTCCGACTTCCGGAACCCACCCTAAAACGGAAATAAAATATTTTTTTTTTTATATCACCCACAATTATGACATTGCACAAAATTTTTTTTCACGTAAAGTCTCTTTGAGATCGATCAAATGCTAGAAAAAAATAAGAAATCACTCCGACTTCCGGAACCCACCCGAAAACGGAAATAAAATATTTTTTTTTTATATCACCCGGAATTATGACATTGCACAAAATTTTATTTCACGTTAATTCTCTTTGAGATCGATCAAATGCTAGAAAAAAATAGGAAATCACTCCGACTTCCGGAACCCACCCGAAAACGGAAATGAAATATTTTTTTTTTTTATATCACCCACAATTATGACATTGCACAAAATTTTATTTCACGTAAATTCACTTTGAGATCGATCAAATGCTAGAAAAAAATAGGAAATCACTCCGACTTCCGGAACCCACCCGAAAACGGAAATGAAATATTTTTTTTTTTATATCACCCACAATTATGACATTGCACAAAATTTTATTTCACGTTAATTCTCTTTGAGATCGATCAAATGCTAGAAAAAAATAGGAAATCACTTCGACTTCCGGAACCCACCCGAAAACGGAAATAAAATATTTTTTTTTTTCTATCACCCGGAATTATGACATTGCACAAAATTTTATTTCACGTTAATTCTCTTTGAGATCGATCAAATGCTAGAAAAAAATCAGAAATCACTCCGACTTCCGGAACCCACCCTAAAACGGAAATAAAATATTTTTTTTTTTATATCACCCACAATTATGACATTGCACAAAATTTTATTTCACGTAAATTCACTTTGAGATCGATCAAATGCTAGAAAAAAATAGGAAATCACTCCGACTTCCGGAACCCACCCGAAAACGGAAATGAAATATTTTTTTTTTTATATCACCCACAATTATGACATTGCACAAAATTTTATTTCACGTAAATTCTCTTTGGGATCGATCAAATGCTAGAAAAAAATCGGAAATCACTCCGACTTCCGGGACCCACCCTAATAGTGTTCAGTGAAAAACTGCAAGCTTCCCGTGTGGAAATTGCCTTTTTAGTCCATTTTTATGAAAAGGCGTTAGTAGGGTCCCGATCAGGCTGCCATGATAGTCAAATATCACGACGTTCCCTATCTGGCCCTAGCGCGGTACGAGTCAGGCTGCCCTTTTAATTATCATGGCACACTAACGCGGTCCGTTCTTAGGGCTCCGATCCGTTGCCTACAAGATATTATAATAAACTGCGCGATGTCAGAGCTGTTGATAATGTGACCGGTATGAATTTGGCCCCACAGTCTTTCGTCTTTTTTCGTCGATATTCAATCACGATCAAGGAAAGAATAAGACAAGTGAATGAATGGTCAACTTCATACCGTTCAGAATCAAACATGTCAAACGTAAGGGAATGGTAAAAAAATGGCCGGATCAGGGCCACGCCAGATCCCTTGTTAGGGGTCTCATCGTTTCCAGCGTCACAAAACTAGTAGGGTCCTAATACGTTCGCCTGATGGGGACCCTATTTATAATCAGGCATACTAGTCAGGGCCTCACGATCGCCCTGTTTGAATTTCCACACGGGTTTCAGATAAAAATATCAAATTTGAAAAAAAGTTTGGGGAACGTTGAAAAAACACGTTTTAAAAAAAAAAAAAAAACGTGTTTTTTTCACTTTTTTGGAGAATCTAGCTTGAAATGAATTCAATATTAAAAAGCACGCTCCCGTGTGGAAATTCAAACAGGGCGATCGTGAGGCCCTGACTAGTATGCCTGATTATAAATAGGTTTCCCATCAGGCGAACGCATTAGGACCCTACTAGTTTTGTGACGCTGGAAACGATGAGGCCCCTAACAAGGGATCTGGCGTGGCCCTGATCCGGCCATTTTTTTACCATTCCCTTACGTTTGACGTGTTTGATTCTGAACGGTATGAAGTTGACCATTCATTCACTCGTCTTATTCTTTCCTTGATCGTGATTGAATATCGACGAAAAAAGACGAAAGACTGTGGGGCCAAATTCATACCGGTCACATTATCAACAGCTCTGACATCGCGCAGCTTATTATAATATTTTGTAGGCAACGGATTAGAGCCCTAAGAACGGACCGCGTTAGTGTGCCATGATAATTGAAAGGGCAGCCTGACTCGTACCGCGCTAGGGCCAGATAGGGAACGTCGTGATATTTGACTATCATGGCAGCCTGATCGGGACCCTACTAACGCCTTTTCATAAAAATGGACTAAAAAGGCAATTTCCACACGGGCTTGATCAAATTCTCTTTTTTGCGATAAAGATGGGATAAAAATTTGAATGTAAAAGTCAATGTGCCCAAAGTTGAAAGACTAATCAGCGCGTCTCTCCTGAACGGTAAGGCTCAGAGGTTTAAAACTTGGTGGATTTTTACATCTCAATACAAACTATGAGATATCAAAATGGCAGACAAATCGAAATTTTGACCCCGCATCGTTTACCTATAATTGGTGGACCTGCCCATATATATAAAATGACAGCTGTTGGAGACTTAATTAGTATCATTATCATTATTATTATTATTACTCGTCCTAAGTTTTCGTTTTACATTCCAATAATCTATACCAATAGTACACTCAGAGAACGGAACCATTGGATAAACTATAAAAAAGTACGAATGCAGCAAAATGAATATTCGGTTATTGCAATATTATACTCTGTTGTCGCGATAGAATATTTATTTGCATAACTATAAGTATTCGTCTTGACGCATTGAGTTCATCCAATGGCTCCTCTCTCTGACCGCACTATTGATGAGTCAATAAAATAGTAGAATTAGACCATGAAAGGTGTTTGATAAAAAAATTCGATTTTAGATATTCTGAAACGTCAAAAGTTGAGTTTTCATATAGAAAAAATCTGACCGCGCTCAATAGATTGAACGGAATCTGCCGCTCATTGGACGTTTCTAGTTGTAACTGCCAAATAACGCTTATGATTAACTTTTTGGAAAGAAAAATTCGAGACCATAGGGATTGTATTTCGAGTTCAGAAAAAAAAAATTTCATTCGAGCGGTCATGACGAAGAAAAAGGAAGAAAATTATTATATCACATTCTAATTGTTTGTAACAATTGTTATAACAATTACAATTGTGCAATATAAAAGTTTGTTCATTTAATGAACACTTTTTTTCTAACTCGAAATACAATCCTCAAGGTCTCAAACTTTTCGTTCCAGAAAGTTCGTCATCAACGTTATTTAGCTGTCACAATTAGAAATGTCTAATGAGCGGCAGCTTCCGCTTGATTTACAGAGCGCGGTGGTTGCGAAGATTTTTTTTTATATCAAAACCCAAGTTTTGAGCGATTGAAACATGTAAAATCGATTTTTTCTTTCGAATACCTTTAGAAAAATAGAAAATGAAAAATAAATTTTGTTTAAATACCGTGATACCAAATGGTACACTCAGAGAAGGAATGAATTGGATGAACTCAATGCGGCAGAAAAAATACTCAGTTTTGTTATTGCAATGGAATATTCATTCGCTTAATTAGTATATTGTGCACCAAGGGAGCAAACACCGTTTTCGCTCCCGAGTGTGTGGCTTGCCGCCCGAGCGAGAGCGAGCCGAAGGCTCGCCGAGTCGAGCCGAACGCGAGGGCGCCGGGCGGCAAGCTACACCGAGGGAGCGAAGACGTTGCTCCCATGGTTCAGACGATATTTTTTTTTACACATGAACAGAGGCCGATTTTGCTGCCTGTTTTCGGGGAGTTTTTACGATTAATTTTTAATTATTCAATTGTAATTATGATTAAAAGACTTCGCGATACTTTAATTATTCAAACGAATATTATTAATAATTAATTCATAATGGAGAAGATCACACAAATAACTGAAAAATGATTGATCAAACAGTAGACTCATAGTTCGCAGTTATTCAAATATTTTAAGCGATGTGGCGCTGCTGACCGAGTGGCACTGGGAGGAATTACTTTCAGGTAAGAAAGACTTTGCGGGAGGAAAGACCAGGGCAGAAAGACTTCGCGGGAGGAAAGACTTCCCGGTCGGTAGAACCGCACTTTGCTCCCCGAAAACAGGTAGCAAAATCGGCCTTTGCGTTCATGTGTGAAAAAATAGAATATTCCATTGCAACAACAGATGAGTTGCAGTAATAAAATATTGCTTTTGCCGCATTGAGTTAATTTAATTCATCCGTCTTCTGAGTGTACTACTAATTTTTTTTTTTTCATTAAAAGTATTAAAAAATAAAATTAAAATGTAAATAAACTAGCGACCACGACCCCTACCCCCCTTCCCCCGAGGTCTGACGCCATAAGGACGCCTGCCACCATGATAGCCCCTCCCATGGTTAGCCATACCGTACAGGAGGGCTATCAAGATTTGTTGTCGATATCGTTGTCCGGCACGCTGGTGGCGTCGTCTTTGGTGTTCTACAAATAATCAAATCACATAGTAATTTCTAGAAATATCACAGAGAATTGAGGTGACACAGCTTGAAGCCGAGAAACGTTATGAAAATAACTAAGGCAATTAGTATTATGAAAAAGGTCTTCAGACAGAATGGAAGCTTTTGAAGGTTTATTGAATCGTAACCGGTGTTAGGACGTATTCAAAGGGATAGTCTTATAGCTGGATAAATTAGATGGTTTAGATTACTATGCGAAAGTATAGAACAACAAGTAGTCGAGGCGCGCTAGACGATAAAACGTTAAAACTTCGGAACACGTGGATCATTCATTTCCGTTTTCGGGTGGGTTCCGGAAGTCGAAGTGATTTCCTATTTTTTTCTAGCATTTGATCGATCGCAAAGAGAATTAACGTGAAATAAAATTTTGTGCAATGTCATAATTGTGGGTGATATAAAAAAAAAAAATATTTCATTTCCGTTTTAGGGTGGGTTCCGGAAGTCGGAGTGATTTCCTATTTTTTTCTAGCATTTGATCGATCCCAAAGAGAATTAACGTGAAATAAAATTTTGTGCAATGTCATAATTCTGGGTGATATAAAAAAAAAAAATATTTTATTTCCGTTTTCGGGTGGGTTCCGGAAGTCGGAGTGATTTCAGATTTTTTTCTAGCATTTGATCGATCTCAAAGAGAATTAACGTGAAATAAAATTTTGTGCAATGTCATAATTGTGGGTGATATAAAAAAAAAAATATTTCATTGCCGTTTTCGGGTGGGTTCCGGAAGTCGGAGTGATTTCCTATTTTTTTCTAGCATTTGATCGATCTCAAAGAGAATTAACGTGAAATAAAATTTTGTGCAATGTCATAATTGTGGGTAATATAAAAAAAAAAAAATATTTCATTTCCGTTTTCGGGTGGGTTCCGGAAGTCGGAGTGATTTCCTATTTTTTTCTAGCATTTGATCGATCTCAAAGAGAATTAACGTGAAATAAAATTTTGTGCAATGTCATAATTGTGGGTGATATAAAAAAAAAAATTTTTCATTTCCGTTTTCGGGTGGGTTCCGGAAGTCGGAGTGATTTCCTATTTTTTTCTAGCATTTGATCGATCTCAATGAGAATTAACGTGAAATAAAATTTTGTGCAATGTCATAATTGTGGGTGATATAAAAAAAAAAAATTTTCATTTTCGTTTTCGGGTGGGTTTCGGAAGTCGGAGTGATTTCTGATTTTTTTCTAGCATTCGATCGATCTCAAAGAGAATTAACGTGAAATAAAATTTTGTGCAATGTCATAATTGTGGGTGATATAAAAAAAAAAATTTTCATTTTCGTTTTCGGGTGGGTTCCGGAAGTCGGAGTGATTTCTGATTTTTTTCTAGCATTTGATCGATCTCAAAGAGAATTAACGTGAAATAAAATTTTGTGCAATGTCATAATTGTGGGTGATATAAAAAAAAAATAAAATTTCATTTCCGTTTTCGGGTGGGTTCAGGAAGTCGGAGTGATTTCCTATTTTTTTCTAGCATTTGATCGATCTCAAAGAGAATTAACGTGAAATAAAATTTTGTGCAATGTCATAATTGTGGGTGATATAAAAAAAAAAATATTTCATTTCCGTTTTAGGGTGGGTTCCGGAAGTCGGAGTGATTTCCTATTTTTTTCTAGCATTTGATCGATCTCAAAGAGAATTAACTTGAAATAAAATTTTGTGCAATGTCATAATTGTGGGTGATATAAAAAAAAAAAATATTTTATTTCCGTTTTCGGGTGGGTTCTGGAAGTTGGAGTGATTTCCTATTTTTTTCTAGCATTTGATCGATCTCAAAGAGAATTTACGTGAAATAAAATTTTGTGCAATGTCATAATTGTGGGTGATATAAAAAAAAAAAATATTTCATTTCCGTTTTCGGGTGGGTTCCGGAAGTCGGAGTGATTTCTGATTTTTTTCTAGCATTTGATCGATCTCAAAGAGAATTTACGTGAAATAAAATTTTGTGCAATGTCATAATTGTGGGTGATATAAAAAAATAAAAATTTCACCCCCGTTTTAGGGTGGGTTCCGGAAGTCGGGGTGATTTCCGATTTTTTCCTAGCATTCGATCGATCTCAAAGAGTATTTACGTGAAATAAAATTTTATGCAATGTCATAATTCCGGGTGATATAAAAAAATGAAAATTTCTTCCCCTGTTAAGGGTGCCGTAATGCGGGGGAAGATTATTGTTTTTATGATAATTCTAGTCGTTTTCACCTTCTAAACCCAGCAGGATCATTATTTGTCGATTTATTAATTTTTTTTTTTTTTTCGAATTTCGTTGCGTTCCAACGATGCAAACTTCAATGTCATGTATTTAGATACTTGAAGGGTACAAAAACCATGGGCTTGAAGTATTCTGGAGAAAGAAATGACTTGCAAGCGTACTCAGATGCAAGCTTCGCCGACTGTAAAAATTCGCTTACAACGTGCGGATATGTAATTAAGTTATTTGGAGATGCGGTAACTTGGAGAACACACAAACAACCGTATGTCGCCCTGTCTACATGT
Source organism: Tenthredo mesomela (assembly GCA_943736025.1). Classification (NCBI taxonomy): domain Eukaryota; kingdom Metazoa; phylum Arthropoda; class Insecta; order Hymenoptera; family Tenthredinidae; genus Tenthredo; species Tenthredo mesomela. Next base: position 8,155,458 of record OX031022.1, read on the forward strand.
CAGGCAGCATACGTTGCGATGAGTGAGACGTGTCAAGAATTGATTGCAATGAACAATTCATTGAAATTAATTTTAAATAAGTCATTTTGTCCCATGAAATTGTGGTGCGACAATAAAGCTGCAGAAGCAAGCGCTAAGACCAGTGGAGATAATAAGTTGAGACATATGACCGAGGTGCGAGAACACTACGTAAAGAGTGTGTAGAAAGAAACTTGGTAACAATATAGGGTGGATTCCCTCAAAAGATCAAGTCGCTGATATATTCACAAAGCCTTTGTCATTTGACATGCATAAATATTTAGCTGACAAAATAATGAATACTAGCTCTGTATAATTGATTGAAAATTGATTAATTAACATTTGTCTTTGTTTCACAGACAATTAATCAAGACATGTGGCATTGGAGATGCGTCGAATCACAGAGATAACAAGTACGATGACTAGGGTGGTCCTTAATAGGGGTGTTGACGAATTTTGACAAGTGCGCCTCCCAGGTAGGTTCGAAATAAATAAATAAAAATGTGTGCGAAACCCCAGTACTGTAGTCCAATGGAAAGACGTGCCTCTAAAGCTCGTTTTGTTTCGCGCGCGACTGTCTACGCGGGCGCGCCAGTGGCGCGCGACGTCCCGGACGGATCAATCGCTTTTTAAATACAGTTTCCATCGGAGTTCCATGTTAAAATTTACAGATTTTGTAGAGAATGAATCAAGGAAGACGCTCGTATTTTTTTCAGAATTTTCGAAGGTGGTAGTCATCTCGAAAATCGTGTTTAAAAAATACAATTGTTAATAACAAATAGAAGATTGTTTATTACATGAATTGAAAATTCATCACATGAAAGTGCGATTCAAAAGCTTCAAAATAAGTTTTTGGTGACGTCTGTACAACATAGGGAACCGGAGATATTAACGTTTAAGCCGGAATTACGATGAACTTAACGTAACGTAACTTAAACGACGGAATGTACCTATAGTTTCGAAAGTTAGCGAGCGCGCGGGCGTTTTGAAAAAACAGTGGTCGTGATTGGTGTTTTGAACTGTAGGTACGTTCCGTTGTGTAAGTTACGTTACGTTAAGTTCATCGTAATCCCGGCTTTAAAGGAGACCGCGATTCCGATTTTTGGTGGTTTTTTCGAAAATTCAACCCCTTGTAGCTTCTAAGCTCTTCGAGTTGAAAAAAAAAAAAAAAATGTTTCATCCATTCATTTTGCCCACAGAATATGTCAAAAAAATTACAAAAGAATCAGAAACATCGAGGTAAATTTTTGGCCAAATCCGTCCCGCTTGACGTGGACTGACTCACATGTAGAAAAAAATATTTATTCCATAATTAGCGTATTTCAAAACACATCGATTACACACTTTATACTTTTTTTTAATGATAATTAAAATAATAATATCAATCAATAATAATAATTAATTATTAATTAATTAATAATTTTACTCTGAAGCCCGGGAGACTAAGGATTCATTTAAATTAAATGAATTGAATAATAGTATATTGTGTAGCAAGGGCGTAAAGTGGGCTTTTTTAGACCGAGTGTGGAGTTTGCAGTACTAGTGGGAGGCGAGGGAGCACGAGTCGAAGACGAGTGCATCCGTGAGCCGAAGACGAGTACTGCAACCACACGAGGTCAAAAAGCCCACTTAGCCCTTGGTACACATCATATTTTTTGTAACGCATGTATTGATTTCTGCGTTTTTTGTGCTTATAAGCGGCATATATATATATATATATACATATATATATATATATATATATATATATATATTAGGGTGATTCAAAAAAAAAAAAAAAAAAATTATTTTTTCTTCCAAACAGGCTCAAAAGTTTCATTCAGGTCAAAAAGTATGCCTGTTAAAATTTGAGCTCTTAATATTAATATTGAGTTGCTCCTCATCGCACTTTTCGATTTTCCATAAGAATAACATGGGATAAATCATTCTTGCTTCTTCTGATTTTTATAACTAGCAAATGATATGTCACACAGAGAATCTACAGACATATTTTTGTAGAGAATTGAACGCTCTACAAAAAAGTTCCGAGTTATTTTCCAATAAGTCCACTCGTTCAAAAGTTATTCAAGGTCAAAGTTTAATTTATTTTAATTGATTTTAATGTTAATTTTTTCAATTTTAATTTTTTTATTTTTTTGTATTTTTAGTTTTTCATTTTCCAACCAAAACATGTCTGTAGATTCTTTGTGTGACGTATCATTTGCTAGTTATAAGAATCAGAAGAGGCAAAAATAATTTATCCCATGTTATTCTTATGGAAAATCGAAAAGTGCGATGAGGAGCAACTCAATATTAATATTAAGAGCTCAAATTTTAACAGGCATACTTTTTGACCTGAATGAAACTTTTGAGCCTGTTTGGAAGAAAATAGTACATTGTGCACCAAGGTCGTAAAGTGGAACTTTTAAGGCCGAGTGCGATGTTTTAAGTATGAGTCGTAGACGAGCGCGCGAAGCGTGCGAGGCGAAGACGAGTACTGAAAACATCGTGCGAGGCGTTAAAAGGCCCACCTCCATGGTGCACACGATACTTTATATAACGCAAGCATATTTTTCTCGCTATTTGATGCCTCTGTATAGGACCTAAAAGTGGTACTTTTAAACTCCGAGGACTTAAAGTGGTACTTTTAAGTCCTAGGACTTAAAAGTACCACTTTAGGTCCTATACAAAGGCATCAAAAAGCGAGGAAAACATGCTTGCGTTATATAAAATAATTTTTTTTTTTTTTTTTGAATCACCCTAATATACAGGGTGTTACAACTAACTATGTCACCCCGACGGGTGGTGATAGGGGGGACCTTAACTAACATTTTCGATATAGGAACCCATGTCCGGAAAGTGGACGTTACCTTGATGAGAGGGATTCAAAATTTTCGGCGAACGCCTGCAACGCTCGCTCACAGGCGCGGCGAAATCCTCGAGGATTTAGAAATAATCTAAGTCTAATTCAACTATTTATTACAACACAAAGAATCTATCACAGTTTTACAAATATCGCAGAAAATAAGTATTACAGCACAAAGAATCTATCACAGTTTTACAAGTATCACAGAAAATAAGTATTTTCGCCGTTCATTTCTACGAAAAACAACCACGTGGCATTATCACATTTCTTTGACTCGACAAATAAAAACAAAACAACATAAGCATGACAGTTGTTTTTTGTAGGAATAAACGGCGAATATACTTATTTTCTGCGATATTTGTAAAACTGTGATAGATTCTTTGTGTTGTAATAAATAGTTGAATTAGACTTAGATTATTTCTAAATCCTCGAGGATTTCGCCGCGCCTGTGAGCGAGCGTTGCAGGCGTTCGCCGAAAATTTTGAATCCCTCTCATCAAGGTAACGTCAACTTTCCGGACATGGGTTCCTATATCGAAAATGTTAGTTAAGGTCCCCCCTATCACCACCCGTCGGGGTGACATAGTTAGTTGTAACACCCTGTATATATATATATATATATATATATATATATATATATATATATATATGTATATATATATATATATGTAGATATATATATATATATATATATATATATATATATATATATATATATATATATATATATTATTGAAGAAGCGGGCAATAAAGAATCCATTATTGCCCGCTTATTGAAGAAGCGGGCAATAATGAATCCATTATTGCCCGCTCTTTTTAAGCGGTCAATAAACGGCTACTTTTGACCCTATTTTTGGGTCAAAAAAACGCAGAAATCATGCATGTGTTACAAAAAGAATATTTTGATGATATTGAAAATATTTCACATTAATATTTATACTCTGAATTAGTAATTTTCTAGATTATAGGCGATTCAAACTGGATGAACATAGTGTGAATACAACTCAAATCAAACTTCGAATATGAAATATCAAATATCAAATTTATAATAAAACACGATGCGATCTCGGTTCGATAATTCGCGTGTTAACTTATGTGTTTTCGAAAATGAATTTACCAGCGCAAGTTCGGAAATCAGACTGCCTGCTAAACAACAGATTTATGTGAATAAAGAATTTTTTGCGTGCTTAGGGACAGCTCGAAAAAATAATGACTGAGTTAGTCTGAAGATCCCATGTTATTCAAATGGGAAATAAAACGAGCTTATGGAGGCACGTCTTTCCATTGGACTACAGTGCTGGGATTTCGCACACATTTTTATTTATTTATTTTGAACCTATCTGGGGGGCGCACTTGTCAAAATTCGTCAACACCCCTATTAAGGACCACCTTAATGATGACAATGAGAAGGTACCAGAAGATTGAGATGAGATAATCTGATGGAGAGCTGCAAAAATAACCGGATTGCAACATAGTCCAGGATTTTTAGACATTCGCTCCGCAAAAAATCGTAATAATTGATTTTTCGATTGGATTATGTCAGAGAGTGTCCCCTAAGTATAAAACCAAGTTTGTGTCGTCCGAAACCGCGAGCGTTAGCCGCTATCTTGAAAAACACCTTCTTGCAAATATCTCGGAAACGGTGAGTTTTACGTTAAAAATTGTGAAGGCCTTTTTTGTAGAGGATAAAATTCCCTATATTTTTTATTCGAAACTTTTTTCTCTATTGTTAATATTTGCCGAGATATAGTCGATCGAAAAAACCAATTTTTACATTTTTTTTCGTATTTCCACAAATTATCGAGATATTTTCCAAAAACAAAAATTTGTTTTTTTCAATCGACTATATCTCGGCAAATATTATTAATAGAGAAAAAAGTTTCGAATAAAAAAGATGGGAAATTTTATCTTCTACAAAAGAGGTCCTTACAATTTTTAACGTAAAACTCACGGTTTCCGAGGAATTTGCAAAAAGACATTTTTCAAGATGGCCGGTAACGCTCGAGGTTTCGGACGACACAAACTTGGTTTTACACTTAGGGGACACCCTCTGACATAATCCAATCGAAAAATCAATTATCAGGATTTTTTGCGGAGCGAACCCATTTTCGGTGCTAAAATTCCTGGACTAACATGAGAGTGAATTCAAAATGTGATGCGAGCACAACAAACAAAAAAATAAAAATATTATCGTTCTGCTTATAAGGAACAGAAATACTTTATTATATTGAAATACCTTTAGTCATTTAAGATGTATTATCATTTACATAAGCCACTCATACTTGAATACATAATAGTATCTTATGAAAAACTCCTTGGTGTATGTAGCTTCTAAGCAAAGAGATGCGATAGTATTGTTCATAATACTTTTAAATTGAATGTGTAAAAGGCAGATAGTCGGGAGGGAGTGTGAGAAGTATCGCCTAATCTCCTTTTACACTATATATGGGGAATTCCACGTCAGAACAGCAAACCAAAACCCTCACTATTTTAGATTGACTTAATTATCATATAATATGATGCTTGTTAGGGTTCAAAATAATTGAATTATTTTTTTCAATTTTTTATCATTTATCATTCTTTCACAATAAGGTAAAAACAAATTTTCTAATGGGACCCGATTTAAAATTACCAAAAAAACATATGCACTCTGTGATGACCTAGAAACATTCTCACACAAAGATCAAAGTGGAACTACGATCAACGACCGAGACAAATAATTAATTATTAAAAGGAATAATTCGGATGGTTTTGTGATTTTTTTAATTTTTAACAATTAATTTTTTGTCTCGGTCGTTGATAGTATGTAGTTCCACTTTGATCTTTGGTGGAGAATGTTTCTAGGTCATCACAGAGTGCGTATGATTTTTTTGGTAATTTTAAATCGGGTCCCATTGGAAAATTTGTTTTTGCCTTATTGTGAAAGAATGATAAATGATAAAAAATTGAAAAAAATAATTTAATTATTTTGAACCCTAACAAGCATCATATGAGTCAATCCACGTCAAGCGGGACACCTTTTTGACCGCATGTTCTTGAAAATCGTCGTAATTTTTTTTACATATTCTCTGGGTAAAATGAATGCATGAAATATTTTTTTTTTTTTTTTTAAGTCGAAGGGCTTAGAAGCTACAAGGGGTTGAATTTTCGAAAAAACCACCAAAAATCGGAATCGCGGTCTCCTTTAAACGTTAATATCTCCGGTTCCCTTTGTCGTACAGACGTCACCAAAAACTCATTTTGAAGCTCTTGAATCGCACTTTCATGTTATGAATTTTGAATTTATGTAATAAACAATTTTCCATTTGTTATTAACAATTATATTCTTTAAACGTGATTTTCGAGATGATTACACCCTTCGAAAATTCTGAAAAAATTACCAGCGTGTTTCTTGATTCATTCTCTACGAAATCTGTAAGTTTCAAAATGGAACTCTGATGGAAACTATATTTAAAAAGCGATTGATCCGTCCGGGACGTCGCGCACGACTGTCTACGCGGGCGCGCCAGTGGCGCGCGACGTCCCGGACGGATCAATCGCTTTTTAAATATAGTTTTCATCAGAATTCCATTTTAAAACTTACAGATTTTGTAGACAATGAATCAAGGAACACGATGGTAATTTTTTCAGAATTTTCGAAGGGTGTAATCATCTCGAAAATCACGTTTAAAGAATATAATTGTCAATAACAAATAGAAAATTGTTTATTACGTAAATTTAAAATTCATAACATGAAAGTGCGATTCAAGAGCTTCAAAATGAGTTTTTGGTGATGTCTGCATGACAAAGGGAATCGGAGATAATAACGTTTGAAGGAGACCGCGATTCCGATTTTTGATGGTTTTTCGAAAATCCAGTCGCGCGCGACGTCCCGGACGGATCAATCGCTTTTTAAATATAGTTTCCATCGGAGTTCCATTTTGAAACTTACAGATTTCGTAGAGAATGAATCAAGGAACACGCTGGTAATTTTTTCAGAATTTTCGAAGGGTGTAATCATCTCGAAAATCACGTTTAAAGAATATAATTGTTAATAACAAATGGAAAATTGTTTATCACATAAATTTAAAATTCATAACATGAAAGTGCAATTCAAGAGCTTCAAAATGAGTTTTTGGTGACGTCTGTACGACAAAAGGAACCGGAGATATTAACGTTTAAAGGAGACCGCGATTCCGATTTTTGGTGGTTTTTTCGAAAATTCAACCCCTTGTAGCTTCTAAGCCCTTCGACTTAAAAAAAAAAAAAAATGTTTCATTCATTTATTTTTCTCACAGAATATGGCAAAAAAATTACAAAAGAATCAGAAACATCGAGGTAAATTTTTGGCCAAATCCGTCCCGCTTGACGTGGACTGACTCATATATGATAATTAAGTCAATCTAAAATAGTGAGGATTTTGGTTTGCTGTTCTGACGTGGAATTCCCCATATACATTAGGGTAGTCCTTATTTGGGGTATGTTCGACCTTTTTTCGACGATAGTCCTAAGTCGGTTCCAAATAAATCAGAAAAAACGCCTGTCAAGTTTAAGCCCTTAATATTAATATTAACCCGGCCCCCACGACACTCAAAGTTTTGAATGGGAAATTGCATGTATTTTTTAAAACTAAACATTGAATTTCCACAACTTCCGATGATTGTTGACGAAAAAATCTAAAATTTAGTATTGTTATTTGCACTTGTAGGATGTAGAAAATGGTGCTTTCGAAATTTTTTTAGATCATTATATTCTTACCTTTTGATGCTTAACTCTAAGGAAAATTTTTTTTTTTCATCACATGGAAAGGTAAGAATAAAATGATCTAAAAAAAATTCGAATGCACCATATATTTTGTACATCCTACAAGTGCAAATAACTATACTAAATTTTAGATTTTTTCATCAACAATCATCAGGAGTTGTGGAAATTCAATGTTTAGTTTTAAAAAATACATGCAATTTCCCATTTAAAACTTTGACTGTCGTGGGGGTCGGGTTAATATTAATATTAAGGGCTTAAACTTGGCAGGCGTTTTTTCTGATTTATTTGTAACTGATTTAGGACTATCGTCGAAAAAAATTCGAACATACCCCAAATAAGGACCACCCTAATATACATGTAGATGTATGCAGAGTCTTCTCTCCCCACTACGCTGTACCGCGTAAGGAGGCTCTCCCGTTTCTGTTCTCTATCCGGACCGAAGAGATGCGGACATAAATAAAGAACCTATTCTTCAACCCGTGTATAATCTTATTGATTTGCCTTCTAACATCCCAACATAATCGTTTGGTTTTAAATGTACTTGACCAACTATGATAGATAGGAAATTGCTGCGAATAACTGATATTTTATTATAGTTATGAATACTGCAGTTGTAATTTAGTATTTATTGTCAATTGATAGTTATAATAAAATTACCTAGCTGATAATATAGAATGAATATTATCCTGGAATTTGTGGAATAAGACACGTTCCATCATTGCCTTGAGAAGCAAAAGCATGTATATCCACGCATATTGAGGACATTCAACTTCTCGGTAATTTCGCAAACAAATCCAATCCTTCGTTTTCATCTACGCTCGGTCGTTTGAAAAAGAGTTCACGAAGTAGTATAGCTTCCGACGAGGGTTCGTCTAAATCACGTTTACTTTTTATTTGATTATTTGCTTCAGACATTCCCAATCTGGAAAAGGGTCAACTGATGATATAGTAGTTAGCTCACTGTTAGTAGGAAGGTGATTTTTATTATGTGGGCTCACAAGTTCTCCTCTGCTTCGGTCTGGCAATTTTTGTCATTTTTTGTTGTTGTTAGATTCCCAATTTTCTCATTGACAAATAGCAGTTTTTCAATATCTTTACTATTCTTCATTTCATTCACCTTACCCCCAAGGATTTGTACTTTCATTTTTTGCTTGACAACTGCATCCTGCAGTGATTTCTTGTCATTGAGCAAATCTTTAACAGTTTCAATCAGCCTAGACGACTGATTTTCCAATGCCAATATTTGTTCAGTTAACAGCTTTAACGAGCGGGACATTTTTAACCGAAGTTTGCTCATTTCTGCTCTTGTATACGATAGCTTAAATTTAATTATCAGATCTTTAAAGTCTGACGAATAAGAGATCCGTAAGATTCACTCAATAGTTCTGAGTCTTGGATTTTTTTTTAAGCCGAATGCTGTATTCTCCTCTAGAACTCGAAAAACAAATCGATTTTTTTCATTTGTTTTCTATGTGGTAGCGTACGGCGTGCAACGATTATTATTTTTTTCTTTCACAAACAATTCTTAAACCATATTGAAATACTAATAAATATGTGTGAAAATGTTCAGAATCAGAACTTCAACAGCTATTTTCTTATTTGATTATTAAAAATCGCCAACAAAACGGCGTTCGATGAGGAGAATACCCTTATAGATCTTTGGTGAAAGTACTGAGCTCCGTTATATCTGGAGACTGTACCTGTGATCTCAATTTGTTCATATCATCTTCCTGGTGACTGTTGAATAGTTGTAATTGATTTTGTAATGCTTTAGTTTCTGCCTTACTTACAGCAAGATCAGCTGTAACTTTATGTTTTTCTTGCGTGCATCTGGTAAAATAAATATGATATCAGTCGGTACAGGTAATATAGGGGGATATATACTAAGTATTTTCAGACGATATGAAGAATGACTAGGTATTTTATTTTCACCAATTTTCACCTTGCAAGTTCGGAAATTAGCTGTGTGATCTTCTTACGGTCAGCAGGGCATAAATCTTGTATATGTGTTGTAGTAGAGTCACTTTTATCTCCACTACATTTTGGACAAGTTACTTTTTCCATTGTTATCTCCATAGACTCATCTACGAAGGCGGAACAACGATAGTTATACATGCTTGGAATTTGGAGAGATAACAAGCTTTCATTCTGTGTTGTGCAATCGTGTTCATTTTGTTTTTAATGAGTTTCATGAAAATATTTAAGACCCATCCGTAGTTGCCCACCTCCCTTTGGTCGAAATGTGTCACATTTCGATTACTAGTCGAGCCGAGGTGTCGTAAACGCAAAAACAAAATGCACAGCGCCAATTTAGCGTCGAGGAAATTGACATTAGAATTATGTAAAAACCATCTGTAGACTCTATTTTCGCATGAAACAAACATGTTTTTCGACATATGTGTTCGGAATTGAATTTGAATTGGCGCTGGGCACTTTTTTTTTTTTTTTGCGTTTTCGACGCCTTGCTCGGATGATAATCGAAGTGTAACACAAGAGGTACTAATCTTCGGTATTTTCTTCAGTCATCTTTGAAGGCCTGCATTTTTGTAAAAAAAACTACCTAGGTATATCTTTTACAGATTTGTGAAAGCCACACTATAGGCCGTCAGCCCGCTGCCAAAAAGTGTAATGATAGTATAACCGATGCCCTCTAGGGTTTTGGCAGTTATAAATATGATGAACAATGAACAAGCAAAATTAGCGCGTCCCCGTGGAACTTGCACTGGACAAGTTAATTGTTCATGGCAAAAATAAATCATGTTTTTCAATGATAGTATAGCGTATGCCGAGCATACCAAACGATATTTCATTAATTAAAAATCCATCGAAAAACGATCGGCATACGTGCTGGGTGGGTCCTAAGGGTCAGCATACACCCTTAAATGTGTTAAGAAATACGGCATTGTTGAATCATAGTATAACTCATGCCCTTTTAAAATTCAACAGCTTCTGGCATAAAATGCGGAATTATCAGAGGGCATACCATTCGCGCGTGTCTGACAATCTTACATGTATTACAAGGGCATACGTTATAGTATAACGGTTATACTATCGTCGCAATTACCTTAATATTTATACACAGGTATACAGGTTTGAAGATTGTCAGACCCGCGCGAATGGTATGCCCTCTGATAATTGTGCATTTTATGCCAGAAGCTGTTGAATTTTAAAAGGGCATGAGTTATACTATGATTCAACAATGCCGTATTTCTTAACACATTTAAGGGCGTATGCTGACCCTTAGAACCCACCCAGCACGTATGCCGATCGTTTTTCGATGGATTTTTAATTAATGAAATATCGTTTGGTATGCTCGGTATACGCTATACTATCATTGGAAAACATGATTCCTTTTTGCAATAAACAATTAACTTGTCCAGTGCAAGTTCCACGGGGACGCGCTAATTTTGCTTGTTCATTGTTCATCATATTTATAACTGCCAAAACCCTAGAGGGCATGGGTTATACTATCATTACACTTTTGGCAGCGGGCTGACGGCCTACTATGTCTATACTGGTCTATACTGCCGTGCTAAACACAGAAGTGGTAACTTGCATTTGGGCCATCTTGAGATGTTGGCAGTTTTCAATTTTCAATTTTCACAGTCATTAAGTTTGTTCGTCTTAGCTTACACTTTCTACACTTTTCCTACACTTCTTACATTCGCCCAATAGAAGGTGTAAATTTCTAGTAAAAAGTGTAAAATCTGGTGAAAGTGTAAAAAGTGTAGCTAGGGAACCCCGCCAAGTGTCCCCCTCCGATTTCAACGAAACTTTGGGAGATTGTAGAGGGGGTGAAAATATTGGACACATATTTTTTTTATATCTGCGGAATTCCACCCCAAGGGGGTGGAATCAACCCCGGAAAATCACAGATTTCGATATTCGATAGCTCGCGAAGAACGAACGGCCGAGGATTTTTGGCTGACAAGGTGCTACCGGGGGTTTTCGGGGTCACTGATTACGATTCTGGCATCAGATTTTCAAAATTCAAAAATTGGTACCATTTTTCGTTTCGACGTTCGCCATATTGAATCCGCCATTTTGAGTTTTGAAAATCTGATGCCAGATTCGTTATCAGCGATTCCGAAAACCCCCGGTAGCACCTTGTCAGCCAAAAATCCTCGGCCGTTCGTTCTTGGCGAGCTACCGAATAGCGAAATCTATGATTTTCAGGGGTTGATTACACCCCCTTGGGGTGGCATTTCGCAGATATAAAAAAATACGTGTCGAATATTTTCACCCCCTCTACAATCTCCCAAAGTTTCGTTGGAATCGTAGGGGGACACTTGGCGGGGTTCCCTTTAAGACGAACAAACCTACTGGCAGTACTGCAAGTTTTCCTTGCTTCTTTCTCGCGTCTGTGAGTTCGTGAATACAGCTATGCGTTAAGTCGAAAAAAGGAAGAAGAAGAAGGATAATAAATACAACTATCTTTTTCTAGCACAAGCTTGCGGTACTGCCAGTAAATATCATAAAGATATAAGAATAGAGTAGTCAGCTGAAATGGTGATATCGGAATAGAAAGAGAGACAAGAACTAGGAGGTCGGATGGTCCTTGTTTAATGACGCATGCGCTGTGCGTTTATGTTCACAAGTTGACAAGAACACGTAGAACTTATATTACTGGGTATGGAGGGTAGAGGTAAGGAGGACCACTGGGGCTGAATTCCTGAGATCATGCGATAAATTTTCGCATGCGAAATTCGCGTTTCGACCAATCATGTGATAGTTCCAAAGAAAGCGAACATCGCAATTGGCCGGAAAACGAATCTTGCATACGAAAATTGATCTCACGATCTCAAGAATCGAGGCCCTGATCTCTAATATACACTGGATAGTGTATAAGCCAAAATTTCTGTAACGATTGGAAGCTGGCGGTTGGTGGCAATCTGACACCGAATATGGCGGCGTTTGAGTAAATCGGTGGGACAAAAGTAAGGTTAAGTGTATGAATTCAATGCTATTTATGCCAAAATGGTAATGAACTGTGGTTTTTGTGGTAAAGAAGCAGATAATTTCATCAGTAAGTACACAAATGGATTATAATTGTGGGGAGTTGAAAGTCTATATGGCTGCCAGTGAGTCGATTCCAAGTGGTGTTCCAAGTTTGAATCTGGGCTGGAGTTACAAGCGATTTTCGAGAAGTATTGGTGGTTCTGGAAGTGGTTAAGTGATTTTTCTAGTGAAAACGTGAAGATTGTAAAGTTTTTCCCCCTTCGGGGCCTACCAAAGAAATTCCTCCTTCCCTGGGAGGTTAGATCTC